>CM057390.1:58246112-59446112 GCA_030015415.1 Cynopterus sphinx
CACACATCTGATGCAATTATATTAAAAAAAAAAAGTGGCTTCCTCTTCTGGAAAAAAGCCAGTAGTCATTTTAAGTTGCTTTTCTGTCTTACTCATACACAGTAATATAGGCATTAAGTTTTCTGCTAGCTAAATCAGCCTTTTCATCCTTAGGGAAAAAAAAATGACTTTTTAAAGGAAAGGGTTATTATCCTCATGAAACACCCTTATTCAGGAATTAGGAGGACACATATGTGCTTTGCATACAGTTCGTTGTCAAAAATAATCCTTATTTATCCTCTGACTTCTAATAAAATACCAAAATACTTTCTCACATTGTTAGCAGAACATTTATATTATGCTAGAATGGGAGCTCTAGGTAATGTCCAAATATAAATGAGATCCCAACTATCTACATAGAGATTTCCAAATACCTGGCATGATTTTACATCGGGAGTGCATTACTAGAGTTTTTCTTAGAACTGTGCTCCCCATTGTGATAATCTCTAAATTTTACTTTAAATGTAATAGAGATACTTTTCATGAAAACCTCCCCTTTTTTCTAGAACAATTACAAGGTCTGAGGTAGTATAACCACTAATAAGAAGGTAATTCTATCTGTGAGTGGAAGAGCGGCCTAAAGCCTCTTAAATATAAATATTAGAGTGTCATAGTGTGACTTAATAACCTTTATTTTCTAGTCCATTTGGTTGACATTCTATAAAAATTTGTAATTGAGACAAAAGATAATTGTCCTTCCTTTAGGACTTCATCTGATTATTTTTTTATAGAATTCATAGCATATTGCATTGTTTCATTATGAATGTCAGCAGACATTCAAACTGTCACTTGAAACCACTAGAGTTGGTAGACAAAAAAAAACTTTACATCTCATTCTGTTATTCTTTGCTGTTTACAAATCCATAATCCTCACAATAATGCTTGTGTATTTTTGAATTATAGTCATTTATTTGTGATCAGAACCTTAAAAATTCACTAGCATACACTGGAATTTTAACTTTTAGTGGTATGGTTCCTCCCCCCAGTAGAGTGTATCTGTTGTCCATATTTATTTAGATGTAATTTCCAAAATAAGAGATAGTCAAACTGAATCACGGGAATCAGTATTTGAGGTTGAGCATTCCTTGTAAGTTTCTGTGTTGTGCATCATTAGTAAGTAGTCTTCAACATCTCAACATCTTCAACATCTCTTTTTAATTTTTTAATTTTAATTTTCCCATTACAGTTCACATTCAACATTATTTTATACATTAGTTTCAGGTGTACAGCATAGTGGTCAGACATTTATATAATTTACAGAGCAATCTCTCCTACGAGTCTAGTACCCACCTGGCACTACAGTATTATTGGTTATATTTCCTATACTACACTTTACATCCCATGTCTATTTGGTAACTGCTGATTTGTACTTTTTAATCCCTTCACCTTTTCACCCATCGCCCTAACCCCACCTCCCATCTGGCAACCATCAATTTGTTCTTTGTATCCATGAGTCTGTTTCTGTTTTGTCTATTTCTTTATTTTGTTCTTTGGATCTCACATATAAGTGAGATATGATGTTTGTCTTTCTCTGTCTGACTTATTGCATTTAGCATAATAGCCTCTAAGCACACCCATGTTGTTGCATTAATTCTTATACAGGGTAAGATTTCTTGGCCAAGATATGGAAGCAACCTAAGTGCCCATCAACAGATGACTGGGTAAAAAGTTATGGTACATATATACAATGGAATATTACTCAGCCATTAAAAAATGAAATCTTATAATTTGCAATGACATGGATAGACCTAGAGGGTATTATGCTGTGTGAAATAGGTCAGATGGTTTCACTTAATATGGACTCTAAGAGACAAAAGAAATGAACAAACTAAACAAAAACAGACTCACATATACAGAGAAGAAACTGGTGATTGCCAGAGGGTGTGGGGGGCATTTAGGGGACTGGGAGAAAAAGGTGAAGGGATGAAGAAATACAAATCAGTAGTTAAAAAAAAACAGTCATGGGGCTTTAGAATATAGCATAGATATATAGTCAATATTATTGTAATAGTTTTGTGTGGTGCCATGTAAGTACTAGGGTAATTGAGGGGATCACTTTATAAATTATATAAATGTCTAACCATTGTATTGTATACCTGAAACTAACATAAAATTTAAAAATTTTTTCATTTTTATGGCTGAGAGACATTCCATTGTATACAGATAATATACCTTCAACATCTCTTTTAATAAAGCTAAAATAATATTGACATTTAAAGCTTCATCTTCAGGAGTACGCATAGGTATGCATATTGAATGTGAATGGTATTTAATAGGAAAAGACTGTGAAATTATTTTTTGTGAAACTATTACCAAACAGGTTGCAGTAGGAGAAAAGCATGTAGCCTTAATACACAGTCTGGACAGAAGAAATCAGTAAAGAACAGAGTGGTTAGAGAAATAAGAGAAGATATGAAAAAGCAGTAAGATTTCATGAACTAATGGAGGAAAAGTATCAAAATAATTATGCACAATGATATTAAATGTAGCAAAGTTCTTACCAAGCATGAAAATACACACAAAATATTTCAATTTGTCCAATAAGGCATTAAGGGACCCTTTTAGGAAAGCAATTTTCAGAGAGAGTTATAAGGGAGGTCAGATTTGAATGAATAAAGGAGAAAGTGTCCAGAATGGATAAAAGGAGGCTTTAGTAAACAAGTTTATAAACTTATCAGTTAAAGGAAAGGAAGAAGAGAAATAGAAGATAAAAAGAGCACTATCACAAGGACTTTTCAAACTTAAAGCAAATCTGAGCCTAGATTGAAGCCTAGAGAAAACGAGCCTGTGGAGATGAAAAGACTTGAGACATTATTAAGGTATAAGTTTTAGAGCAATATCTTAGATAATTGGAAAGAGATGTCAAAGGCCCAGGTGGTGATATTAACTTTACAGAAATAGAACTATTCCTTTGATACCGGTAAAATAAAACCTTGAAGATAAGAATAGAATTCTCTTGGTCGATATAAGAGCCAAACCTACTTCCATGCTATTTGTCCAGCACTGAAAATAATTTTATTTCAATGGGACTCTCCCAATAAAAAGCACTTTCGTTTTTTGAAATAGAACATTATTTATCTCTTTGACGTCCTTGAAAAGTATTTGACTTAGATTACTCTTAAAAAAGTAAAATAAATGTTCAGTCCATCTGGTCCCCATTGCAGTGACTTTAATTGCTACACCAAGAAAGGACTTTAGTGTGTGGAAATCCCACATAGTTTTGTATCTATATTCCAATATATAAATTAATTTTTAAGAGATGAGAACATGATGCAAAACATAAAAACAATGTAAAAACAAAAGTACTTTAAAATCTGGCACTTATTCACATTTTTGTGCTATTTTTCTCTTCATTCACCAACAATAGCATTACAAAAATTAAAGAAATAGAGAACTTAGAAAAACCTTCAAAGTGCTCTGAATTTCATTATAATTATTATGTATGATTAAATCCCTAGACCTCTTCTGAGTCTGTTTAAATCACTTTTAATAAAATTGATTTTATCATATGAATAAAAGTAAAAACCCATTTACTTTTATGTTTTTTTTTTTAAAAGAAAAACTCATTATTTTATCTGATGGAAAAAACTGCAGCTGCAGAAATGGACCTCAACACTACACATAAATAGAAAGGGAAAATTAAGAAATTGCGTTGTACCAATGAAGATTTTCAGAGAGCTTAACTCTATCAATTTATTACTTCTTATTAATCAGTTGGATAAAAGACATGAGTTTTTATTCATGTATTTAGTTTTTACATAACCAAAAACTATACTTCATGTAAAAAATTAATAGTAAACATTTTGTCATTAAAATGTTTTCTTAGACACCCCTTTGCTCACTTAGCTTTATGAAAAATGTGATGTTTAGCACCATAACTCTTTGGATTTAAAATAAAATAAAAATTTATATTCAAATTGTCAGTTCCATGAAGTCATGAACCAATTCAGTGGAAAATATTTTGGAATCGTTACAATAAGATGTATCAGGGAAATATGGACATTTTATATGAAGTCTCATAATATGTTTCTCTCTTTTTCACTAAGATGAAATAATTAGCTACTTATAAAAAGATTATGGCTGGTAAAGTATTTTACCAAAATGCAGTTTGATTTGTTTGTTTTTATAAGGATTTTTCTATAGGATTAATTTTTCATTTTAAATAAAATTAATTCAATAAAATTAACAGGATTCACATTAAAATGTATCTTTAGCATTCTAAAGTGGATTAATTTCTCAGCTTCTTAAATATGGAAATTGTACTTGTGAAATAATATAACTAAAATAATTTTTAATATTTTCAAATGATTAGCATTAGAAGGGACCTTAAAAATCACTTACCCTTTACTTTAGGAGCAGTAGTCAGAAAGATTAAATTACTTGGCTAAGTTAGCATAGTTTGTTATCCTCTATAAGAATCAGAAATAAGATCTGGAAACCAAAACTTCAGTGTACATTTATGTACACTAAACCATAAAAATGCTCAGGCATAGTATTTAGATAAACAATGTTCTGTTAAGAAGAAAGTCACTTGACTATGTTATCAAATTTAGAGAAATTCATTAGATATTCATGTATCATTTAATGGTAAAGTAAACTGAAGCTTAAATAAATTAGATTTGTTGTGGCATTTTAATCAACAAAAAATAAAGCTAAGTTACACATCAGAGTTCTTTTTGGCAGTTTGAAATTACATTCCATTGTGAAAAATATATCAGGTTAATGCATATATTATTAATAGAATCATATCCATTAACTTTTTGTTGGAAAACAATGTTTTGAAACTTTAAAATGTAATTGACTTTTAGATATGTTTCATTTTCTTATGAATGAATGGTAAATTATATATTTAATGAAATTTCTTACTAATTTTATCTCTCTATTAAGTATATGTACACACACATGCATATAATGTGAATTGATAATGCAAGAAGAGGAGCAAGTGATCCCTTATGATCTCATCTTTTATTTTTTATTTTTTAATAGGGTTACTTAATTGACTCATTCCAGAACTGTTGTAAACAGAAAATACCTTGAGTATCATCAGTGTATTTGACAAAATATCTCGTGTTATCCGCATGGATTACATGAAGTGCTAGGGCTATGATTATGATTAAAATATCAATCACGCCCAAATAGTATTGGCTACTATTTATTAACATGCAAATACCACTGTTTCTTATTTTAGTCAATTTGGATGAAGCTATAAATGCCAAATGTTTCAAGGTTATAGATATTTTTATAATAGATGAGAGAATTAATATTTCAATTTTTACGGGCTTCCACAAGTAAGCCAAAACCAAGGTGAAATTTAACAGGGATGAATGCAAAATCTGGTATATGGCTTCAATCAACTGCATATTCACAGAATGGGAGATGTGAGGCTTATCATGATTCATAGAAAAATCACCCAGCTTTTCAGCAAACAACTTTAGGGCAAGCTATTGATGTGATGCAGTTATCACAGAAGCTAATAAACTTGAAGGTTTTAAATACAGTCAGAGAGTCTAGATAACAGAGTTGTAATTGCAAATACATCAAAGGCCAAGCAGGCAATGTGAGTGAGTGAAACAGACAAGAATGGGGTAATATAGGATGGGGGTGCAGCTGCAGCGATGCAGAGTACATTCTCTACAGGTATTCCTTTACTTTTTCTTTCTTTTTCCCCACACCCATCATTCTCATTCATTCTCACTCACTCTCTCTCTCTCTCTCTCTCTCTCTCTCTCTCTCTCTCTCTCTCTCTCTTTCTCTATCAATCTCTCTCATGCAAATACTGTACTGCCTTGAAGAACTCAAATGTCCAGGCTGAAATTGGACTGAAATCTGAATTTTTGGATACTAGCTAAGATTCTCTATAGATAGACCAAGTTATACCCTATATCTAAATATACTTCAAAAATATCACTGAAAACCTACGTTTAAAAGGTATAGAGACCAGGATGAAGGACTTGAAACCATAACTTAATAAAGAATAAGATAATTTAAAAATCTTAGGCTGGTTGATGAGAACATTTAAGGAAGAAATGATAGTTATTTTCATGTATTTGATGCTTGAAAATTTCATGTATTTCATGTCATATGGGAAAGAAAGCAATAATTAATCTCACAGTTTAGGCCAATAAATGGAAATACTATGGAGGCAAGTTTTAGTTTCCAAGAAGTTTCTAAAAACTATTACAAAAAGAACTATAACAAAATGAAAATAGGTGTTAAGAAAAGTGGCAAGTTAACATTCATAAGACATATTCAGAATTAGTCTGTATGGTTGATTCTTCATAAATGTCATCATATTTCATATATGAACAGAATCAGGAAGGTAATTTTTAATCCAAGCCTTCTATTTAAATGTGCTATCAGAGATCACCAGAGGGAATTTATCTGTGATGTGAGAGTTTATTTCTAAAAAACTGGAGCTTCTTCATCCAATGTCAATAACACATCTGTAGCAATAGGGCATTTTAAGTGTGGGTTTTTAAGCAAATAAAAGATGTATGCAATTATTGGAAAAATTGGTTTATGTTGGCTAACTATTCTAATTTACAAGGCTGTGAGATTCTTTTGAGTTATGAATGAGTGAACTTTCAGAGAAACATGACCATGTTTAAGAAACATGTTTAAGAAACACTATTAGACATTTGCACCATGTTCTATCACAACATACCATGACTTTAAGCAAGTATTTCTGCATGTCCAACTGCTAGGCTTCAGAGTGCTGTTTCAGTACTCTGAGGTTACTAAACAAACAAACAAACAAACAAACAAACAAACAAATAAATAAGAAAGTCCCAATACAAGGACTAAATTTCTCCTAACAATCATATTTATGAAAATTTGATTTTAGAAAAATATGGACTGACTTTGATTTTAAAATAGGCAAAAAAAAAAAAAAAAACCTTAAAAAAAAAACCCCTCAGAACTCAAGAGAAGTAACATAAGAGGAGAAATGTTAGCAAAAGTCACATAGTACCCTGTGAAAATACCATTAATATACATCTGACCTCTTAGGCCCCTTGGCCTCTCAGTATAAACTCCTTCAGTAAATCAAAGACTACAGTATATTTTACCTTTCTTACCCTCAAATGTCACACTACTAGCCCAATATGAAAAGTTTATTTGTATCCTAAAATAAGCATTTTAAAGACACTGATATAAATCTTCAAGATGAAAAGATCAAATTTGTTTTATTATTAAGGTATAACCTTCCATATAAAACAATTCAGCATATGTCCCTGTTCTTTTGCCATGTCAAGAATGAAGGACTAGTAAGAAAACTAGTTGGAACAAAATAATGTAGTATAATGACATTATATATAGGTAATTTCATTTATTTCATATTTATATTCATAATATAGTCACCTTAAAGTTTCTGTATTTACATGTATATTAACATTTTAATGATTGATACATTTGATTTTGAACAGTGTAAGTATTCATGCTGCTTCCAATTTTGTTTTATTTTACTACTAATGTGAAAAACTTGTTTTTAATCGTGGCCAATATTTTTTAAGAAGCAACATCAACCATAAGATCAGAGAGAGATCTTATAAATTTAAATTTTAAATACTACAAAACATGCTCTAATAAGATAATCCCTTACTTATTTTTTATTTGTTTTGCTTTTTTTGTGTGTTATTTGGGGTGGGGTTGGCAAAGAGTTATATTTTTGTTGTTGTAGTAAAAACCGTGACATGAAATCTACCCTCATAACAAAATGTTAAGTATGTAGTACAGTATTATTACCTATATGCACATTGTTGCATAGAAAATCTCTAGACCTTTTTCATCTTATATGAGTCAACTCTATACCCATTGAACACCAACTCCCTATTTTCCCTTCCCTCCAGCCCTTGGCTACCACCATCCCATTTTCTGCTTCAATAAGTTTGACTATTTTAGATATCTCATATAAGTGGAATTATATAGTATCTGTCTGTCTTTTGATGGGCTTGTTTCACTTCACATAACATCTTCAAGGTCATTCATGTGATAGCACATGACAGGCAAGACAGAAATGAGTCCCTAGGACACCTACCTAAAAGCCAAAACACTGAACCTAAACTCTAGTCTTTCCCTTTTAAGGGGGAAACTAGAAATTGAAGGTTTTTTCCTACTTATTACTCACTGAACAAGAGGTGAGGACCTATGACAAGTGAATGCCTGCTAGTCCAGACCTCTGCCTTTGTTCTCAGTGGTCTCCCAACTGGTGCCCTTTCTTGTCAGTGCTTAGATTCAGACAAATCAGAAACCAGTTCCTTGGGAAGCCACCCTGAGAAGTCAGAACTTGGATGTATAGTCTGATCTTCTCTCTCTCTTCCTAGGAAAAAGCTAAGGGCTGGATATTTCCTCTCAATTGTGTTGCACTGCACTGTGAAGGAAACTATGATGAGTCAGTGTTATGAATTTTTCAACCTGGTTTGATGTTGCTGTTTTCACACTGGCTTGGTATGCAGGAGCCTCTTAACTGGTTTCTGGATTTCTCACAAAGAGGGTTGGTCAGTGATTTGTTGTTAGAATCAGTGTCTCTATGAGGGGAAGCGGGGTCTGGGTCTTTCTATTCTACCATCTTGCTAATGTCTCCCCTGGCAATTTGTTTCTGTGTTTGTTTTGTTAATTGCAATCTTAAAGATCACTTTTGGGGACCCTGACATTATTTGGCATTGCTTGATTTTCTCAATTACCATTTCATTCTAAAATCTTACTTCCCTGTGAAAATAAGCAGCCAACTTTACTAGCAACTTGTTTCTGATAATTACTCAAAATGATCTTGACCACATATACTGAAAATGTGAACTGTAAATTACTTTAGTATCAAGTTTTCCTTCAAATATCAGAAGTCTAGTTGAAGAATTCTCAAAATTTTATCAGCAATATTTATATTTAGTTCAGATTTTAATTCCAGTATATTTAAATGATTGCACAATTCCATTTCTCTTCTCTGCAGAGTTCGGGTACTGTGTTCATTACCATGGCAACTAGTTTGAGACATCTGATAGAGCCAGCAGAAATGATTCTCTTACATAAACACAAAAATAAAGCAAATTGAACACTAAGTAATCTGAAGCACCTACACAGGTTTCTACCAAAATTTGTCTTCTCCAAAGCATCTAAACAGGAGTTTTAGAAGAGTTTTGAGATAAAAGACTAATCTCAAATTATTTTTCTACTGTTTGAGTCTTCCCTGCTAGAATAATCGTCCTCATGATCTGATGATGTGATAGAAAGGAACATTTTTCTTCAATACGGACAATCTTAGAAAGCCGCCTGTAATCTGATTAGAGTCAAATGATTCATCCAGTGGATAATGTGAGCTCTCATCTCCTCTTTGTATTGCAAGAGTGGAATGAAAATGAAACGATCAGATCAAGAGCACACTGACATTTGCCGAGCATGGCCATGCAAAGAAGAGAATGACCAACTTAACATATTTACCCAGGGAGAGGTGACCAATTTGTTCTATGACCGTAATTCACCAAGAAGACATACCCTTTCTTTCTCCTTCCATAGCACTTTGATCGCAGAAAACATGATTCAGTGTAGTCTCTCATACAATTATTTATATTCCTATGAATTTTGGAACTACTGAATTAACTGCAAGGTCTTGAAATTGAATAGTAATTTTTAAAGGGAACATTGGCAATATCTCTAAAATTTTGACCTTTCCTTGACTGTTAAACTAGCTACATGCAGCTGAATTTAAATAATACAGGCTTTTTCCCAGGAAATTTAGGCTAAATGTGTCCTTAAAATTTTAAAGACTTTAGTACTGTCCTCAGATGTTCTGTGAAAATGTGAGAAAAATTAAAATGTCAGAGAAAGGAAAACTGCCAACCAGAGAGGAAATGATTGCAATGCATTCTGGATCATCTAGAGAAGCCTTGGGCAGGCAGATTGTTATGCAATAATCAAGCTCCTCCAAAAAACTAAAGAAGGAAAATCTGTAATAGATATGATGAACCATGACATGAGTGACTTACAGCACATCCATATAGTACTATTTATTGCTAATTTATTCACAGTTAGCATTTATTTAGTGCCTAATATATGGCTATACCCACTTCATCTCCAAAATATTTGAAAGATATAAAATACGTACGCGTATGTACTCATATATGGAAAGCTAAAAGTTGATGTAGCTATATTCACATGTACAAAAGTAGAAGTATATATACATATTTCTGACTGTATAGAAATATGTGATATATAGGAAACCATGACAGAGGAATCATTAGCTATGCAGGAAATTATGAACTAAGTATGGAGATCTATCATCAATGAGTGAAAATCTGTTCTATAGAATATCAATAAAGAAAGCATGTTGTATTATTGCTGAGCACAAGTAGAAACTTGAACAAACTGTAGATTAATTTTATTAAAATAACACTTAATGTAGTTTTATAGAAAATATGTTATAATCGCTCATTTTTATTTATATTTTAATCAATGTTTTTATATGTAACTGTAAGTAGGTATATCTTATGCCGCAGAGGGAGTTTAAAAAAAGGTTGCTGTCTTTAAAAGTGTGATTTAAATTAATGTAATTATTTGGTAATTGTGATTATTATGTAGTAAATCACATGTGATTATATATGATCATAAATCATATGTACATACCTATATGTAAGGAAAATTTCAGACTAATCTTCACTCAGATAAGGGACATCTGCATTATAATCTTTATCATTTATACCACTTGTATACTTTGTGAAAAATCTGATGCTATGTGACAGCAGTATAGTTTCATGGATTACCATCAGACCATATTTATCTTCTGAGAATGGAATAATTAGCTTCGTTGAATAAGAAGGAATGCCTTTATTCTGACAATGCTTTAGAATCTATTCCTTCCAAAGTCAGCATTACTAAAGTAGATCATTTATTCAGAGGATATGCTCTGTTCCTCATCCTCCCAGAGGAGAGAACCAGAAGAAATACAGGATTACAATGTAGAGGACTTAAGAGAGGCATGAAGAAGCACTTTTTGTCTACAAGGTAATAATTGAGCTTCATGGATTGACAGGCCAATGATAGGCTTATATGTAAAAGCCATTTCCTACCCCTTAAATCTGTCTCTGTAGGAACACAATGCATAAAGCTCCAATAAAATCATTTTCTACTCAGACTCATCTAAGATCTATCCTCTTTTATTGAGAGAAGTTTGAATTATCAAAATGTGAGAATCTAAAAATAGTGGTGTATAATTGAAAGCCTAATTCTTTCTTAATTATAGGTATGCTACAGTGGCAGTATAATTAGGGATGATCAGCAGCTTCAAAGTGAGTCAGACTTTATCATTCACTCTGTACAAGGATGTACATGGGTTCCATATAGAAAACCCTAAAAAATGAAGATGCAGGGTCTTTTCTCTCACACGTCTTGATAGGTACAAGATAGTCCTCCATTTACTCTCCCTCTAGGCAGAACAAAGTACATATTTCATTCTCATGTTTGTTTTATTGATCATTATTGAAGGGATGTATAGTTTTTAAGTTCAAAATTTTAAAGCTTAAATTGGAATTCTAAAATTATGTATACTTTTTGACTTCACTAAGCAATATTAATATAATTAAATTATTTAACTGAAATCTGAAAATACTTTAAGCTTAAATTGAATAACTGATATCACTTTAGGACAAAACTAATAGATCTCTTTAAACTAGATAAAATATTCATCTTACAATTCGATATAAGGTACTTTCATCCCCCCCAACAGTTAATATTGAAAAAAAAAAAAAAACTAGTTCAGATGGCCATTTGCTTTTTAAATGGTCTTAAACAAGTTATCTTTCATTCTTTCTCTAGTTATATATCTTTAAATTTTACACGATGACTCAACTTCTCAAATCAATTTCTCTAATGACTGAATCCAAAGTTCCTGCTGTAATAAACACAGAAATTTGGCTTGATAAAATCTGTGATAATAGAACATTTTAAACAATATAAATAATAAAATTCCTTATCATAAGCAGCATAAAAAGAAAAAAAAACTACCAATAAAACCAAAGTAAACCATATTAGGAAATATAAGATAACTTAGAACTTTAAATATTAGCAAATGGTAAAAATGGTAAAAGTTTTTTTCTCTCTTATTTTTAATTTTATTTTATTATTAGTTTCAAGTATACAGTACATTGGTTAGACATTTACGTAGTTTATAAAATGATCCCCTAATTACTATTTCTCTCCTCTGGCTCTCCACCTAGACATTTCTTTAATGCTAACTGTATTCCCTACGCCATGCTCCCCAACCCCGCAACCATCTATCAACTACTAATTTGTACTTCTTTAACCCTTTACCCCATTCTCCCAGTCCCCTGATCTCTCTTCCCTCTGGCCATCACCAAATTGTCCTCTATATTTATAAGTCTGTTTTTGATTAGTTCGTTCTTTTTGTTCCTTAGATTCCACATATAAGTGAAATCATATGGTATGTTTTGCTATCTGACTTATTTCACTCAACATAATAACCTCTAGGTCCATCCATGTCCTTGCAAATGGTAGGATTTCATTTTTAATGGCTAAGTAATATTCCATTGAATATATGAAAAAATGGTAAAAGTTTTTACTTTCACATGTAATTAGCTGTCTAGAGTCTGAAAGTAAGCATGGGAGATGGCCAGAGGACAAAGAGTACAGTATGTATCTTTGGTCTGGCTTCAGCTCACTCCATCTGTATCCATTCCCTTTCCTGGCAGACTACTTGTCATGGTAATCAATCTGCCAGGTTCCACCCCCATCTTGAATCCACCTTACAGGATCTCCAAATGTGCTTAGAGCTAAAGACAGTTAAGAGAGAGGAAGACCAAGGTGTGTAGTGAATGTTAATTTTAGAAATAGAAACAAGGAGAATTTTTTTTGCAACACTTTCCACTGTAATCTATTTCCATTATTCAGCCAAACTACTACTCGTAGACAGACTAGTATACCCTCAAATTTAAGGAAAAACATATTCATAAAAATCAATTATATTTTTTAATAATGCCTATGAATTAGCTTTACCTTATTCAATATATTTTAATTAACATGGTAAAGAGAACTTATTTTTTTAAAAGAGAATCTGTTTTCTCAATCTCTATATACTGATGCAAGAAACTCTATGTGAAAAGCTGAGATATGGTACAGTTGGAAAGCCACAGAGTCCTAGAAGATATTCTTGGGAGTCAGAAGCAAAATTAGGTTGTCTTCACTATCATCAACACAGTACTCAACTATCAAACATTAATACAGTTAATACAGTTATTCAGAATTACTCTTGATTTAGCAGCACTTTTTTAATCCAACTTTAAGAAACAAGTCTTTTTTGTTCATAATTTCCAAAATCATAACCATGTTATATATTTCAGAGGAATTAACATTGGCAGCTCCTATTCACTTTGGCGATGATGTGTGCTGTTATGTTAGCTTCCCCTCATTTGTACAAACAGAATAAATAGTATGGCTTTTAAGTATCTTTGACCCATACCCTTCTGTTTCTCAAAAAGAGGAAGCTGACTACAAGAGTATGCACTGAGACCTAGCCAAAGCTGATTAATCAGCAATTCCTTTTGAACATATGCTGACAGGAAATGCGAGGCCCTGCCTGAATTGCTGTCATGATAATTCACTGAAATTACAAAAGCAAACATGGTTGTGACCAAACAGAGCACGGGGGCACTGAAATAAATCCAGAGACCTTTCTCTTTATGGAAATAGTTTATGAAAAAAATTTTTAGGAGTAAAAGGCCTCTGCACAGTTATTAGCTGTCTGAATTTGGACAGATCCCCAAATTTACCTAAGCTTCAGTTTAATAATGCATAGTAGGCAATAAAAATCATTGCTCTGGTTATCAGACAGAAATATTTTGAGATTCAAAGAGATAATACATAAGAAACTGCTCTGGAAAGCTATACTGATAAAAGTTATCAGTTTGCTTAGATACTCAACATCAATTCTCTGTTACTCTAGGGAAAGTAAACTCCATGATACAGAAATTATGGCTGGTACACACACACATACACACACATCATCATCATTATCATCATCATCATCATCATCATCATCATCATCATCGAATCATGGTCGCTGTGGGATTAGTGCACTGAATACAAGAATATGAATAGCAGCATTGTTTTGCCCAGGATCATCCAGCCTTCTCATCTTGTCTACTAGAGAGTTCGTGTATCTTGGCATCCTGAGGATTATGGTGTGTGGTTCTGTGATTGACTGAGTTAAGGCATACTGAAAAGTTCTGGGAATATGAATGTGCAGTCGTTGAGAGTAGTTGGTACTATTGTTCGAAGCTAATGACAGTAACTCTCAATAGAGGTACACTCACCTGGAAGAGAGGGTCTGGAAACAAGATTATTTTTATCAATTTAAGTAGCACTAAGATAGACATAGACCTCTTTTACCTCAATAGAGAGGAATACTAGCAAAATATATAAATAAAAACAAACCAGTTGGGATCAAATAATAAAAAATGCTTCAAAACACACTTCAAATTAAGAGCCACACAATATTCTAATTTATTTCAATAGATCTATTGTTATGATCAAGCTAGAGCATTATGTTATATTAATTAAATTTAAACGTATCTTACATATATATTCTCAGATGAGAGTAAATTGTCATTAGTAGCCCATCTGTATTATAACATTCATACATGGAACCGCATTAAAGTCAGAGTAGCTGCTGTCAGACTGACCACCTTCTGCACTTAAATTGTGGTACCTAATGAAAGTATCATGCTCCATCTGGGCCACATATGTCCAGGCTATTATCTGTTCTCAGCTGTGGCTGCCCCCACCACTTTTTCTCCCATCATATCTTCAGCCCAACTGAAGCTTTTTGGAAAAGAGGCCAACAGCCATGTAGAATGAGAGAGTCTTCAAATTATAATCTATGACTTCACCTGAAAAGTGAAGTCCTAATTCTAATTCTGGAGTAAACTGGCCCAGATCTCAGTCAAACAAACTCAGATATATCCAAAGATATATCATATATATAGGCTTAAGACCTAAGTTTATTAGCTGTATTTAAACATTTATATAGAATGAGTTCATATATAGAGATAATAGTATAATGAAAAAAATTATACCAACATCAGGCTATTGGGCCGATAAGGTTGCAACTTTAAAAAAAATTAAAATACATTTAATAGACACATTCTAATTATGCTGCACTATTTATTTATTTATTTATTTATTTATTTATTTATGCTATACATTTTACAAGTTAGAAAGTTAAAGGTCTTTTCTTGGAGGACTTCACAGAAAATTGATAATTTTCACATATAAATATAATCTGCTTCCTGATTATTCCAAAGGAGTTAGAAATTAGAATATAGATAGAGATAGAGCTAAGGATAGGGATAGGGAGAGGAAGGGAACAATGTCAAGGACAAAAATAGAGACACAGAGAGAAGGAAGTTACTTACTTTCACATAGTACCTTTGTGTAGACCATGGGAGGGGATGAGGGGAACAAAATTAAATAGGTTAAAATTTAAGAACAAAATTAGAAGTTACAAAGCAGAATCTCTTACCCTGAAAAACTCTTTAGTGGAGCCAGAGTCTAATGTTCCATAAGCAATTTCTGTTTGCTTAGAAAGATCCTCAGCACTTTCAATGGGAGACACCATCCTCTCTACAGTCAGGAAGGCAGCTAAGTTAGCCGTGTATGAGGAGATTATGATCAGGGTAAAGAACCACCACACACCTCCAACAATGCGCCCAGAGAGGGATCTAATAACAAGTATGAAATGGATTTGTAAAGTGACATGAATGACCCAATATAAAAACATGTTAGCAGTATTACGCAAATATTGACTTATAGGGGAATATTTAATTTTATCCTTTTCAATATATCTGCTACTTAATGAAACTAGAAGTTACTAAACATTCTGGTCAAGGGGTATAGATTAACTAGATTTGATGAGATCCCCAGAGGTCAAAACTTCAGATTCCTGAGATTCTTTTGTAGTTATAATGCCCAAATCATTTATGGTATGAAATCTTTGTAACAAAGGAATTTCAAGAAATGTGTTAATAATCCATCCAAGCTCATACTACTTTATCCACTCATGGCTTATAAGCAAACATGAAGAAGAAAAACTAAAATCACCAACAATTCTCAAAATGATGTTAACAAACAAAACCAAATATTAAAAAGTAAGAGAGTATGCACCATAGATGTAGCTTTAAATACTGTAGAAACCCCCTTTTAAAAAAATTCAGCCAATGATTTTCCAAAACTCTCAAAAGAGGTATATTTCATTAGCTTTTTTGGTGTGTTTTAGACACTGTATAAGATAGAAGATGGAAAAGAATGACACTACAAACAAAGGTATGACACAAAATGTAATTCTTAATCAAAATCTGATGCTTCATGGCATGGATGCTATCTCCCTGTTCCTTTGTTCCTCCTGCTTAAGAAAAAAAGAAAACCCAAGGAAAAAAAATTAGACATTTAAAATTTTGCCAACATATAAATTCTTAGTTTGAAATATAATAAGAAAATAATATTTCTGTGATCATGAATTCTTACATAAAATACCTTTTAGAAGCTTAATAGATTTGTAATAATGTACTTTAAACCCTAGGTAGATATATATAGATAAGTAGATACATATATACTGTATTATTTTAAAAGATTTGGTGGGATTCATCATATATAGGCATTAGAGTAATATTAAAAATATAATAACTATTAATAATTCTGCTATGCTTAAAAATTAGGCTTGCTATAGTGAAGACCTATTTCTAAAAATTTAAATTATAAAAATTGGGCAATTTATAGCCTAAACCAAAATTTCTTACAGTTAACAATTATAAACACACCTTTTGATAAATCACAAATACTACATCAAATTACTTGGTAATATCTATAGAATAAATTACTCAAACAGTCAAGAAAAGGAGGAAAGCTAATGTAAAAGTAAAGAATTTTTAGATATATATTCTGTTGCTGAAATAAGAGAGCAGGCAATGAAAAACAAAAAAGAACATAATTAAGAGCTCTTATGAAAACCAAAATAATATAACTAAGAGGAACAAAGAATTAAATAAATATGATAGGATGAAAACGTTAAACATTTCTCACTTGTATTTGGAAAGGATATTAAATACATTTTAAATTTAGGCAACACTTATGCAGACACAGCCCCTCTCATTTTATTCACTATTCCACAATAATGGAAGATATAATTATATGACATGTACCCTGTATTTAATAGGGCAGGTCAGTACCTGACCAAATATCTTCAAGCAAAACTGATTATGTGGTAATTGCTTTTCACACTATACATTGCATGTTAATTTGCAATATATTTGAGAATTATATTCATAAGTTCTTTGCAGTTATAAAATAGACACAAGATAAAGAGATAAATTATTCATTATATTCTAGTGCTTAAATCGGATTTAACAAGATTAAATATGCCAATTTATTTAAAGTGTACAAGATACCTCCAGAAAATTATTGGACTTCCTTATTATTTAAAATAAAAATTTTTAGCAATTATTATTTTCTAAATAATGTTTTCAAATTATCAATTAATGTTTTTGAAGAGCTCCTGAGAAATTTCATGCAGAGGGGCAAATTCAATTTTATGTTTTATGGTGATAGACTAAAACAGTTTTTCTAATTAGAAAAAAAACTTTCAGCTCTCGGCATCTGTACTAATGGAGCAAATAAATGCACGTATGCTAACAATTCTTTTTATTCTCTATTAAATTATTTTAAAATGTTATTTTAAATTAAAATAGTTTAATTCATTTGAATTATTTAGGGACATAGTGGAATAAACCAGAAGAAAGCAGGAGAATAAAAGTCAAATTTAGAGCACTTTGTTCTCATAATTTTTGTGGTTTCACTCTTCAGGAAATTATTATAAAATTAAGTTCATATTTTAAACAATTTCAAGCAAGTGAGCAATTCAGTTCAATCAATAATTCTACATTAAAATTTAAATGTATTAATATTAATGATGTAGTTCCATATCATATTTTACAAAAAAATGTTAAATATCTTTTAAAGTATTTAAAGAGCATCTCTAGAGTGATCTCTGCATTTCATATATTATTATTATTACTATTATTATTTTAGATGCTAACTGCTCTATTCTTTTCTAAATTGGAGTATATAACCATCTTTGCATTTTAAATAAAGATCGTTTGGTTCATTTAAAAAATCATTAAATTTGCCTATATTATATAGTATGTTAAATTTTTAAATGTACATATAGCATAAAATAAAAGTTATATGCATAAACTTTTTAATAAACTGAATTTTGCCCATATATATTCTGTGGTAAAAGTGTCAACAAATAAAAGAGAAAAAATACATTACCTAAAATCTGACTTATCAGAAAATAAAAATTATTGCTTATGAAATGATAGTGAAATCAAAAGCACAGAGAAAAGATCATATTTAGGCTTGTTGAAATTATAAGTTGTATATACATCATGGTGGACCCTGGGATAACACAAGTTGTTAAATGTGCCCTGTGCTCCAGCCTCCATGTATAAATATATGTTTTCTGCTCCTTGAAGAGCACTGGACACCAAAACTACCTTCAGAGCCATGATGCATGAGGAGCAAGGCAAACAAACTGAGAGTTCATCTATGGGAATCCAGGTCAATATATCCTACTCCATAATGAACCCCCATTCACCTCTACCTACCTACTCAAAAGGCAGGGCATAACTTATGTCTCCCTAAGATAAATGCCTTATTTCTCAAGACTAGGATAGCCTTCTTATCATAGATGAATCATTTCATCATTATTTGTGGACCAGAATGTTCTCTGAGTTCCCAATTTGGTTAGTATTTTTCTTCCTTATTATTAGAAACTTTTCTTAATGTCTTTAATTTAAATCAGATAAACTAAATATAGAGGTAAAACTATGAGTTTTACATATCGTGTCACAGGTCATCAGAATTACATATACATAAATAAATACATAAATATCATTGGCATATTTCTAATTCAAAGTATTCCCAAAGAGAAGCCATGGGAAATATGAGTGAATTAAGATTGTTTATATCCATGTAATTCATAAAAATTTGCCCTAATATCAGAAAAATAAACATTTGATAATTCCTGGATACATGATATATTTTCTTTATATCTAGAATATATACAATAAAGATTGCAAAAATTACAAATTTTTGAGTTTTCATATAGCATTTTTTGAATTAATCACTTATTGTCCTTAGAAGTGCTAAAAAAATTAACAATATAATTTACCCCTTCTCTAGTTATTAAAATATTAGAAAAGTTGCCCCTTCTCTAGTTATTAAAATATCTTGCATAATTAGAGGAGGGTAGAACAAAGGGAATGTGTTTTTGATATATTCATCATATTTAGGTGTTCTAGTATTAGAAAAGTTACCCCTTCTCTAGTTATTAAAATATCTTGCATAATTAGAGGAGGGTAGAACAAAGGGAATGTGTTTTTGATATATTCATCATATTTAGGTGTTCTAGTGTAGGAATTAACATGTTATAATGAGAAGAGGGCTATATCAGTTTATTTTATAATCTGTGTATTGTCAGTCTGTATGGCACAAGCTTTTATAATGAATCAGCCATTAATATTATCCAACCATGTATTCCTAGATATTTGTAAAATGTTATCTAATGTCCTTTTAATCCAGCAACCTAATCTTGAAATTAAAAAAGCAAATTTTATATTCTCTTTCACACCATTTCCATGAGCTGATGATGGGAAAATAAGAGATGGGATATGCACCAATGAAGTTTTGCAAACAAGCTCTTGCTTTTGTAGTTAGTAACATTGCCCATTTTCCCATATACAGGTCTGTGGGTCAACACAGATGACTGTAAAATGAGAATATGCAGCAAAAACACGGTACCCCTCCAAGAAGGCATGGAATGATAGAAACCTTATGCATTTTATAGCCTCTCCATGGTGTGTATGATTTCACCAGGGAAATATAAGGTCAAAATTCAGAGAACATTGCCCAAATATCTCACAGGCTCATGCCGATTTTAAGTATCTGTCTTTATGAGTCTTAACCTTGGACAGGTAGTCGGCAGCTGCTTAATTCTTTAGGGTGAATTCATAAACACCATGAATGTCCACATGAGACCTAAAATGCACAAAGTTGAAGCAGGTGAGTAACCAACCTTGGTGAAATATCGCATCCTTGCTGCATAAAGGCACCCAAGGAAAACCAGAGACTATTAAAAATCCCAAATTCATTAGTTGATTCACTACTTTGTGTTTCTCTTCCATCTTCAAACTCCTCAGTGTGCCACTCGTAGGGGCTAAATCTGCTGACCAGGAATAAAACTACACTGACCCCAATGTAGGCAAAAACAATGCACATCCAGATCTCATAGGCTAAAGGATCAAGAAATGAAAAGACTCCCGGTTTGGACTTCTGAGGCTTCTTGATCATGATAGATATCCCGAGGCTCATAAAGGGCTTTGAGAAGTCAATCACCTCTTCTCTCACAAGGGTAATAGTTAATGGAGCAATTGCAATATCAGCTTTCTGTAAGGGAAATAAAGGAAAGTAATAGTACTTGGAGTCATGGTCAGAAAGGAATCATAGTTACATTATCGGATCAAAAGTGGAGGAAAGGAAATCAAGAAAATGGCAATAGTATTTCCTGGTAGAGTCCCAGTACGACAACAAAGACAATTTGTTCACTCAAATCTGTCCTTTTTATAAATAGTCCACCCATGGCTAGCTTAAGACAATTCCATTTTTTCACTGCATCTATGCCTTTGCAAACTTGGAGCAATGCACATGGCCCAGATTCTTCAGGACAGATGAAATGCCTGTCTCACTTAATTTGCATGTTTGCTTCTGACTTCATTCTTAGTCTTCACATGTTCACAGGAAATATAAGATAGTATTCCTAGGGTAATGTGGAAAATCAACAACCTCAGACCTTATAGGTACTTTTCAAGAAGGGGAGGCATTCTGTCAATAACGGTTCGAATCAAATAATTTTCTATGAGAGCTATACTTACCCCATATACAAGTTCTCCAACCATCCCATTCCAAATTTTCGTGTCTGCATCCCTGGCCCCATACTTGCCGTCCCCAACAATTGTCAACTTGTACTTGAATCCACAATGTTTGGCAATTTCTGCAGCCAAATCAACACAGTAGCCCTCATAGCGCTCATTGCCTTCAAGCATTTCATGATTTTTTTTCATCATAACATATGGAGATTCCTATATGAAAAGGCAGTGCTTTGGTTGATGGAAATAGTTATATTAATTATTTACTTTCATTGAATCAAATCTTCTAGTTTAATAATTACCTGTTATATATATTGTAGAATATAAATGGTAGCGAATATAGAGAGGAAAAATATTAAGCATAATCCTTCCAAAAAAAGGTCCTCAAATGTCTATCATTATATTTTGCTTATGTAGCTGGTACCTAGCCAGGCCAAACTAAGCAAGAGACTCAAAAGCACAAACTGTTGACATATCCTTTGTCATGTTTGTAATTCCTAGGGTTTAGAGAGGAAGAATGTTCTTCAACTTCTGTTTTACTCAACTCTGGATCTACAATGCTCCTCTAGGTTAAGGCTATGCTGACCCCAAGAACCACCATTCACCCCAAACCCTGTGTCACTGTTGCTTCAAGGACAAGGTTCATGTGGAAATCAGGTTATTGGCCCACAGTATGCAGACTGAAAGGAGCATTGCCATGGTGATGTTCTGATTCTACCCTGTCAGACTTCAGGTCTCACTTCATCTATGAGATACAATATCCTAAAATGATACTACAAGGATAGCTAGAGCATAGCCTCACTCTGTAAACATGAGAGGAAACCTAAAAAATGATTCAACACAAACTAATACTCTCCACTGAAAAGTGGCATCAAGGATATTTGGGGTCTCTGTGAGATAGTTTCTCTTAATGACATCATTAAGGCAAAAATCCTCAAATGTCTAGCTTATATTTATTAAAATATTTTTAAATGCCAACCAATATTTTTATACAAATCCTTATTATCCCATCTATATTTTCTTGTCAATACTGTTAGAATAATAAATTCCACAAATTACTACATCACTTCTTACCAAAATAAAATAAAAATATTGTTTTGTCACAGAATTTTGTGCTATTAGTCAACTCCATTTCCTCCACTTCATTTTTTTTCAACAGGTTGTCATGATCTATGTCTACCTTCCATCTATCTAAAGCTTAGATGTTCAAGACCTGGTATATTTTTACCTCACTCACTCAATACACATTTATTTAGCTATGTGCTAACTACTGTTTTGAGACTTGGAGTTAAAAAGAAGAGAGATCATACTCGCCTTTAAGGAGTTCATCTTTTAGTAAGAAGAAAGAAAAATTGGCACCATTATTAAGACATAACAAATGTAGAGATAGAATGTACCCAGAATCGTATGGGAATGGAAAGGTGAAGCACCTGAGGAAATACGAAGTATGCGCTTTAAGACTTTCCCCAGCCATTCACCTGTGTGTGCACTAGGTTATGAATTACCTGTCAAGCTAAACTTCAGTCTTGAAGAGGTAGGGAATATTTTTGAAAGCTTTAGCTAGTGCTCGTTCTGACAGAGTAAATATGCAACAAATGATTAAAACATTGCAAAAGCTACCTTGTGATAGCTACTGCCCTAAATATAAACAGCAATTCTAGCTGGCAGATAGTGTTCAAAAGAAAAAATAAAGCAAAATATAGGCCCATGTCTCTAATTACCAAGATTGTAGTGACAACGACAGTCTTGTTCTCAAGCCCAGAGGTATCGTTTCCAGAAGGAAGCTCAGTAAGGGTCACAACCATTTTGTCCACTTCACTCCAGTATCCAATCTGAAAAAAGTTACAGAAGGTACAGAAGGTAGGCACATGGATAGAGACCTTTCTATTAGCAAAGTATTTAATTATTTTCAAACCAATGTCCGATTCTAAAATTATACCTATGTTAACTAGGCTTCTTCTAAACAGAGATGTGTCTTTGATAAAGTAAATCTAATACTAGGAATAGAACAGGACTATAAAAATTTTTTTTAAAAAAACAGCTTATCTTTTCATGTTCACCTTTCATATTCTCCAAAGATCGTTTGTTTGGGAGTGGTCAAATAAATAGTCCAAACAATGGCCTTTTAGCCATAATAGTTGAAAGACGTAATTGAACAGTTACAGGCATATTTTCACCAGCTATGCTTTGTCTTCTGAGCCATAAACTTTAAGCAACAGTTCTTTTTCTTCACATTA
The DNA here is from genome assembly GCA_030015415.1 of Cynopterus sphinx. NCBI lineage: Eukaryota > Metazoa > Chordata > Mammalia > Chiroptera > Pteropodidae > Cynopterus > Cynopterus sphinx. Next base: position 58,269,370 of record CM057390.1, read on the forward strand.
AACTCTTTTTTTCTACTTTGGTCTAAAAAAGTTCTACTTACAATTATTTAAAATTCAATTTCAGTGTTACTTACCAGAAATGAATATACTTGATCTAGAAAAACATATTTAAAAATATGTCTGTTTCTGCAAGTGGTTAAATTCTATGCGAATGCCTATCTCCAGGACTCTTTGGAAGATGAGGTAATGGATTAGCTCACTCACCTCCTCACACAGAGAGAACTGCCTTTAAATCAGTAATGACTTACCTTCCGGGGCCCGTTTGTTTTGAGCTCCATGATGTTAATTGTATAGTTTATTCTTTTTCCATTCTGGTCAAACTTTATATTTCCTGAGAGACCTTCAACCTGAACCTAATTTGGAAATGGGAAAGAAGCACAGTTATAAATTTACTTCAATCAAAGATACAAACTGTATGGGTTATTCTCACGAGGCTCAAGTCAAGAACATTACATTTCTAAGGTTTCTGTTCACTATTCAGCCTATCTTTATGTGGTTAGAAAATGTTATTCTCTCTATATTAAACATAAAACAAGATGACTAATTCAGCAGAAAAAAAATAGTAGCATTATTAAGTCACATTAACACTATGTCCAGTGACTGACCTGTTTGAGGGCCCTTTCTATTTCTACACCTTGTCCCCAAGGGACTGCTGGGTTTGCCAGACAGTCTCCTGCATTCCCCCTTCGGGAGATTTCAATTCTCTGCTTCCGTAGGTTGCGGAAAGCTTCAGTCATCACTTGGACAGCATCATAGGTCAGAGCAGAAGTATACTGAAAAGCATCACACACATTTCATGAGAATGGGAAAAAATGCAGAGACAGTACATACTGGCCATCAAGACTGCAGTGGCTCACAAACAGTACTATATCAAGTCCAAAATTTATTCACAATTTCTTCATCTAGAAACCTAACAGTCTAAGAGAAGTAGTGTGGAATATTAGGACTATGGAAGGTGATTTTGACCTTCAACATTTTCTATATTAATATCTCAGCTATTTCAGGTGACACCTTTCATAATAATTTTGTCAATTTTTTTTCTAGCCAGTTTCTCATTAGAGTATCATTTTATAGATTGATCTGATGATATGAGAAATTATCAAATTAATACATATTTCTCCACTGTCTAATGAGGAACTCATTCAGCAATAAGGAAAGACTACTGATTAGTTTCAGGATCCTTAGTCTCTAATCAACCCTAGTGATACTCATCTAGATCTACAATGGCCTTTCTAGTGTTTATTTGTTTTTAACTTCCCTTAGCTGATTATGGTTATGACTATTTTAACTTCCCATTAATCAAACAGAAGAACCAAACTTCATAATTTCTCTGTCCCTTCATGTTTCAACAGTCTAACATTGGTTCCAAACTTGTAGTATTCAGAGCCTAGCAGGATGGCAGGATTATTACAGGAGCTAGGAAACCAAGCAGGGAAACAAAAACAAAAACAAAAACAAAAACAAACAAACAAAAACTGCATTGTACTAAGCATTGCAGTGGCTGGATATATATTATTGTGTGCGTGTATATGTACCACTATCAAATGTATGATGCTGTCAGTTATTAAAATCACATTTTAACATAAACACTTTAATAAATGCTGAGGAAATTTCTGTTCTTGAGTATTTTTCAGTCTGTAGTTAGCAAATTTAATGAAGCTGGGGGAAAAATGCAGTATTGTACTGATTTTGTGACTCTCTGAAATTCTTAACCATGAATCCAAAATGGGCCCTCAACATCTTCAAGTAATCCTTGTTTCTTTAGTGAATTAGTTCTTCCAATCTGAGAAATTACTATTTTATACCTTCTTTTATCTTCCTTAATTCACATACCTCCACAGTCTTCTCTTTCTCTGAATTCCTCCCGATTATCTTGCCTTACATGCCTTTGAGAAAGTAGAAGTCATCAGACAGAACCCCCTTATCTTTCAACTATAACAATACCAAACTCTACATCCTCTCTATGTTTCCTTCCTGAAATGACAGTACATGAGTTGGCCATACTCCTACCTTACAAGAGCCACTGTAATAGTGCAGTGATCCACTACCTCTGATCTTCTTAAGGACATTATTTTCTGCAGTTGTACTCTCAATATCCCACATCCACATCCGCCTTTTCCTTCCCTACTGTATCTTCTACTGGCAATTCAACCACTCTAATAGCTACTACCGAAATAAAGAGATAGACAGATGATAGAGAGACAGTAGACAGACAGACACAGAGATGATAGATAGGGATAATATCTACTTCTTAAATCTGTATCTCCTTCCAATTTCCATCCCCTCTCTTTCCTTCATTAAAAAAAAATGTTCAGAGGAGTTTTTTAAATTTGCCTTTCCATATCAATCCTCCTTTCTCCAAGTGACCTCATTTAGTCCATGGCTTTAAGTTGCAGCTATATGCTCAAACGCCACTTTTTCTGGGATGCCATTTCTTCCTGTCCGGCCCACTCTCAGTCACTGTCCCTTTACACGATTCTGTTTATACTCTTCACAGTCTCTACCAGTATCCGAGTATCTTTCTCATGTATTCTTTATTTATCTATTTCATCTCTCATCTCTACTAGAATATTTACTCTTGAAAAGGAGAAAACTTGCCTGATTTGTTTGTTACCACTGAATTCTCAGACTTGAGGGAAGGGCTAGGCACATTGAAGGGACTTAATAGGAAGGAAGAAAAGAAGGAAGGAAGGAGGGAAGGAATAAATGAAGGGAAGAAAGAAGGGAAGGAAGAAGGGAGAGTGGATCAAAGATCTTGATATGGACCCCATCCTTATGGGACTCAAATTCTCTCCCAGCGCAGTGAAAAGATATATAAACATAATTACAATGTGACCATTAAAGTGTTATGAATTGGTCCAATGGTAGATAGTTGCCTGCCTTGTTTCTTTTTTAATATGCAGTCCTATCCTAAGAAAATATCCTCAAATATAGAAAATTTTCATATAAGGACATTAATTTCAGTACTATTTACAATAAGCAAAAATTAGAAACAATCTAAATTTTTGACAATAAGGAGAATGTTAAAACAACTGCTTTTTGCTTTGAGAAAGTACTATGCAGCAATTAAAAAAGTAATACTAATAAAGGTTATGTAACAATATTAATAATGCTAATTATAAAATAAGTGAAATAATTATTTTTTTCCAAGCAATGAGAATAACTTAAAAAATGGTGATATCTCTTCAACAAAGAAGGGAAAGAAAATAAATGGTTGTAATGATAAGGAGGATGCATACATGATTATATTTCTTTTTCAATTATTCTGTAATATCCATGCACCATTTAATAAAACCTATTTTATATCAAAAACATTGTTTTAAATTATATCTACTTAGAAAAAGACTTTTTGGAAAAAATGAAATATCATATCAGGATTTATCTGCCTCACTTAAATGTTTCTTTCTATTCTCTTAGAGGAAAAAAATATATAGATTAACTTGCTTTCTTATACAGCAATTAGTTCATTGACAGTGTAATTCTTATAATAATCTAGGTCACAGAATAGGAAAAAACCTAAAATGAATAAATTTGATATTTTAAAAAAGTATTACAATTTGTATAAAAAAAAATTATGATAGTTAAAAGCCAAAACCTTCACTGAGTCAACTTGTTCATGTTACTACAAGAAATCTATAAAGCTATCTCCTAAATGTTTTAGATGTTAACGAACCATATTAAAAAATAAGATTAGATTGAACGAACTAAAAGCATTTAATTCCATGTGGCATGCTATAATTATGATTCAGAGCAAGATCATACTAAGAAGAAAAATCAACCTTTTAAAAATGCTAAAATCTAATCAAGTCTCAAGCCTATTATCATTTTAAATTAAAAGTCACAATCATAGAAACACAATTCTGGGCCAAGAGAAAATCAACAGCCTCTGAATCCAGAGTTTCATTTTGTTTATGTTCTGCATATGTGGCTCATTTCTTTTTCTAAACAAATATGTTCACATTTTGATTGGATAGTTAAATATTTCAGTTTTATCCTACCATTCACTAAACTAGATGTAAATTAATTTGAAGAGAACATGATGGCACCATAACTATCTCCTTCTTTGAAAACAAATGCATCATCTCTGCCCTGATGTTTATATTCTGTGAAATCCCTCAGCTGAGTTGAAAATTTATATTTCAGCGGGGGGCCATTATGCTCTGCAGTATTGTATCACAATCACATCATAACTATATTTTAAGAAGAAATCTGGGAAAATGTTTTTATGGTCCATTTTTCAAACATGCTCTTTATTCCATTCTAAACATAAGCTTATTGAGACTTACTTTTTTTGAAAATAAAATGAAATGTATATTGTAAAGATGTTTTTATGTCCAATATTAATCAGACATTATGCAAGAATATATTACTGTAATTATTCATCAATATCAGAAAACATTCTGACGGCCAAAAAAAGGGGATAAAAACAACTTCAATGTACATTTAGAATTTAATGGATGTACATAGGCTAAAATATAAAATTTTAGCACCTATTTCTAAACATATATTACCCACACCATGCTCAAATAGAAAAGCATTTAGACTCTAAGTATTATGCAAGTCTTATAAAATTTCCTTTGAATGGCTACTTTCCAAATTTTCTTTGACAGTTGAAATTGAGTTGAGTAGTTGAGAGAGCATAGCATATAGATAGCATCAAAAGACAGGCTCAGGGGGATCGTTTCATAAACTGTATAAATGTCTAACCAATGTACTGCATACTGCAAACTAATAAAAGAGAAAGGCCAAAAAAAATGACAGGGCTCAAGACCTGATATTTACTGCTGTGTTGCCTTGGGCAGCTTAACTAAAGTATCAGTGTTCAAGATCTCTTATCAATGAAATAAGTAGAGCAACGTCTCTTCTATTTTGTTGTAGTGTTGGAAAGGAAGAGAGGGAAAAAAAAAAAAAAAGAATTCATGTTGTCCTACTTCTCTCTTTGCCAAACCTGAGCTGAATAGTTTCCTATTAAGCCTTTTTTAAAAAAAAAATCCTATGCAACAAATATTTTTATTCTAATTTCACAAGTGAAGATTGCAAGTTATCAATTTGTTTTTCCCAGAGTCACAAAACTATGATAAAGGTGGAATTTAAATACAGATCTAGGTGTTTCTTGGGTAATGAGGGTGATGAACTATCCTGCCTGAGGCTGTCATGGTTTTGAAACAGAAAGTCCCAGGAAACTTCTCAGTTCCAGGCACACTGGGATGATTAGTCCCCTTGTGTGGCAAATACCACATCAAATGAGTAGAGTTGGAGGAAATGAGAAGCTGGGTGAATTGTATACTATGCTAAAAATGAAAGTTATTGATCAAAATTTTGTCTTTCTTTTTCCTCTGATTACCATCTTTATGTAAAAACAGCTTGTTTTTACAATGTTTGGAAAACCATTACCTTGATCTATAAGAGTCTGTGATCCAATAAGTTCAGAAAATGTTTCTGAATTTGGTATATTAAAGGCCCTGAGACACCCTGCAGTAACATTTCAGTTTAACTTTGTTTGATTAGCATTGCCCAAACTAATTACTATTTTTAAGATTTCCTTAACACCAATTGCTTTCCATAAAAATCATGTTCCATGTAACATACTTTGGAGTGTTAAAAGTTTTATGGACTGGTAAATTTTACATAATCATTTTAAAAATAGCATAATTTTTTAGTTAAAAATATTACATGCTTAATGATATTTCTCTAAAGAATCTTACACAATATAACTCTCAATTTCTTCATTTTACAAAATTATCAACCTGGTCAAAGATGATGAGTTCTAGGAAAAACAAGTTAGCCTATAGGAAGTATTTTGGAAGTTCTTTTCTTTTCTTTTTTTTTTTAAGATTCTTGGCACTGTCCGAGAATCAAGGTAGAGCCATGGGAAAAAAGAACAGTATTAAGAAATATATTATAAAATTAAAAGTATTCACTTCTCATAATTTCAAATTTAATTGCAGTTTAAATTCTGGAAAAGAGCTATCTGTGATAAGGTCACCTTTAATTTCCTATAAAGCCCTTTGAACATGCCCTTTGAAATGTCATAAAGTCAAAAAATCATAAAAATTCAACATTAGTGGAGCAACAGGAGCTCTCATTCATTGCTGGTGGGAATGCAAAATGGTATAACCACTTTGAGAAAAATATATGATCCAGCAATCACAACGGTTGATGTTTATCCAAAGGAGTTGAAACCATATGTCTACTCAAAATGTAGCGCACAGATGTTCATAGAAGCTTTGTTCATAAATGTCAAAACTGGGAAGCTACTAAGATGTGCTTTTAGTACGGATAAATAAATTGTGAGGTATGCAGACAATGGGATATTTTTAGTGCAAAAAGGAATAAGCTGTTGGGGGCAGGAGGGAGAGAGGAGTTGTAGATGGGGTAAAAGGAATGAAATATGTGGTGACAGAATGAAATCTAACTATGGATGGTGAAAACAAATATATATATATATATATATATATACACACACACACACACACACACACACACATATATATGTGTGTGTGTGTGTATATATGTGTGTGTGTGTATGTATGTGTGTGTGTGTGTGTGTGTGTGTATGTGTGTATATATATTCCATACTGTTGAATGTTAACCAATGTCACCATAAACAAACAAACAAACAAACAAACAAACAAATAAATAAATAAAAGATCTAGACACAAAAGGAATGAGCTAACTGAGCCACCAAGTCATAAAAAGACATGGAGGAAATTTAAATGACTATTGCTAAGTGAAAAGCCAATCTGAAAAGGCTATATACTTTAGGATTCCAACATTCTGGAAAAGGAAAAACTATAAGAGTGAAAAAGATCAGCGGTTGCTAGGCATTGGGAGTGGGAGGAGAGATGAATAAGCAGAGCACAGACAATTTTTAGAGCAATGACAATACTCTGTATAAAATGATAATAATGAAAGCATGTCATTATACATTTTGTCCAAACCCACAGAATGTGTAACACCATGAGTGAACCATAATGTAAATTATGGAGTTTTGATAATTATGACATGTCAAAGTAGAGTCATCAATTTTAATAAATGTATCATTCTGGTGAGTGAAGTTGATATTGGAAGAGGCTCTGTGTGTGGGATAGGGGTATGTACTTTCTGTTCATTTTATTGTGGACCTAAAACTTCTCTAAAATGAATGAATGAATAAATGAATGAATGAATAAAGAATAAATAAATAAACCTGAAAAAGTCCTCAGCATCTTTAATAAGCACACAAGCTGAATCATATTGCCAAGGGTGAAAAAATACTTCATTGGCAAGAAACAAAAATTAGCATCTTTTATTGTATCCTATAAGTAATAAAAATAAGTTAAAATTCACTGTGAATAAAGACTTATTTAAAAGAAATATTAAAAACAACATTTTTTTTTTGCCTAAATTATTCAGTTGGCTATTGACCCTGACTGAAAATCCTTCTGAAGGACCAAAACTTTTATATCCTGAAACATTAGATTTGCTAAATGTTTCAAATTTTCAGATTCATCAAGATAGAAAAAAGATACTCAAATCAATACATTGTCTGTTTTTGATTCATCCAGAGGTAGATAAAGACTTTCTTAGAAGCAGATCTTTTGTTAGTTGCATAAATTCTTCCCCCTGCCTCACCCCTCTTCCTAGGACTGACTCACCTAAAAAGGTGAAAGCTCCTGATTTTTTGTAATGTATAAAAAGTACAACGAATAGTTTCCAGAGTAATTTAGGATTTCATTTCAGCATCCGGAGTTCAGAGATAACTATCTATAAGACACTACAATCTTTGAGACATAGAGGAACCATCTGGCGTTTCATAGATTCAGCAAAAACTATCAACATTAGTATACTTTTTTATTGTGTGCTTAAATTAGCACTTATGTAATCATGGTATTAGATTTGGAGAGATCTTCAGTATCACCTACAGTTATTCACTTTACAGAGGAAGAAATATGGAAATGCTGAACCCAGATATTCTGCATTATAATTTTAAGTAATAGTAATGCCTTTTTATTTTAAATGATGTAATATGTATTTAAATAGTGCAGCCTTTTAAAATTATATTTTACAAAATATGTAATTGTGTCAATATCAGATTTTTAATTCATGGGTTTATTTCAGTCATCTCCGCATTTTTTCAACCACAAAATATAAGGAACTAAACATGTCAAACCTCTAGATCCTTGTGTGGCAAAATGCTTTAATATCAAGAGTAGGAGACACCAATGTACCAGCTGCGGTGTGGGTCAGTTAAAACCCTCTAGAAGCAGGATTAATTCTATTAGGCCACCAGTGTACTATTTAATGTACAACACTAATTACTTGACTGAAAAAAATTATACTATTTTCAGACAGGCCTAATAACTCTCTTAGGATAGCAATTAAGAGAATTTGAGTCTGTGCTTTAATCATTTCCTGAGTAAAATGAGATTCTTTTGGGAAAGCCATTATTTAAATGCTATACAACTGTCAGTCATATATTATTGTTAAATTCCACACCAGCAGGACATGACAGAAACAAAAGTTGAACTAAGCTTTAAATTGTTGGTATGACAAGGTAGAATGCATAGTTATATCTTACAAGAAGACACCCAAAACACTGAAAGTTCATCTATCTAAAGACAGAAATATTTGTAAATTATTTTTGAGATAGTGGTAAATCATTTTTATAATCTGCTCTTTTTGAAAAAATATTTTAAGGAAGGTAAAATGCCCATTTTTAAACTCAGGTGCCATGATGGTTCAAATCGGATCACTTCATCATTTTACATTTCATCAAGTTTAATCATACTGCCATGGCTGAATAAAAGAACATAAATGCTAGGGCATAAATTTAAACCCAATTTCATAGCAATAATAATTACCCATTTTTTTCTTTCTCAATGATTAGATATTTTCAAAGTGTTTCTTTATATTTTTCATTTTGTTACGCTCCATTTCAACAAATATCTATTATGTGCCTACTCTGTGCAAACCACTGTATGAGATTGGAGGCCAATAAGATACAAATGAGGCAGACTGCCTTTCAGATTCTTGTTTTTAATCTATAAATATCTCTCAACTGAATTTATATCAATGTTATGAATGGTTATAATTTTTGTAGTTATTATTTTACAAATACAGAAATTAAAAGAATTGGCAGATTCAACAAATAACATTTACTTTCCTCCATCCTCCTGCCAAAACCAGAATTCAGTTATCATCGGTTGCCTATGTTGTCTGCAGTATTTTACTGAAAGCTCCCTGGCCATCGCATGTACTTCTTGCACTCTTTTGTCACCAAGGCAAGCATAGTCATCTTCCTGTATAAAAACCGTGATTATCACTCTCCTATAGTACGTCCCAACTGCTCTCAAAATGACACAAAAAAATTTCTTAGGCTCATGAGGTCTGGGTCCTGCATGTCTCTCAAGTATTAGTTCTGAGAATTCCCTCAAAACACCTCTATTCAACCTCCAACCTTATGGACATATTTTCCTTACACTGGGGAGTTTACGTATCTTATTTCCTCTCTGCGGAGCCATTGTCCTTTCTTTCTCCTGATTCCTACGTCTCCTTCAGGTTTTAAATTCCATATTGCTTTTTCTAAGTTGGCTTTTCTTATGTCAGAACTTGGATTAGGAGTTTATAGTAGGAGCTAGCACAGTCCCTTTGCTTTCCTCTCTTTGTTCATTCAGAAAGCCTTAATTCAATAGCTCCTATGCACTAGTCCTTATTCTAGGAGCTTGGGATCCATCAGTGAACAAAGAACAACAAAATATTCCAGACCGGTGGCATTTCCTTTCAAGCAGGAGGAGACAGACAATTAACTATGTAATGAATAGATCAATTATAAATATAGTAAACTAGGAAGTAAAAACGGGAAAAAATAGAGCTGAGAAAGGGAAACAGGAAATACCCTAATGGGTAGAAAGATTGCAATTTTAAATAGAGAACCTACTATTGACTTCCTTGAGAAGACGGCATTTGAACGAAGTCCTGGAGAGTGCGGGAGGCTTAGCCATGTAACTGTTTAAGGGGAGGATAGTTCCAAAGAGGAAATAACCAGCACAAAGACCTTAAAATGAGAAGGTGCCTTTGTGCTTACAGAATAGCAAAAAGGCCCATGTGGCTGAAGCAGAGTGAGCAAGGGGGAGAGTGCCAAGAGAGGAGGTCACATGTGACTGGGAGACAGAATATTTAGGGCCTTACAGGCCAGTAGGATGACTGGCCTTTACTTTGGGTGAAACAGAGGGCCATTGGAGGGCTTGGCACAGACCAGTGACAGAATCTAATTTATATTTTAAAAGGACCACAAACATGAGAGATAGAAGGGCAAGTATGGAAGCAGGGAAACTGGTTCAAGAGACCATTGCAGTGACCCTGGGAGAGACACGGTGATGGTCGGATTTAGGCTGCTCACAGAAAAGAAGTGGTAAGAAGTGAGGCAGAGCTGATGTGATTCCTGACAGATTGGATGTGAGATACTGGGGAAAGAGAGGAATCAAGAACATTTCCAAGTTTTTGGTCAAAGTAACAACCGAAAAGATGAAGTTGCCATCAACTGAGACGGAAAGCCTGTTGAAGGAATAGTTGGAAGGTACTCCACTTTGGGTTTCCTTGACTCTGTCACGCCACTGCATCACTTTGAATCTCTGATTACATTGCTCTTTCTCAAACACCCTCCCATGCTTTTCCTCCTGCCCAGCCACATGCAAAGCCCTGCTGTGGCATCCCATCTCCAGAAAGCCTTCCTTAACATCCCTTCCCCCATACTGTCCTAATCATATGCAGGGAGCTGGCATATTTTACATGCATTTTGCTCTATTATATTTGCTTACTGTCATGTTTGTCTCCATTAGAATTTAGATCATTAACAGTAGGACTATATAGGCATATATGTATACATACACACATATATACATACACACACACATATACACACATATATATATACATCTCTCTCTCTATCTATCTATCCAGTTTTCAGCCCTCTTGTCCATGATCAATATGTGTCTGTTTTAAGAAGAATTCCCACTCAAAGTCATATTCTCCCCACAGGTTTTTAGTAATTGTGATCAAACTTCAAAGCCATATAAAATGTCTCCTATTGGAACCTATGTACCCAAAGCTAAGTCAAGTCGTTGTAAATGTTGCATAGTCTTCACAGCAACCTGGGAATTAACAGCCACTACTGCATTACAGAGATGAGAACGCTGAGTCTAGGGTCAAACAGTGAATCAGAACCTGTGTTTTGAAAGTGATACTCCTATGCTCCTTGCAGCACCCCACGACGAGGAGCTGCGATGATTTCTCTGAACCTTGGCAGAAGCAGCCAAAGTGGAGGTGCCATGAAGGGAAATGCTACAGTGGGAAAGGAACAGAGAAAGGTTAGCAGGCAAGCTCTCAACAGAGCGAAGCCTGGTGCTTGGATTTTGGCAAAAATGTTAACAGAATGCCTTGCAGGATCTCTCACACCCTGAATTCGCTTTGCATGACACATGAACTTTAATAATGATTTGACTTCCTCTAGAAAAAAATCATCTCATTTTGCTTTCATCCTCCTCACAGCAGGCAGCAGTGGGAGGCAACAAGATGACTAATAGAGTATTCAAAAAGAGCACTTTAGTTCCTTTTGAAAATGAATGCCACATGCGCTCTTCATCGGAGAACTTAAATGGCATCATCTCTGGATGGATGGAAGCCTGCAATTCCACAGAACGGGATCAGCAGTCAGACCTCCACGGAGCACAGATGGGAACATACACGGACACTTGAAAGACTAGGTGTCTATTTGCCTGTTACATCATGGTACTCCCAGAAGCCCATGATACTATTATAAACAGTATGAATGCTGAATCTCAATCAAGGTCACCAAACAAGAAATCACCTAGTTTTGAGAAAAAAATTAACTCTCAGTTATTCTTTAACATCCTGGGGGCCACTGTCCTGACTTTGGCTGAAAATTAAGGATCCATTTACACATCTAAAAGTAGAAAACTTCAAAGCTTAAAATTCTTATTTAGAAAGTCTCATAGTGAGACACAAGTTTGAAGCAAAACATCTATTTCTATATTTTTTTCATAATGTGTAGAAAAACAACACAAAGGCTCTGTACGATATCTAAACATAACTGTGAGGGCAACTGAAATAAGACTGTCCTGACTGGTTCATACACAATCCGCTTTATAATGTACAAATAAACAAACAAAATCACTGTACATCTAAAATGTTTTGCAACTTTTGCTCTTAAGTTTTATAAGTTTAGTTTAATAAAGAATGAACATCATCTCTTCCCACTTACTCCTTGATCTACTCTTCACCAGGTTTTACTTTTGTCACTGCTCTCAGTAAGGTGACCAGCGGGGGGGGGGGGGCGGGGGCGGAATTTCCTATCAACAGGAGAAATAATTTAGTCTTTGGAGGTAAATATATACGTTTTGTATATACCCAATAAAATATATTGAATAAACAAGTGAAGAACTCAATGCGTCCAAACCCATGGTAAGACATGAGTCTGGTAATCCTTATTTCAAATCAGTGCATCACACTTAGCTTTCAAAGATTTTTGTCTGATTGTGGGCATCATTACATTTGTTTTTTAATTGCTGAAACAAATTAAGATTTCTATCTTCTTCCTAAAATGTCCCAGAGAACAGGCTACTAGCCAGCAGTTACATATAGATAAGCATTAATAGAGATGTAGATTTAGATATTGACAGATAGAGATGTACCTTAATTGTAGTTGTGTGTGCTCCAGGGTATTCTTTTTCTTCAAGTGTTGACCATCTTTCTATAAATTTAGATACCAGGGAATCATCATAGTCCACTATTTGAAACCCAGAGACGTTTGCTCCTCCAAACTGAATTTTTAATAGGTCTCCATCAGTAAATCCCTAGATAGAGAACACATTTATGTCAAATAAAATTTCACATTTACTGAACAACTAACTCTATACCTTGTGGTTTTGCAAATTTCAAAGAACACATGAGAGGTAAAAAGCCTGTAGTAAATGTTTCATGTTATCAGCCATAGCAGCACCTAGCATCATCTTGGCATCATGGTGGGACCTTAAGCAATGCCTGTTTATTTGTTGTATGTACATAAACATTCTCTGTGTTATTGAGGAATCTCTTTCATGGTGATAGATGGGTTTTATTTATTGAATCCACAGCAGAGCACCACCATGGGGTTACAGATTAACAAGCTACTTCTCCAAAAGTTCTAAGTCTGTGAGCCAATTATTTCTCTTATTTAAATTATTCATTCTCTCAGGCAATATAAACATCTTTTAAATGAGAATGAAAGTTACTGAGCACTTCCTCATTTTTTGAGAACAGTTAAATAAACAATTTCACATTACTCATGAAACTTAATTTTTGATAAAAATACATTACATTTTAAAAATCAATTTCTCTTGCATTATTAGAATAAATTCAGTTATTACTAAATATGATGTTTCCATTGATTTCAAAGATTGTGCTCTTATAAATTATATCTCAGTTTGAGAGTATAGTCTCTCAAAGATGAAATCAAAAAATTATTTAAGTCACAATTATAAATGTTTCCATCTTGTACACTTATTCTTTATTATTGTGCATAAGGAGTGAATATATCCTGAATTCAAAATAGGAGAAACTTTTCTTTGTTGTTGATATTTAAAAATGCATTTTACTATTATTTGTGTGGAGAAGAATAATTTAGTAATGGCTCTTAATTATGGTTTTTCTTTTTATCAAAATAATGACAATAGTGCAAAAAGGTAATAACAAAAATCATAGATTTTCTGCTCTGCCCAAATTATGCTCCAGTTAAACTGTTTCAAAACAAGCAATTTCAATAATATTGATTTTCATGTATTTACTTCCATATTTTTGCATGACACATTTTTGCCGTTATTTCTTATTTATCCATTTAAGATATTTTTGTTGCTTTTGTTCATGCCAGGTGAGTATGTAGTTCATTTACCTAACTAAACCATTTATCTTCTCATCCACTTTAATGTTCACTATTTTCATATTTTTAATTCTGTTATTCAAAGCAAAACCAAATAATGTGCTAGATTGCCTTTTCCTTCTTAAATAACATTTCATTCTAATGTTAATAATTGCTTAATTTTTTCACTATTTGAAACTGATATACCGATCTTTAATTTTTTCTGTATACCTATCCTTATTTTTTTCTAGTTGGGCCATGAAAACTTTTTATGTGAGTAAAGCTTTTTTTAAAAAATAAAATATTTAAACATATCAGATAATCTATTTCATTTTTTTTCTAAGTATTTAATTTTCAGGAGACCTCCTTCTTAATGATGTAATGAGTTACTTCCTCTTTCCATTTACTCTGCAGCTGTTACCCTAGAGCAGGTGTCCCCAATCCCCAGGCTGCTGACCTGTACCAGTCGGTGGCCTATTAGGAACCAGGCCACACAACAATAGGTGAGCGGCAGGCAAGCTTCACTTCATCTGTATCTGTAGCCTCTCCCCAGCACTAGCATCACTGGCTCAGCTCCACCTCAGATCATCAAGCATTAGATTTTCATAGGAGCACGGGTCCCTGGTGCCAAAAAAGATTGGGGACTGCCACTGTCTCTTCACTGCCTTTCTGAGTAGTTCCCCTGTTTCCTTGATCCCTTTTCACTCATATGTTATTATTTTCTCCTGCTAAAGTCCTCGATAATTTCCTGAGATACAATGGAGGTAAATTTTTTGAGAACTTGAACAAAAATACCTTTACTTTGCTCTGACACTTGATTAGTATTTTAAGTTGAAACCCTCATAATCTGAAGGCAGTTTCACTGACTTTTGTTTCTATTGAAAAATAGGGTCATTATTTCTCATTTGTGACCTACTTCATACTCCTGCCGGCCTGTCACCTGCCAGAAATCCTCAAGATTTTTTAGTATATCCTAAATTTCATATGATATTTTCTTTGAAATATAAAGGAAGTGTCATTACTTTATTAATTATTAGTGTTTGTACTCAGTAGGCATATTTGTGTTATTCTGTATAGGGAATTTTTCTGAATCTTTCTTTGACAATTTTCATCCACTGTTTTCACTATTCCATCCTTCTAGAATGCTTGTTATTAAGACATTGTAATCTTTAGATTAAATGGCTAAATCCCTTACAGTCTCCCCCCCACACACACCATTTTATGTTATGTTGTTATTTTGTTAGTGAATCTGGAAGATTTTCTCAACTTTATCTTCAAAATTGTTTAATTTTATTGGTTATTTAAAAAGAAAGTAAGTTAACTTCTTTCTTTTCTCTGATTTTTTTTTCTTTTCCATAGCATTCTTTTTCTTGTTTTATAGTTACTATGTTTTCTCTTATTTCTCTGGAAATACTCAATAATTTTAAATATTTTCTTGTCATTCCTACTTGCCCTGTTTATATGTTCATTTGTATTGCATCTTTCACGCCTGGTTATGCTTGGCTATTTAAAAATAAGACACTAAAAATTTTTTTGAAATTTCTATGTTCAGGGTGAGGCTCACTGAGCGTGCTTTACTGCAAAGTAGATAGTTACGTGGGGTGGATAGCAATGCTTTTTGACTATATTTGAAGGGCTGAAGAAATAAGAACTGGATTCCCTTATGGCCACATCTCCATCACTTTATGTATATTATCCTTTTAAATGCTATATCAGGAACTTCATTGCAGCTTGTGTTTTGGGAGCCTTAATGAAGCATTCAGAAATTTCTAAAGAAATTAACAAAAAATCTGAGGATGCTTTTATCTTTTATAATCACCTACTTTAACACTCAACTGACACAGGATAGGGAAAGGGGGACATTGCCAATCAGGAGTCTGGAGCATGAAAACTCTTTAACTTCAATGACATTCTTTCATTTTAAATGTCAGTGAAATTTTCAAGTGTCCTCTAAATTCTTAGAAACTGAAGTACACTACAGATTCTTTGAATTTACTGACTCATCAGTAATTCTATATGGTGAGGATACCAAGTATTTGGAAAAGAAAGAAAAAACTTGAATTCAGATAAACTATCAGGTAGATTTCTCCCTAGAAGTATGACAGCAGCGCAAACTTGCTTTTTATTTTGTTTAAATCTTTTTACTTTGGTCATTCATACACTTCTTTGCTTTTTCATAGCATCAGCTATCAACTCTCAAATTGATGAGCCACCTTCTGTCATTATTTCTCAATGTTCCAATATAATCTTCTCCATCTGGACATTTTTTAAACATTGCAGCTTTCAGTGTGGCTCTGTGTTGTTCATCAAATGGCACGATTCACACAGGGGACTGACTGTCCAGGCTGTTCCCTACACAGAATTTGGTTCTGAAGAGACTGAATACAGAGCCTATCTATTTTAACTCTTGCTTCTCCAGGAGGGAGTCCTTTAGGATCTATAATATCATATTATAAAGGGAAGCTCTCATGAATTCTTATAGCAGGCAGCAATTTCATTGCCAAACAGAAGTTTTATCTTGAATAACCAATTTCTCTCATTAGCATGTGGGTTTGAGATTTAACATTATTAATTGCAAGTTCCACCTTGTAGTAAAAACAATATTTATCAGTTGTAAGGTTGTGATTTATTTATTTATTTTATTTTATTTCTTTTTGTTGCTACTAGAAATGTCTTTTGATATAACAATCTGATATTTCAGAAATCATAAAATCTACATTTGTATAAATATGAAACTTTTTCAGAGTCCTATTATACTATTTAGAATAAGCTCTCATTCTCTCTCCCTCTTTTTCTCACCCTTTTTTTCTCAAGTTGAGGAGAGGTGATATCAATCACATAGAATCATATTTACTTAAACAACATATACCTTTGTAACAATAAAACTTTAAGTTCATTTTATTTGCTGATCTAAAAACTATTTTGAAAGAAAGGGAGATACAATTAACCACACAGACATACAGTATAATCTTAATTTGATACGAACCTTAATGAAAAAGTGATAAAGCTATAGGAATTCATTTTCTTATATAGTAAGTAGTAAATAATAAATAAATATATGCCAGTGTTTTCAGGTTTAATTTTTACTAAGACATATTCTCACAGATGTGCATTTATTTAAAATATTACATTTGCTAAAAACTTCAAAGGAATGGACAAAAGATAAAGTTTATAAAATGCAATGACAGTGAGAAACAAAGAGAAATCTAGACTGTTAAATTTTATATATTTTTGTAAATTTCCCCTCAGTTAAAATATAGCATCTAAGACAATTTATAAAGTTTGTCAAATATCATACTATAATTTCTTATATCATTTATAAATTTATTAGGAAATGTAAGGTGGAAAGTAAATCTAAAACAACAAATTCAGAAATATGTTGTCACTTTTATCAATATAATCAAAATACATTTTGTAAATATCACTGATAAATACTGATTGTTCAAAATTTTTTAAACTAATAAGAACCTTTATTAAAATAATGAAATTCAATTAATTCACCTACCAGATTTGCAATGATGTAATGGTATCCTTTAACATGTTTTCCAATGGTAATAACCTAACAAAGATAAAGAAACAGTTATTTAATAAATGTAAATAATGTAAATATAAAATTACTGATGTTATCTGACTCAGAAAAAACAATATATTATCTTCTATATTTTGATAGTCTATCTACAATGAGTTGTATTTAATAAAATATAATTAACCCAGAGAATATTTCTCTCAAAAAAGAGTAGCAACACATTTTAGTGCCTAATAAATGTTGCTTTTCAAAAAGTCAATAACTAGACAAAAATAATTACCCTGGTTTTGTCAATAGTGGAAATAAACCACAAAATTTTAAAAAGGAAGAAAACCAAAATCATGCTGAATCTATATCATAATTTTATCCCTGTAAAAGCTATGTTTATTTTTTCTTTTCAGTGAAACATTCAATTGCTGAAACCAACATCTGAGGTTTTATATCCACACATCTACATTTAAAGATAAACACACATAGTTTATAGTTATACATAAATTTAAAAATAATATTAATAAGCATATAAAAGCATTTTATAGATATATAGAACAATATTCCTGAGAAATGTTTATAGTTTAGTTCAAATAAATATTATTATTTCCAGGTTGAGACAGCAAAGTAGCTATTATCAGAGAAGCTAATATTTATCCATAAATCTAAGTCAGATATCAATGGCAAGATAGATGCATCATAGAACTGTTTTGGTAAATGCTCAAGCACTTTTGTACATTAATGAATCAATTTGACTTTTCACCAAATGATGTCAATTATGAAGAGAGTAGAAATGGTGAAATGACCACATTGTAGTCCTGGTACTTAGATATTCAAATGTAATTTTTATTTTTAAGAAAATAGTCACACCAGTGGAAAATACGAAATGCCAGAACCACAGACAAAAATGTAAACCATTAGCTCACATCCCTGATTACAGTTTTGGTGGCTTTCCATTGCTTTTAGTGTAAAAGACAAAATTATTCATATGCTGCAAAGTCCAGTGACCATGCAAGTTTCTCCAGGTCCACCTCTCCCCTTCCCTACATGGGAGACTCTGGCCCTCTTTCTGTATTTTTGCACATTGAAGGTTTTTTTCCATCCTCTCAAGGCTTTACATATTCTGTTTCCTCTGCTTGGAAAACTCTCTCAATCACCATATCCTTTGTCTTACTTAAATTAAGGCACATTGAAGCTCAACCCAGGCTATCTCCTGAAGTAAGACTTCCCTGAGTCTCCCTCCTCCCAGGCGAAATCAAGTGCTCCAAAGCAATACATTTAGTGTAAGGACAAGAGCAAAATACCATATTCCACTTTGATATTCAGTGGTAGCTGTTTAGAAGAGAGCTAGGACTTATATTATTTTCTAACTGACTTTTACATAACACAGCTAAATTGCCTTTTCCAAGAAACAGAACCCTCTGTATTGAAGGGAGAATTCTGAAGAAAAGATGTTCCTCTGAATGAAAAAAATATATTAATTAACATCAGCTGAATTAAGTTATGTCTCTTATATTTCTTATTGACATCTGATGGTCCTGCATACCATTCAACTTTCTGAATCATGAATGTCTTTTTTTCTTGGAATCCAGAAAAAACATAGTATAAATGGTATTACCAGTAGTCCCTGCTTGAGTCTAGTGTTTATTGAGAGAAAGGAGGAATATGAAAATTCACTAGTCCTATTTCTATTTAAGAATTAGTGTTGGCTATACTAACAAACATATATTTGCTTCATAATAACCATTAGTATTACACTAACAATAGAAATTTAATGTTAATTTTTAAATTTTTTCATGGCTAGGTCCTTTTCCTACTTAATTTTACCTAGAAATAAGTGCCTCTAGGTTTTATCAAATGATAAAATATTTACAATCTAACAAAGTTTAGTTCTGTTTCTAACTTTAAGGTACTATGAAAAAATGTTTTGTCCCTTGTCTGTTCTCTTATAAGTAGAGATAGAGTGAATAAGAAATACTGTTTCTTTTCTTAAAATGTACTTCAACCCTGCTTTTTTCCTGGTAAATGGTACTCCGTGAGGCCTTCCAATCTAAATGATCTCTCTGTAATTTTCTCTCATGACATCCTGTTCTTTTCATTCACAGTATATACCATTATTGTAATTACACATTTCTTTCTTTAAATACAACACAAATATTCACCTTAATGGGGCCTTGCTTGTTTTGTTTAACATTACTATCTTGGATCTACTGTAGTGACTGTCTGGCAAACATTAGACACTTGAGGAAATTTATTGAACAAATAAATGAGTGAATCCAAACCAGCCAAATGCTACCTGTACGTGAATCCTTCAGAGAACATCCCATCTTTGTTAAGATAGGTTCTTCCTCTGTCATGCTCTTAGACCACTTGTATTATAATTTGTAATATTGTGGTATTATGTATGTACATTTTCTTCCCTTCTAAACAATGAGTTCATGGTGTAGAGACACCACTCTCTCTCACCTTTCTTTGTACCCCTCATTCTAGACACATAGGATGTCCTCAATAAATCTTTGTTGAATGATGCAGACATTTATAGTATATTACTCATTTAAAACACATTAAAAAATGTCTTAAAAAATGAGAATAATATACATGTGCAAAATACTCTAATTTTGAATGGATGTCCATATGGAAATTTATTTCATCATGATCGTGTATTTGCTTCAAAACTTTACATTCCATGCATTCCCAACTTTTCTTGTAGTTCTAGTTTTGGAAAGAATTATTTTCATATAAAATTTCTCAACATTTATTATAATGACTGATGAATACTAAAAATTTTAAAACAAAGACATGTTTAATATTAAAATTCAGTTTGAATGAGAATTTCCTATGAAACTCAAATGAGTTGTTGAGGTTCACATTTAAATTAGAGGCCTTCAAATTAAAAACAATCCTAAATTCACCTCTTAAGACAAGAATCAAGATTTTTCTACTGAATGTTCACCTCTCTGGTATACATTTAATTCTGTCTATAAGAAGATACCATTATTCAATTATTCAATATATCATGACATCCATTTGGCATATCTCAGGGCCTATATTATTATATATCATTAAAGATTCAGAAACATTTATATTTGCAAAATGCTTTGTGTTATACAAATTAGTGAATCTAATTTTATCCTCAAAGCCTGGAAATGCCAAGAAATGCATATTCAACTGTCGATTTTTCTTCCAAGGAGTTAACATATATATAACACATAATAACATGTAATATATATTATATATAAATGGTGACTATATATACCTACACATGTAATATATATGTATATATACACATATGTATATATGGTAGCTCCTAATACAATGTGTGTATATATACACTTATATATATGCATGTAATATAGTATATATCAAATTTATTACAGCCATCAAAGACATTTAGAATTTATAAGCACACACAAACCCAATTGATCATCTAGGAAAAGAAGCAAATACCCACTGAAGGAGATCTTAGTAAATCCTGATGTTGCTTCACCACCATCTCGGGTCACTTACCCTATCTATAAAACATAGTGGATTTTATTTTGATCATTAGTATATCACTGCACTACTTTCTGTCCCGAAAGATTTTTAGCTAACACAGGTGGTGTAGTAAGCACATTTAAAACATTCTTATCTCTGGTATTGTGTTACCCTTTAAAACATTCCAAATAAACCTATCTAGTTTACTTCTCAAATGGTGATCACAGACTGAATGTGTCTTTCCTACATATTTTAATTTCATAGATTAATAGTTTTATGGTGACACAAAACCCTCCTACTAGGAGGAAAAAATTACTTCTTAGAAAAATAAATAATGCTTTCTCTGAAGAAATAGACACATTTGGACAATGATACAGACTTAGTGCATGGTACTATACTGTTTGAAGTAATTCATGTAGAGCCAAAAAATTAATAAATTACTCACTTTTCACTTAGGACTGAGACTTATTTTACTTAATACATGTCTATTTCTTTATCTCTAAGAAATTCAACAGAATTATATTTTAAATTTCAAATTAAAAATATCAAAGTTAAGGGCAACACACATCATGTCAAACTTGAGTCAACAATTATACATTGAATATATTTCATGATCAGTATGATGTATCATCAGCATTGTTGAAGACCATCTGCTATTGCTAACTAAAGCCAGAGATAATTTAATTGATGATCTTTGTTGCATCCATCACAAAGTAAAAAAAAAAACAAAAAAACAAACCTGCTGTTTAAGCACCTTACACAAATACTCATCCCAAATGCTGACAGTGCACACAACTCTATATTTGATGCCATTAGAAAATGGAGAATGGCAAACCTGGTCTACAATGTCATTGACTTTATCCCGTTCACAGTCCAGGATTACACGCCGCTCCTTTTTTAACTCCAGATCTTGAAAAAGTGATCGGTAGGTCTCATCTTTCTTGTCATTGTTAATGTTTCCTACGTTGATGGCAGTCACTTGCCATTTCTTTTCAGCAGCAGAATCCAGCACAGCTTGCAGTGTTGATAAGCCTAGGAACGCAAAGAAAAATGATGACTGATAAAGATACTCAAATAACTTAGATTGTGTTATAAAACTGACAGAGAATATATTTTTTAAGGCTAATATTTTGTGCAACTAAGGAGATGTCAACCTCTCTAAAAGCTACAGCTATGATCTTTATTAACATCTACTTATTTCTACTTCACATCAAAAACTCTTCATCTTAGTGCTCTTGTTCTGAGTCATAGGGTAGGGGAAAATAGAATCCCCTTCTTACAGCTCTCTTGGTACCTTTTGGATGTTATTAATGTGTAATGTCTGTAATACCTCTGGTTTAGGTGAAATCAAGAGACATTACAAAAATTCCTTTCTCCTTTAGATTGGAAAATTATTTCATTGTAGATGATAATCTATCATTTCATATTAATATTCTGAAGAGATTGAGTAGATTTTCAATGAGACAAATCTATGAGTCTATTGAGTCTAAGAAATAATCTCTCTCTGAGACTGATATATTTTCTCCTATTGTTTTCTACTCAGCAGTTGTTGTTTTTCTCAGCCTTCTGTTATAACATTTTTTGGGGGGTATTGGGACTGATCCCATAGAGATTAACATGTTCACCCATTAACCAGATGGCAGGAGTTAGTTTTCTAGTACAGATTTGTTATATTTACTTAACTTCCCAAATGTAAGACCATTTTACTATTTATTAATAACTATTCTTATAGAATCATATGACCTAGAAAATTTAATTTTCATTTTTAATTGTTCATACATTACCTTGTATGTAGGATTAAGAGGGGAAAACAACTTGAGAATTTATTTCCTAAAGTTAAATCTGAAATTTAGCACTTGGAAAACCAGTATATAAACCAGTACTTGTTTTCCACATCACTTCAGCTCTTCATGGCCAGCTCAAATCCATTGTTTCTATTAATAGTTTAATGACATAAAATCAAGGCTCTGGAAAGAACTCAGGACTTGTATAAATAATCTTCCTGATTCCAGAAAGACTTTCATCTTTCACAAAAGAATACCGATCCCTTTTTACCTATAAAATGTGGGATTTAGCTACTGCAATCACTTCACTCTGCAAGCTTTATTCATTTGCTAAACATTATTTAAATTTATTTACCATGGCAAAAATATGTCCATTGTAAATGTTGTTGACAACTATTTGATCCTGAAAAATGTCATAAAAAAATATTGATTGAGTATTGGCCAAGAGCATATAAGATGAACCTAGAACATTTTGTGATACCAGAAAGCAAGAAAGCTCTCCATTATGTCAACTAGACGCAGGAGTCAATTTGATAAAGATTACTTTAAACAAAGATGAGTCAATTTAAATAACTAAAAGAATATTAACTGCAAAAATCTTAAATATATAAAATATTTTAAATCCAAGTATTTATAATGATATTAAGAAGAAACCATTCGGTAGCCTTTGAAGGAAACTAAGTCATTATTTTAGAAACAAATAAAGAGAAACATACATTTTTCTGCCTTTTCTATATGAACTATACTCAGAATAATGATTAAGAAAGATTTTTCTTTTTGGAAAGGCTCCAGCTAATAAATGATGAATGAATATAGATTTAGAATTATAACCATCTCGTAGCACCTAGTGAATTAATGACTCGAGGCAATAATTATTACTGCTGCTAACAACATAAAGAGAGAGACAACCCGAAGCTACTTGTCTCCTAATGGGAATGTTCTACACCACCTATGAAGTTCCTGCCAAAACAGTGAGCAGAAATCTCATCAAGCTTCTAGATATAACTACAAATTTATAAGAAATAAATAGCAAATTTATAAGAAATAAGTACAATAGTGTTGTAATCATCAAAATCCAGAGTGTGAAAAACTCTGTTACATTATAAAAGCCTTAAAAGATATATTAACCAATTGCTATCTATGAACCTCAGTTATCCTGATTCAAGCAAACTGTAAAAGAATGGATGATATTAGTGCATGATTGTTATTTGTTTAGACATAATAATAATATTGTGATTATGTTTAAAACAAAAGAATTATTCTTTCAAAATACTGAAAGTTTTACAGATGAAATTACATGGTGTCAGGTATTTCAAAATAACTGTGAATGGCAGAGGATATAGATAAAACAAGGTTCCTCATATATTGGTCATTAATAGAGCTGGGTTAAGAGTCCTTAGGGGTCTTTATGTTAACCTCTCTATTTGGTTATTTTAAATATTCCATAATAAAAATTTTAAATTACTTTTATTTCAAATTAGGAAGTTGAATCATAAACTAAACTTAAAATTCATTTTGTTTTTTTTACAAAACAATTCATTTCCTTCATTCACTTTTGTAACAAAAAATATATAGTTTAAACAAGAATTTCTCAAGGGAAATTTAAATAAATAACATATGCCATTATAAAAAAAATCTATTTATGATAAAACATTTTAAAAAACTTCACAGGTCACCTACAATTTTCATTCACTATAAGTAAATTAAATCCTTTCACTATACAATTCAAATCCTTTTCTTGTTTTTTTTTTTGGCAATAAAGATAGAACATACAGCTGGTCACCATGACCAATTCAACAGCAATATGCTTCAAAACAGTTATTAAGTCTATCCAAGTGTCTTCCCAAATAGGAAAAACAAGATAATTTTCTAAAACTCTTCTATTGTCTAGGTTCAACTTTTCTACATTCCAATCATTATGCAACGTTTCCTTGTTACCTCCTTAAAAACATTATATCCACAGATGATGTTCTGTATGCTACCCCCATATTGTTATATAGCACTTAAAAGTGGGTTTCCTTTCTTCTTGACAATAAGTCATTTCATTTTATTTTTATTTTATTATAAATTTTACCACATACGAAAATAAGTTTCAAGTGATAATATTCTTGACATTCTGTCCTGTCTTTCAACATATAAAAAATTTTAAATATAAATGACAATTTGTAAATGAATTTCTTCAAGTGATATTTCTAAACCTAACATTTATTGGCAGTACACCTTTGTCAAAGAATATGAGCTATAAAAATCAATAAGAATGCATTTAAAGAAATGGCTAAATTTCAAACTCACTCATTCTGTGTGTCAAGAGTAACTCACAGTTGATGTGGATTCTCTATTAAAACTTGAAAAATTAATATTTTCTAACTTATGAAATCTAAAAACATTACATCCATTTATTAAGAAGCTAAACTGTTCAAATAGTTCATATCAGACTCGATGAACTTAATTTTATCAGAAGATACTGAATAATATTAAATCATTTCCTAAGGATAGATGAAATAGATCACAAACCATGGCATCATCTGACTCACAATTTAGAGACGGCTGGTCCATGTTTAGTAATCCATATTCCTAGATTTGTTTTTTCAGTAATAATAACTAACCCTCTTAAACTCTCTCTCAACTTGATCTGCCACTTTCTTACAACTTGAAGCTTTGTATTAAGTCTTGTGACTCTAAATTTAATGAATCATCTTGAAATTTAAAAATCACTCTAAATGCATGTTACAAGTATTGAGATGAAATTAAATTCTTCAACATAACACAGATTCATGCTCTTCATCTCTTGGTACTATATTCTACTTAGGAGAGAAAGTACTATTTGAGATATGCCTCTTTTCCTTTTACACAAGTTGGCATAGAAGTATCTTTATAAATACATTCATCCCTTAATTCAGAATATAAATATGTATTGACAACGGGAGTTATATATAAATGTTAGTTTATTTAAAGCTATTGGTAGGTATTTAAATCATTCAAGTCTAATATCTATACTCAAATATGTTAGGATATTTGAGTTATCATAGCAGAGACTAATATTACTGAATTACTTAGAACAAAGAAAACTAAAAATGCACAGTTGTTTATCTACAAATAGAAAAAGAATCCAGAAATTAATAAATATATTTAAAATTTAAAATTTGTTCTTAAAACCTCAAGAACATTACATGAGTCTAAAATTAAGTTCTAAATTCTCAAACATTTGGCTAAGATAAAGAATGGCTAAACTAAAGTATTGTTGGATGGCATTACTTCCTCACGTGCCTAATTTTTACTGGACAAGTTATAGCTGTATAACCTATTTTAATCTCCATAAAACTCTCTCAAAGTGTTACTAGCAGTAGTTCAGCCTCATATTGAGCTAGTGTTAATAACGCTGTGAGAAGTAATAGAAAGGCCATTAGCCTAAAAACAGGTGAAGTCTGAATGTCACCTGATGGGTAGAATTAAAAATGATTACTGCAAATAGGTATATTTCACTCAGACCATGTCATTCTTTTAAAAAATATTTGCTTTGTTCTATTTAAAATTCATTGCCCTTATTCATCTTTCAGGCACAGAAATTAATATTCATGATCACTAAATCATGGCAGCATGCTTAGGTCAGGTTGAATTAATGTATCTTTCCCTCAGGAATGTCTGAAAAACATTTTATAATTTGGAAGCATTTTTATTCTATGCATGATGTATTTTTGGAACTGGAATCAAATCCTTCAAGAAAACAGTATGGCTCAAAAGGAAAACCAACACATGAAGACATAAAGCATTAGTTCTGGTTTTACCTACTGTCTATAGAAATGTATTACCATAACTTTTGACATTAAACCAATAAATAAAAACTACACTTTGATTAAATCCTTATTCAAATTTAGTACATATATATTCAAAGATAAATCTATATTTAATGCATGGACATAGATAACTCCATTACTCCGTAGTTCAAAATCTATTGAAGATCTATCTACCTACTCTCTGTGGAGAAGTAAATGCAGCTTTTAGGAAGAGCACTGGGTCATCAAGTCATACCAGACTGCTGCCACATGGCTTGGAGAAGAAGACACCAGCAGTCGTGCAAGGTCACACAGCACCAAATGAACAGTTTCAGTACTCCTCTCACAAGTAAACTCAAAATAGTCAAAGATGATCTGTACAAAGGTCAGGATACATCTGTGTCCTCTTTTGCTTACTGTTGGAATGCATCGTCCTGAACTTGTTGCTCAGCACTTGGGTGGATAATAGTTGAATGCAGGAAAGGTTTAATTATTAAGAGTAGTGCAGTAAAGAAGCACAGAAATATTTTAAGTCTTTTTCGTCTAGTTCAAATTTAGGGCTGAATGTTGGAGAGAAATTTTCATGCTTGAACCCTTTGCTGTTCAAAAGAACATTTATGTATTTAGAAATGAAAAATTTTAAATATGTTTACCTGATCTAGAATCTCAGAAAAGTTATGATTATTAAATACCAAAAACAACAACAACAACAACAACAACAACAACAACAAAAACAAGGAAGTAGAGAGAGTACCACATCATGAACAGACCAAATCATTTGAAATTGTAGCAGGTAGAGATGTGAATTGAGAGATAAAATCAAGGAAACTTAAAAAAAACCATGCATATTATGGATAAAGGGGACACAGAAGCATTCTTAGATCACATAACATTAAATAAAAAAGGCTTCCTTGAAGTCTAAGAAAAATGGCTTAAGGACCAATGCAAAAAAAAAAAAACAAGTAACATGATGAATACATAAATAAACTTTATAATTTAATATGATGGCAAAGCTATAAAAATTAAGATAGTAATAAGAAAATATTAGATACCAAAAATACAATTTTTCTTGAGCCAAGTAAAACACTACATACAGGTCAAATCTTATGCCAGTATTTTGAGTCTTACACATTTATCACTGAAAATAGTTTCAGATGAAAGGCCAGTATAATACTCTTCATAATAAAACATTAGTATCTACTTGATAAACACTTGAAAATGTATCTATAAGGTCATTTTTGGCTTTAATATATAATTACTTAATATTATAACGCTAATGTTCTTTCAATAATGCACTCAAACTCAATTTGTATAATTTAGTGATGAGATTATCTCATCACTTCAGGTTCATTTAATAATTCTAAAGTGTTAATAAAATCATTTTTAAATGTCACAGATTCTTTTCCCAAGTACATAAATCCATCAGTCTCCACTTGATCCTTTCCCAGAGCTTTTCTTTCTTCACTGCCTCTCTTCAAATTCTAGAGTTTCTCTTTTTCTATTTATGTCAGCTGTTGTCTACTTAAATTTTCTCAAAAGTTCAGTTTCAACTAGAGGGCACAATGAGGGTAAAGTATGCCCCTAAAGTAAAAATGCCATCTTCAACCTTGTGAAACAGTAAAAAAATAAAGAGAATTCATCTTCCAATACTTGAATTCATCTAGCAAGATTCAGGTTCCAATATCATCTCAAATTTAAAATACGCCGGTGCTGAACTCTTTCTCTAACACGATTGAATATCAACTCTGTTCCAGCACTATTTTAAGCATTATGTGTACAGTAAGAACTGAATTTAATACCAGTATACTCTTTAGTGCCTGGGATGGGCATTGCCTTCATGGGGCTTATAACCAGATCTTAAATAAAAAAGCATAATACTTTGATTGTGTGACTAAAATAGTTCTTGGAACATAGTATAAATTCAATAGCACTTTTTGGATGAAAGAGTGAACTCCACTATTAATTAAAATCTGTGATAAGTACTATGTAGAAAAAGAAAAGACTGTTTGAGAGTGCTCTATCAAATGCATTTCTATGAAAATGTTATATAAAATGCTGTATATGAAAGAGGTGAAAGAATTAGAGATAGGTGCAGATTTGAGGTGAAAGAGTTTGGTGCATCTGAGAATGTGAACGTTCATTAGAGGAATTTAGCTTGGGAGTGAGCATGACGGTAGTATAAATTGGCAGGAACCAGATACTTTAAGACCTTAAAGCCAGTTAAGAATTTTAAGTTTTATCCTAATTGTAACAAGGAGCCATTGAAGCATTGTAAGGGAGAGAGTGATGTGGTCAGGAAAGGATTTAAAGACATTTAAAAATTTTGACTACGTTGTGGAAATGAATGAAAGAAAAACAAGTGTGGAAATGAAGAGACGAGGGGAGACAAGATGGCTTGGTCTGGAGTCACGGCAGTGAGAAAGAACTGTGTCTAGAGACAAACTATATTTAAGTGGAAATTGCATCAATAGAATGCAAAGGTGAGAAAGATATTGAGAATACACCCGATTTCAGGCTAGTTTTATTAACATAACATATTAAAGGAGGTAGAGAGCAAAAGGACAGACTATAATTAAACATGACTTTCTAAGCCCTTTTATCACATTAATAAAAACTATGTCAGAATTATCCAGCACACTGGAATCCATATTTACATTCAATGGTTCTGTGTTTTAGTTTTTCATTCCTCATGGGAAGAGCCAACCTCTCCCTTCTCAAAGCAGGGGGAAAAGTTGTTGACACTGCAAATTTTTTCAGCTTGTTTGTGCTGACTCATTTTTCCACTGAGCACTATTCTCAGTTCTGGGAAGATGGGGCAGAGAACCAGACACTTAGCATGAGCACTCCTGACCTGGGATTGCCACGGCAGATGCCTACAAACTGATCAATGGATAATTGACTTTCTTCCCTTCTGCCCTTGCAGGTTAACAAGGTGCCCTGTCGGGGGAAACAAGCTTCTGGTTTTCATTTGAACCTTTAAATATTCCAGGAAGCAATCTGCTGAAAAGAATACTTAGATATTCTTATGATACTGGTTCTTAACCCTTTCGAGTTTGGTTATGAATAATATTTAATAAGAGAAAAATACATAGATGAACATGTACACAAAATGTTCATACAATTTTAGGAAGGATACAAACCCACAGAAGCCAAATAAGGGACAGAGAAATGGTTAAGACAGCTGGGATTCTATGATATGTAAGTCAGGCAGTTCTGCTAATATTAAATTTTGCAACAGGGGATATGGAAAATGCGAGGAAGTACTGCTCCTACTCCCCCTCAAAAAATAGCTTTAGTATAATGAGCCAAGACTCTATCCAATTGGCACACTAATCAAAATCATCACATCATAAACAATTACATAAACAATTACATGAGTCTGGTGTCAGAACACCTGTGTTCATCAGGACCACACGTGGGTGGATCATGCACAAGTTTTTTAACTTCTCTGAGATTCAGTGATCTCATTTTAAAGGAACATTAATAATAATTGTATCTGCCTAATAAAACTTTTGCATGTGAAAATATTTAATAACTATATATTTCTGTAGCTCTGATTTACGTATTAATTCAAATTTTACTTAACCCAATTTTCAAGTCAGCCACTTTCCTGACCTTGAACTGGTAATACAGACACCATCAGGTCTTAGCTGCTGATTCTAGACGGTACTTTCTACATTACAACTAAACATTTGGGCATTGGGCTGACACAGTCTGTATCTGTGAATTTTGTATTCACAACTTTTTTTTTTATTTTACTCTTAATATGTTTTCCAGATTTTGAATTGAGTTTCTCATTGACACAGCAACATTAAACCATGTAACCTGTGGACTTTACTTGTGTAGCTCTACAATGTTATATGCATCAAGTGTAAGCATTCAGTCTGACCCATTATCAAGAGATAGGGATGATTTCATTTACCTCTGTCACTGTCGTAGAGATACGCAAACTTGTCCCACTGATAATATTCAATCAAACTAAGAAGTGCTCCTTTGAGGTCAGGTCTCATCTGAATGACAAATGGATGCGTGCCATCTGTTGGGAAGCTGGGAGTGATGAAGGAAACGTGGAGTGTTCCACAAAATGATGTGATAGTATTTACAGACTTCTTGTCATAAAATCCAAAAATAGCATAAACTCCTCTTGAAAACTGGGAGCAGACTAGAAGAATAGGGAAAAACAGAGAGGTTACATCATTGAAATTGACATAAAATCACATGGATCTGCTTGAAACTTAATGTCTTTTTATATAAAATATGAAATAATCAAATCAAAAGAAATATAGAGTTTGTATCAATGATCCATCAAATATACAAGCACTTATTTTACTTAGCACTCTATTTGAGGAATTTAAAAAATTACAAAGCATTAAAATAATAATCTAGGTATAAGAAAATACCTATATTATTGCTTAATGGGTTATATAAGTGTAAATATTTTGGGGCAGTCCTATTTTAAAAAAGTACAAGTCAAAATCATTAGTTATAAGAACAAACTGCAATTACCTGGGACTTGTACATATTCAAAACAGCTCATGCCCTGATATGTTGATATTTAAAAAACTTTATTGAGTTAATGCTGTTATTATACTAGAAGAGTTATAGTGATGACAAAAATGTCTTTAAGAAAAGATGGATGAAAAATTCACATTACACATGCACAGATATATTATAGAACAGAGGCCTAGATATATTGTAGAACAGAGGCCTGTCACCTTGTGTCCCTCAGTCAAGTAGTAATTAAATGAAGTTTGGTACTCATAATTTTAATCTTTCCCACAGATTTAACTTATCCCATATGTTCTCCATAAAAAAAATAATATTATGAACATGTTTTGGCTTAGGACCTTATTCTTTAAAAAATATTTTATTTGAAAGTCCATATTGCTCCCACAATCCCTTATGCTTTACCAATATTAGTACGTCAGCAAATGGTATATCACACTACTTTCTCTTACCCCCTTCCCCATAGTCATATCATCACTAAGTATTGCTCATTCTAATACCCAAATATACTCAAATGTGATCCACTTATTTCTATCTCCATTCTAATCATCCTAGTCCACTACGGCACATACTTACATTGTGCTTGCCTTGTGCCTGGCATGTTCTCTGGTACGTTAACTCATTTATTTCTGATAATAACCCTTGAGATAAAGATTATTATTATTTGAAAATTGCAGATAGGAAAGTTGACAAATAGGGAGATGAAGTGATTTACCTGGGGTCCCACAGTTAGTGAGAGATGCTGTGTTCAAACCTAGGCAGTCTGGTTTCGGAGCCCATGTTCTTAACGAAGGAATAATATGGCTCCTCTCACATGGATGATTGAAATACCTGCCCAGCTTTTCTCCTTCACCCAGTTATGCCCCTCTCATTCTATTTATTCCCCACAATACAGTCAGAATTGCTTTTTGAAACACAGATCTATTCTTACCTCTCTGAGAAGTTAGGGTTAGTTTGTTTGAGGCTGATCCCCTGTGATGCCCTGTAGAAGCCACCCCTGCCACAGTGCCGAAGACCACCGATTCAGGTCAGGCATGTGGCTTTGAGTGAATGAATAACCGATATTTTTTAAAATACTGAATAAATAGCTGACTTTTTTTTTTTTTTTAATCTCAAGGGTCATTTCAATGCAAGGGATGGAAATCAGCTATCCAGGAACACGGCCTACCAAGCCAGACCATGATACCAAACACCCTTTTGCATTAATCAGCCCCACTTAAAAGACAAGACCAATACTATCTTGTTTCATTTTATTTCCTTCATAAAAATAGATGTTCCATAGTAAAATAGATTTTTTTTTCATGAATAAGAGCATTGTTAAAATATATACAGATTCTAATAACCAATTCTAGATAATCAATAAATAATAGGCAGTCATTTTTAGTGACTATGGTATGAAATGAAAGGAAAACAAGGTTGACTATTTCTTTGAGTGGTCCTTATATATCGAATATTCCCTTTCTCTTTTAAATATTTACTAATCTTCACCTCAATTCTGCCTTTCTAACATATATTTTCTGTGATACATTGCTTACATTTATTTCATACTTTAACATAAAGTAAAGATGAGATTCCTGCTCTTTATTCATGTTCATATTTTTGTCTTTTCCTGAGTACAGAAGTAGAAAATAACCTTTTAATGTTTTTGCTTATACTCATTTTTCATGTACATGAAAACGTCCTTTCAAAGTTAAGTCCTTCTAGGTAAATTCTGTGGTGATTTATTATTTTATGCATGGATATATATGCACTGACATGTATATCTTAAATCTTAAGTTTGTTCAGAAATTGATGATTTCATGTGACAGATAAAAGGAGGAAATTGCTATAAAATTCTCTTCAGGTGCATTTTATTTCATTTCCTGCTGTGCTGGTATGTCATCTAAACAGTACAGGAATATCAGGCAATACGATTTATTAACAAGATCTCCTCTAATCTTAAGTGAAATAGCTTCTGTGATAGGAACAACAGCCACAGAATCAGCAGAATGGTTGATAAAGGGTGCCACTATTTGAATGCATAGGCAATCTTAGTAAGGAGCCATACTTTTCATTTTCCATTTGTTTTAGACTCTGAAGGGGTCTTCCTGGTTATCATGGCCATCTGGAATAGTGGTCCCCACACTTTTTGGCACCAGAGACCCATGCTCCTATGAGAATCTAATGCCCGATGATCCAAGGTGGTGATGCTAGTGCTGGGGAGAGGCTGCAAATATAGGTGAAGCTTAGCTTGCTTTACTGCTGCTATGTGGCCCAGTTCCTAACAGGCCACGGACCAGTTCCAGTCAATGGCCCTGGGGTTGGAGACCCCTGATCTGGAAACATTTGGCTTTGGCCCAACAACAGGCACATGCTGTACAAAACTTCATAACAAATAACAATTCACCTAACTCAGAAGGCTCTTTTTTTTTTTTCAGGTAATTCACCTCATTCTCCAATGAACATAGTTTTATAACAATGGCCTTTCTCTCCTTACTATCCCTGGTCTCTGTCAATCTTCTTTCCTTACCCCTTATCTTTTCATGGCACATTTTCAGTTGCCTATCTATATCTTTTCATGCATGTCTATTTATCTATATTCTCCATTTCTCCAGGTCGTTCTCATGTAATGTCCCTTTATGACACATATATTTAACAGCATTTTGGTCAAAAGTGCTCATGTCCCTTTTTTGTAAGTCGCAATGAGAAAATCATTGTGACTTACAACCTAGAATCAATTAAAATGCTGACTTGAGCTAAGGTGTTTTGCTTCCCCAGTTTGCAGTGACTATTCTCAAGATGAAAAACTTAGTGCTCCACCCTGAAAATAGCCAAGAGTGTTTCTGCATTCTAATAGTGATGTTCTCCCAAATATAACACAGATTCATGGTGCTGTTGACACAGTACACAAGGCCATTATTTGCACTTGGAAATGACTCCTTATTTGATTCAAAATAAAATTACTCATTTTGATCTCTACCTGATTTCACAGCAATACCTCCAAAATTTAAAGCCCTTATCCTAACTTAAACCCATCCTCAAAGAAGAAAAATTATCATCACTGAGAATTTCCAAATAATGTGTCATGAACTCTGACTTTCTAAAATGAGTTAGACAATATCGGCACCCTATATGCAGTTTTTCTTTTCCCACGTCATCTCTAAAGCAGAGGAAAGAACAGAAAAGCTCTCAGTTTGACCTCTAACTTCCTGAGCCATACAATTGCCCTATGAGACACTATAATACATTTCTGAATGATATTGATTAATATTAGAATTACAGTTATGTCTTAAAACTCAGACTGATTGCAAATTGGTAGGTAGAGATGATCTTACTGAGTTCTACTTTAATTAAATATTTAATATCAACTTTGAGAAACTCAGCGAAGAGGAGTCCTTTTAAAATACACTTTAGGTCAAATAGAGATGATCGTCTCTTGGGTGTAAGTAACTTGCTGATTATTTCACTTTTTATTATAAGCCTGGATGATCTAAGCCAATAACCGTGCTGATGTTGCATCCGACGCACATCTTTTTCTCTTGGGTCATTGTGCTCATTGGGGCTGCTAATGTAGCCTACTCAGTACAGTGTGGAGAACCTTGCATGGTTATTTAGTAAAAAGGCAGAAAAACAGGGAATGATTTATTTTTGTTTTGTATTTTTTATATTTTTAAAGTGCCATTCATGTCAATGAAATAGCATAGACTTGTTTCATAAGCAGGAATGGTTAGCCCCTTTGCAGCTTGTACAAAGTCTGGCAAAAGCTGCATCACCAAGCAATCCTGACCTCAGAATACGAGGACCACAGAAAATCTTTCATCGTTAAACTTCTGGCACTATAACCCCTTATAAAGTTTGACTCTGTTTTTACTACTGAACTTTCCCTATCATTTGCCAGTAACAATCTCCTGAATCCAATATTTTCTTTTTTAGATCAAGCTTTTGCAGCTTCTCTGAATTTATTAATCAAGACTTGCTCCTTGCAATTTTCTCTCTCTATTGCCACTAGTTATTCTCTCTTCTAATTCATTCTCTACATTGCTGCCAAGTCTTGGTACGCTTTCTTTTCCTCTTATTACTTTTCACTGTCTTTCTTTTTCTATTTCTTTTCTTTTTTCTTACATTTAAAAAAGCATTCTCCAGGATTTGTCTTAACAATTATTTTTTCTTCTCTTTTTATATTCTGTTTCTTAGTGGTCTCATCCATTTTAACGTGGTCCAATTCAACTTTTTATGAATGTTTCCCAACATCATCTTGTTGCTTCTCCTAATTTATATTTATTGAAAAAAAAATATAGTATTTTGTGTGACAAGTATGAGAAAATGCCACAAGAAACGGGATAGATATAGTTAATTCCTAGTTGGATTTGATAGCTTCAATCTCTCACTGTCTAGTGTCACCCATTGAAAAACTTCTAATTCCATAACATTCTAACTAATTCCACAAAAATGACAGAAAACCCTGACAATCTTATCCTAGAAATCATGTCTTTGTGTTGATTTTTTCTCCCTTTTTCTCATGGCATCATAGATCTTGCGATCATTGATTTTCTATATTTTCCAGGATAATTAATTCATTACTCTTCCTTGTCCTATTCTGTCATCTATAACCACCTCCATTTTATTCTATTTCATTCCTTCCGCATTAACTAGGTATTTGGGGGAACTTACTATGCACTGTTCTAGGTATTGGGGAGACAGCTTTAACAGTGACAGATAAGGTCCAGGTTTAGATGAAGCTTGTATAACATAACTTTGTAAGTATTCCTTGTATCTGCACCTTTGTTTTCTTTCACCTTGGTCCTGACAAGATAAACTATTCCTCGCTTTCACTCTCTCCTCCCATCAATTCATACTCTTGTGTTATTAGTCTTCCTGGAGCACACCACTTACATGTCATTCTTCAAGAATCTGTCTTCCAGTTGTTTTTCTTTCTTACTCCACTTTTTGGTGATCTCATTCATCTCTTTTTACAAAGTAAAATTCAAATTTTGTACGAATGTTTCCCAAACCTGAACCATCACCTTATTTGTTTCCCTTGATATGTTTATTTACGGAGGAAATATATACTGTACAATATATAATTATGTATCAAATATCATATATATTTACTATATATGTGAGTATATACTGTAAATATTTCACAAATGGTGATTAATTTTTAAATCATATATTTCCACGATTATTTCATACCATGTTCTTGCTAGTACAGTTTTAATTAAAATGTTTAATTCAAGACCTCAGATATGAGTTTTCTTGAATTAAAAGAAATACATAAAATACCATTGTTTTACATTATCTAAAAGCCTATAGCTTTTATCTCAACTGTTATATACCACAGACAAATTATTATTCTGTATCCAAGGATCTTTGGGTTCTGACCTTAGATGCAGCAGCTGTAGAGGCTAAACAATGAGAACAGCCTAGGACTGTATCCTGGCTTTGCTATCATCTAGTTGCACTTGCTTGGGCAAGTGGCTTTATTTCACTCTGCTCAGCTTAGTCATGTGTAAAAGAGAATAATAACATGATCTACCTACCTCACCATGGGAAGGGCAGCATTAAAGAATAAATAAACTGAAACAGTGCTGGCAAGTATTGAGCCCCATACAAATTCCCTCATGACCTTCCTACTTATAGTCCATGTTCCAGTCCATACTCACCTTTTTCCTTTAGCATAAAATTCACCAGTTCTGTGAGACAAATGTTCATGTGTTAAAATCAAACCCATCTTTTCAGAATGGGCATCACTCCTTACTTCCCTTTCTTTATCCTCAGCATACAAATCGTCATGAAATACAGCCCATTTGACCTCTCGAATCTGTATTCTCCAGCTCTGCTGACATTGTCTTAATATGGTCCTTAAATATTTATTGAATGGATTGCCGCAACATCTTCCCAAATAACCCTCTTTATAATAAATCCCTTTCTTATTATGATTAAAATTGGTCAATGTCTTCCCAATGTTTAGAGAATAAAATAGATAACAGCGCTCCGGTGTTAGCTACTTGCTGTGCTCTGAGTCGCATGCTTCTCCTCCATGGGATTCTAAAGCAATCTGCATTTCCGCATATTTGTCTGAGTTATGCCTAGTTTTTCCCTCTCAAAGCTAATTGAATGCAGAGAATGAAGTGCTGTTTATCTCCAAATGCATAACCTATCACATACTTGGCACACAGCAGACACTTGAAAAATGTCAAGTAATAAAATACCAATTCTTCCATGAAGGGTGTCCTGCTTACTATCAACTGAATATGATTTCTATGATTATGAACTCTATAAGCACCTCCCTCGTGGCCTGAAGTACAATATGGTCAAGTGTATGTGCGTATGTGTATGTGTGTGTGCAGAGGGCAAAAGGGAGAGAGATTTGTGACCTCCTTGAGGGCAGGGGTCAATGTGAGAAGAGAATACAAATACCTGAATTGTAAACCCAGCTCTGCATTGTCTATCTGGTAGAAGAGTCACTGAACTTGAGCTTCAGTTTCCTAACCTATTGAATGAGGACATTCATTACTATCCTGCCTGCATTAGAGGAATGCTTTAAAGCTTATATTACATGATACCTAAAGAATTACTAGAAAAAATATTAATCGTCAAATAAATGTGTTAATGACAATAAATCCAACCATGATAATTTTTGTATTCTCTGAAATACCCAATTCAGGATTGTTTCACAAGTATATTATTAAATATTTGTTGAATGAATACATGATGTAAACCAATTGCACAACAAAGATGTAAAACAGGTTCTTGTGATAAAACTTCATTTCTGTTGATACTAGGGTATTTCTGTAATCTAGGGTATTTCTGTAATCATGTGATCACACTGTTTTCTTCTTTCACTATCATACTCCAAGATAACTAGGTTAGTTTATGAATCACCTTTGAAATTTAATCTATCTGTTCTCATAATATGAGAATACCATATTCAGAATGTTTGTAAAGTTTTATTATTGTAAGCTTTCAAAATGTATTTTACGTGTGGAGGAACTGTACCAAGAGAGGTGAAGTTCCTAAGCTAAAATAATACATAGAGCAAATGGGAAACCTAAATAAAAGAGGCAAACATCTTCATCTTGCATGTATGTTCAATAACTCATTTGAGACTTGAAAAATCCTTAGGCACTCTCGCAATCTCAAGTGTCCTATTTCTCTAATTCAGTGGACTTGTTCAAGCCTGTAAACTTATCATAAGCAACATTTATTCACTTAAAATGTAATTTTTGTAACATATGGTAGATTTA
Source organism: Cynopterus sphinx (assembly GCA_030015415.1). Lineage (NCBI taxonomy): Eukaryota > Metazoa > Chordata > Mammalia > Chiroptera > Pteropodidae > Cynopterus > Cynopterus sphinx. The sequence continues at coordinate 58,307,541 of CM057390.1, forward strand.
ATATTTGGTCCCCATGTAAAAACTTGGGAGAATGTTAAAAATGGAATGGTAATTCTTTTATTCTTGGAATATGTAGGTAATTACAATATGCTGTTCTCATAATGAAATGGAATAAAACTATTTACTTTCCATTAATGAGGTTATTTTAAAGTTCATATATCGATTGGGGCACCTTCTCTTCCTCTACTGAATGGAAGGATTTCCCACTTGGGAGCTGACATTTTAGCATCTCTCACTAAACTCATCATTTTAAAAAGCTGTCCTTTGCTCTGTCCACTCCTGTTACTCAGAGCCTAGCAAAGTTCTTAGCATAGACATTCAGTTTGTAGTTGATAAATGGAACATTATGTGATTCAAAGAAAATGTGAAGAATACTAAACATTCACAAATACATTTTCTATAAATTGCCTTACTGATGATTTTCCCTATAGCCCTGCCACAAATCTTTACTATGATAAATTACTTCTCCTTTACATACATTTTGATCCCATTTTTTATACAAATATTAAACGTGATGCATCATCACTCAGTAGGAGACTATGAAGTTGTAGTAACACATTTTTTTTTTCCCTCTAACAAACATTTATCCTTCCTGACCTTCGCATTACATTTGCTGAGTGAGGTGAAATGTCTAAGTTTATTGCTGTTGCCCATGTTATATGCAGCTTTAAAAAAATCTATAACATTTATTCTGGCTTCATTTATCATCTGGGAGGGCAGGCAATAGTAGAACTGGCAGTAATAGGCAATAACTCTCGTGTGAATTTTAATGATGAGTTCTGGACACGTAAGTGAAAGAGAGTTACCTCCGTTTATACAAGATGCGATTTCACAAAATACAGTCGCATTCTTCTTCCCTTGGACATGTCTTTCCTTCTTCTAAATACATAGTTCTATCCTCTGAAAATTCTTGCTCAACTTATGCTCTATGGAAGTTCTGCATTCCCTGATGCGATTTGAATGTTGTGGATGACCAGTGCCAGGCTGAATGTCCGGAGGCCTAGTGTCTAATCCCAGTTGTGACACCAGCCAGCTGTGCACTTCTGGCAAACTGCAGCTTTCAAATGTCTCAGTGCCCTCAGAGGTCCCTTCGAGCTCAAACTTGGGCATGTAATGGCCAAATATCAAAGACAGAAATTATTCAAAATGTCAGGTAGTGCATATTTATTATTCATCATATTCTTACTCATGTGAAATGAGTATGTGAGATACAGTAGATTTGCACAGATTAAATTCTACCATTCTCTTCATGTTTTATTAGTCTTTTCTTTCTTCATTTTTATATTTCTTATTCTTTCCATTTGCCCCATTTTCTCCTTCAATTTTTTACTTTTCTGCTTCACCTTTATCTCCACCTTTAGCGGGCCTGAGCTCCACAGCCACTCTTCATCTTGATGCTTAAAGAAATGTCTGATCTCTTATCAGAATGTAATGAGAACGTATAGAATTGAAGGACCATGTTTTTACTAAATGTAGATAACATTTCAGTACAATTAAACATTTTATCTTCTGTGATAAAATCTACTTTTAAAAACATAATTGAAACATTTTAAAGTACCTAGAAGATTTTTGCTTAAAAGATTTTTTTTTTTTCAATTTAAAGTGGCATGCAAAAAAACGACAGAGCTTTATTGCCTTGCTTGTCTGGCTGTTCTCAAATTAGATTTAATATCCCTCTTGCTGTATATGGCTTAGAGTTTCTGAAGCTATCACAGGACTTTCTTGCTTATCTCATTGGTTGCTAAGTGGCTCAGCACATATGTTAACTCATATAAGTGAATTAAAAGAGGAAAAAATCAAATATCATATAACAAAAATTACATAAATATACTAATAAATGTACTGGACCATTAGCATACATCTCTAAATTGATAAGTAACTAGAGAAATGAACTTTAGCATGATGGACTCACACATGATGGACTTTTCCTGGTAAAAACTGATCTAATGTTTGGTAATGGACAATGGCACTTTAATGTTGTTCAAAGGGCCTGCCTGCTTCATTGTCACACCCACTTCAATAAGAGAAGTCAGGATAGAATTAATGGTATGAAAAGAGTTCCCTCAAGAAAAGGTTAGTAATTTATTTTTTGGACTTGGAATTTACCTTAATGACATAGATAAAATATTTATAATTCAAATATTACAAAAATAAACTCAACACATTTTTAAACAAGCATGTCCATTAAAAAGCTATAATTTCCTTTTGCTGCATCCCAGAGGCAGCCACTGATAACAACCATTTGGCATGATACTTCCACACTCATAATTCTAGTTAGAGTTGATTTTGTTTGCTTCTGTTTTCATTACATTTTTGATTAAGGAGACCATAAGATAATTATCTTGTAACTTCCTTTGACATATAACAAGGAAATTACCATGTTGATACAGACTTAGTTCATTCATTTAAACCATTACTTAGTATTCCCTGATTTTTGGTTGTATCATTATTTCATTAACATTCTCAAACTGAGATATTTAAATTGTCATGAATTTTGCTACTACAAACAAGCCTTCAGCAAACATTTCAGTACACACTTATCTGTGTGCACTTATGCTCATATCTCTGCAGGAGGATTATTAAAAGTAAATTTGCTTGGCTGGATGTCATGCTGGATAAAATGTTAATGATACTATCAAATGATCACCCAAAGACAGTGAACCAATTCACATTCCCTTTAATATAATGAGATTAAACTCTTTTTTTTAATGTTTTCCACCAATAGTGGATATTTTCATCTTTTTTCTCTTAATTTAATATGTGAAAATAGCATTTCATTGTTATTTTAGTAATAGCAACTTAGATTTTTGTACTTTTGTAAAAGAAGGCATTATCCTTAGGGTTTTTCATGTATTAACTCTTAAAACTAATTATATTCATATGATTCCCAATATCATCTACATTTTACAGATAAAAAACTTGAAAACAAGAAATATTCTGAGATCACACTGGAAAATGACAGTGGGTGTCAAACCCAGATAGCCCAACTTCAGAGACTGTTCTATTAGCCATTGTATTATACTTCTTATTGGTAAACAGAAAATTTGGATTTTTGTCATCTGTAAGAAAGTACATTTACTTTTATATTTTCCCCTCGTCTATTCCTATACTTTACACATTTTTTACTATTATTTAAATTTTGATGTATATGTAAATCTTATATGTAAATCTTCTGTATATGTAAATCTTATATTTCTTTTTTCTTTTGTCTTTTACTTTGTTGATGACATTTTTTACTAAATTGTCGATCTTTTCTTGATGACTCCTAGATTTTTTGTCTTGTGTAATAAGAATTTTCCCATCCTAAGAATTTTAAATATGATTTTATGTTGATTTCATAATAACCCTTTTTATAATTAGTTCTTCTAATATTTATATTTGGATTTTATACAAAGTAGAAATCTACTTTGTTTTCACATATTCAATTTCTCAATCACTTTATCTATCTATCTATCTATCATCTATCTATCTATCTATCATCTATCTATCTGTTTGTTTTTAGGTGAGACAAGCTTTGGTTGACCTCACAGATTGCAAGGAATTTATCAGCTTATAGTCCCTTATTTTTTATTTTTTTTTCCTTATGCCTACAGCAGCTGGTCTTCCTAGGTGGTCTCCTATCCAAGTACTAACCAGGTCTGACCTTGCTTAGCTTCCAAGATAAGATGGGATCAGGCTTGTTCAGGGTAGCACGGCTATAGACCTAACCCCTTTAATTTAATTTCATCGATTTCCCCTTAATTTTAAGTGTCACCTTTATTATATGTTAAATTTCTATTTGTGCTTGGGTATATTTCTGAAGAAGGAGATAGGTGTTAATTTATTATGCCTTTTTAGAAATAACTGTTGCTTGCAGTGTCTTTTTCAAAGCTTTTCTACCTATTGATTTACCTTTTCTTTCTTCCAAATTTTATTTAGGATTAGATTGAAATACAAATTAATTGGCAAAGATTAACATTTACAACATTAACTTTATAGCCAGTCTGTATTAGCTCAGAACCGATTTCTGATTTTCTGTAAAGTTGTACACTTTTATTCATACCTAGCAAACATCATTTTATCCATAGATATTTTGTGGCTTTATTACTACTGTTGTCAGATTTTTTTAAATTCATATTTTCTATTTTAGATATTGCTACCACTGAGGAAAGATATTGACTTTCAAATGACAAGTTTATACCAGTGATCATAGTGAACTCTTATCAGTTCTATGAGCTTTTTAGTTGATTCTCTGGGGATTTTTCTATGTGAAAAAGCTGTTATTTTTGTATAGATTTTACTCAGCTCATTTTTGGACCATTCCACAATGAGAAATTATTTCCTTACTTTTGTATTTCTATTATATTTCTTAAAGAAATAAATTGAAAATATAGCATTAATCTGGTTTTCATGCAATAAAAATTGAGTGAGAATTTGACTAAGCATCTGATACATTTGATCAATGTATATAATTGAACAGTCCATAATCCTTTCCCAAAATATACTTATAAAACACCCATATATTATATGAATGATTGCTTCAACTTTGTACTTCACTTTACTCTGTGGTATTTGTGAAAGAACACAAAAGCTCAGTGTAAATTAATATTGCAACAACTACTTAATTTCTATGAAAGACAAAGTTGAAGAAAAACAGAAATGAGTAGATGATAGCTAATTGCAAAAAAATAATAATGTTTTGTATATATTGTGCTTATAGCATAAGTCATTTCAGCTGCATGTAAGTACTGAAAATAGGGACATAGGAATTCAGTTAAAATCATCATTTCAAAGATATCTAAATGAATGGATGGCTTGTTCTTGAGAAAACGTAATTTTGTACATAAATCATAGAGTACATTAAAGATTTAGCAATTTAAAGATTATTAAATTAAATACAAATGGTGAAAACATAAAGCAACAGTAAAAATCTCTACTAGAGTCTAAACTACTCAGTTTGATTGCCTGTCTTTTTCATAGCCACTAGATAGTTGTCAGATCCCTAATAGATTGTGTTGTGAAAATAAACAACCTGGGGAGAACCAGAGCTCCTACAAAGAATATGTTCTGATTTAAAATTTTTTCAAGAATAGAATTATAGGATATGTCATTCTTCAATCAGGATGACATGGATCAATTACCAATGGGAACAATAGAAAGTAAGTCTTAGCACCAAAGTGAGGCAAACTAGGGCGTACCTTCTTAACCAATATGTATACAAAACTGCTGTTCTCTTCCTGTGAGATTGTCCCTCCTGGGACAGAAAGCAATGAGGTAACCAGCCAAAGATGGATTCTTATGAATGCTAATCTTACAGTGTTTAGGACAAGATGAATAATATTGAAGAAAATTATATATGTTTGTGTGTAAGTGCAACTTTCTTTTACCTATTAAGCAGCATTGGACCAAATATAATGATATGCCAATTTCCTTTAGAGTAATTGGTGTACTGAATTATATACTATTTATTGTTCTGCCTTTGTACAACCAGATTCTACACTTAAATTGAATACCGTAAAGAAAAAATGTCAAAAAGCCTTGGAAATAAGTACAGTGATTCTGATCTCTAAATGACTATTATTCTTTGAATTAATAACTGACACCTAGGTATGACATTATATGATTAATGTCAGGAACTATTCTTAGGGCTTACATGTATCAAGTCATTTAACCGTCCCAACAACTGGCATACAGACAGAAATTAAGTTTCCCAGGTACACGCAGTTAGTGGTATGGAGTTAGAATTTGAACCCAGACTATTAAGAACCAACTAGAAAATGTCCCACAAAAAATCCTGGAAACACACTGCAATAGATGCAAAAAATGAATTCCAGAGTACTGACAGGTATCCTAAATCAAACAGGTATTAGGAAAAAATAATCTCTCCAGCCTTTTTAAAAATATTATTTTCTAATATATATTCTTAATAGACCTATTGTATGTGTGAACAGACATTCATTTAAAAGGGGACACAGAAAGCTCATTTAAACATTTTAAAATGCTCAACCACACTGAAAATCAGGGAAATGTCCGTTAAGAGTCTACAAATTGGCAAAAGTGAAAAGTCTGATGATACAAAGATTTGATATTATATAAAAACAAGAACTCAGATACTAATAGAAAGTTTATAAATTGATATAACCATTTTAGACAACTATTGGGCAAAATTCTATAAAGAAGCACATACTAGCAACACTTCCTTTCTTAGGCATGTGCCCTGACATGCTAAGGAATGTATACAAATAGACATGTAAAATACTCATGGTCTCATTGTTTGTACAACCAAAACTTTCTTCAACAAGCCACTCCATACTGTGGTATGTCTAATGGAATAATACACAGCAGTAAAAACAATTATTTTTATTATTTTTATTTTATTATTTTCATCTAAAACCACAAGAATAAATCTTAAAACATACTCTTAAGAGAAAAACAAGTTACAACAGATGGGTAATTTGCTTGCATAATATTTTTTAAAAAACTATGCTCTTTTTAAGAATAAACATATGAGTGGTAAAAATATGAAATCTGTAGAAAAATGAATATTAAATTTCATATAATAGCTATATTGAAGGCATGCAATAGCAGATGGGGCTCAGGCATTTCAACCTTATTATTATTTCTTGAGCTGGATGCTGTCTACCTATTTGCTATAATATATGCTGTATAACTTTTTGTAGGTCTGATATGTTTAGTAAAATGATTTAAATGAATAATGGATGCTTTAGAGCTCCGGGGATATAAAAAACCTAGATAAAGCCACTAAGGATCAGATGAGGAACAGAAGACACATCATATGAAATGTAAATCCACTAAAAGTCTGAGTAGAGGAAGTTTAATTTCACTTGCAGTGTCCTAATTAGTGTTTTTTTTTTTTCAGTCTCAATAAAGAAACTTGCTACTTAATTAAGCACACTAGCTGGCCCAGTTCTCCTTTCATGCAATGATTTCTCTCAAACCTGTTCTTCAGAAAAATTTTGAATTATGTCTTATCAAGTGATTTCTGGGTCATTCCACTTGCAAATAGTTAAAATGATAAACTTCAAGATGCTTTTGTCTTAGAAATCTGAGGTCCACTTGTCTCCAGAAATCTCCATGTTTTCTACTAAATATAAATTTGTTATATTAATGCCACAATATTAAAAACTCTCCAGAATCATCCAAGAATGGGCATTAATTACAAACAAAGTAGGTCATCAATTATTAATTAATGACTCTTAACCTTCATGGTTGGAAAAGAATTTCATAATTAGTATCTCTTTGTTAAAATCAAAGGTTAAAACTAAAAAATAAGAGGGTAAGTTAATATATATATGTGAAACAAAAGTCTCATAATTAGGAAATAGCAGAATACACTAACTAGCATTAAAGACACTAGAAAGTTTTATTTCCATATACAATAAATTGGCTAAGATGTAATAGACATATCTCCTGTGCACATAATGCCAGTGATTCAGATGTTTTTTTTTTTTTCACCAAATAAATTATTTTTACTTGTTAAGGGTTTATTTAATTTAATTAAGCTAAATAGCCATAAATATATTTATAATTCCTATATTGTAAATAATTTAATACTTAGATGATAGCACATTAATCATCGTAATTTTTTTCGAGGGCATTTGTCACATTTAATATGGGCCTAACGTTTCAGGCCTCTGCCGATTCAGCGAGGAGATTTGTCTCTGCTCCTGAAAACACATCATCTTTTTCCTCAGCCAGGACCCTGATCTGCAAAGCTGCAGAGTCTGACAAACCCAAACTTTATGTTGCTGTCATCACTGTATTGTGCAAAAACAAAATTAAATCAATACAGCATTCCCTTTAAGTAGCTCTTACAACTTGAAAGAGATTCTGGAATCTTAGGAGAGCTTTGATATGCGGTACATAAAAAGTCTAAATTGCTAACAATAAAAATAAAAGTAAACCTTTTTAAAACACTGGTTTTTCTAGGGTATTTCTCTAATATATATATTTGAGGTTGTAAAAGAGAGCACCTTAAATGTATTGGAGCAAACCGTATGCATGTGAATGAAGTCGTTGACCCAGTCTGTTTTGATATCTTGTTTGTGAAGTCAGTGCATTCTCTTTTGAGCCTCAATTCACACATATTTTCTGGGCCCAGGACAATGATCATGTCTGTAAATTTTGATGGAAACAAACAAAAAAATGTGTGCTGTTCTAATACAGATATATGGAGGGATAGTAGTTGTGATACTTTATTTGGGATTTTTAAAAATGTTCAGTAATATATTTTCTGTCTGAAGCAGAGCCTGTCCTCAAAATTACTGCTACTAAAGTGACTCAGGATAAAGACACATCTTTCTCATCCCTCCTGGATCCAAAGCACAAACCCCTGATACCTACTTGTGTCACTCTGCTTCATTTCTATTCATCTTAACCCCATATCATCCTTGCATCGACTATCATTAGGCCCTTGAAAATCCATGTCAATACCTCCTCATTGCCTTCATTCTTAAACTTTCCTTAAATCCTAATGCCAAGTCCTTATAATTCCTCAAAACTATCTTACCTGTAAACATATTCTTTTTCTAGAATCTTCCTTTAAAAAGACCTATTCCTTACTGCTTAATAGAAAAAGGTGACTATGACATGAGATTTATGGTAAACTGTTATATTCATGCCCCACAGTAACTCGCATCTCTTAGTATCCACAGTCTTGACTAGTTGCCTTTCACACTGAAGGGTAGATTAGCTAATCTAACCAAGTTGACATCAGCAAGTGAGATACAAGCAGAGGTTTGATAAGTACTTATACATTAGGGTTGCCTTCTAGACCACTGCCCTAACATTGAGAAGTCCATGTTTGCCTCCTTCAAGTTGAAAGACTTTATGAAGAGAGGCCCCGGCATTTCAGCCGTCCTAGTGGTTGGTGTCAGTTGTGACTCACACTCCAGCTGAATATACTCATATGGTTGAGCCCAAGCAAGACCAGTAAAAGAACTTTCCAACCAATCCACAGAATTTCAGGTGGAAATGTGGTGTTGGTTTTTTTTTTTTTGGGGGGGGGCTAAGTTTTGAGGTAGTTTATTATGTAGCAACTGAAACAGAAATTTGCTGGTATTATAACAAAAGCCCAGGAAACGTAACATTGTCTTGGGAAATAGGTAATGGGCATCAGATAGAAAACCAGAAAGGAGACAACATGTTAAAAAAGCTTGGAGGAATGACAAACATTTAACAGAGGCAAAAGAAGAAGAAGAGGAGGAGGAGGAGAAGGGGGAGGAAGAGGAGGGTGGAGGAGGAGAAAGAAGAAACAAGAAGAAAAAGAAGAAAGAAGAAGAAAACTACTATTGGACACTGGAAAAACAGACATCTATGTGTTCTATTGGTGAAAGCATTGACAAAATTGTCATCTGTAACAAACTGGAAGATTGAAAATGTGCCAAACAAACTTGTAAGTCTGACTAAGAACATTTTGAGACAAAATGCTGAAAGTGTCAGTTTGCATCTTTCAGTTGCTTATAAGAAGGTACGGACAGAGATCAGCTGAAAACAGGCCTGTTTAATTTGTAAGTAGAATTTTGAGGAAACACAGAAAGGCCAGAACATGCTGGATTTCAAATTGTAAAACTCTGACTTGATGAAAGGAGTACCTTATTTGTAAAGGAGTAACCTGTGTTTGATGTCTGAATTTATTATTCATCACTATTTGATTTGATCAGCCATTTACCCTCTCAGTACCATTCTGATTCCTTATTTGCAAATAACATTAGCTACATCACAAGAATGTTATGACATCTAAGTGCATAAAATAACAGAAAGCTCATAGACGATTGGTCTACCATGTTATGAAAGTTTGATTTCTTTTTAGTCTACAACAAATTTGCTGTTTAATTTGCAGACAACGAGGCCTCTAAAAACATTCTTTCTAGTGGCAAAGGCATCTGCAATGACAGAGCATAGCAACCTCCTAGTTTTAGCCAGTGATAAACAGTCTATGTCCTTATATTCTAATATGTTTAGGTTTCATGAAAAAATCAAATATCTCTTTTAATAAACTGAGTTTGCTTAATGTTTGAAAATAAAAACATCTCATGGAAATTAACAGTTCATTTTTAAAGTATATATTCCGAAAGAAAAACATATTATAGTTCCCATGACGTATGGTGTTCTTTCAACCCACAAATGGAATTCCCAAACCTTCTATTCCCTATGCATCCAATTCCCTGACTACACCTCAGACTAATTCCTAGCCATCTTCCAAGATCAAGCTTAATGCTTCACTTCCATTCTGGGCTCTTTCCTGACACCTGCTCTAAGTACCAATGACCCTGACTCTTTGTTACTCTTACTTTAGGGATGCACATCAAATGCCATAGTCTAATAATCAGTTCACTTGCATGCTTTTCCAGCCAGATTATGAGTTAAATTCAACTCCTACCATAGGAAATGACCCAGAATAGATGATCAGAAAAGGTTTAAGAATCTTGAATTGGTGAATAAAATGAGCAAATAAATACTCTTTAAGATATCTTAATAATTAAGGGAAATATGACTTAATCTCTACACATTTTAAAGCTTCAAAAATTTCAAACACAAATTGAACACCTTGAGTTCTGTGCCAAAGAGAAAGCTGAAAACACAGCTGTGGAGCCTGCCAGGTGGTATGTTCTCAGTATGAGCCAATATCTCGAAGCTAATGGCCTGCCGGCTTTTGGAATACCAAACTTTCCAGGTGTCTCCCAAATACTCATTACGTGGAATAAGTGCCAAGTTTCTAAAAAGGCACAGGCAGAAAAAGGACAGAAGCACTTGAAATGGTTTACACCCAAATAAGTAGAAACATTTTTTTCATGGGAGAAAAAAAGAGCGTGTAATGTATGTGATATCATCATCATCCGTCATCATCACCGTCATCATCATTATCACCATTGCCATCAATATGAGTTCAATCTAAGTCTCCTCAGCCAGAGGGAGTTCTGACTCTTATTCACAAAACCTAATGTCACACTTAAATTTAAAAGTTATGCAAATTAAAGGAGCACTATTTGAATTAATGATGAAAAGAGTTTATGCTTAAGGGAAACTTGATTGAAATCACTTTAAATAGTGTGACTTAAAAAGCCACCTTTAATGGGAAAAGTCAGATATTAAAATAAAAAAATTCTAATTATAAGAAAAATATGAATTCATTTATAAAAACTTGATAGGCCCACTCTTCAAGATTCTTTCATATGAGCAAAAAGGAAAGCTCAAAAGTATATGATGTAATATTTTCGTAGAAAGAGCACTTATACCATATAAAGATTGTAGATCCAAATATAAATTATTTTTAAATATGTGAAATTTAATAGATATAGATATTTTTAAATTTATATTTTAAAATAGTTAAGGAATCTATAACTGTCTTTCAAGAAAATGAAATGTTAAATAATTCTTGATTTGCTATCTGAAGGACATTCTAATTGTTAAATATGAAACCACATAAACTTGTATAAATCTACCACTAAGAAAAGAAAAAAGAAAAGAGGAATTAGAACTTCATTTTGTGCCTCAGAAGAAGCTATAATAGTGACAACAGTGGCAGTTCAGGCCAGTCAGGAATCTAGGATTGTACCATTGCTTCACCTCTTAATTGATTGTGAGATCTTGGCTAAGTTACTTAAATTTTCATGGCATAAGTTTATTAATTTATAAGATAAATGGATATTACTAGATAATTTCTTTGTTCCTTCAAAATAAATTATTCAAAATTTAAATTATTGACATTCAAAATAAATTATTGTTTCTCAGACCCATTTTGGAGGTAAGATAAATGGGACTTTAATAAACCGCTTATTGTCACTTCTGTCTACCCAGAGCATACTTAGGTCATACAGTTGGCTGTGGAGCTTCTCTTTCTTCCCTGTAAAGGAACATAATTTTGGCCTGGTTTCCTTGATGCTAGGGATGTTTCTCTCTGTCTTCCACACTTTTACTTTCATCCCCTTTCCTGTGTGGCATCAGATGGAATAAAAATGTTGATTCAAGGAGTGAAGAGAGAAAAGAATCATCATAATTGAACCATCCATTTTTCCCACCACTGTCATCGCTAAGCTATAATCTACATTCTATATGTGTATAGGTTTGTGTGCATAACACAGATGCATACATCCATGTATATGGATATAGTGTATAGGATTTCACACAATGTACTTTTGTTCTACTTCTCTCCAACCCATACTCATACCCATATTTTCCAAACTGAAAAAAAAAACTACTTATATGTCTGTTATACAATTTCTTTCCTCACTTGATTATAAATTATTTTCTTTCTAATTTTTATCAAAGGTAATTACTAAGAAAATTTATATTATAGAAAAAAAGGTATCCCCTGAATGTAAAATTGAATAAACACTAAAGTAGAATAAAATTGAATTAAATACTATTAGATTAACAAACTTGATTATTCACAAAACAAATTATATTTTCTTAAAATGTTAATTTTTCCCGGATTACTAACACCCTTTCCTATGATTTATATAGAAGTACTAGTTCAATTTAGAATTGCCTTGTTGTACTGAAAATGCCATTTCAACAAAACCATTACTACAGTATCTTGGTATAATAACAGTAACAGCCAAGACATCAAGTTCTTATGCTGATACATTTATTTTAATATTCCCTGAAAGCATTGTATGGTAGGTACTATCATTTTCACTATGAGGACGTTAAGACATAAGGCTAAGTTATCTGCCCAAGAACGCACATTGAGTAAGTCACAGAACAGAGATTCTAACAGTAGTAGGTCTACTTATTAGTTATATTTTATACTATTAACTTTTAATACATGAAAACATATGAAATACCAATCCCATTTTAGAAAAACCATGGTTCTCTTTAGGCCACATGTAAATTGTCATCTGAGTCATGTAGAAGAACAAACATTCACTCTAAACTTGAACAACAAAAATTATTATAGACCAATCTCATTCACAAATCACTTTAATCTACTGGTATTTTTATGTTGTCTCACCTCTTTCGTTAATATTTCATTAATTTAAAACAAACTGCCGAAGGAATATGTATTTTGATTTTTCCTAAACTGCTATCTTTGCACTTCAAGGGGCATCATTTAATTCTAATATTACAAAATTTGGTGAATAAGTTCATGTTTGTTCTCTTCTTGGCTTTATAAACTTTGTTCATCTCTCCTTTCAACGCTCTGGCTTTTCCTACAAAGAGTTCTTTTAAATGCATTAAATAAAAAATTTGAGTCAAGACAATTTCAATTTCAAAGTCCTAAAATTTCAAAGGAATCCAGAAACTTGTTATTCGATCATGTCAAGAAGAATTTAAAGGAAAGTGTTTCTAAAGTTAAAAATTCTGATTTGAAGATAGTCTCTACTCTCATAAAGGACATTGCAAAGAAATCTCAAGAACAAATGCACTATTTCTTAAAGCTCTAAAGAAAGAGGAGGAAGAAAGATCACTCATTTTTTTCAAGTCAGAGGCATCTTCTTATCTTAAATTTTTAGCATATGTAATTTAAAATGTCTTTAATGTTAATTAGAATGATATGAATAACAGCATTAAATGACAAATATGCTTATAATAATAATAATAGGTTTATAATAAAAGAAACAAATAATTGACAAAATGCTTATAAGAACTCCTTACAGTATTAGTAATTTGTTGTCCGCAGTATTTCCACACTTAAGATTCAAATAAGTTCTTAAAATATTTTTAGCACAAAACTAGCATCCTCTTCCTCCTAGATTTTCAACTTTTTATTTTTAACAGGTTTCATCTCTTCTTCGAGTCTCTTAAAAACAACATACCTACTAACATCTCGTACTCTTCCACCCCCACCTCTCTTCTACAGCCAAAGATCTCTAGGTTCATGGCCTATACCTAACTTCCAATCATTTATTAGCCTCTTTCAGTGGGTCAGCCAAACTCACTTTTACCAAACACATCTGCCAGCATCTCCAGTGACGTTCCTGTTGCACCATGCCACACACCTCTTGATCTCTCAATTCCACAGAGACCCTACAAAACCTATTTAAAACCGCTTTCACTTTCTTTCTTTGAAATGACACTCTAAGCCTTTCTTTCTACCTCTCTGAATGCTTCTTCTCAATCATCTTTAATCTCTTGCCTCCTCTCTGAACATTAAATGTTGGCTTTCCTCAGAATTCTGTCCTAAACATACTTTTCAGCTCACGTTCTCTCTTTAGGCACCTTCAATCTTTGATAGTCATACTTCCAATTATGCCCATGCAGAAAATGACAAAATCTCTCTCTCCAACACAGATCTTGAATCCCAGACTGTATATCAGTTGCCTTCTAGACAACTTCAGTTGGATGTTTCATAGGCCTTTCAGTTCAATGAATTTTCCAAAACTGAGCTCATCATTTTCCCTACTAACCTCTTCTCTTTCATTGTGTGCTAATGCAATAAATAACATTCTATGTTGTTTATGATAGAAAGCATATCCTGTATTCATCTACTCATCTTCCATACATGGAATCAAACACCATGTCTTGTCCAATATACCTTCTAAATATCATGCATATCTGACTTCCTTTTATCCCTACTTACCTGCCCAGTCCAAGTCACTATCATTAGTATTCTGGAGTTTCACTTCATTCTCCATATTGTAGCCAAAGTGATCTTATTCATAATTTAATTCTCAATTATCTTCTAATTTTCCTGTTTAGACCTGTCCAAAATCTTCCTATGCTGTTATTTTAGATCCCCAAATCCCTATGAGGCCCTGCATGATTTAACCACTGATTTCCTCTCTCAGGCTCATCTCATAAAACTTGCTTTCCATGTTGTAGTCTGTGATAGACTGAAGTTAGCCACAGCTTTTTGGTCACTCTCCCCGTAAAAGATTAAAATACATTTGTCCTCTTGAATATGAATTTACTCTGTGGCAGCTTAGCCAATATCCCACAGCAGAAATAATGGTATGTAAATCCCTGACCTAGTCTGTAAGAACACTGGCAGCATCTGCTTCTTCCTTCTTAAAACATTCATTCTTGGGACACTCCTTGGAATGCAGTCAGCAAGCAATTAGAAGCCCGACTCACATGGCGAGCTCCCAACCAACAGCTAGCATCAACCACCAGTCATAAAAGTGAGTTGTTTTAGATTTTCTAGCTGCATGAAGCCCAGTTGAACTTATATGGGGCAGAAGAACTGCCCAGCAGATAGCAGTAAACCTGCAAAATTAGAAGAGATAATAAATTATAGGAATAAATATCTATATTGCATCTCAACTATATTCCAGCTCACAGAGACAGAACCTGTCTTTTGCTTATTCACCACCAATGCCTACCAGAGTTTCTAGTCATCCAGTCGGTCCTCAATTAATATTTATTGACTGATTTAACTAATAAAGATGTGAAAAGATAAATTATTATTATCTTATTATAGCCTGATGGTTAAAAGCTTCTGAACTATTAGGCCAGAGTTGATGAGTAAAATCGTGCCTCTCCACTTAACTAATGAGTGAGCAGAAAAATGTTGCAGAAATTCTCTGTGCCTCCAGGAAAGCGGGGGTAATTTTGTTTTGATGATTAAATGGGATCAAACATGTATAAAAGTGAATGGCATATCAGAAGCTCCCAGTGAATGTTACTTATTTGTTATAGTATTTCATTATTAAAAAAATAAACTGGGAATCTAAATAGCTTTTTTGAGTTCCCCTTGCTAAATGACTGCAGAGCTTGAACTAGCATGCTATATTCCTGACTCTTTTTTCTTCACACCTTCCATTTTTTAAAAAATTTTATTAGTTTCAAGTATACAGTACATTGGTTAGGTATTTATATAGTTTATAAAATTCTCCCCCAAATGCTCTTTCTCTCTTTTTTGTCCTTTAATGTCACCATCACCTACAGTAGGCAGAATAATGGTCCCCTAGCGATTTTGTATCCAAATTTCCAGGAATCAGTGAATATGATAGGTTACATAGTAAATGAAATTATGTTTGCTTAATCATGTGATTTTAAGATGGGCAGATTATTCTGAATTATTCCGGTATCCCCGTGTAATAACAAGGTTCTCTGTAAGTGTGAAAGGAATGCAGAAAGAGATTATGCCAGAGTGATACAATTTGCGAAATGTGGGAGCAGTGAGAGAAAGACTCGATCTGCCACTGCTGAATTTGAAGATGGAGGGGCACAGGCCAGGGAATACAAATGGCATCTAGAAGATGGACAAAGCAAGGAAACGGATTTTTTTCCTAGAGCTTCCAAAAGGGAATGCAGCCTTGCTTACACTTTGATTTTAATTTACTTCATTGGAATGAATTTCAGACTTCTCACCTCTAGAACTGTAAGATAATAAATCTGTGGTGTTTTAAACCATTAAGTTGTGGTAACATGTTACAGTAGCAGTAGGAACAAATACATCACTCAATCAATATTTTTTGGACTCATAACCTGTATGCAGCTCCAAAAAATCAATACATGATGCATTTTCTAAAGTGGTTCTTGGATTTATGGTCTTTCATCCCGATATTTCCATTTAGGGCCATTAAAACTATTCTATCTTTCTTTATTAATATATTTCACCACTAAAAGAGATGTAAATATTTACCTTTTTTTTTGTAATAGCAAATTTCCAATGTGGGAAAAGAAAAATAAAATCAATTTTAATAATTCAAGGACTTTTGCATGGCAGTTCCCTTTGGAAAGATCAGCACCTCTGACCTTGACTCCCTTGAGAAGGGAATTTCACCCCCTTGACTCTCCAGTGAGACTGTGGGACTATTAAATTTGTTGTAATTATAACAAATATTCACTGGATCTATATTGTGTAGATATTTTGAGGGGCACATGAATACCTCTGCCAGATCAACTAATCCATCATACTATTAAATTGACGTAGAGCAACAATATGCTGAAGCTGTCACACCTGTAAATGAATCTTTAACCATATGTTGTAATGTGTTTATATGCTAATCTCTTCAGAAGTAGCAAAACCTTTTGATACCACCTGGATGACTATATTTTCTGAATTAACTCTGATTAAATGGAATAAAAATTGTCATACGTGAGATCTGCATTCTTTAAACAGCAACAGGAATGCAAATAGATTATTTGGCCTATTAAGCTCTTAAACCACTTATAAAATACTTGAGCTACTACAGAGAGAACTCTCCAAATGGAGACATCCAAAAATGTAGAAATTACTTCATTCAAAGCAGTCTAAGTATTTGTAATTTCTGTAAAGCAAATATAAAGCAGGCACCCTAAAAGTAAAATATTAGTGTATGCTTATTGGTTTGAGCATTCACCAGGGAATGAGAGAAGCAAAAACAAAAAAGCTTTGGAAGAAACAAGGGTAAAATATCAACTACTTTGAATTAGAGAGTATAACGTGGTATATTTTCTACTTCTTTGTTCAAAGAAAATAACTGTAAGATTGTGACCCAGTTTATGGAAATCTTGCTATTCTTAGCTTACCCTGACAAATTTAAATGACAACCAGAAAAGTCACATTTTAAGTAGCTATGTGTTAACTACTGTAGAATAAATAAATAACAGCTTATATTATCTATTATTATACAATACTGTACTTTGGTTGCTATTGAGAATTGGTTTTGTCTTTCTTTCTTTCTTTCTTTCTTTCTTTCTTTCTTTCTTTCTTTCTTTCTTTCTTTCTTCTTTCCTTCCTTCCTTCCTTCCTTCCTTCCTTCCTTCCTTCCTTCCTTCCTTCCTTTCTCCAACTTAAATAACTTTAACCAGTGAGAAATCATTTTGGAAGTATACCGTAAATTGAAAATAGAAATGGAAAGATTTCCCTAAGAAGTTATTAATGGTAGTTTCTGTATCTTTGAATTGTGTCCTTTTTTAAGAGGTTAATGAGAGAGGGGTAAAGAGGGAAATCAATGTAAATTGTGTATATTGTGTCACTAACAGTCAGTGAAAGATTGGTATATACTAAGAGATTTGTTTGGAGGCGAAACAAAAGGCAGTCAACAAAATGGTACTTAGAATAGGTCTTAGTCCTGTGAACTGGGTCAAGATTAGGGGCATAGTTCTAGATCATAGCTCAGAAACCATTTGGTACTTAGAGTATGTTCTCAACACTTTCCAGATATCTGAGAGGATTAGCTGAATAACTTTGTTGGAAGCCCTCCACCAAGCGTAGCAAAAAGTAATGACCATCTTCCCGATTTCCCGTTGTTTTAATTGGCCCAGAAACTGTATGGGCCTGGAATGGAAGTTATAGAGCCCATCCAGCGGCAAAACTTACCATTACATGTGCCACCTAATGATATCTGAGTCAACAATGAACCGCATATATTTTGATGGTCCCATAAGATTATAATGGAGCTAAAAAATTTTGTTACCTAGAGACATCATAGCCTTCATAATGTTGTAGCACAACACATTACTCATGTTTGTGGTGACACTGGTATAAATAAACCTACTGTGCTGCCAGTAGTATAAAAGTATAGCATATACAATTATAGTAGTGTATTATGCCATCTAGGTTTCTGTAAGTGCATTCTCTGATGTTTGCACAATGACAAAATCACTAAAGGACACAGATTCATGATATATTCATTGTTAAGTGGCTCATGACTGTGAGAGTCTTTCTGTGTGGGACACAGAAAGATGTAAAGGTGCGGTAAGAAGTAGCCAATGGATTTATGGCTGAACGTGCAGAGTTGGTGTTTTCTACAAGCTTTCATACAAAAGCTGGGATAATTTGCTCACAAAGTCACCCTGTTTGAAAAATCACAAATGAGCTCCCCTGCTCCTCAAGAAACCTTTGACTCAAGAAAGTTAGATACTTATATTGGTCTCTAAGGTAAGATCAAAATATTGACATTTTTGGTCCCATAAAATTAACAAGTTATTAAATACCATTATCCAACATGGTTAAAGGATGCTATATTTTCCAGCAGAGGGTAGCAGGAGTTTCATATTAATTCAGTAAGACTTCCAAGCATATAGTCGATGAGATAGCATGGTATAATGAAAAGAAAAATAATAATTTTTGGAGTTCTATAAAACCTCAGGTTTTCCAGAGATTTAATCAGAAACATGAGCATGACAGGTAGGGCACAGGTGGGCAAAAAGACAAGATAGTATACTGCTTTTACAAAAAAAAAAAAAGACACATTTTTAATAAATATATTAAACACCAGAATAAAGTAAATATATAAAGATAATATTTGATTACACCGAACTGACAAATACAAAGCAAAAGAAATAACATAAAGCTCTAAAAAAATATGAACTTAAAAAAGCATTAATAATTTAGCCAATCTTATTTGTACAAATTATCTTTCAGCAAATTGGCATATGATGCTTGCCATTTGGTAAATCTGATTATTACCTGCAATTTAGTAGCTAATTTTAGTCAAATTACTTAACTTTGAGTCCTGTTATTTTTTGTTTGATTGGTTTCTTTTCTGGTGGTGTGAAATGAGATGAATAAAATAGTACCCAGAATATATTAGATACCCAGATATTTACTTATCAAATTTTAATATACAACAAACAATGCAAATAAATATAATAAAATCAAACTTTGAATAAGATTTAGTACATGCCCATATTCTGAATATAAAGATGTAACTAATATATAAGATATTGAAGTATAACATTATGTGCTAAAGAAAATCAGGAGGAAAATAGACTGATTTAAAATCACAAAATCTTGAAAAGTGTTTTATGGCTTGATCTTGAACAACAAATAAGAATTTTAACAATGGAGATAGAACTAAACAGAGAACATGATAAGAAAAGCCATGGAGCTAAAAAGAGAAAAAACAGGAGAGGAGAAAGGAGGAAGGAGAGAAGAGAGGAGAAAGAGAAAGATGGGAAGGGGAAATAGGAGAAAGAGGTGGGGAAAAGCACTCTACCACCACCAACACTTAGGGAATGTGAGAGAGACTCGTGGCTATCCCTCGTTATCGGCTTTTCCCTTTCTTCCATAGAAATTGCAGTTTTAACTATGCATGTATTGACTAGTGTAAGATTACATTTTTAGCTTTCTATAGAAATAGTATGGCCAGGTTGCTAAGTGTTACTAAGTTTTGGCCAATGACATAAGAGAGAAAATGATACATCCGAATTCTAGGGTATGTTTTAAAAGCAAAGGATGTACTCTTATTCCTTACCTTCTTACTTACACTGCTAGGATTGGGGACATGGTGCTGAGCTGTATCAACCATGTTGAATGGGGCAAAAAGCTTCAGATGGTAGGTGCTTAGTTCCTAAATGATCACAGGGAATAGATCCATCAGACCAGCCTTTGACCACTTACCTCCGGGTTGTTATATGCCAGAGAATTAAACTTTTATATTGGTTAAGTCATAGTATGTGGAGTCTCTTTTACACAAAGCCATATTGTAATTAACAGTATTAATTTACAAATGATAGGTAGTCTGACATGACCAAAGTATGGGGAAGACATGTAGGACAGAGAGTTGGAATGGAAAGATGAGGCCAGAAAGTGAAGGCCTTGAAATGTCTTAACTGAGAAAATTTTATTGTTTTCCCTGCAATAGAATACCACAAGTCACTTTAGAAAGGAGCAGGACATGATCAAATTTGTACGTTATGAAAATAAAGTGTTTTAAACAAATTTTAAGGAAGAAAGATTGGACACTAAGACAATGAGCTCTCTGTCATTATCAAAGTAAATATAAGCTTATGACCACAACAGTAAAAAATAAGAATAAGAGAAATCTTCCAATGTGGAGATATAACTGGCAGAATTGTGAAAGAATGTAAATTAGTAAGAGAGGGATGTTGGTTAATAAGAAGACAAAAAATAATTGTAATCAAAGACAATCCTTAACACACTTAAGTAACATGATAGAAATGCAGTTTTAATGGTGTCACCTGGCCGTGAGGTATGAGGAATCCTTTTTAAAATGTGTTCAGTTTTAATCAAGTTTAAGTGACAATTAGAAATACAAGTGAGGAGTAACAGAAGACTTAGAGGAGATGTCTATATGTGCTTCTCTCCCAAATAGGGACAGCAGTGGAAGACTTCCAAACAAAATGGACAAAGAGCATAAAGAGAACATAAAACACAATGATATTATAATGTTCTTTTAAATTATTTTAATGTTTTGTTCCTCCTACAGGATATAGGAAAAATAAAACACAAGGTTCATATCATCTAGGAGCATTAAAGGGCCTGTGAGATGATATCCACAGAATGATAAGGCCATTGGTCATCTGGAACAATGCAATTCGTTGTAACTAATTAAGAACATGCAAAGGGATAAAGTCACTTGTACTGGAGAGCTTCTTTAAAATGGGAAAGCACTCCCAATCTGAGTGGTGGGCTATAATCTGATATCCAGTTATTTGTAAATCCTCATTCATGTAGACTAAAGGCTTTTTTTTCTCTTCATTTCTTTGTCTTTTAAAATTTCATCTCTTTCCACTTCAGAATCATTGGGACCTTGACAGCTTTTTAAGAATCAGTAAAACTGAGGTTCCGATAGCAAAATGCCATAGCAATTGGCTTTTCATATTCTTCAATTGTATTGGATAAAATTATTTGGAGTAAAAAATTTAGTTCTCGTAATTATTTTTTAATCAAATAAATCATCTTCATAGTTTTTTCAGATTAAAAGATGAATGCCAAAAGAAAATTGTATTCCAGTTTCACAAGAAAAACTGGGGCACTATGTGTGATGAATGACACTTCGAAATAAACTCTGTAGATTTTCACAAGTACGTTTCTTTTTCACATCATTAGTTCTTGCATTGAATTCAAGGCAGCAATTCAAACACCTACCATAAGTAGGCAAGGGTTCACTGATCGTTGAAAGCAGTGAGACCTACGTTTTCAAGATACATTCACTCTTTCAAGTGCCAAAGCAATAAAGATAAAATCTTCCTTTCATGTGTAAAAGAGCAAAATAAATTCTGTGAAAAAATGACAACCTCAGAGAGTGATTAAAGATTAGAAAGAGGAAAGCAGAAGATACATCTGAAAGCAGTACAGTACAGTAAAAAGATGTTTGGGCCTGGAATGAGAGAGTGATGGGTTCAATCTCAGCTTTTCTAGATCATGTGACATCAGGAATGTTAACTTCTCAGTGTCTTAATCTTCTCATTCATAAAATGAAAGTAACAATACTCATGTCAGTGCTTCCCTAAGGAAAAAAGGTCATAGTAGATGCTAAATAAATTTAATTCAGCCATACAAGCTTTTTAAGAACTATTAATCTGATAACAAAGAATAAATAGGAAGAAAAATGTCCTTAAATTCTACTCGGCTGCCTAGATAATAGTTCAATTTCTATTCATTCATCCATTCATTCACAAGGCAGAAATGTTTAGAAATTCAGAAAGTAGCAAACATCAGGGATATCATATTAAGCCTTTCCCCCTAATCCATGAAAAATAACAGAAAATGTCTTATAAATGAATTAGAGAGTTGCTAATATTTTTCTTTTATTTCTGGAATCTATTCTAGGTCCTCCAAGATCTGCCTTTGAACTAAATCTTAATTGCTGTCCTAGACCCAGCTTAATTTTCTCCTCTTCAATGTCTATCTATATTCCAAATTATCATGTTTCCCTTCTCTGAAGTTGCAGCTCCTCTGGCTTATAATTATTTGGTAATTCATCTACTGCCTTATACTATGACCTGCAATTTTCAAATTCATCTCATATTAATACTCAATATTTTAATATTTTACTAATATATTATATTAAAATATATTAATATTTAATGTATGATGGTATTTAATTTGACAATGAACATGCCTATATATACATATTATAATTTCTTCATAAAAACTGCAACACTTGCATGTAAGGAACTAAACCATATTGTAACTTTTGTTTTAGTTTGTCTTGCTCTAGTCAACAGTCTTTACCTGGCATTTACTGACACTAATCTTTATCTGATAATTCTTTGTTTTGTTTTCCTTGAATTATTTTACTGTTTTCTTCCAAAATACTAAAAACTACATTTCAAGGTAACACAGGAGCATATGTTTCCTACATATAGTAATTGTATTCAGGAATGTGATTTGTTTCATGCTGTAGCTGATTTCTTTAAATTTGGATTAGTTTGTCAGTGGCTTCTATTAAAATCAGAAAAAAATAAGGTTTTTAATTTTAAAACTGTACTACAAAATAATGCTTTCACAAAAATATCTCTCTTAACACACATAATGAATGACCTATAATTTCAATCCTATTTTATAGCTGATTATAATACTAAGCAGGAGAAAAATCAAAACATTTAGAGCAAATTTAAATTTGGATCTCATGATTGCAGATCATTTCCCTTTCAACACATCTTTCATACTTTCTAGATATCAAGCTATGACAGAAGAAAATTGTTTGGAATTTCCACCTTGTTTTACATATAAATTAATTTTCATATTATAGGGAGATTTTGGAAGTATCAACTAGATTAAAGTGGCCAGTTTCTTAATTATTATTAATTACTTAAAAAGAGGGAGGAGCTCACAGAAAGGTTACTTCCTAAACCTCAAAGATCTAGTGTGGCTGTAATTTTAAAATGCATTTATATCTCAAATCAGTGATTTAAGGTTGCATGTATTTTGTGAGCTGATTGAGTCCATTTAATTTCACCAATAAAATGAAATTAATATTTAATAAGCCTACTACGTTCATGTAATGTGTTTGGTAAGGATAAGAATGCAATCTAATTACATTTCTAACTAATACATGGTCATTGTAAATTTTGTTAAGAAAAGAAATAGAAAAGAGATAAGCAGTTAAAGAAAGTGAAGTCTGTCATAGTCATATCACTGATTTAAAGCAGCTCTCATTAACTTGATGTATATCTTCAAGAGACACTTAATCGATACATATAAACATGCATTATACACATAGGATTTTTAAAAGAACAGCAGTGTTTGTATACTTAACAAGATAAAATATTTCTATCTCATTGAGTATAAAACTACATATATTTTCATGATGGTACGTACAGAAATCTGTCAAATTGATTTGCCATCATTTATTTAACTAATTTGAGATTGATGACCATTTGGGCTATTCCCTAATTCTCCTGACTGAAAACAGTAAACAAACATCCTTTACATATATCTTAGAGCATATATGTGAATATGGCAAGGATAAATTAATAATGTGGAATTGTTAGGATAGATAGACACATTCGGACAAGTTAAAACCCCTCCAACTGGGCGTGAGAGCCTATTTCACACACCCTCAACTCTGAATCATCACAATCTTCATAATATTGTCAGTTTAGTAAATTCTTCATATATTTGATGGATATATGTATCTTTTATAATTATATTTCTTGACCTTTAACAATTTCTTTTATGTTTGCCTTTTTCTTACTGATTTGTAAGAACACTCTGGAGACATACATTATGGATACAACCATTTGGTAATTGCACATATTAGAAACATTTTCCCAATCTGTGTTTCCATTAATTTTTTAATTTTAGAAATTTTTGAGTATATGTCATCAAATCTATTAATCTTTTCCTATGGTTCATGTTCTTTGGACATATGCTAAGAAAAACCAGCTTCATTTCTAGTCTTCTATAAAGACTCTTCTATATGTTTTTACAGTATATATAAGAAGTGGGGAGCTTATGTTATCTTTTCAAATAATTACCTAATTGTCCCAATGTCATTAATAAACTAATGCAATTTTCCCTTAAATAACAACTACCTTTATCCTTAGCATATAATCACATATTTGTGAGTTTCTGGCCAGAAAATAAAGCATTATTTCCTCTCATTTTTTAATCTAACTCTATGACTGCCATGGTAAAAAAAAAAATGTACGTGTGTATTTTCACTTTAAAATATTTTTGAAATGACTACTTTTGGGATAAATAGATTTATTTTTACTTGTATTTGACAAATCTTTTATAAGAATACATAAAAATTTTTCTGTTTATTTTGCTTTTTACATGATTAGCATAAGACACACTTTGCTTCCTGCTAAACATGATGGGGCAGAGCAGGAAGGTAAACATTGAATTTGACTTGTTGCTGGGGTAAAATTTCCAATGAAATTCTCTGCTTAGATAAATTTTGTGGGATCCAAAAGAGGACAAGCAACAAAATCTCACTAAAAGTTTTGATTCTTATAAAAAGCAATTTTTCTCAAATATAATAATTTCAATAAGTTTTTGTGTAAGAAATTGATAAAAAAAATTTTGAGGTTCAAATCTTTAGCATGTTTGACATTTTTCTCTTAGTATATTTATAATATGTGGGAGAAAATGACACTAGGTTTGTTTTCTTCAGAGAGCCTGGCACAAAGACACAGCAACACACCTGGAATGTATTTACTGGCTACGTAAAAGCACAATGTGTTTATCCAATGTAAGAGAAACTTGCCTGATAAGTCACAGGTATTACAGACTTTCAACTTTATCTGGATGAGGTAAAATAAAAGACATAGCCCAGGAAAAAAAATAATTCCCTATCTTCTTGTGAAAGAAAATGAATTAAAGCATAATGAATGCAGGTGAAAATTATAATTGTAAAAAGAAGTAGCTTCCAATTTTAGCATTAATTTTATAATAAGAATATTATAATCCAAAGTGAAAATAAATAAAAAATAAAAAATTTAAATTCAAACAATATATTTTTATATGAGAATATGAGAATGTTTCCTAAAACACTTAAGAAAAACAGAGAACATTAAAAATAGTAACTATTCAATATGTCTGAGAAGAAAACTCAGCTCTAAGCTCAGAAGTGAAAATGTCTACAAGTTACAAAAAAGATAATGTATCAACTATAAATGGCATCATTTTAATTTAAATATTTGACATTATAGAGCACATGATAAGATATGAAACTCAAAGCCATTTAGAAGAATAAGTCCCAAATGGGTTCCAAAGTGAAATTGTCAAAAGCAAACTAAACTCCATGAACCTGATTTTCATTCTGTAGTTTATATGTTTGAAGAGAGTGATACACTAAGATATGGAACCGAAATACAGGTAGCCGGATTGTCATAAAAATTGTTTGCTAAAAATAGGGTAAAGTTAAGCAAACATATTTCATATGTAAGTATATGTATTAGTTTCATATGATACATGTAGAAAAAATAAAATGCACTCAGGAAGAGAGCATGCCTCTGTTGTGTACTTTCTATGTATCTAGTATGTGAAGTGTTATCATAGAGGCAATATCACACTATTCATATTTCACAAATAAAGTAATTGGGGTCAAGAAAGTTTAACCAGTCTGGCTAATATCATAGAGCTAACAAATAGCAGAGTTAGGGGTCCTAACCAAAACAATAATAATAAAGAAAAAAAATAAAAAACAGAAAAGATCAGCAAGCATCACTACCTATTGAATGTATGTCATCAATATAATGAAGTTGTTTCAAAAACATGTAATATTAGAATATATTCAATATAAAATACATAAATTACATTGAATATAAACTTCTACTATCATAAAAATTAGCTAGAAATTATTATTATTGCACCTAATAGGCCTTCATTTGTTAATAAAAGTGGATGAGGTCATACATAATGAGAAAAATAAGTTCCTCACATAGAAAATAAGTGAATGGTTTATTTACTACCTTCAGGTATATGAAGTCCCACCATGCTGAGGAAGAGAGATCTTCGTGCCTTTTTCTCAGAGGGTTGATTAAAAGATAGGACATTTAAATTACAGCAAGATAAAATTCAGTTAGACATAATACAGGATTTCTTGACACGAAGAGTTATTTTGTGATTAAATAGACTATCAAGAAAGGTCTTAAATCTTTCTCCCTAGAAAGCATCCCCAAAGACTGACAATTTATTGCCTTTACTATTAGCATGATATCCATCCTGGGGTTTTGAGATCCTGATAGTTTATCGTTGGATTTTTCACTTATCATGTTTCTAAGTAATACCACAAAGCCCCCTAATCTTTCTATTTTCCGAAGTTATTGGGCTTTAACAGTTTCCCATAAGGAAATCTTGTTCTTAAGCCATTCAGAAAGTGTAATATCCTAATGAGGCATTTGGAGAAGATTCAAGAAGCCCGTTCTTAGGTTAGACTCTATTCCTTTGAATGACATGGAACTCCAAGTCTATCATCAGTCAGATAAAGAGAAAAGGGAAAGCAGAATGTCTTTTTTTTTTCTTTTCACAAGAGAAATAGAGTTCGTTTCACAGATGAAGAT
The DNA here is from genome assembly GCA_030015415.1 of Cynopterus sphinx. Taxonomy (NCBI): domain Eukaryota; kingdom Metazoa; phylum Chordata; class Mammalia; order Chiroptera; family Pteropodidae; genus Cynopterus; species Cynopterus sphinx. Next base: position 58,334,619 of record CM057390.1, read on the forward strand.
TAAACCTGGCAGCATAAACAAACCCTGAAGTATATAATACTACCTTAATTATTACCAGGAAACAAAAATAATAGGTGACTTTGGGGATTACACTGAGAATCACAGCTTCCATAAAGGGCCCAGTATACTCAAAGTAATAACTTCACTCTGTTTGCCTCTGCCATTTAGTATATGAAGATACTCACCCCATTTACTGTGTCGATGCCTCTTTTTGTCCATTAGATAATTCAATTGGGAAAATATAAACTTTTAGAAAGCGACAATTCTTCTGGTATTATGTATTTTTAAGAGCTGTTTTTTTTTTTTTCCAGCCAAAGATTATGTTTTGGCCAAAGCAATGACGACAGACAGAGAATAAGTAAATTAAATTTCACATTTTTCTTGACACTGGCTCTCTGAACAGAGACTGTTCATATAGCCAATGACATGGCTTTGGGGAGGACCTAATTCATCCTTAAAATTAGCAACCTCAGCATGTGGAGCTAAGGAGGGGAATAGTGACCCTCAGGCCATACCAGCCCAGTCTGTGGTCTCATTTCTTACAACAAATAAGTTTGAAAGTCAGAACTGACAGATGCATTATTAGGAAAATGGTTTCAGCATCCAGTAAGGGAAAAAATTTGAAGATCCTGAAATATAACAACTATAATATCAGTAACTTGATGTATGCAGGGCAATTCACAATACAACAGACTTTAAGTCCCCCTAGGCATAAAAACTGTTGCCTAAGACATTTCTAGGGAGCTGTTCATATTGAACAGATGCCCCCCGCCCTTAAAAAGAAAAGGCAAATCCAAATTCAATCAAAGTAAGATAATTTCATTAGCTTAAAATAATTTTGTGAGTGTGGAAACAGTATTTACTTCTTCCTATTGAGTATTTTGCTGACATTTGCTCTGATGATATGCAAAGTAGAGAGAGGGTTAAGATCTTTTATTGCTTATTGTTTACCTTCCAGTCTGAGATATGTGTGAATCTTGAATATGCATAAATTAAAACATTACTGCTTACTGTGACTTTCAAAGTATCCTGTGCTTTGCCTCCTGCTGGCCTCTCATGCTTCTTTTGCCTGCTGTCCTGGTCTGTTGTGTGCTACAGCCACTCTGGCTTTACCACCAGTCCTCAATGTAGTCACACCAAGACTTTTCTCATTCAGGCCCTTCATACTATACCAGGGAGGCTATTTCCCCAAATCTTCATCTGTCAGACTGATTCTTATCTACCTGGTCACCATTTAAATCTCACCTCTTGCAGGAATATACCTAACATAGTGTTTTCATCTAATTTCTCCATCATATGTCCCTACGGGTTTCCTTTAAAGCGTATATCCCAAACTATAATTGTCTTTTTTCTGTTTGTTAATTTATCACACACTCCATTTTAATGTCAGCTCCATGAGAATGTACACTTTTTCAGTTTTCCTCACCACTATCCTCAATGCTTAGAACAATCCTTCACAAGAGACAGAACGATACCCAGATTCTGTTACGCCCATGTAAAGCCTATGTCCATCCCAACACATGGCTAGATGATGAGCACATTTTGCACAGATACACACAACTGCCATCCATTCTTTTCTTTATCTCCTTGGGCACTGTGACGTTCCTAGCGAGAAGACTGGCAAAACAAGTGGAAAAACCTAGGACAACACAATTCACAAAATTTATTGCTTCCACACCTTAAAGGAGTATAATGCCCTTTAGTGCTTTCGACCTTTCTCTTTTTGAGGCCTCATTAAAGAAAGAAACATAAAATAAAATGCTTTGTCCTTCAGCCATGCCATCATGAACTTGAATTTGTGGGAATAAGCATTATCTTCTCCTTTCATTCCTTCTGCAGAGTTTAAAGTAATGTCGGTTTCTGATCCTTTCAAATCCGAGATACTTTATCAGCAGAGATCATTATAAACATTTCAAAGCAAGGTTAAAATCCTTCAAATTCTATTAAACTACTAAAACAAATAGCAAGTAGTATTGCCAAAATTGGCTTAAATCAAACAAATATAGTCAATTCTCATTATTTGCATATTTTGTACTTGCAAATTCGCCTACTCACTAAAATTTATTTGTAACCCCAAATAAATACTGGTGGCAATTTTGCCATCATTCACTGACATACAGAACAATTGCCCAGTACACATGTTGCCCAGCTGAGGCTGAACAAGTGCCTTTTTCACAGTTCATTTAATGCCATTTTGATTTTTTTTTTTTTGCATTTTTGTGTTTTTTGTTGATGATTTTGTTGTTTAAAGATAGCCAAGCATGGTGATGAAGTTCTTTTTAGTGTTTCTAAGTGCAAGATGGCTATGATGTACTTACAGAGAAAACACATGTGTCAGATAAACTTTGTTTCAGGCGTGAGTTATGGCACTATTGGCCATGAGTTCGATGTTAGTGAATCAACAATATATATTAAATAATGTGTCTGAAACAGAAATACACACAAAACAAGCTTACATATTTATCATTTGATGAAAATGTTGTGACCAGAGGCTCATAGGAAATAACTATATTTCCCCAGAAGTAATGCTTCATTATTCACTAGTTTGGTGTGTGTGTGTGTGTGTGTGTGTGTGTGTGTGTGAGTGATCTTATAAAATATAACTAACTATTGTGAATAATGAGAATCAATTACGTATTCTTTTTAGGGAAGAAGCATTAAACTCTTCTGAAGGGTTATTATGAGACTAGCCTTCTCCCCAGTATTTCTATCTATCATCAGAAAGCATACAAATCTATCTTCCAGAGTTTCGTCAGGAAAAAGAAATATTATTTGGTGAACTGCACTTTCTCCAAGTCAGTAATGTATCATTTCAGTGGTTACCTCTTCAGTGTGCTTTCATTTTCTGAGGTCAGAAATCATCTCCATTATCAACAACAACAAAAAAAGAGTAAGAAGTTGACCAAAAAAAAGTAAAAGCCCTAAATCTCAATTTCTCTTTCTTTTAGCAAATATACTTAGTATTTTTTTTTCTACAGAGTACTCCTATTTGATATATCTGTTAAAACATATGTGAAGCCTTAACCTATCTGTGTTTTAGACTTAAGAATCTGGAAATGAAGCTTATTATGAGCATCCAATTTAAAATTCAAAAGTCATATACCTAAAATGAAATAGCAAAAATATATAAAACATTCAATTACATGGCCAGCATAAAGACTCTCCCAAGTGAACGTGATGGCAAAAATAAAAGATGTGAATTTATAGGTTTTACAGAACTATTGCAAAGAGGAAAAAATAACTTGCAGTTAAATGCCCAAAAAATAAGTAAATAAAAAGAAAACTACCAACACGAAACAAGAATTAGTGACGTGCAACGCACAAAATATCTTTTACTATTTATGTCATTGCTCACATTTTCCTGCTCATCTGTTTCCCTCATTCTAATATTCAGTCTTTGTTTTTTATATTGCTTTTATCATCACCTATAAAATATGTTTCTCTTATCCCAATGATTCTCTATAGTTTCCAAAAGTGCACAAAAGCTGTATTTTCCAATAGCTATTCAACGAGTAGGGGAAAAATAAAGCAAATATTTGGTTAAGTATTATTTAGGTGTAACTTTTCAAGACAATCTCAGAATTGGTTAGTGTTCCATAGAGTCAAATAAATGTAATTTAATTTTTTAACTGCATTATATTAATAAAAAAAATAATGGTTAAAAGTATAATATCATGAAAAAATGTGATGGCTGGCCTACTTTCAAATCCTAATGTTACATCAAATAAATTCTAAATGAGAAAGGCAGAAGTGAACTAATAGCTATCAAAAAGAAATAATAAAAAAAATAGAGGAGGGCAAATCTTCTAAGTAATAATGGCTAAGAATTTTGAAGATCTTAAAGGGGAAAAAAATGCCCATCTAGGTACATTACTGTGAGATAAAGAAGATCCTGAAAACTATAAAAAGGAAATAATAAATGCACAAAGGAACAAGAATTAGATTTCTAAACAATATGTGATAATAGAAGATAAGTGTGTAATTCCCTTCAAGTTCTAAGAAAACGTGATTTTCATGTTAGAAATCAATATCCAGCAGGGCCTTATTTACCCATATCTATTTACATATGTGTATATCTATCTGTATCTATCATCTGTCTATTATCTGTCTATCACCTATCAAGAGGCAGCAGGAGAGAGGAGACAAAGTGAACAGTTTTATTAAGAAAAATGTTTTTTTATATTAATTTATTATAAGTGATAAAGAAAAGTGGGTTTAAAGTATATGAAGAAGTAAGCCAAGAATTAGAAAAGTGGTCAACCAGAAAGTCAGTGCTCTCCCAAGATGTCAGTTTTACAGGAGGCTCAAGAGCAGTTCATCTGATTGTATAAGGAAGCTGGAAAGAAGTCTTTGGGAAGACTAGAATTCATGAACTATATATATGATAGTAAAAGCCTACACATATATTAAAGCTACATAATGCTAAGAGAAAATTTGTGAATTCCAAATATCCAGGCAAGAAAAAAAAATTGTAAAAGAGAAAAACAATCATAACATGGTATTTGGCTCTGCAATAAAAATAGGCAAAAAGTTATACATATATATAATATATTTATTAAATAATACTTATTGATTTTCAGCTTTTAGAATAAATCTATATATAATATATATAAGACCAATTAAAAATACAGAATAGAATGTAAATGTTCTCAATCTTGAATCAAAAATGTTATCATAAGGTGGGCCAGTTGAAAGATAACATCTCTATTGAAATAGGAAACATTGTTTCAAATACATTAATACAAATTATAATAAAAAACAATAGAGAAATGTAAACTTAATTATATAATTAAGTTATTAATCTACAGTTAACCACTAGAATAATTATAGTAGTGTTTATAGTAGTGAGAGAGACTAGAGATGGGTAAAGATGGCGGAGGCAAGTTGTTTTTCATTCTCTTTCTATGTTATTAGAAGTGTTAAGTCTGTGCAGATATATTGGAAGGGAAAAATTCCAAACACATATATTTGAAGCAATATTTTTTAAAAATTCCTATACAAAATTAAAAGAAAAAATAATAAACTAGGACAAAATTTTTTAAAGTTTTGATTGGTAAGGAGGCCATATCTATTGAAGACATTACTAATATTCCCCAATAGACAGTTTTCCTATTCTGGACACAAGTATGGTTAGTCTCCATTCTCTTCATGTTGGACATTATCATGAATAGTTCTAACCAATAAAAGCCAAAGTGGCATGGTTCTTGTCCTGGCTGAAGCATTTAATTGTTGGATATGTAACTTCCTAGCCCAGTGGTCCCCAACCATTTTGGCACCAGGGATTGGTGCTCCTATGAGAATCTAATGCCTGATGATTTGAGGTGGAGCTGAGGGGGCGATGCTAGTGCTGGAGAGTGGCTGCAAATACAGATGAAGCTTTGTTGGCTCACCTGCCACTCCCCTCCTGCATGCGGCCCAGTTCTTAACAGGCCAAGGACTGCTGCCAGTACATGACCGGGGTTTGAGGACCCTGCCCTAAACCCATCTTCTCCAGATAGAGTGATCTTACTTAAATAACTCATACAATTCAACAGGAAAAACCATCAAGATGTAAATGAAAATTGGACAAAAGATTAAAATCAAAACTTGTAAAAAAAAAAAACACATAAATTTGTGATAAATACAAAGAACTGTATAACCAAAAAAACTTTTAGCTATCAAATATATGCTGACTTTTAAAATAATGATGCTGAGGATTTATTAGGCTTTTCATAGACTGTTGATAGGATTATAAATTGGTATAATTTCCTTAGAGTAAGTATATCAGAAATAATTAACTAAATGCTTTGTGGCCTTTGATCTAGTAATTATATTTCAGACATCAGAAATGAGGAGAGATACATATGTAGAAGGATTTTCACTTGCAGCAATATTTTATAATAAATTAAAAAAAGATTCAAACAAAGTCTTCAAAACTAGGATATGGTTAATTAAATTATGGGGATGAATATTATAAAACTATGAAAATTAAGTTTACAAATGACTTAATTTGCATCCAAAAATGTTTCAAGTATGACACTAAGTTCAAAAGCACTGAAAAAAAAAACACATGTAAATATTAATGTGATTATTTTTTGTGTAAAGTTAGTGATTTTTACTTTCTTTGTGTTGTCCAAATTTTCAACTTTAATATAATTTGAAAATTAGGAAAAATATTCTAATCAGGGTTCAGTTTTTATATTAAAACTGAGTATAGCCAACTTTTTACATTAATTTTGAAGGAATGCTTAAATGTATCGTGAATTAGATTCACCTTAGAAACATTATGACATAAAAGTCATGAAAAAAACTTAAAACAAATAAAAATGAAAAGAAACTGGAACAATTATGATAAAAGAGTGCTTTGAAATCTAAACTTGCCAAAGAATATTAAAAGAAAATAGAAAGCTAATGCAAACTGGTGTTTCAAGTAAAAACAGAAAATTCTTATGATACGTATTAATAGCCATTTAGACACAAGTGAACATATGGCAAAGCAGAAGCAATTCTTTGAAAGAGAAAGGGTGTGTGTTCCATGAAGTCTTTTTGAAAAATCTGCTTCCTTAGTCTACCTTCATCTTTCTACATTATACCAGAACTATGTTACATACACCCCTTAGTGGTACATCCTTCATCTTTAATAAAGTGGCATCTAATAGCTTTTTCTTATACACTTTTTTCTGCTTTTATGAGTGGAGGAAGAAATGAGACCAAGCCAGTATTTGCAAAATATTTAATTAAAAAAAAATAATAGCATTAAAAGTTATTAGCACTGCAGTTCTACTGATGAATTTTTTTTATTTTCACAGTAAAATTTTTCTATTCACCAAAAGATATATTAAAATATAAACAGATGACTAGAGTCCCATAGTAATTTAATAAAATACATTTTACAGAATTGTTATCTTGAAAGTTAAATTTTTTTATGCTCACAAAAAAAATCAACATGTTAGAAAATATACTTCAAGGCCATATTAACATTCAGAGTTCTAAAAGTACAGTGGTTGAAGATATGTAAATTTTCCTGATGTTTGGCCAAAAGTTCACAGTGAACGTCATATACAGTAAGACAAACTGAAAGTATTTACTGATGCAAGTAATATTTTAGTATTTTATTTAGAATTCCAGTTCAAATCAGATTTATGCCATAAATAGCCTGATATTTGGTTTTAGAGAGCATTAACTGGTTTTTAAGACAAACTGAGGATGAAACTATATATCAGTCAATAAAACCATGAATGTCTAAGTTCCTTTACCTTTATTGCATACAGATTGCAGTCTTTAGTTTTAATACTCTATTTGTGAACACATGGATTATTACACTAAATTAACTTCAAAATGATATTCAAAAACTAAGTCATAATCATAACCTATTACTTTAATCTTGATATAGATTAAGAAATATACAAAACTAGCAGTACACGTAAGTGATATTAGTGCTGTGACACAAGCCAAGAAACATAACAAAATCTTTTATTTATCCTTCTGGGCTCAGTTAATGCTTAAATCTGACATCCTCTTTTATTGATCTGAGACTCCAGTGACACAAAAGCACAATTTATAAGAACAGCACTGCTCAGGAAACAAGTGTCTTGCATAACTTTACATTCTTTGCCTGTAATAGAGTTTTATTCCTATGTATTTCATTTTCTGGGTGAATTCCCTGATTTTTTTTTAACTCTTTGAGGAACTATTTACTCAAGAATAAAACCCGATGGTATTTCAAATCAATGAGGGGATATGGATTTTTCATGTATGTTGTGACAATTAGCTAAATTTATGAAGGAAAAAAATAAAGCTGTATCCCTACTTCAGTATTTATACCAAATAAATCCAAATGAATTAAATAATCATTTTGAATCATGAAACCAAAATTGGATGGATAGTAAATAAAAGGAAGTGGTTTTTCTTCTTTAAAAAACCTGGAGTGAGAAAAGTCTTTCTGAACAAGGCACAAAAATCCTTGAGCGATAAAATAAGAATTTATAAATTTAAGAATGTAATGCAGTCTTAAAAATTGTGAACTGGAATCATGATTCTAAAAAATCATGAGCAGGTTATAAGAAAGACGAAATCTGGATAAAATACCTGCAAAACATGACAAAGTGTGTGTTAATGTATGTATCAGTAAGTAAAAAATATACCCACAATGCAATAAATACTGGGAAAAGATATGAAGAGGTGCATGAACACACACACACACACACACACACATACACACACACACACACACACACACACACACACACAGAACTGCCAAAAATGTATTGAGAAACATTTAATGTGGGTCAAAATTTAACATTCTAAATGTAAGCAATGAAATACCAATGGCAAAGCTTTAAAAAGCTCTCACTATTAGTGAGAGTAAGCAGAAATTGGTACACTCATATACTATGTAGGATGGTAAGGCGATATACTTTTTTTGACTATTTAGTGAAATTTTAATTGCAAATACCTTTTGACTTGGTTATTCGCCTCATAGGAATCTATTCGGCAAGCCTATTTGCGCACATTGTTAAAATAAATAGGAAAATATGGAAACAGCCATCAACAAGAGACAGGCTAAATAACAACAGAATACCATGAAATAACTATAATGAGAGAGGAAACTTGGTACAGATAAAAGAAGTGTTCCAATTTATGCTATGTAGGAAGTGATCAAGATGCTGAAAGAACAGCGTGTTTTTATGCTAGTATTCCTGGAAACCATTGATGGTGATTACTGAGAGAAGTGGAATTGGAGGAGAAAAAGACATTATTATATCCTAATTCGTAATGTTGAAAAATTATCATATGTAAGTTATTTTCATTGTAATTTTTAAAACTCAAAAAGACATTAAGAATCTAAATTCTGTTTTTTGTGTGTGTTTGAAGTTTTAAATCATCACAATACCAAAAAGCTATTGTTAACAAATATTTCAATTATTTTATATATTTTTTCTATTCTTTAAAACTGAATCAATTTTTTATATAATCACAATTTTCCACCTGAAATTTTCAAACTGCTATAATAAAGTTTAGATCGCATAAAATCTGTTTTAACATTAAAGAGAAAGTAGGCTCTTAATGCCTTTTCAATTATTCCAAAGAACCATATGCATCAACATTTTTAATATTTTATAAAACATTGTAAAACTTGCAAATTGCTTCTTTAGTAACAAGCTAAAATAGTATTTATAATAATTAAATAACACAATCCAAGTCAAATTAATTTACATAAAGACCACCCAGCAGTTTCTGTAGTCTATGCCAGTTCAAACTGAATTGAAGTGCTTTTGGCAGAAGAAAAAAAATCATGCAAAATAAAAATTATCATCTCCAAATCTGATTTGAAATTAAAATTAGTTTTGGAAGATCTGCAAATCACATTAATGTTAATATCACTAGTTCTTCAGTTTTTCAACAATATATTTTAAGTCAGTATATAAGACAATGGTTTTTCAGCTTCCATCAAGACTTTTTTTTGTGTTTTCTTCACAATATTTAGAATTACCTCTTCTGCTCTTCAGATAATTTGACTCAAATCTATATATATCTAAGGTACAGAATCATACTTGTAATGACCTCGAAAGAATAAATACACTATACATTCTAATGTAATAAGAAAATCATCTAACAAACCTAGGTTAACTACTTCTATCTTCACCATTAAAAAAATTTTTTTTGCACCCATGAATACTTTCCAATTCAGAAACCTTGTTTTGTTTATTGTCATCTCAGGCATTACCAAAGGGATTGGCATAGACCAAGTATCTAATAAGAGTTTGAGGAAAGAGGTAAAGAAGAAAGTCCTTCAGATTTTCATTGAGTATATTAGCTGCGGGTTTGTCATATATGACTTTTATTATGTTGAGGTACTCTGCTTCTACACCCTTTTAATTGAGTAGTTTTAATTATAAATGGATGTTGGATCTTGTCAAATGCTTTCTCTGCATCTATTGATATGATCATATATTTATCCTTCATGTATGTGGTGTATCACATTGATTGATTTGTGTATGTTGAACCATCCTTGTGCTTCTGTAATGAACCCCACTCAATAGTGATGTATAATCTTTTTAAGGTATTGGTGTATTCAACTTGCTTATATGTTTGCATTTGTATTCATCACAGATATTGGTCTGTAGTTTTCTTCTTTTGTGTTATCCTTGCCCAATTTTGATATCAGGGTCATGTTGGCTTCATAAAATGAGTTAGGAAGTATTGCTTCTTCTTTAGTTTTTTGGAAGAATTTGAGAAGGACAGAAATTAAATCATCTTTGAATGATTGGTAGAATTCAATAGTGAAGCCACCTGGTCCTGGACTTTTTACTTTTGGGGAAGGTTTTGATGATTGTTTCAATTTCCTTAATGTTGATTGGTCTATTTAGGTTTTCCAGTTGTTCATGATTCAGTCTAGAAAGGTTGTATATTTCTAAGAACTTGTACATTTCTTAATATATATTGAATTTGGTGACATATAGTCTTCATAGTAGTCTTGTATGGTTCTTTGTATTTCTGTGGTGTCTGTAGTTAACTTCTCCTCGTACATTTCTGATTTTGTTTATTTTAGTCTTTTCTCCATTTTCCTTAGTGAATCTAGCCAGGGGTTTTTCTCTTCTGAATATCTTTGCCCCAAATTTGAAAACATGTATTTATAAAGATATATGAACCGCTATGTTCATTGTAGCACCATTAACAGTGGCCAAGAAATGCAAATGCTGAAGTGTCCTTTGACAGATGAATTGGATAGAGAAAATGTGGTACATATAAACAAAGGAATATTACTCAACCATAAGAAAAGATGAAATACTGCCACTTAAAACATGGATGGATCTTGAGAATATCCATCTAAGTGAAATGTCAGATGACAAAAGTCAAGAACTGTATGATTTCATATGTGCATATAAAACAGAATGCAATAAATGAACAAGATAAACAAACAAGAACTCATAGACACAGACAACAGTATAGTGGTTATTAGAGGCAAAGGGGGAAGAAGGAAGTTAGAAAACAGTAAAAGTGCTCACATATACAGTGATGAAAGGAGATATGACTTTAAGTGGTGAATACACAATGCAGTATACAGATGATGTATTATAGAATTGTACATATGAAACTTATATAATTTTATTAACCAATATCACCCCCTTAAATTTAATTAAAAAAGAAAGTCCTGTGATAAGTTTTTGATGCATACAAAAAAGTACATATAAATATTTTGAAGATAAATATTTGACTTTTATTCAATCTATTCAACCTCAGGCCTAAATTCAAAGTAGTTAATATAACTTTATCTTATAAATATATTGCTTTAAAAAATAATTTTGACCCAAGTTCTTACTATACTACATTAAAAAGTTCACATGTGCTATTAAATATAATATGAGGTAGCATCAGAATAATGAAAATCAACACAGAATAAGCTAGTGAATAGTTTATAAACGAAAAATTTTAACTCATTCATGAGACTTCCTTATTTTTACTCATTATCAATGGCTAGATCTTCTCAAAATGAGTCTCCATTATTTAAAGAAAGTAATCTCTGGACAAATAATTGTTTCAAAAAAATTCAAACCCGTGAAACCTTTCCAACAGAATAGAAACAGGCAAAGAGCCTCCCTGTTCATGCTCAGGAAAGAACTTGTGAAAATGACAGTGGCCAGCCAACTAGTGACAAGATGCAGCCAATTGATCCACAGGGGAGAAATCACAATGAATTTCTTCCATGTCTAATGTTACACTGCCCATGGGAAATATCTACCATCATTCTCATTTGCTCAAATGTATTGCTGGTGGAAATGGTAACCGAACAGTATCAAATAGTTGCAACCAGAATCTACATTTCTTTAATTGACGTGTGACTTCCAGTCCTTACTCTTTATCTGTTGTATTTCGAGGAGTGAATTGTGGATGAAGAACACACTAAATATTGTAAAATGTGTATATTTACCCGTTTTCTAAACACGATAATAAAATAAAGCCCTAGTCTCTAGTATTAGCTTGAGTGGTTGTATTAAAGAAGCTTTTAATTATAGAATTTCACAGCTCTTCTTAGCTACCTTCTCTTTCATGTATCTGAAAGCATGGATCTAAGTATGTGTGATTAATATGCACTCAGGGGAATTGGATTCACTGAAATTAGCAACATTAACCACTGTATTATATTGGGCAACTCTTATCATTTAAATCTGACAATAACATTATTAGGCAGATATTACAATGACCCCCATTTTACGAAAGAGGAAAAGGATTAAAAAGTTTAACTGATATACATGAAGTCACCCAACTAATAAATGTCGGCCATAATTTCAATCCATGTCTGCTTATATTAATATACTTAATATTAATAATATGCCACCTGAGACTTGGGTAAGTCTCTAGCCTTGGACACAGTAGACTTGGTTTCTAGGCTAGAGCTCCTCCATAAATTTACAGTAGCTTAACACAACTCATTTACATTTCTATTTTCTCTTCTGGAAGTGGCTATAAGAATAATTTCATTTGTCCTATAGATTTACAGACATATCGCAAAGACCAGGTTGATCTGAAAGTATTTTAAAAAGATAAAAGTTATACATAAATATAAAGCTCTTAAATATATAAGCTCTCTAAAGGCAAGAATTTCCATTTTATTCTTCTTCATTGCTCTGAGCATGGCTGTTCAGTTCACAGTAAAGGGCTGAGATACAGAGAAGAAGAAGACATTAGGCTCATTTATTAATTTGTCATTTATGACAAATTAATCAAAATATTTATTTTCTCATTTAAACTTTCAATGATATTATCAAGCATGATGAGGAAACGGCTTCATTCTGCAAAAGGGGGAAATGTTTTGTATCATAAAACTATGAATCATTTTCAAATCCATATTTGCCTGATTTCAAAGTTTGTGTTCTCTTTATTTTAATTTAATTAATTAAGTGAAATAAAACATTAGGAATCAATACAATGTGCACAGTTAGGTATCTTAATTATGTGTTTTAAAGATCTACTAGGAATAAAAGAGTTTCAAATTGTTCAGTGTCCTAAATGTAAGTGATATGTGACAAAGGGGAAGATATAGTACTACTCAAATTTCAACACCTCAGTTTTTAAAAATCATTCTCATATTTTGGTGCACTAAACATAATTTTAAATGGCTTATGTGGTTATTTTATTAGTCTATTGTAACCAAACAGCATGTGCCCTGGTACATAAACAGTATAAAAAGATTCCAACAAGAAACTAGAAATGCATTTTTCATTACTCTCTGCCTCTCACAGCAAGTGCTTATCAAAACTCTCCAAAGTTCCTAACACAAGAAGTAACAATACAAGTTCAGTAATTTTTGTGCCAAGCACAGTACATAGCATTTCATGTCTATTGTGTAGCTTCTAAACAATCCTGTAGCGATTCCCTCTTACAAAGGTGAAAACTGAAAACTTAGGTAGATTAAGCACTTTGTCAAATGTCACACATCTAATAGTAGGACTAGAACAGGGTTTCAAGTTTAGACTCTTATCTAATGTTATTCTGTTTCTTAGGATACCAGGGCCATAAACAGCAGAGGATCAAGTTTTTTTTTTTTTTCATAGACAAAGCACTTATGTGTTTATCATTAAGATGACAGTCTTTATTTGTCTGTGTTCTGATATAAAAGGTGAAGATTTATGGTTCTTCCCATTAAAAGAACAAAAGCTATAAAGCTCCTCAATATAGCCTTTGAATTGTCACCTCTGTTCCTAAAATTTCATCTCCAAATATAAATTAATAATTATATTGTAAACTAGTACAAAGTTTTTAAAATGGGGCAACATAAAGCTATAAATTACGAAAGTGCTTGGGAATTAGTTCAATATCTTTATGTCATATATAAACTAAAAACAAGATTGAAAATTTTCTATTCCTCATGAACACATGAATAAAGAAGCAAATAATGACATAAGCAGAAATGTATCTCTCAAGAAAAACTAGCAAAGCACACATCTTTCATACCACCCCTAGAGCTGGTGAGTTCATTTGTGCTCATATTTTAAATAATATTGAAATAATCAGGAAACAATGTAGATATTAACATACCCATAAGTAAACTATATAAACCTATTAAGTAAAATTCTGAAGAACAATCTAAATAGTAAAACTAGAAGGGGTATATATGTTCTTTGAGAAATGTGAAGAAATATGAAAATTAAAACAATCTAAGAAACTACTGATAAGTTCTCTTTCTGTAATAACGCTGTATCTCCCAAACCTAATTGTTCCATTCAGTTGAAGACACTTATTAAGACCAAGACTCTAAATTTTAAAACTTTTTCAACCTTAACCTACCAACTAATGGTTAGAATTTTGGATAATTTTTTTCAATAATATGTAACTAATGTATGAAAATTAAACTGTATAATAACAAGCTGTTTTTTTGTTTTGTTTTGTTTTGCTGAAGCATATTATCAACAGAATGAAAGCAGGACAAAGCTAAGTTATTGGAAAACAAATCCTAAAGGTAGAATACGATTACAAAAAAAAAGAAGAAAGGCATACATATAAAAAGAAATCACACACACACTGGTGTTAAAATTAGAGCAATTGTTCCATGACAAGAAACTGTGTTCCTAAATTTCTCATTAACAGATATCTTCTAAAAGAAAAAAATATGTATATACTTTTTTGTAATTTGATAAATTTTTTTGAAAATTTGCACTAAAAGAATTAACATGGAAAATTGTGGTATGTAATATTTGGGGTGGGGAGACTAAGGCAATTTTGTGGCTGTTCAAGAATATATATAGTCACATTTTATGGAAAATTCAAAGGTAAAGTGGAAGCTGAGAACACTTGTAACTGGGCCCTTATAATGGAGTCTTGTACTCTAACCACTTGTAACATGGCTTTTGCATCATCCTGACTGCATTTATGAATCTTTTTTAAAATGCATAATATACATATTTTCAGCAAATCATTTTAACATATGGCAATGTAGCTTGAGGAGTAAAGATAACAACTTAGAACATATCTGGGTAGATGAAAATGAAAAATATATTACACCTTTTTCTAAATAGGATTTGAGCCAGACACCAAGTAAATTGCTTCCTTTGAAATTAAAATGTAAAGCAAAAGTGAAGTTCTGACTTTAAAAAGTGTAATACTGTAATAAAAGAATCTATAATATTAAATGTGTTCAATAGATAATCATGAAGGCCCTCAGTGCACTGGGAGCCAGGCTGGGGTTTGTGAAAGACACACAGACTACAGTGGCATAACCCACCTTTAGGAAAGTCACATTTTTATTATCCAAGTTAATTTTAAAATGTTTTTATTCTATAAATTAAAATGTTAAAAAATGACAAAATAGTTTAAATTGAATAATACTGAAAAATAATAGATGTTAAGCTCATAATCAACACCACTCTAAGAACCACATTTATTTCTTATCCAAGTTAGTAAAATCTGCTTTGAAAAACATTTTGATTGAAAATTTTTAAATTGTAGATAATTTTGAAATTTTAACTTTGAATTCAACAACAAATTTTTCTATTGTGCTCAAAAGGCTTAGTCATATAACAGGTTTGGCAATTAGTTATTCAGATCATTAGAGAAAACTTTTGAAATTTTGACTGAAAATTGCCATAATTTAAATGCTGATATTTTAATCATATCTGGAGTGTCTTCAGTAGAATCAGTTTTTTTTTTAAAAAAAGAAAGGAAATATTTTTAACTAGCAGCCATATATTAAAACATCCTAATAAAATATTTGTATCTACTGTAAGATTTAATCTGTCTAATACAACCTCTGTTTTTTAAAAAAAGTTTTGTACATCAATTTAAATTTTGTTTCCTATAATAGCATTTGCTGTGCAGATTAAGTATGTCTATCCACTTTTTTTTGAAGGGAGTAGAAGAAGGAAAGAGAAGAGGGAAAAACACATACTTTTTGAAAACTCAATTATATAGCAATTTATGCTGGAATAATTAGAAAGCAACTGATCTTTTTAAGCCTTTTCTAAAATTTTTGGGGTTCTAAGAAGTTTTCAAAATTATAAAGTGTTATTGGAAGAGATTACCAAAAAAATCTAAGATCTGGGCATGAATCAGCATTCTCTTGATGCAATGACCCTATTACTTTAAAGACTTGATGTGAAATGGAAATACTCCATACCTCAAGTCAACAGGTCGAAGCCTATAACACCCAAAAAGGTATATAATAGGAATGAATTTTTATTAATATTAAGCTTCTATAGTTTTATTTAGTAAATTTTAGTTTCTTTTTATCTAAAATGGAAAATTTTAACGAACACCATTCTTTGATTCCTCTTTAGTATAATGTATCATTTTCTTGAAAGTCTCGTGATAAGTGAAGGATGAAAGTCTACAAGAAATCCAATGACAAATGAATTATTCTTACATACAAGGAGCTATTCCTTTCTTTGTAATATCCAGATGAATGTAACTGAATAGTTACACCACCAGGTTTGTAAGATACTGTATTCTGGTACATGTATTCATGGTTTTCTTCACACCCTCCTTGCTTTATAGCATCCAAGTTCATTCTAGTTCTATGAAATTTTTGTATATATCTTTAAGTCAGTAACTTCAGGTTTTGTTAATTACCTCAACAAAAAGTGCAAAACACAATAACCTCACAAATCTATAACTACTTACAATCTATAACTATACATATATACATCTTACATATATATGTGTATACACAGACACACATGCATGTGAAGTTGCATTTATACAAAGTGTAATATAGGTTCAGCAAACATTAATTTGAAGAACACAGATATACAATCTCAATAATTCATGACTACAATCCCGTAATAAGAAATATATCTTAAAAACAATATCTGGAGAGTCAAGGCTTAAAGGCTGAAAAATATAATCTTAGAATTCTCTCTTTTCCAAGAGCATTTATAATCAGTACTGTTTCTGAATACCTTTATAAGTCAAGTGTAGAAGAATTTTTAAGATAATCTACGTAACAAATATCAAAGGTATACTGTTTCTATAAGGAATCAAGAGTTATCTTTCCAATAGCATTTTAAGTAAATTTTTTGAAGATATCATTTATATTTTTTTCAATTTTTCTAAATATATTTGTTTACGATGCTTCTAAAGGTATTCAGTTTGTGCAAATTTTATGAAGAACAATATTTTCTCCAATAACTCCATCTGCTGGCTTAGAGAAAAAGTAGATTTTTATCTGCTCTTTCTTTAAATTTAATATTTTTATAATTTATTTTTATGGAATTTGAATATAAAATTATTAAGTTATTTTTAAATAGATGACTAGCTATTTGTCAAAGTCATTCATGAAAAGAAAAAGATTTTGAACAGGAAATTTATTATTTAATACTTTTACTTCTGAAACCCTAAAAGATCAAATATTCATGTTTAGAGTCTTTTTAGACAATTCTGTATTAAACAAGTTTTACTAATGAGCACAGCATTAAAGTTTATTAAAATTTTTTAGAATGGAAAAATATTTAGTATTTTCCTAAAATCTGTTGATTTTATTAAACTATATATAATATGTGATGTATGCACATATATAATATCAAATTTATTATTTTTACAAAACTTTGAATTACTGTAATAATTTGCTTTTGTATAAGAACTACTAAACTATCTTCACATCCTTATACTAAAGCTCTTAGACAAGATTACAGTGGCCAAGGCACACTGTAGGTGTCAAGGCCTACAGGGCTTTGAAAACCATTCAAGAGAGCAATGAGGGGAAAGGCTGAAGGAAAAAAAAATGCTATAAGAAAAGCATTCATCTAGCCTCTGATAACTAGAAGGCCCTCAATAAATATGAAGAGAAAGAAGAGAAAGAAAGGAATTCTTGAGGCCTGTCACTGATTTCAACTGTTGAATAATCAGATGCTCAGATGCTAGTCTTTTTATTTTTTCTTCTAATTTTACTGTTTGTATTTTCTCATAATGAAGGTTTATGTTTGAACAGCCTTCAGGAAAATTTTTTAAAAAAATCTTAGCATTATCTATAACTAAGGAGAAAGGGAAAGTGATTGGCAAGAAGTATGGGAAGGGAAAAAAAAAGGAGGGAGAGAGAAAAAGAAATAAATTGGAAATCTGTATTTTCTCAGGTACCCATGGAAACAAATGGGAACAAATAAGTACTTGCATTATCCCACTGTGACTGTGAAAGAGAAGGATGTGGGAGTTCAGTGTGATGCACAGTCATTTTACCCAATTCAGAATATAATGACTTCATTTCATTTGCATAACTTTAACCCATCAGTAGATCTTGCTGAATCCTTAAATCAAAGGCAACCTAGGCATTTCCAAATAAGTTCCTCCATCTCAGGAATTAAATTAGTAAAGTAACATCTTTCCTATATTGAAATTATAATATTAAGATATAAAACTCCACTTTCTCAATATATAAAATTAACCCTGAAGGATTTTTATGATTTAACTAAGAGGAAGAACAAGCTACTTTATGAACACTGATTGATGACACATATTTTAATAATGGAGTTGAAGTGTAGAATTCCTTAGATTTCTGGAAAAAATGAGAGTAAGCCACTTTGGTTTCAGCTATCAACCTATTTGATGCTGCTAATTTGCCTCATATAGGAAAGAATCATGGACTACCCTGACTGCAAAGGCAAGAAAACAAAGGCTAAGCATCGGAGAAAAACCTTGAGGAGGATTTAAATCATCAGAACTTATCTTGACAAATTTAATATTAGATATTTCCATTCATTTCTTGGCTGTGGACTTTGTGATTGTAGTTTACATAGCATCTCTCTCTGAAATGAGTTAAACTATTTCTACATTTTCTGTTGCCCTATGCAAAATACACACACACACACACACACACACACACACACACACACCCCAACCAAATGAATAAACTAGATTGTGAAATTTCTAAAGGAACGAAGAAACAGAGCTTCACAGATGTTAAGTAATTTGCCTAGTCAACGAGGCAATGTCAACTCCAGAAAATTCTATCCAGTGACTCTCTCTACCATAACAGTGCCTCACTAGTTCTCTTTAGGAACCAGTAAGATTACTTATAACATGGGGTTACCAATGCCATGATTCTAAATTTCCATGTGGAAAACATGAAAATGCATTCACTTCTTCACCATCATTTGTTTTAATATTCTAGAATAATAATCCACAGAGGAGTAACCTAGGGATCTGAAGACACACATACATTTTTTAGTTTATCTTCATTTTCTGGGGAAAAAAAATCTGTGTAAAATGAAGATATTTCTCAGACCTGTGGTCAAATTCTCTGTGTGTGTGGTTTTAAATGAAATTCATATGCTTATTACATGGATGTATTCTTTCTGTGGAAATTCATGGAGTTGTGTGTTTAATATATGTACATTTTCTGTCTATCTTATTTCAATAAAATTTACATTAAAAATAGATCTTTTCAAAAATATTGAGACTGAGAACCTAAACTAGTCACCTAAGCTAAACTAACCTGAATCTTTAGTCTTTACAAAACCTCAACACAGTCATTCAACATGTTGGACTGAGGAATATTCAAATAACATACCGGTTATTTTCCCAGTCAGGCCCTCTCATTATTTTCACCAATTAGTGAATTTCTGAATCATTGACAGTTTTCAAGAAGTATAGCTGTCAGTTATTTTCACCTCATTTTCAAAATCTACATACTTCCAGTCTTGCTTTAGGTTCATTACTTTTCAAGGCATTTTCACACTAGTGTACAGATACATAGTTAGATACTTAGTACAGCTGTTCATCATAATTCAGGAAAACACTGAAAATGATATCAAATCAAATGGATAATCAAAATCTGGTAGGTAAATAGGTGAAGTATAAAAGCCTTCAAAAAATTAAATAAAGTGGTTGTTCTTAAACATGTATGTGTATAAAATACATAAAATATAAGTACTAAAATTTTTCAAGATATTCTTATATTCTTTTATGTAGATTTTTTAAGCTGCAAATCCACTTTAAGAGTCTCTCTCCTCCCTTCCTTGCCCCTTCTCCACCCCATCCCCCAGTTTCTTTTCTCACTTGAAGAAAACATACAGCACAAAACCTTCTTAAATAGGTTCTTTACAAACATCTAGGCATCTGATCTAATATGACCACCATAATGACCCTGTTCTATCAAAGAAAAGCGTTTCATTTCTTCATTTGGGTGACGGGGGTTTCAAAATTGGTGAATAATGTTCCAGATATGATAATCAAGCTAAACCATCGAATATATGATTAAGGCCTAATAAGAGGAAATGGAATGGCAACCAGTTGTCTGATTAATTTGGGAAGACAGCAGTTGGGTGTTTTTCTGTGGTAATTTGACGCTAGCTCCTTTACACTGTAGCCAAAGTAGGAGGGGAACCATCTGCAAAGCCCCCTCCAAATTGTAACTATGAAATACAAACTGAGAACATCAAAGCAGGAGGGAATTACTCCAACCCAGTCGGCAGGAAATGATGGCAGCTGCTGGAAAGAGGACAGGGAGGTCCAGTGGCGGCGGCTGCACAGCCCACGCCGGCGCGGGGGTGGGAGCCCGGGACAAGGGCCCCCGAGCTTCTTATCGAACCCCTTTAGAGACTTGATCGCTTGCATTTTATTACTTTGAAGCCTTGACAGAGCCTCACTGCGTGTCCCAGAACACTGCGCGGAGTGATGGGGCTCATACGATAACTACAAAGACTAAAATGGCTGATCAGCGACTTCTTCAGATTTTCAAACTCGGCTGGATCCAGCTGCTTTCAGGTGCATTTCCTCTCGCTGGCCCTGCTCGAGACCCGCTACCTGAGAACAGCGCACCGCGGCGCCCCTGGCAGAATCGCCCCCTTCAACTGAAGCGGCGAGAAATTGACACGCTCCCCCCCACCCACCGGTCCCCGGCCGGGCCCGCCTGGGCCTGCGTCACCCTCCCTGCTCGCTGCGCCGCGCCCCTCTCGGGTGGGCGTTATGTAACGGCCCCGAGCCCAACTCCGGAACCATTTTAACAACCTGTCCCGTGGAGGCGGAGAATATGAGATTCGCGGGGTCTGCAGAGTGAACCCTAGCTGGCCTGCAGACCCAAACCCGGCACCGAAGGCGAGCGCCGCAGCTGCCTGGGCAGGCCGCCGGTCTCCGGCAGTCCCCCTTGGGATCTATCCAGCAGCCCAACAGCGCACCCTGGGGAACAGCGTGTTCTCTGTGGGCAGGGTGCCACCAGGCGCGCAGGGTGTGGGAGAGGGAGGGAGAGAGGGCTCCTCTTGAAGCACTCAAGCTCTGCTAGAACTCCCCGAACCTAAGGAATCCACCTTGTTCCAACCCCCACCCCACCTCTCTAGTGCGCACACTCTTCATTGCCTTTTGCTCCCTCGTCACCTCCCCCCCCGGAGCCAGCGGGGGTCCCCGAGATTACAGCCACTTTCTCCCTACGCTGTCAAACGCACGCGCGTGTGCAATCACTCACACCCACACACTGACACATAGAAACACGCACACACCATCCCGCACTCACACTCTCTGACTTTCCGCGTGCGGCACCCGAAATACATGAATATTCATTACTTACAAGCATTGGTGACTGCGAAGCTGTTTGCTACCTCCAGATTGTCGATGTGGGGTGTCAGTCTGAACTCCGAAGTGGAAAACTGAACCATCCCTACCCGAAATGCACTGTATTCCTGATCGGCGCCCCTGGGAAATAGTCCCCCTGCAAAGAACAAACACCAAGACGGAGAACAGTGTCAGTGCTCCGGAGGGAAAGGAGAGGAGCCCGCTAGCGCCTAACAGCACAGGAGTCTATTAACGCTAATAGGCCGAATAAACACATCAAGAGACATGGGCAGTGGGGGGTCAAGCATCCATATGGTAGGCAAGGGGTCAAGACACCGAGGAGAGTCTGAGGACAAGGTAGATGGCCAGAAACGTTTGCCTTTTCTTGTAATCACAAGCTTTGCATCCAGACCCCTAGCGAATCTCAGCAAACGGGAAAATGTTAAGGCAGAAATAAAATCTGGGGGTCAGAAATGAGAAGACCTTTTCCTCTCTTGTCTCAAAGACATTGTCTTTTCCCTTTGCTTCATCCCAAGAAAAACATGTATATTTTAGGCAATTTAAATCTGGAATGCAGTCAAGGTATGACATAAGTCTACATGACATGAATTAATTTGTCCACTGTGAACAAATTATGCACAATTCAAAAGCAGAGCACAAAGGGTACCTACCTATCTGTATGCTGTTAGAAGAGACACCAAAAATCAGTCCCCATAAAACAAGAGAAAGGAGGACAGATATATGCATAATCTTTTGCATTTCCAAGAAAAGTAGAGCATCCACAAAATATTCCCTTTATCCCCCTTTTCCTCCTCTTCCTTCGTTGGCCGTTTTCCTCAGCAAATTAGATCCTCCGCATTTTGAAACAGCAATTTAGCACCAAGCTGCTAAAAACCTGAAGTGGAAGCAGGAGAATTCCTATTTCCCAAGTCCTGCTGGTGGCCGCTGATGCCCTGCGCCCCGTCCCTGCTCCCGAAGTCCGGAGGACTGGCTGGATGCAGTTTTTAGCGGAGCTGCCGCTGTGATCCCAGTGTCTTGGAATATTCAGCACCCTCCCATGCACTCACACACTCATCCTCTCTCGCTCTCTCTTCTCCCTCTCTCTCTCCCCTCTCTCTCTCTCAAGCGCGCGCGCGCACACACACACACAACACACACACACACACACATACACACACACGCAAGTCACAGAGAGAGGAAGGCAGTCCCGGACGCGCGTGCGCGATTCGCGGCAGGCGGCTGGCGCGCGCGCCCACCCCTCACCCTCCCTGCACCCCGCACTGCCCTGGCAGCGTCTCGTGCTCGGCGCCGGGAAAGCGCGGCGGAGCCCAGCAGCGGCTGTGCCTTGGCGAGACCTCCTTCCGCGAGCTGCGTGCCCACCGTGCGCTTCTGCCTTTCAGCACCGAGGACAGCGCCCCTCTCGTTGCCCGTCTCTACCTTTGTGTCGCCGCTGCAGCTGCCGCGGAGATGCTCCAGCCTGGACCAAATGCAGCAAAGCTGATTTCCGGCTGCTGTAAAGGAGAAGCCAACTTGCTAATTACTGGCGATGAAGCGTTCTGTCGCCAGGCCCTGCTGTTTTACGTTAAAAGCAATTTTTATTATTATTTTTTTTTATCTTCAACAGCCGGCGAAAACCTACTTAGCTATATAGAAAGGTTACCATCAGCCTCACCTGACTGAGCCATAAAACAAACAGGCAAACAAAATGCCCATCAAAGAAGTGTTTGAAAATTGTGAACTTTAGCTAAAGGTGGCGTATCCATGATCCAGGGAAAACCCAGTACTCTATCTTTAGAGGCTAAAGCTGTATAGAAGATCAAGACTGAAACTTGGAAATACTTTGCATGGAAATCCCATCTTTTTAGAGTGTCTTCCACCGGTCCGTGATGCCACCTTGCCGAGCTAGCTCCGTGCAGGGATCCCTCGCAGCCTTCACTGCAGACTCTCTCGTAACGGAGACATGTAGACTTGGTTCCTTTGTAGTCCTTTCTGCATATAGATTGAAAGCAGAAGACACCGTTCCAAGAAGGAAAGGTTTGTAGGAGAAAACAAAACATAAGTGAAGCAGTTAGTTAGAAAACAGATACCCCATCGCATTTTGACCGTGAGTTTGAAAAATCACTGCCTAAGTAAGGAGAGTAAGCTAAGCTAAGGTCACATCATTTTGAACTCGCGACCTCGACTACTGGGAACAAAAGATGAGGTTAAGGATTAAAAGTGTGTGGGATGGGAGTTAGTGTGGAGGACTGACGATAGGACTCCCCCCTCCCAGTGGAATTCGTTCTCTTCACGTGAAACTGCTTGCCATTCCGGTGCCTGAGAACCTGCTTCAGAAATTCTCTCTGCTGCCTCAGAAATTTCTCACTAAATGTAATGGCTTTTGTGGTTTAAGCAAAGAAATAAAGGAAGATTGAGTACAAGGGACCGTTTCCAGGAGGCAGGAGATTGGAGCCCACAATTCTAAAGGAATAAACAACCAGCAATATTTCAGAATGCCCAGAGAGTTAGTTTACCAGGCTGCCTTACCGTGCAATTGTCACATTATAACATCTCTACAGCCTCCTGTTGACTATATTATCTCCTACTTGCCCCTTAATCACTCTGGGCCTCAATTTCCCCATTTTAAAAATGAGAAAGGTCAACAAAGTGACCGCTATAGCTCTCAAATCCTATAATTCTGTGATTTCGGGTGATGGGCTTCTTTGTTTTTGTATTTCGATGTGTATTCCTAAACCAGGAAATGAACATATTCATAATCTATTACTAAGCTGACATACTACAAGTAAAATAACTCCCAGTTTTATGATCAAGAATGTATGTTAGTCTGTTAATAAACACTTCACTATATATAAAATGCATTTAGTCTTTTAAAAATTAAATAATAAGAATAGCAACAAAGACATAAATAAATATATATCTAAATTTACAATTTAAAGAATAATCAAATGCATCCTACCTATTCAATCACTAGTTGTGACATAAGGCACAAAAATAATTTGAAATAATTTTTTATTTGAAATTTCAAATTATATATAAAAGAATGAATAACAGCTCACAGCAAAATAAGAAATACTTTCTCTGCCTTTTATTTATTCAATTTTTTATTACAAGAAAAATTTCAATTTCATACAAAGTAATTTGGAATTAAAAAAGAGAGTGAGAAAGCAAGAGAGAGAGGAGCTTAAATGTAGAGAAATAGTGATATTTAAACTGTCTTCAATGTAAATTAATTTTTAAAGGCTTTTCAAACCTATTTTCATCTTAATTTATTTCAAAGGGCAAATATAAATTTAAAATTGACTGAATTACATTTTATACAAACAAAAGATATAAAATAAGAATTTGCTGAAGCATAGAGCATGTCCCTAGTGAATTAAATGTAACAATTCAGGGAAAATATTATTTTTCACTGACCAATTATAATTCATATGTAAAAACTGAAATAAAAATTTTAGTGGGCATTACTTGTAATTTAATTGCTTTTTTATTAATGTGTCTTTCACAAAGTACATAATTTCACAACATATCTGAATATGTTTCCTGCAATATTAACATAATCATATTAGTATTATCATTCAAAAAAATTTTCCAAATTTACTGTAAGATTATATGACTTTTATTTATCAGAACAGTCAAAATAATACATTAAAATTGAAGGAATCGTCATTAAAACGAATGAAAAATACATGAATTTATTTTAAATGTTTAGAAACTTTTTCTTTCAAGAATGTATTTTAAATTGATCAGTAATAAAATATATTTTGAAAAATTTAAAATTAGTACAGTTGAGTAGAAGAGCATGCATGCTTGAAGAAACAGTTTGCTATTTTCTGCCCTCTGCTGTTCAATTTTGGTAATGATCTAAAATATAAGTACTGTTCTGAAGCAAGGAATAAGTTACAGAAAAAAGAAATTAAGATATTACCCATCCTATCATTTGTTTGCTTGACTTGTTGCTATTGTTGTTGTTTTATGTGTGTGTTTAAGTGTGTTTTTAGCATCGAGACTAAAAGTATTATGTGTAAAATTTTAATTTTCATACCACTCAATTTTAGTCTCAATATAGAAAACAATAGTTTTCCTTTAAAATCTGAAAAAGCTTTGCATAAAGGAAAGTCATTTTGTGTGAGAAGCCAATAATTTTGAAATGACTGGCAGAGGAAGTTTTAGCCAATGCAACGTTAGAAAAGAAGAGTCCATGCTAGTTTCAGCAGAAGATGGCAAAGTTAGAGGTTCTTGCAAAGGAACCCAGGTTTATGACATGAAACCCTATTGACTGAGATAGAGAAAATTAAAAATAAAAAACATGAGGATTTTATTCATACAGGGCTATAAATAGAAATACTTATTCTGGGGAGTTTCGGTTCTTCAATCAAGATAAAGAATAATATCAATATAGTTATTCTGGTTGAGATAATATTAATTTGTGCATGAAAATTTAAATCACTGATTCACGAGCCAAAATATCTTCAGTAAATGTAAATTTTTGTACTTTTTTCTTTATGAGTTTAAAATTGAAGCCCCCAAATCAAAAGATTAAGTAAAATTTTTATTTTAGATTGTTTAGGGTCTTTGATAATATGGATTTTAATTACTTTTATCCCAATAGATAGCAATCTTGTACCAGAACTATTTATTGAAAAACAGTATTTCAATTCATTAATTAATTCAACAAACTATAAGAACCTGCTATATTCTAAATAATGTGCTTGATACAGTGGATAAAAAGATGTACATAACAGAAACCTTTCTGATAAAGTTCCCAGACTTTATTCAAGTAAGTAAATTGTTAAGACTATGTGAGGGGGGCAATAAGAAATGAAACAAATAAGTATGTGATTAAGATAACATGATAAGGCAAAGAAAAATCTATCATGTACATTATATCCTGGAGCTCAGGGAGGAAGAGTCACCAAAGGCCAACACCTAAATGAGTCAAGTAGAGGTTATCTAAGTGAAGCGTTAGAATGTGGCTATGGAGAACACTTAATTTAATTTTCTTTTCCTCTTTATTAAAGTACAATTGACAAAACAGTAAGATGTTTAAAGTGCTACAATGTCCTAATTTCATATGTGTATACATTATATAAGGATTAAACCTATTGAGTTAACTGGCACATTTATCACCTCCATCTTTAACCTACGTTTTGTTTGTGAGATGATTTAATTTCTACTCTCTCAGGAAATTTCAGTTATGCAATAGTGTTTTTAACTACAGTCACTGTGTTATATATTACATCTTTAAACCTTATTCATCTTATAGCTGAAAGTTTGTACCCTTGTACCAAACTCTTTCTATTTCCCCCAGCCTCCCAAACCCACCAACCACTTTTCTATTTTATTTCTATGAGTTTGACTGTTTTTTGTTTAGGCAGGACATATAAGGGATGCTATGCCACATTTGTCTTTCTCTGGCTTATTTCACTTAGCATAATGCCCTCTAGGTTTATGTATATTGGGTTTGAATGATGTTTCATTGTATGTATATATATGGAACATTTTCCTGATGCATTCATGCATTGACAGACACTTAGATTGTTTCCATACAACCTAATATACAACACAATGAATGCTGCAATGAACATGAGAGTACAGATATCTCTTAGAGATAATGGTTTCATTTCCTTTGTATATACATACACCCAGAGGCAGGATTGCTGAATCATATGATAATTCTATTTTTAATTTTTTGAGAAACCTCCATTCTTTTTTCCATAGAGGCTATACCCAGTTTACATTCCCACCAACAGTGTACAATGGTTCCCAATTATTCCATATCTGCACCAGCATTTATCTCTTGTCTTTTTAATAATAGCCATCCTAAAAGGTGATAGATCATTCCACTATGATTTTGATTTGCATTTCCCTGATAATTAGTGATATGGAGCATCTTTTTGTGCAGCAGGTGGCCATTTGTGTGTCTTCCTTAGAAAGACGTCTATTCAGGTCCTTTGTTCATTAATCAGGTTATTTGTTTTTTAGTTTGTTTGCTGTTGTGATAAATGAGTTTCTTGTATATTTTGGATATTAACTCCTATCAAATATATGATTTGAAAGTATTTTATTCCATTTATAGGTTGTCTTTTCATTGTGTTGATCATTTCCTTTGCTGTGCAAAAGCTTTACAGTTTGATATAGGCCTACTTGTTTATTTTTGCCTTTAGTGTCAAATCCAAAAAAATCATTGCCAGATTTGATGTCAAGGAATTTACCCCTTATGTTTTCTTCTAGGAGTTTTATGGTTTCATGTCTCGTGTTCAAGTTTTTAATCTATTTTGAGTTGATTTTTTTATATGGTATAAGATTGAGGTCCACTTTCATTTTTTTTTTGTATGTGGCAATCCAGTTTTCCCATAACTATTTATTGAAATATTATCCTTTCTCCCATTGGCTCATTTATCAAAAATTAATTATATATACATGTATATGTATGTATATATATATGTGTGTGTGTGTATATACATACACACACACACATACACACACACACACACACACACACACACACACACACACACACACACACACACATATATATGTTTATTTATGGGCTCTCTATTCTGTTCCATGGATCTAGGTGTCTGTTTTCAATGCCAGTACCATACTGTTTTGATTACTACAGCTTTGTAATATAGTTTGGCCTCCTATTTTGTCATCTTGGTTGACCCCTGAAATAATTCATTTAAATGCAGTGACATCTAGAAAGGCATGTGTGTGGTCCAGGAATTATAAGCAGCATAATGTTTCTAGAATGGAAAGTATGAGTCAAAGAGTGAAAGAAATAAGTCAGACCATGGTACAAAATATATGGTTTATCCCATAAGCAAAAGAAATCATTTTGAGAATTTTAAGTGGAGAGGTGAGTTCATACTGGAGGCTATCTGGAGAAAGTGTATATGGGAAAGCATGTTGAATATAGTGAGATCAGGGATGAGGCTGTATTCCTGATGGAGGTGACGAGAATCTGGAATAATAGTACAGATGGAAATAAAAGATAGATTTCAAGTATTTAGGATGGAAACAGTAGTAAACTTGTTAGTAAACTTGTACATGATGGAGATAAAAGATATGGAGAAATAAAGCCAACTCCCAGGGTACAAGGCTGTGTGCCCAGGAAAATGTTATCTCATCTCAGAGATGTAGAGAGCAGATATGTAGGCAAAGTTAAGTGTTCACATTTCGACGTTTGGTTTGGGGTGGGCCACATCCACTCAAGTTATTGTTTTAGTACTTGAGACTGATTCTGATACTCAGAGAACAGGCCTCATCTGGAGGTTAATTTTGAGAATCATCAGTCTGTGGTCTTTCATGACAGTTACTATTTCTTGAAAAAGTCAGTTAAAGCAAAAAATTGAAAAAAGAGAAGACACACACATACCTTAAAAATCATACTTTCACTTAAAACTGATAATTGTACAGTCATTATCCACTCATTTGAAGTGGGACCAGGCCATTACCTTGCACATGAATCTACTGAATAGTTTCTCATTTCGGTCTCTTTAAAGTAGAACAAGAACTTAAAAATGTTTGGGGAAAATCTAAACACTAAATCTTTTTCAATTTTTAGGACTTTTCTAGTATTTTATGATTGTGTTACTCTTAAACAGAATAATTTTTACCTACCTGCATTCAACATAGGTTTTCAAAACATTCAACATAGATTTCAACAATTATCTTTCACATGTTTTCAACTTACAAAGTATTTTAACTCAATTACCTAGTCACAATATTGAATTGAACTGTCATAAACATTTTCTTTTTAAAAAATACACTTGGCTCCTACTCAATGGGTGACAGCAGAAATAAGAAGGGCTCACTGCTAGCCAAAATTAGTCAGCAGGCCTCCACTATAGTTTTTCATATAACACAGGAAGGGACAAAGAAGTTCCCAAATCTGTAGATGTTTACAAGACTTAAATAGGTAATCACAACCACTTTCTTCAGATAACCCTTCCATATCCACATTACTTTTGTTAGCACTTTAACTAGACAGCATACTTTACTTGGTGTGTGATCCAGCCTTTATTTCTGTAGGATCTGAGTCCTTGATGTTCTTGTCTTTGGGGTTTTTAGAGTTTTCTTTGAACCTAGTACTGGACAAGAGAATACTAAGAGGCAATGTTGTGAACAGTGAACCTCTTTATCCCCTCCATTGTGTTACCCATTTTCCTCTCCCCAGTCTAGTCTATACCATTTCTATTTTATAATGGATGCTGCTGTGCACATAGAATTTTTTGGTTCAGTGGATTAAATAATAGCATTTCCTCAAGATGAGAAGATCAGGATATAGTATCCTCTGGACAGGAGCTTAGTATATACCAGGTCCCAGTGGCAAGCCAGAAGCTGCTTTTGAGATAGAAGAGTTGCCAATAGAGGGGAGCACAGTTTTACTTTGAGCAATAAGCATGAACAAAAGCTCCTTAGTGGAGCTTTTCAGAATCTCTGTCTGCCCCAGGCACTTCAAATAGCATTGGGTCTACTCAGTTTCAAGATTCAAGTGTCATTTTGCACTGCAAATTGAACCTCTCATTGCAATTTATTTCCTTGAGTCCAATTGACTGCCATGTAGGTTAATACTAGTAAATGTGTCAGAACAGCATCTCCAAATGTGCTACACACTGTTTACAAAGTCCAAACAGATTTTCCAAGTGTTACCTTTTTCTTTATGGAAGATGGTAAAAGGTGCAACTGGCTTAGATCATTGGATGCTTAAAAAACTTCACTTATGAGGCAGACCAACTAATGTTTGAGTTCTGTCTCATCACACATGTTTTTGCTAAGGCATTTAAGTGACTTACTACTTCTGGCTCATCAGATCTAATTAACATGGTATCATCAATCTAATGGACCAGTTTATTGTTCTACTATTGAAGTCTGCACATTCAGAGCAGTCCTTGTACCCCTCTTGAGGATATGATGAGATATAACTTTTATTACTGGCCTAAAGATAATGAGAAATGTTGAAGTAAGAAAGAATTGGCTTCATCTTGGGAGGCAACTGTTCCATGCGTAGACATTAATTTTTTTCTCATAGGGGATGGCTCTTTTGCAGAGCTAAAATTTCTATGCTCTATGCTCCCATTTTTAGCCAAATCAGTACAAATGTCTATTTGATGCAGCAAAGTTCTCTTTGCCTACAGTACCATTTAATATACATTGCAAACTGTTTACATTGGTTTCCCTAAGAACAGCATAAAATACTTCTGACTTGGGTTCAGATACATTGATTATAGCTTTGGAGAGAGATGATAATGAAGGAGATGGTTTTACAAATTTCCATGAGACAGCATGACACAATTAGTGACATTTCAGATGATCTTCTTTACCCCAAATCTGCTTGGATCATGATATGACTGTCAGCATAACAATCTAAGGAATTTTCTGAGACTTCAGCAACTTGAAGTTTTGTCACTGTAAGAACACCATATAAAGTACATAAATGTTCTCACGTATGGCACTAGAATCAGAGGATGAGGAAGGTACACCATAAAATGGCTTCATAAGTTTGAGATATTGATGAGGGGATTATAACTGAAGAACCCAAGAAGACCATTTTTGAGCACACATGAGGCAACTGAAGAACAATGCTTAGCTGCAGGTATAGGTATTATACCTGAATGAGGAAGGAAGAAATAAAATTTCCTTTTCTAAAAAAGAGTAATTTGGTTGTTAAGTCTGTCATGTTTTATACAATAAAAAAAAAATTTCAGCTCCAACTGCTTTAAAAATGGGATAAATATATTGATTTATAGAACTATAATTCTGATGTTATATTAAGATTTGGTTGACCTAATCACTTTAATTTTCTTTCCATTATCTTTAGTCTAAAATTAATTCTTGCTATGTTTGTAGTCACTGGTGTTTTCTCCAGCTAGAAAGAAAGCACTTGGGTTGTGGCATTCTGACAAGATGTTCTAAAGTTTATCTCAACTGGCTTTCTTAGGTTACCTGACCAGCTTTAACCCAGTGTGTATGTCCAGGGGAGAAGGAATGCAGTGGTTGGATTTGGGACTTACCGTGAAAGCCAGGAGATAATTGAATGTATGTTTACTTCTAACAATGGCAAGGAGGGAGGAAGGAATGCTAAGGAAAGAGACCAGCATGTCGACTAGAGTAGATAGAAATGAAAGAAAATAAGGCTAATTCCAAAAAAGGAGAAACGCTATGACTTTGTACAGAAACATTCTTACTCTAATCTTAGAAACCTTTATATTAATTTGCTCACTTACAGGTAATTTGCTGTGAGCATAGCATTCTACTAATTTCAAAGGCTATTCTTTGAACATTGTATAAATTTTGGTAACACCGTAAATTCTCTTGGAATAACATCATTTGCCACTACATACACAACTTGAGAGAAATTCAAGGCCATGAAAGTGGTTTAAGGCCCAAATAAACCCTAAACTGCACTGAATGTCCCCTCTGTTTTCAGCAGTTTTATAACATCATAAATATTGTTGTGTCTGACACTGCTAATGAGTTCCATAAAAGAATTTTTAGCCTACAAATATTCTTGTTCAGTAATCTCCTTTTGGCAAAGGTAGTTTTTGTTTGTTTGTTCACTGTTGTTGTTTTTGTTGTTGTTTATGTGACTGTGCTAAACTACATCATGTTTGGATAGATATTTTAAAAAATTAAAATACAATTTTATTATATCATAGCAAAAAGGCAGATTTTTGTTTTGGTCATTTAGTTATTTTTTGTTTGCTTGTCTCCTCCCACACCAACATTAAAATAGCAGTGTCCAACTGATATGCTTCCAACGACAGGTTTTTGCCACTCTATATCAGGTACGGATAAATGCACTAAAGTTTTAACCAAAATGTTTTTCAGGTAGTGACATTAAAACCGAAATTGTATTAGAGTACATTCACCAAAGGATCAAAGTTACTTACTGAAATAAGAAAAAGAAACCTCAAATAAATCTCACCCATCACCTGAAGTTTTGAAATTTTATTATATATTTGTACAATCTTACGATTTATTATTAATTTTAGAAAAATACTCTGTCAGGTTATACAGGAAAGCCTAATTCAGATGTGCCATTAACATTCCTTTCTATTGATGCATTACAGAGCCTATCTTAATGTCAAGCAGTCCTGGTACCATTAGTGGAAAGATAATTTATAGAGATAAATAATTTATGTTTTGTTCTCCCTGTTACAGAAGCATTTTAAAGAATGAGAGCTCCTTTCTTGTGCTAAACCCTTTTGAAATATTTTTCTGGGTTTTGAGTCCTAGAGGCAGAAGGATGCCCTTGCTCTAGGGTCAGATATAATGGGATTTGGATTAAATTGTCATAAATTGCAGGGTGTGGTTCTGAAGTGAGTAGAAAATTAAGGCTGAAAGGACCTAAACCTCTAGACAGTGTCTCTGAGGTAAAGGATAGAGATGAGTGTTTTGTTTACTTTAGTTTTTATTCTTTTTCTTGAGAGTTGTGGAGAATGGAATTCTTCACAAGACACAGAAAAATATGGAAAGCTTTAAAAGCTGATAAAAACCAAATTGGGGTGGCATGTAGAGACAGAGAGATGGGGAACCCTAAATACTATGGCCTTGGTGTTTGGGCAAAGGGTTCAGGGCTCATGCTGGCATGGAAGAAAAGGGCTGCTCACATGTGAAGGTCACGTGCCTCAGAAAATGACTTGCTACACTGGTGACTACGTATAGTTTCTTCTTCCATTTTCTAGGCATTACTAAGTTCTTCAGTCTGGCTTTTGATCCTAGGAAAAGAAAAGGTCCTTCAAGTTATGAAAAAAATTGAATTTCTCACCACCCCGATGAAGTGAAGGCATAGTGTCAGATTTAATTTAATTTAGAAAAATAAGGATACTATGGACCTTCCTTACACTTTCCTTACAATCATAAATGGAAATCATAGCCTCTATTTGTTATACCTCTGGTCTCTGCTAAAATCATGAAAATTCTCTTTCAGTTGCCATATTTGCAAATATTAAAATAATTTCTACCTTCAAATTCTAAATAAGAGACAGAAAAAGAAATAATTACTTAGCTAAATTACTTCTGTAAATATTAAAACCCCCTTTGATGTAGAAACAAAAGGAGATACAAAGAGAATTTATTAGATTAGGTTAAAACAATCACAGACTCAAGTAAGGGCTTCCAAGCAGCTTTTAGAGTTGCGAGAGTGAATAGATAGGAACAAAGTAGCCATCACTCAGGAATATCTGACCTTCCCAAATAACATTTTCTGCAAATGCAGACACAGGATGAAACTAGTTGGACTACTTGCTTTCTAGCTATGATAAAGATAAGGTACTGCAAGAATGTGAAATTTAACAAGAATAAAATGTAGACAGCTCGAGTTTCTCCACAAATTAGCAAGACAATTTGGATCTAAAGGAGCCACACATATCCATGGTATTCTTTAATTGGCGTTCTCATATTTACAATGTGGTATATTTGGTGTATAAATTTCAAAACAGTTTTTATGTTCATAAAATTGTTCATCTGACTAATAAAACCTTGGTTCATAAATGAGATGTAAAAGACTAGAGATCATCCAGCCCATCATTCCATTAGACAATTTTAAGACTAATAATCAAGATTTGTTTTTCATATTCTTTTGGCAACTTATAAGATAATTTTAAAACACTGTTGGATTTTAAAATCTGATGTATATAATTGTATTATACATAGGAGTAATACTAATTTGTTCCTCCCAATATATAAAAGGGAAAACATATTGTATGCCAAAAGTTCTGAAATAGCTGTCTTTATTGAGTACTTACTATGTGCCAGATACTAGATGTTGAAATATCTTACCTCATTTTATCTTTATTGTAACCCACTTAAGAATAGTGTTACTTGAAAGAGGAATAAACTGGGCCCTGAAATTTAAGTAACTAACCATGAACTAGTGATTGACCAGTTGACACAGTATTGTGTCAAACTCCTAAAACCCTATATGACCCACTGTTCTATAATGTAAATAAAATCATAGTAGTGAAGAATAGGATGTGATTCTCATTTTCTAAATTATGTATGCAATCTACCACCCAGACCAGCCCTCATATGCTTCTTCCTTCTGTTTCATTCATCATTAACTTGTTCATCAATTATTTGTTGAATTCCTCCTTTGTGCCAGGCATTGGACTTTTGAAATACAATGGTTAAGAAATAGCTCTGATCCCTGTTCTTATAAAATTTTATTTAATATTTTCTCATAATTAGTAAGACCAACAATAGCAAGTTACTACACAAGCTTACAAAATATCTTAGTGGTTACCAGAGGGAAAAGGGGAAGGGGAGATGTAGATCAGGGTAAAGGGGGATCAAATATTGGTGGGAAAGATTTGACTTTGGGTGGTGAATATAGTACAATAGACAGATGATGTATTATCAAATTATACTCTTGAAACCTATATAATTTTATTAACCAATGTTGCCCTGATAAATTTAATAAAAAATAGTTACAGATTGTGATAAGTAATGGAGCTAAACAGAGGCACTAGGATAAAGAGAACTGTCTTTTGAAGGATGGTCATCAGAGAAGCCAGTTTGAAGCTGCTACATGAAAGAGTAGAAGGAAGAACCACATCTTTCAACATACTCACTTCCAAATTCAATTTAAGTGCCCATGTAGTTTAAAACAGTGAGAGGCACACTCTAAGTAAACTGATGATTGTTCCAAGATATTCCAATGATCAAGCATACAACAAAATCATGTAATATTTCTCTCTCACCACATAGCTGCATAATCCCTTTAAAACTCCTTAATGAATATAGAAAATAAAATACCATTGTATGCTTACTTAAAAGTACACTGTATAACAGGATATAGCATGGATTTTATCTGATTTTACACATAAGATTCTCTAGATAGTGGGAATGAGAGACTGAGTGTTTAAAAGTACAGTTTTGCAGCTATTTACTGTCATTTTATATTGAGGATAAAAAAGTTAAAGCATTTAAGGATTTTCTGTGGTTTTATGAAAGATGTTGTAGAGAATTCTGAGGCCACACATGATTGGAGCAGGAGGAGCGCCATGGTATGTGTGTACAATGGTAATACTTAGCGACAGTAATGGAAGTCAGAGAAGAGCTTGGCAAAATACATCCCATTTGCCATCTCTCCTCTAAGACATAAAAGTTACCCAGAAGGATGACAAGAATTGGACATTATTAGTTAGGCACCTTAAGTCGGATTTCCTAGAAATAGAACCTGAACCAAAGATTCAAATGCAAGTAATTTGTGAAGTGCTCCCAGGAGAAACTATAAGGGATGCCAGATTGAGAAAAGATGGTTGCAACTTAAGGTGAAGTCCCATAATCAATCTGATCTCTTGGGAAGCTCAAGAAAATAAATTCTGAGTGAGGGATCTGGACTTCTGTTCTCCCACGTTGATCATTTTTTTTTTGTGTATCAGTTATATTAAGTGTGTTCATGATGCTTTGCAACTATCATCACCATCCGTCTCCATCACTCCTTTCATCTTCTAAAACTGAACCTATATACCCAGTAAACAATAACTTCCTATTTCTCTTTCCCCCCAGACCCTATTTACCACTATTCCACTATTCTGTTTTCTGACTCTGTGATTTTGACTACTTTAAGTACCTCATATAAGCAGAAACATATGGTATTTGTCTTTTTGTGACCTGCTTATTTCACATAGCATAACATCCTCAAGATTCATCGATGTTGTATCATACGTCAGAGTTTCCATCAAGGGAAAAATACTGTTGGCAATTCTGAACCTCTGCCTCTCTGTTTCTTGTGATTATTTGTATCACTGAGAGAATTTGTAAAACTTAATGCTAGGTAATTTTAAAGCAAATAGATAAGAGCCTTACAGGAGTTTCAGACAGAGACAGTAAGAAATTGATGGTGAAGCTGTAATTTAATAGACAATAAATTTCTTCCCAAACTAAGAAAGACAGTTCCCT
This sequence comes from Cynopterus sphinx, assembly GCA_030015415.1. Taxonomy (NCBI): domain Eukaryota; kingdom Metazoa; phylum Chordata; class Mammalia; order Chiroptera; family Pteropodidae; genus Cynopterus; species Cynopterus sphinx. Next base: position 58,370,982 of record CM057390.1, read on the forward strand.
CAATTTAGAAATCCACTAACTGTTGAGGACTAAGAGAAAAAAGTATCTAGTCAATATTCAAACACTCACTCAAGGAAAAAATATATACTAAATTCTATTAATCTATTAGTGAGAAAAAGGCAGATTACCTACAAAAAACAAAAACAAAACAAAAAACAAAACCAAAAAAAAAAAACATGATCCAGATCCAGAGTGATAGCAGACATTTCATCTGAAACATTAGTGGGAAAACAACTTTAGATTTAACATACTATACACAGCTAAATAGTCACTTAAGAATAAGGGAGAAATGTAGACATTTTTAAATGTACACGAACTCATAAAGTTTACCACAGTACATAATAGCTTGATGAAAAACTTCTAAATAATATAATGCCATAAGAAGAAAAAAAAGATAGGAGTGGGGTATGAGGGAAGGATAAGCAAGCAAGTCACTAAAATATATTGACAAATCTAAATAAATACTGAATAAATGCTGAATTAATAATAAACATCAATGTTTTAAGGAGCATTCTAGAATAAAAATTTCAGGCAGTTATAGGAGTGAGTTTTAGGAGTTGAGCGAATAATACTTATTAACATTCTTATTTTGTTCAGAGAATGAATGCAGATATTATGCACACTTAAATGGAGGGGGAAACTTTAATATGCACGGAGACTAGCTCAATGCAGAGCTGGTTCCTGCTGGAGTCTGTAGCATAGTCATTTACTGAAAGATTCCCTATTTTTATTGCTTCATCTGCCCCTACCTAAGGGACCCCTAAACTGGTATTGAAACATGGACAGGACCTGGAAATGGGGCTGCAAAGGCACAAAGTGGAAGGTGAGCGCTGGTTCAGTGTTGCTCCTCTCTCCCATAGGCCCCCTTACATTTGTCAATAAGTAATATATGAATATTTTATCTTATTTTTTATAATTAGAACCTTCAACAGTTATCTGGAGAGTTCTAATTGAATACAGGCAAGGCAGGTGAAGGAATGAAATACACAAAGCTTAAGGATATAAAGTTTTCGATTTTACAGGCAAGGGCATTCCAGATGGCACAGAGGAAATGAATCGAATGGAAGGAACTAGAGGAGGGTAGCATCATGGGAGTGGAAGGATGGAAAGGCAAGAAGAATTTGGATTTGGGCTGTGATCAAAGATGATGACTCACGAATAGATACTGAGATAGGATATTCTACAGGTGCCAAAAGCCCCTGGAGGACAGGAGTCACTTGGCCTATTTGGAAGGAGTTAGATTCAGCCTGAATTACATGTAAACCCTAAAAAAGCAGACGAAATGAGTAGGGAGGCAACTGGGTGTGTTTCCTTCCAGAACCACTGGCATGTAGAAAAAAGGAGTTGTTCTTGATATATAGAATGATGGGGTGAGGGAGACTCTAGTTCATTTTATGAGGTGGGGCAGAATAAACCTGATGTATATACAAGAATGAGAGTGTTTTTCAACGAATAGCATACAAATAAATAAATGGAACAACCTGTTGAGACTAAGTTTTTCTCTGTGGGCCATCTGGTTTATATCAAGTAGCACACACTTATTTTATTTGATTCTTAAATAGGCATTTTCTCAAAGAGCTCCTAATGTAACCTTAATTTGAAACTGTTGCATATATACATAAAATAGGAATGCTACAGGACTTCTAAAAGTGTAAAATTATAGCATGTCTTAATTGCAAGTAAAACACCCATTAATTTTATTATACTATATGTGTGTATGTATGTATGTATGTGTATGTGTATACACACATACATATGCATATGTACATACCAATATATATACATTCACCTTCACCTATTTATACACTTATGTATTTCATTTATTTTAGTACCTTTCCAGTATTATACTTGTCATTTGTCAAGTGCTTAACAAATATTTCTTCAATACATGGATAAATATTTTGGCTACAATATAAAATCTATTTCCTTAAGGACAGATAAATATGATTTTATTACTTAGAAGTTGGCCTTATACATTTTTAATATTTCAGAATGCAACACATTATTTGTACAGAATCAGATTGACTATTTTGATTAATTGAAAATAACCATTATGTTCAGTAGCTGGATTACCGATTTTCAAAAAATATAATAAAATATATTAATATGACAATTCTACTGAGCATAATTTAGCATTTCCTCTGTTTCAGAAAGAATTTCAGAATCATGCAGTTTTCCTGGATAATCATTATGAGTATTAATTATCTTTAATTAATACCATGCATGCATGAATTATAAGAGATTGAGCTCAATTTCTATATTTTTAACATATCTTGGAAATAAGTTATTCTCCTTGTTATTTTTAAAAAAGTTCTGAAAATAGTCTCATTTATTTAATTTTTAATAAGATAAATGTAAAATATGATTCTTAAATAAATGGATTCTGAATATTTGGCATTATTATATTGCATTACCCACAACCTAATTTTTAAATCATGGACATTCAAGTAAGTACTCCAAAAACTACTTTACTAACTTTAAGAATATTTTAACATGCAATTTATAGCTCCCGTTAATGTTTCTGTCCTGAAATTATTTTATTCACTAAATTGATCTCAATGATTATGGATGCTAAGATTACTAAAGGGCAGAAGTAATATGCACCTATTATATATCAAAATGTCAGTGTATTTTTTAACCTAATACCCAAAGTTAATAAAGAAAATTTGAAAAATCTGAAACATCATTACAGGTAGTTTTAGTGCTAGAAATAGTATAGTAGTGGTAGTGCTAAGAGGTAAAAAAGGATAATAATTATAATTTATTGCACACTTACTATGTGCTAGAAACTCTGCCGAGCACTTTACATTTAATAATACATTAAATCCTCACAGTAATGTTAGTAGGTTGTCATTATTACCCACGTAATAATGGAGAAATTGAAGCTCACAAATGTAAGATAATTTGCCAAGATTTACAACAATAAGGACTCTCGCTGGGACTGTGTTTCCAAGTCCTTGCTTGTAACTACTATGAAAGACAGACTTACACATTGTAATCAGTAATTCTTCTGTTATTTTTACTCACTCTTTAAAAATAAGGTAACTGAGAAAAAGATTTTTTGACAAGGTTTGCAAGTCATAAATGGCAAACCCAAACTATAACCCAGGTATTATCTTTCCAGTTTGAGGGTCTTTCTACTACCCTCTCCTGCTTCTCTATATGTTTATGTAAAATATTGGCTTTTGGCTTACTTTAGACCCTTACGTTATTTTTATGTAATGCATGTTACACATATGTTGTTTAGGAAATTTCACATTTTTATTTAGACTTTTAAATTAATTCATCTAGAAATTTGAAAGCTTCTTAGATGCCAGTGGACTGATTGGAAACTTGATGAATTTTAAATGAAAGGGCTTTTCAGTATACAAATGAATGAACCAGAAAAGTGCAGCTGTGTTTAGAAAGAGGCTTTATAATAGTCTAAGGCAGAATTTATTAGGTATTCCCTCCTAATGAGTTCCATATAATATTCTCCTAGCTTATAAGTTAAAGATCATCTTTGTAGCTGACAAGCTTGTAGATTCTGTCATAGATTTATTTTTAAAAATACTTATGTTTGTTAGTAAAGCAAGCAGACATGATGCTGCCCATGTATGCCAAATTCTAGTCCTAGAGAGGAGGGTCCTAAAAGCTAGATGGCATGAGATTGAAGTCCTCAAAGAGAATCAGATGGGGTGTTTACTATTCATAAATGCCATTTCCTCCTGCTACATTTTCAACTCTAGTAAACACTTAAAGGAACATCCCACCAGAATATACAATAAACCGAGTTGAGTTTTTCAAAAGCTAAAATTATTTGCCTCTTCATCTTGTTTACCATTTCACAAAATGTTATGTGTTCTGTTATGTGTCAACAGTGGAATAGGGCGAGACAATGCTAATTGACTAATAAAATCCCCATTTGACAGGGTGATTGGGAAAGGACCTGCATTTTGAATGCAATTCTTGCTAAACCATGGCGGGCCCTGCTTCCTCACTGCCAATTAAATGATTAAATTAAATGATATTAATTTAACTGCAATTGCCTCAGGCTGGAAATTGGGATTTACTGAAAATTGTTTCGAATTATAGGATTAAGATTAAATGGGAGTTTTAGTTAAGAAATAAATATTAGGTAAAGTGCATTCCATCATTAACTAAGGAAAATTTGCTTTACTGCTCATTATTTCCTCAGCAATGCTAACTAGGAAATAAAATTCAAATAGCACTTTAATATTTTCTATTGCAATATTTCTGAACTTCACAAATCATAATTTTTCTTGTAGTTAATGTTTAGTTTCAAAATTGTATGATCTATATAGTAAAATGACCTGTATTTAGCTATATTAAAGTATTTCTTATTATTTTCCTTTAAGGCAGGTCCTTTTCACTTAGAAAAATGATTGATTTTGTTTGTTCTTATGCTTTTCAATATGCATTATATTCTGATTTATATTATAATGATTTGTGTATTTAGCATATCTTTTTTCCTCATTCTATTGACTATTATTTAAGATTGGAACTCATGTTTTATTCATCTTTACAATTCTTGGCTAACATAAAACTTTTAATATATTAAACACCCAATAAGCATTTACTGATTTATGATTTGTTTAGTATTCTACTTTGAGAGGCTCAGAAAGAACTGTTTTGGGTGTGATGTTAGATTTGAGAAATTTAAAAATGCACATGGGAGTGAGAATGCATTTATTTGGAGTACAGAAATTCCAACTGAAATAGAATTCATTAATTTTCTCATGGTTTTTGCTGGTTAGAAACAAAATAAAATATGTGCATATAACATGTACATGTATATAGGTAGAGAGAATGCACAAAGTAATAAAAATAAAATATTAGCTTACACACACTGAGTATAACTAACCTTGAATATGACACCTATATTGTCTATTAATAGTAATCATAAGTCTGCAAAGTATTTTTACCCCATTGATGTAGCTGACATTATGACAGAACTTCACCATAACCTTTTAAAAGGTTAAGTCTAGCTTCATTACAAGAGAGAAATTAGTGAATACTAAATTTTTGATATATTGTATAAACATATGCATTCAATTTGAAAATATAATTGAAATAAATCTAGTGTTCTAAAATGAGGTAATAACATGCTATTGAGAAAGCCTTGATTAAAGGTTATAAAAAAGATTTCAAATTCTTTGTCATCTTAGGCTTGCTACTTTAAAATTTTATACCCACCTATTTATGTAAATTGAAATTTTCTGTAATATAGATGATAAATTGAGTAGTTTTTAAGGCACATGTAATGGAAGATATTTTAACTCCATTATTCAACAGAGATAAAAACCATATGACTAAAAAAACAATGTTGAATGAAAACATATTAGTTAAAATGAGTATTCGAGACATTACATACAACATGGCCCACTTAAGAGAAATAGTGAAACATAAAAGTAACCACTTACCTGAAAGGAAAAGATCTGGCTGAACCTGGTGCTCCAGTTACTGTTAAATATGATCCATAAAGGTCAAAATCAGTTTAGTTGGAGTTTAAGAAGTGAACAGAGGTGTGTGATAAACAGCTGCAAAAATTAAACAATAAGAAAGAATTTTATGTCAGATAGAGGATTTTTTACTTGGTTTATTGGGCAATACAAAATACTAAAGATGTTTGAGCAGAATAACACGATTGCAGCATTATTATAAAGAAATTAATGTCATGACAATCAAGTGAAATATATGAGACTGATTGGATCCTGAACAACAACAAAAATACCTGTAGTTTTGGGTTTTCTTTTTTGTTCAGGATCCAATCAGTCCCACATATTTCACTTGATTGTCATGATATTAATTTATATTTATGTAAATTAATATATAAATATTACATAATGTTGGCAATTGGCAAATTTGAATAAAGTCTCTAGATTATAGCTTTTTATGAATGTTAATTTCTTGATCTCAATACCTGGTACTACTTTGGTTATGAAAGAATGTCTTGCTTTAGGAAACATACACTAAAGTATGTAGAGATAAGGAGACATCTTATTTGCAACTTTATTTTAAAGTCTCAGGAAAAAATGTCTCATGCACACACACAGTTGGGGAACAAATAAAGCAAATTTGATAAAATATTAACGTTTGGAGCATCTGGATGAATGGAACAAGGGAATTCTTTGTAATACTTTTTGTAACATTTTTAACATCTGAACATTGTCAAAAAATTTTTTTTGGAAAAAAAACTATGTCAATGACATAAAATAAGTTAAGAGATGATTTGGGCACATAATGGTAAAAATCTATGTTAGCAGCTTTCTGAAGGGAAATTTGGGAGAACCTCTCAGAATTTAAAATGTGCATACATCTTTCAATTCAGCAACTCCATTTCTGGCATCTGCCTCATGGAAATACACATATATATGCACAAAGAAATTTATTGCAATATTATTCTATATAAGAAAAACAATAAAAATTCTTGCTTAATTTCAGGTACATTCATACTATAGAATAGTAGAAGGCAGAAGGTTAACATCTAATGTGTCTTCAAATAGAAAGGTCTCTAAGACATATTAAATGAAAAATAAATTGCAAAACTATACACATGGTAAAATACCCTTTTTGTTAAATCCCATTATGTTAAATTATCTTTTATGTTTAAAAATTATATAGAGGTTGTAAATGCCTAGAATAAGGTCTGGGTAGATATAAGTCAGTGGTGACCTCTTGAGAAGAGACAGAAGAGTTTAAAGAGGAATGCTACAACAGAAACTTTAAATGCTTACTCTAAATACATGTGCATTCTATAATACATTAAGATATTCATGTATTCCTTGTGCCTTTAAAAAATGAAAATCACAAAGTTAGTTCAAAAGTAGTTATAGTGGAGCGAAATTGTAAACTACTGTAATAGTCTGATTAAGAATGGGAAACTGGATTGTTTTTTTCTTGTTATTGAGTCATATGAGTTCTTTGTATATTTTGCATATTAGACCCTTATGAGAGGTGTTGCTTGCAAATATATTTCCCCATTTGGATGGTTGTCTCTTTACCTTGTTGACTATTTCTTTTGTGAGCAGAAGGTTTTTAGTTTGACATAGTCCCATTCATTTAGTTTTGCTTTTACTCCCACGGAGGATCTGAACAGATACTTTTCCCTAGAGGACGTACAAATGGCCACCAAATATATGAAAAGATGCTCAATATTGCTAGCTATTAGGGAAATGCAAATCAAAACCACAATGAGACACTATCTCACACCTGTAAAAATAGCTATAATCAACAGGACAAGCAATAACCCTCATACATTGATGGTGGGACTGCAGATTGGTACAGCCACTATGAAAAACAGTATGAAGGTTCATCAAAAAACTAAGAATTGATCAATCAATCCCTCTTCTGGGTATTTACCCCAAAGACTTTAAAACTCATATCCATAAAGATATTTGCACACCGATGTTCATAGCAGCATTATTTACAGTGGCCGGGACATGGAAGCAACTGAAGTATCCTGCAATAGATTGGTTTCAGAAGCTGTGGTACGTATATACAATGGAATATTATTCAGCCATAAGAAGAGATGAAATACCACCATTAGCAACAATATGGATGGACCTTGAAATAATCATACTAAGTGAAATAAGCCAGACAGAAAAAGTTGAAAATCACATGATATCACTTATATGTAGGATTTAAACCTAAAATCAACAAATGAACAGGTTGAACAAACAGAAACTCATGAACATGGACTATTAGACTAGTGGTTACCAGCAGGTAAGGGGTGGGGGAGAAAGGGGTAAGTAAATGGTTAAAGGGGATCTGATATAGGGGGTAGGGATAGGGCGAAGTGGGTAAAGGGGATCAAATATATGGTAGCTGATGGAAACTGGACTTTGGGTGGTAAATACACAATAGAATATACAGATGTCAAACTATAATGTACACTTGAAAATTATATAATTGTATTAACCAATGTTACCCCAATAAATTTAATTTAAAAAAATTTTTTAAAAGAATAGGAAACTGAATTAGGGTGGTGACAGCAGAAATAGAGAGGAGGTAATAGGTGTAAGAGGGAGGATCTATAGTTCTTGGTACTTGAAAGTGTACATATACAGCATGAGAAAGATTTAATATGAGTGACTGTAATAGTGATGACCTTCACAGAAGTAGAAAACAAGGGATTTGTGAGAAGATAATTTTTATTTTGGAGATGCTGAATTTGACATACTGATATCCAGGTAAATATATTGCAAGACTCCTAGAAAGACATAATGTTTAAAATACACATATCAGAACTACTCTGGAACTAAGTGACCAAATCCTTGAGATAACAATTATAAAGAAACAGTTAGTGGACACTGATTGTACTTCTTTGTTATGATCATTATTTAATGTTCCATTCATAGTTATACATACACACTTAATCGTGGAATAGCTATTTATATATATATTTGGGTATTAAAATTGATCTTAAGAGGCTATAATGTTATATTACAAAAATTCATTCACATTATGTTCAATAAATAAATTCTTATATAATGAGACATGTCTTACATTTGGTACATTTTTCACTTAAAACTAAATCAAACCTCCAATATAAATCAAACTTGCAAGTATAAAGAAGAATGTAAGCAACTATAATTATTATAAATTAAAAAAAATTTAATTCCTATTCAAGACACTTTTTTCCTACCACAGTTCCATTAAAATGTTATTGCTGGGTCCTAGCAAGATATTGAAGCCCATCGATAGGATTACTTGTAGCATTTTAAAACTATTCATATGGCTAAACGTTTGTAACTACAGGTGCTGAAGGACTATATAGGATTAGATAACATCTCTCCCTCTTTTTGAATTTAGTAATCAGTGAGAATCTTTTAAAAATTAAAGTCTTCAATAAAATAGCCTTGAATTACATATGGCAATTAGCATAAATATTTAAACACATTTTATTATAGAATTGACCATACAAACTCTCAGCTGCGATAAAACTTTCCAAATAATGTAAATATATTACTTTGGTCTCATGTTTATGTTAATTACTGACAGTTCTAATTTCAGCTATGAGAAATGAAAAAGTTATAGTGGTTGTGATATTAGCAAGAGTGGGAGTCTTACAGACCAAAAAGTGCCCATTTTCAGGTTGAAACACGATCAAAGTAAGTAAATCTAAGTAGTCTAGACTTTTAGCAAGAAAGAAAATGTAAGTAGAAGTGAGCCCTAACATGAACAAAGATATTATTTACTTAAATTTAAATGTTTTATAACGAATCTAAAAATATTCATATAGAAATAAGAAATGACTTCAGAAAAAAAGAATTTTGCTTAAAAATATGTAAATATTTTAATAAAATAAAGAAGTTAAAATTCTTAAATGATTATGGGTTTTTTTCCCCAACTCCAGTTACTTCTAGTAATAGGGTATTTTCTTCTGGGTTTCTTAAAAATGATGTGAAATCACATATCCATTACTATATTCCAATTTAAAATATATATCACTCTTTTAAGGCACAATGATTTTGTATACTCTGTATCAATAAAATTAATACATGAAAATATAAGTTTTAAAGTGGATTAAATAGAATTTCTTTTATCAGAAATATTTGATCAATGTATCTATCCTTTGTTTTTATTTTATCAGAAGCCAGAATTGAGTATGAATTTACATAAATCCAGACTTCCCTTTGTTTCAAAAGTGCTTACTGTGTTTTATTTTCTGGAATTTGGACAACACAGGAACACTTTAAAATGAGCTAATTTTACAAATTAGTCATTGTTTGAACTCTATTTTGCCATGGAGCCCACATAATTATAGCTGATATATTTCTACTTACAAAATTTAAACAATATGTAATACAATTTTTGCTTAATCTATGATAATACCATCTAAAATTATACAAGAATAAGATGGCTTTCTCTGAAAGTTACAAGGAAGGAAATTTGAAATACTACATACATTAGAATGGTGATCATAACAGGATTTGGCGTGCACATCATTTTATTACCAGAATCATCTGCAGTATTTGCAATATACATTAACTAAAGAATTGTTTGGATTTTATTTTATGTAGTATGCTTATCCTTCATTTATTCCTAAAGCACTATGTTTACTGTACATATATACATCATTATTAGAGCACAGGTGTAACAGGACCATGCTGCCATTCAAAATTAAGGTGCCACATTTTTCTTACAATCAAATGGCATCCAAAATGCAATATATCGCTATGAAAATGCAATTTCTTTTCACAGATTGGCATTTATGAATGAGGTTAGTCATAATGAAATGGGATTTTATTTTATATAAATGGAAAAGATTTATCATAAATATATAGACCAATATATAACGTTGAAGAACAGGAAGCAGAAAGGAAACAGCGCTCTTGCATAAAGGTCAATTCTCTTTGCTGCTGTTGGAATAACAGGTTTGGCAGGGGGTGGCTTCTTGTTGTTCTTTGCCTGAGATTTCCCAAGTCCATTGTTGACTTCAATAGGTTTTCCATAGCAGTCATAATTAGATAATTCAAAATCTCTTGGTAAGCTTCCAACAATGCTGAAGTCATTAGATCTCAGGTCAGACTTAGAAGTACAAACCTTTTTGCATCTGGTCTCACCAACCTGAGAAAAAATTAAACACAAGAGTGTATTTAGAATTTTCTATTTATAAAACACATCTCTTCAAAGGGATATTTTAAAAATCAAATATAATAGTCAACTGACTAAACCACCAGACTGCCTGAACATTTAACTCTAAAATGTTGTGTATATAACATGGCTTATGTAATGGAATAAACTTTAGATAGCTTATTTTATGTTAAGGGATCTAAGCAAAAATAAACATTTATCTTAGGTGCTCTCAGGCTTGTGAGTTCTCAATTAAAAGGACAATAAATAAAAGTTTGATATTTACCAGAACACAGACCATATTATTACAGTGTACGAATTAGAGAATCTTCCAGTACTTCTAACATTTAACTTCCTCATGGACCCTATTTCTCAATAGAGTGGTTTATAAATGACTAAGGTATTACCACTCCAATGAGACAAACTGTGTCTCTAACCCACATTCACAAATAAGAACTAAAAGATGGTCACAATTATTTTGAACCGAAGATTTACCAGGCATTCCCAACTTGTTGGCTAAAGTTGAATTAGCCAACCACACTCAGAGAATCTAATGAAATTGTATATATTTTAGCCAGATCATATGCTACAGAGATATTCCATTGATTAATCTCTGAATTATTAAATTTAATTCCCAAATATACAAAATAATGATTTCACACTGAACTCTCTCTAGTAATTTGAAATGCTCTTTGAACAGAGATACAGGCTAACCTCAGTGGTGTAAGATATACAGCAAGGAGAGATCTTAACTCTACTGCTAATCTTCTGTTAATACCCCTGAGTTCTGTTGCTCACCTTTCAAATACTCACTGTTGAGATTCACTGTTTTTATTGAAAAGAGAAACTATGTCATTGTATACCTTTAGTAGACTGTAACTTCTTTCTTTTTCTTTTTTTTTTTCCTAATTAGTATAATACACTGGCTAGTTATATAGGTTCTATTTACATAAACTAGATTGTGGTTGAATAAAAATGATGCTTAATGCAAGAAATAAAACAGATGATTCTCCAGAAGTCACTCAGGTACCAAGACACTGTCTTTTATCTGAACAAAGTCACACATGTGATTTTGGAACATCATTCATAGATAGATAGATAGGTAGATAGATGATAGACAGATAGATGATTGGTAGATAGATAGACAGACAGACAGATGATAAATGATAGATAGATGATAGATAGATAGATAGATAGATAGATGATAGATAGATAGATAGATAGATAGATAGATAGATAGATGATAGATAGATAGATAGATAGATATAGATAGATGGATAAATTTCCAGATCTTCCATTTTAATCCCCCAATTTGAAATTTTAAAAGGCCATTTTTAATAAGCAATCTGTCATTTAAGCTCTATCACCATACACATATACACAGACTCACACATTTGTACTCGTACATCTTCCCTATAAGTGTTCCAGACAGAAGACCACATTTAAAGTTCTGGTTTTCCAGGGTTGTTTGAGGACTATGTCAGGCTCAGCATGTATGAGTGAATTTTCGTAATGGCATATCACTACCTTGATTAGAATAGAAGTTGAGACCAGAATCTAAATATTAAATCTTTGTTATCCTCTATCAGAGCAGTTTTTCAAAATCTGGGACACGGTGGGTATACCAGTATTTCTCTCTTTAGAATTCTTCACTCCAAAAGCCTCAGATGCACTAACTTTGCTTTTGAACCACTTATCAAAACAAAGGAGTACTCTAGCTTCTGCCAATAGACAAAGAGAGCATGGCTGCTTCTCAGTCATTTTTACTTTTTCACAAAGGCCAAATGTAGTTATATAGAAATGCATTTGCTCTAAATCATGTTATATATGTGGCCTTACTTACCTGTAAGTAACTAAACAAAAATCCAAATTTATATAATATTATAACTAAGTCATGTGTTAATAGTCCAAATTTTCTCATGTTTTATTTACATAAACATATTCTTAGATTCTGCCAGCAATTTTAATGATGTTAGAATTTTATCGATATACTTTATTCAATGTAGACATAGAATGTTATGTTTATTCTGAAAGAATGTTAAAATAATAACATGGAAAAGCTCTATAAAAAGCCTCTATTTTGCTTATACTATTTTTTAAATCATTTATTTTATTAAAACCTTTTCCAAAGATGTATTCGAAGATCTTATATTTTAAATCACTAGAGTTTTGTGTATGTGTGTGTGTGTGTGTGTACATACATGTGTGTTTAAATTATCAGAAAAATCCTCTACTGCAGAAGTAATTTTTCATGATGTGACACAACTGAATAAGGTATAAGATTGTTTCCTACTGAGAAGTTCTCAGGTTACTGAAATAGCTCAGGATTCATTAACTAGTTGGCTGATCTCATATTGATCCATTTAACAGAGATTTTACACAAACATAACTTTTTTTTTTAGTTAAAATTCTCTACACATAAGTATCATATCATGTATATAGATGAAAGTGCAAAAGAATTTACAATATAAATACTATTTTGAATAATTATAGTATCATATGAAGAGAGGTTAAATAAACTGCCTATAAATAAAATAGCAACTCTACTTAACATATTCTTAAAAGTAAACCTCTAATTTACAATTTTTCATTTTTTCACATATGAATTTGTGTCTCATTTTCATATAAACTTGTCACTTCTGACAATTACTGGTACCAAAAATGAGGTAGTGTGATAAAGAGACTGTAAAGAATAAAAAATGATGTAAAGACTTCCTAATGCTTTCAATTTTAGCCTTTAAAATTTTCCTTCTGGTCCTTTTTAGTTTGCCTCTGCAAATCACCTTAAATGATATTCTTGGTCAGAAGACTTAAGTATTATTTCATGGTGATTATGATATCTTCTACAGATGATAAAAATTTGTTCAGAAAGGAATAATCACTATATACTGTACTAAATTGAAATATTCTTAATTTTAAAAACATTATTACCGAAAAAAGCAACTATCACATTCATGCATGGACAGCAACTTTTATTTTTAATTTATTCAAATTCATAGGCCTAGATACTATTTTGTCTTTTATTCACATCTTTGTTGTAAATAGCACATGGCACATACTAGGTCTTGGGAATAGGATGATACTAATAAAAGTAGGTCCTCAGCTGTTTTTATTGAATAAGAAATAAATATATGAGCAAATAACAAATTAGTAACAAAAATATTGAAATAGCTATGGAAGTATCAAATTTAGGGAGGAAAATCTAGGCGGTTATAAATGAGAAGTTTTTGTATGCAGGCAAATTATAAAAATTCCTTACTAAAAGTTAGATTAAAAATTACTGATCTTTCTTACACTTTATAATTTCTTAGCAAGTACAATGTTATTTTTTAAAAAGTATCAAAATTTTTCTACAGTCAAAATTTCATTATTTTCTTTGGTTAATATTGTTATTCTATCTAAAAATAAATGACATATCACCTATTTGAAATTATTCAGCAAAAGTCTGTGTTCTGAAAAGCAAAATATACTGGAACATATACATTTTGAAACTAAAACTATTATATTTATCACAGCAAAACCAGTAAATTAAAAAGGCTGACAATTTTAAATTCCTTTTTTTATATTTTATTTCACATGACAATGTGTAGTAATCGTACTAATTTATCAAGCTTACACATTTGCTGTAAATTTAATGTATATATCAAAGATAAGTTATTTTTGGATTCATATTCTCATTCTGAAGCCTGTCTCAAGATACAAATATTACATAAGTTTAATGTTAACTTTGGAAATTACATTTTGGCCTGTAAGATCTAAGTAATTTACATTTTTTTCTGGATATTATATTTTCTGGTCAACTTTTAAACTCTCTAAGCATCACTCTATGACTTTTGTAACAAAATGTCAGCAATTTCAGAATCCAAGCATGTGGTGCTTCTATTAGCAACTAAAAACAGAATTAAAATAAGGAAGTTCTAAAATGTGCTGAATTTTTGTACATTAAGTAATGATTTTAATGCTTGAGAAGTAAATTTAAAATAATATAATTCACTCTAATATTCTGGATCCTATTTATCCTTATATTTATGTTCATAAATAATCTTGATATGTTCTACAGGACTTCAAAAATCTGGTTCCAATACATCTCCTTCCATCAATACCCCCGTTCATGGAGTCTATTAAAATTCCATGATCATCTGCATATGGCTGTTTTCTCATACTAAAGAATTTCTGCAGTCGTTGAGGCCCCAGAACATACCAGAGAATGGAGCTAATTGTGATACCCCTAGAAATCAAGCACCTACTCTATAGAACATCTTTGCTTTCTGTCTCCAGATCTCTTACCCAGGATCTAAGTTCAAGGGTGGGAAGATTAATGGGTTGGAAACATGAGGAAGAAGTAAAAATGGGGTGATATAAATGGAAGGGTTAGGTATGTCAAAGACATGACTTCTTAAAGGCCATGACAGCTCTGCATTTATGGAAATTTCATATTGAAACTTTGCAAAGATTATTAGGGTGTGAAAGAGATGTCTGAAGAACCCTCCCACAAGGTAGCAACTAAGAATTTGCAGAAGTTTTGGCTGTAGGCTCAGAAAATGAGTTTAATGACCAAACAACAACAACAACAACAATAACAAAAAGCTATAGGCAACACCATACTGTTCACTAGTTTTTGTTCACTAGTTTTTGCATCTAAAGAAATATATGTGACATACTGGTCTAACATTCTAGGTATGGTGAATGTTGGCAGTCAACAAATTGATGAAGCCAAAATATAGGCAGAGAAGGCAAATTTTCAAGGTTGTAGGATGGTATGGATCCTTAGTCCCTTGTGGAATTTACCATGCTAAGCTCAATGGAAATGGTCCCCTGGTTTACTAGAATTCCTCACCAGAGGGCATCAATCAGGAGCACTTTAGGCTAAGTGGAAAGCTATCCTAGTCCCTGAAGCATCCTGTTGCTCCAGGATTTATCTGTAACTGACCCTAGAAACACTGCCCACTATTCTTAGACCTATTATCAAGTACAAGACAATGTTAAGGCACTTAAACATGTCCAGTTCTTCCCTACTCACCCCTGGGCTAGACAGATCCCAAACTATGGGCATAGTATGCCTGCGGGCCTCGCATCTAATGAGTAAGTAACCTGCCGGTCTTGTTCTGTGTGAAGCTCTCTAACCTGGAGGGGAACAGGGTGTTTAATTCTGAGCATAACTTCCCTAAACCTTCAGTGTTGGTGGAAGGTCACTGCTTCCCCAAAAGCCCTCAGGCCTTTCACTAAAGCTTTTTAAATGAGAAACCATAGGAGGTCTGTAGTTCTGACAAGGCCTCCACTTTGGATGGTGATGTCAAAGCAAATTTGTATCATTAAATCAACACCTTGTTAAATTCCTAGATAAGATGTCCTTTTTTTCTTGATTAGTTTGTAACTTAAGTGTTTTCTATATCTTTTCCAAAAATTATGTTGGGCTTAGTTCCTTTACATCTGTGAGAGAAAAATGAGTGAATACCAATTCTATCAAACATTTCTACCCACAGAAAAGTGTCTCTCTCCTGACACTGCAGAGAGCCATGATGAGGAAAATGATTTCACTGGACAATTTCTTTCTTACCTGTAAAGTGCTGATGTGAACCGGAGTCCCCGTCCCATTCACAGTATTCTTTTTAGCTGCATTTCCACCTTTCCCATCTGCTTGCTCAGCCTTAGCAATTCTGGCTTTTTCTGCTTCGACTCGTTTGGGGTTATTCAGCATCACCTGGACAACAGCATACTCCACCAGGGAAGCAAACCCAAAGAGAAGACAAGCAATGAGCCATACATCAAGAGCCTTCACGTAGGATACTTTGGGAAGCTCAGCAGCAAGGGTTGTGCACTCAGAGGCCAAGCTGAGTACTGAAAAGATACCTACAGAAACAGAAGTAGGAATTAGAGTTGTTGTTTACCCCTGTGAAATCTCCTGCAGTCCTTACTCTGACTAATCCCCCTCTGAAAACTTCCAAAGGGCCATGAACAATTCATCAGGTCCATTTAAAGCTCAGAGTGGAAGAAATAGTACATATATACTTATGTAAGCATTATTATTACATATGGTAGTGGATATTTGTAAATACTCAGCATTTTAAACAAAGAAATAGAAATTTAAGCCATGCTTTAAAAATCATCATTTGGATCTGGTTTAGATATTCAAGATATGTAAAACCATTCTATAGTATCACTGAAGAAGCAACAAAGCTTATTTCATTTTTTTTTAGCATTATTTTAGATAGTTCTAGAGCTGAAAATTCTCCCATGAACAACTAGATCAGAACACAAATAGAACATCTAAAGCAATTTTCTGATAGGGGTCACAATTTTAAAAAATATAATAGAAAAGACAAAGTAGAGAACATTCCTGGTTACTTTAGAGAAACAAACAATTCCAGTTTTTCAGGGAAAGAATAAAATTCTGCTATATATAATGTTAACCATATATGAAAAGCTAACTCCAAATTACCCCTGGAAGCCTGACATTTCAATTTATATCACTGCATGACAGAAAGACATTTCTGATAAACAAAAAATATTGACTGTTTTGGGGAAATGCATAATATTTTTGACAAGCTTAAAAATTTAAATCTAGTTTTGGGTGTTTTATACCCAGTACATTATACCGCATAGTTAATTCTCATCCCTTGAAGAACTAATCTGTCAGTTGTCATTGTCTTCATCACAGATATATGACCATTAGAATAAAATTTTCCACATTTTTGATATAGATTTGCTTTTTATTAAGATGTAAACCACCAAATTTCTTATCCTTCAGAAAAAGCTGTCATTTTCATCATTTCTTTCCTGGTTTCCTACTTTTTAAAATCTATAGTTCATTTAATCCCTCCAATAAAAAAGGAGGGAGAATTTTTTTACAAGGCTTTTCTGATGGAAGAAAAAAATGAAATGCTGCAACCAATTAGTCAATTACATATCACATCCTTACCTATGTAAGTCACAAGTGATATTCAGAACACACACACACACACACACACACACACACACACACACACACACACACAATTTTAAAACACTCCAAATGAAACGTTCTGTTACAGGGTCCTTAGTTTAAAGTTTATTCATGTTAATTAGGCTCTTGATTTTTTCCCAAGCACAGAGTGGTAATCTCTATACAGATACAATGTTCAGGTCTGGCTAATGGTGGTTCTGTCACAGAACATTAAAAATAACAAGTTGAGGAGGATGGATAACCAGCGCTTAAGCTCTTTGGGTATGGCTGATGATATATAGCACACAATAACTGGTGTTTACAAAAATGATGTTAAGTCATTTTTAAAAAGATAAACTATGCTCCATACTCCTTGATTAAGAGTATGAGATAGTATGTAATATGACTTAAAAGATTTCCATAGATATTATTTATTTTTAAGTTTGGCACTATTGGAAATTTTAGACTTTAGTTATCTGTGAACATCACTTACTGAAAATTATTTCATGAG
Organism: Cynopterus sphinx; assembly: GCA_030015415.1. NCBI lineage: Eukaryota > Metazoa > Chordata > Mammalia > Chiroptera > Pteropodidae > Cynopterus > Cynopterus sphinx. The sequence goes on from CM057390.1 coordinate 58,388,993, forward strand.
AGTCAAGGTAGGATAAATTACAATACCCCAGGAACACAAAGAGTTAAATTTAGTTTAACTATTAAATACAGATACGTGGAGAAAATCTAGTTCAGTGTCAAGTTTTGAAGGAAGTCATAAAATAAAGGTTGCCATCAATTCCCAAACTTATTATTTCAAAACGGCTGATGATACAGTTAGTGAATGAAGACATGACAGATTCCTGACATGGAGAGAAGCATGGCACACTTTACCCAGGGGCACTCGGGCAGCACTTGCATCTGGGTTGATCCAGAAGGAGAGCCAGGAGAGAACCACGATCAGCAGGGTTGGGGCATAGACACCCATCATGTAAAACCCGACCTGTCTCCTTAGGGTGAAGATGACTTCCACACACGTGTAGTACCCTTTCAGAAACAAACAAAAGTATGAAGTTCTCACCCACCTACAAGTGCAAAAATCAATAATGTGCCTGTAAGTTATATCCCTTCTATGTGAGGCAATTTCACAAAGTAAACACACAAAAAACAGTTTTCTTCTGTAAATATATATAATTGATGTTATCTAAAAGGTTGACATTATGGGACTGGTTTCACCTGACCTATGGCAACTTCATCAACACAAAAAAAGATATCACATTCAGCTCCACTGTGTCATTGTTTCAGCTTTTAAGCCTTTGTTTAGAGAATTTGCAATGGACTTAAACTTTTTATTATCCCTGGGTATTCTCAGAGCAAATGATTTAAAGGAGTCACACAGGGAGCAGTAAATCAAAGCAGAACAAGTCTAAAAAAACCACTCTTCTACATATTGTCAGTATAATTTTTCAGCTATGCGTACTACTTATCTAGACTGTATGGCAGTTTACAATATCTCGTATGCATATTTAAGCCTTAAAAATTAAGAAAGTATTGGAAATGAATATTACAAAGGATATAAAGTGTTTTCAATTTATATAGATAAGAGATTACAAAGTGCAATCATCTGACATTCCTCTCAATTCTCTTCCTTCTTCTAATCCAGGCCCTCAAACGTTGTCTAATTAAGAAAAAAAACTCCATTGTCAGAAGCTGAGACATGCAGAAATTGTTTTCAATATATTTCTAGAGCTGCCATGACATCAACTAGTCCCCAAAATGAATCACAAATTATGAGCAGCCTCGTAATAGCCTTTGCTAATGAGAATGTAAAGTGACACAAATATTCTCCTAGCATTGGAGTATTTCCAGATGTTCATTTTTTAAATGTTTTAATCTTTTCAGTTAGCATTTAAATACAATATTTAATGCCTTAAACACTTAAATAAAAAATGCCATTTATCATTCAACATAAGGTCATGTGCAAATAACAAGAACTTAAAATATCTTTGTGTTCAGCTTAAACTGTACATAATTATTTATAAATATTCAAAGAAATAAATGAATGTACAACAAATACATAAAAATTATAGGGAAAAGACAATATTACTTTTTTCTATTTTTGTATTTTAAAAGTAATATTTTCTATTTTGTCTAGTTGGGAAGAATATATATACTTATAACACTAGAAAATTATATTTATTCATTAATAGCACCTACAGCAGTAATCACACACATTAAGGTCTTAATAAATGTTAAATAAAAGGGTTCAGCTCCTCTTGTCAAAAAACTTAGATTAGAAATCTATCCTGTTTTTTCAATGTGAATTATAATAATTGCTACTTCTAAGAGATTAAAAAGATATTAGGACTAATATGTAAGAAAAATAAATAATTGATCTGAACTGAAGTAACCTCTAATTTGCTAAATGTTTCCTTTCCATATTATATCAAAAGACAAGAAATGCAGTGTTTTATTTTAAATTTTGGTTTCATTAAAATTTAATGAAATTTTAGGCAATTTAATAAAAATTTAGGTAATTCATTTAAATCGTGCACAGGTTTTAAAAGGTTACAAAAGGCAAAACAAAAAAATTCTCTCCTTTTTCTGTTCCCCACTGCTTCTTAATTTTGGTTTTACTTGTTTGTCTATATATTTCTCTACCTTTGCAGTGTCTAAAATTATAAAAAAGCATAAATATTAATAAAGTCAAAACCAAATCATTTATTATTTCTGTATATATTAAAGAAAGTATTGGCTATCATTGTATATGTTGCTCTCTTATCTTTTTCATTGTTCTACTTTATTATGTATTTCATATATTTTGAATGTTCTATTTTTCTAAATACATATATAAATATTATGCAAAGGTTAAAATGTTTTACTTATATTCATGTGATGATTCATGTCAATGCTGATAAAGCATGTTTACTGAAACACACAGTAAGTGTCAGTTAATTTTGGGTAAGCCATAAGTTTTTTTGCTGTTGTTATTTTCTGTAGCTAATGGAGTATCAGTGACTTGTGATAACTCAAAAAAATCCTAGAGTCCTTTATCATAAATCTTGAGTAATTCCCCAAATATTCACTACCACACACATCCTCTCATTTCCTTCTTAGAACTAAAATGAATTATATTTATTTTCATTACTTGTTTATCATACAAGAATATGGACCTACAAAAGGGTGTGGGTGTGGATCTGTCTTTTATTCACTGTTGAGTCCCCAAATGTAGACTTTTAAATGTAGCACTTAAAGGTAAAAAATGAATACTCCCAAGAATTTCAATGCTATTATATAATTTTGTGCTATCACAAAATTAGAAATAAAATTGCTAGTTTTATTTTCATTTCTAGGTGAATTTTAAAACTTCAAGAGGGTCTATTTAAAAGATTTCAAAACAATATAAAGAACGTTTATTTTGAAATATTAAACATACATTCTGGATATGGGAACTGTTTTCAAAGTATAGTAGGACTGACTCCACAGGTCACGGAGTGATGTCAGACTCACTATTCCAGCATATCGCTTCTTAACAGAAGAACTTGGGCAGGTGTCTTTGTTTTGTTCTCCTCATATGTAAAACAGGGATAATAAAATACTGAACTCATAGGACTGTTGTGAGGAATACATTATAGAATTCTTGCAAAGCACTGAAAACAATGCCTACCATAGAGCAGGAACTCAAAAAGCCATCCACAAATTATGTGTTCCTATTGATAATCCTAAAGTAACTTTTCTTGACTTTCAATCTTATCTAATTCAGTACTAGGTGAGTTGAAAACTCCCTAAAATTGTAGTCAGTCTCCATATTTTTAATGAGTAGTACAGGGAGGAGAAGGAATACTACCATGGCTGACACTGATTTACCTAGCGACAGCAAGTCATTCAGTAATCCCCCAACTCAGCTATTTTGTCAGCACCAACAACAGCACTTCCATATTTAACAATCTATGTGTCTATGATGTTCTCATTGAGTACCTGCATGGTCAATTTTTTTAAGAGCTCAATTTTTCCTTTTAAAAAACTTGGTAATTCTTTTCTATTATTATTAAAGTGTAGTTGACATACAATATTGTATTAGTTCCAAGTGTATGACATAATGATTCAACATTTATTTACCTAATAAAGGGATCACCATAACATGTCTGGTATTCATCTGTCACCATACAAAGTTATTATGATATTATTGATTATATTCCCTGCGGTGGACATTAAATCTCCATGACCTACTGAATTTATATCTAGAAGTTTGTACTTCTTATTCTCCATCAACTTTTTCAACCATCCTTCCATGTCCCTCCACTCTGGCAGTGTTATAATGAATGCAACACTAGGCAATTTGGAGATAAAGTTAGTTTAAGTTGTCTGTGATTGTTGACCTTAAAATAAATCAACAGGTTACATGAAAAATGTAACTAGATTATATAAAATATATGTAAATAGTCCCTAAGGGCTATTTGATAGTCTGATATTAAGAAATTATATATAAAATTTATATGTAAATAGATTATATAACACCTACATATAAACAGTCTGACGGTTAACAATGACAGATGTTTAAACTAACTTTATTTCCAATTGCCTAGTGTTGCCCTTATTATAATACTCTTAATATTGCAAATATTTACTCTAGGTTTTAATATTGACAGGAATGTTTTAAATTATATTTTTGACCTTGATGATGTCATGAAGTCAGCATATTAGCTCAAACATCTCACCTCTCTAAATTCTACACATTACAACATATATTTTTATTTTTGCAAAGTCAAAATAAATGTTAAAATGTAAACTTTTAATATCTATTCCTGAATATCTATGTCTTGATTTACTTCCTGATACAAAAATAGAACTGTGTAGTATTTACAAGTTGAGTTATTAGTATTAATAATTCAATGATAATAACAATCAAAATTCAATCACCTTTTTATTTATATTGTTTAGTGAAATAACACCATATTTAAGAATATAAAACTGCTCAATAACCTATAATTATCAGTAGAGACTTAAAAGTTGAATATTTATCATACTATAAAAGTATTGAGCAGTGGTTACTGTATTTTCATTGATGCAAAAGCTTGATGCAGTTTAATGAACGATATTAGTTTGTTGTGCTTTTCATAACTAGTTATTCCATGACCTAGGCCAAGAATATTTTACAAGAATATTTACCAATGTCCAACTATTTCACATTTATTGTTTCTTGCACATGATCAATGCTTTTTAAAGTTAAGAATATGGGTTAACCAGTATTTAAAACCTGCCCGAAAGATAATAGACCAGTATATATGGATTACATTGTTTCATATCTATAATTCTGACCCCAAATTGAATCTTACTAGGAGCAGAATTTTTGGGCAACATCTATGAGAACCACAATCTGTCAAAGTTCATAGTACTAAAGTAAAAATTGAAAACCTCTTCCTACCCAGAATTACAAACAGAAAACCAAAATTCTCCAGTAATAAAAATTTTTTTTAAAACTTCGGTGAATGTAATTTTATGAAAGATTTAAATATATAAATGTAAATATAAACTACTTATAAATACTGACCTTTTTTTTAACTAGTTTTCTTCTATTCTTTCCTTACTACATATTAAAATTAAAATTAATCTTTGAAATAAGACTCAGTTTTGTTTAAACAATATTACTTACCAGTGCCTTTATAGTATTTTGTACAATTACCATATTCGATATCCTCCTTTTTAATATCAAATTGAGGCAAGGCAATTTTTTCTAACTGAACAGGATCCCCTGACTGCCAGATAAATCGTAAATCATCAGTGGTGTAACCAACTGTAAGCAAAAATAAATAAAAAATATTAGTTTGAAATATAATTCTGAATGTTTTTAATATTTTAATAATTTAAGTATTAAATATAAAAATGTTACAAAAACAGGGACTGACATGAAATTGTTGTAAGAATATAGAAATGTAAAATCTATGGCCATTGATGAAAATATTAGCATAGAAGTTACAGATTGTTGTGTTAAAGAACAAGTTAAAATAATCAGTATACTGCAAATAGTTAAAATACTAAAGTGTCATATACAGTAGTACATTACTTTGTAAGAATTCTGAAATGTCATTAGTAAAAAAATTTAATAAAGAATGATACTTGATTTCTGAATATGTGCATTTATAATCATAAGATATGCTGCCTGGAAATTTTTAAAGAAATGTAAGCATCGAAATATTTTTTTTTCCAAAGTAACGACAAACTTCCCTAAAGGAGCAACATTGGCATAGGACAGCAATAAAAAATCCCCCAAATAGGCACCATTATTGCATTCAAAAGTACATATTTTGGGCTTAGGTAATGTGGCTACTATTCAAAATCTCACAGGGTTTTACAGCATATAAAACATGCTATTCAACGCTAATGTGCACATATCTTTTAAAGCAATTCTTTAGTTCTTCTGGTAATATAACTGTATATAAACAGTTGGAATTTTTTATACAAATACATACTGACATGTAGGTACACATATGTACAACGTATACACCAATATGGACATACATACAATTACATCTGGAAAGTTTCATCTTATAGAAAGAAAACAATAAATATTGTTCAAATTTAGTATCCAGATTCAGTAATTTTTTTTTAAAAAAGCAAATGATTACCATAACTTTAAAGCATATCATTTAGCAAGCATATACAACACATTTTACAAGGTTACTATTGTTTATTCTCTGCAGAAATAGGTCATGGTATATAAGTATTCAGGCTAAAGATTTCTTATATTAGTGTTAATTTTTCAGGCTTTATTTTAAAAATATAAGCATCATAGCAAATTAATTAATATATTTTAGAGATAAATAATTATTTTAATTAACACATCCAGTACATCTTTTATTTTCTGAAAAATATATAATCTTAGAAAATCCAATTTTATAAAAAATAATTTTTTATGCATCCATAGAAAGTGAATGCATAGTAGAATTCAGATAACATTTTTTGAATGTTTTCCAAATTTTCTACTCTAAAAATGTAGTTTTAACATCAAAAAGTTATTAAGATATAATATTCTCCTTTCTCTTGCCTATGTTACTAATTCAAATGAAAATGGTAACTGGAATGTTAGAAGTGTAGACCTATATCAATCTAATTGAAATTAAAAAGTAGTACCAAAAGAATCTGTTTTAGTACAAATAATAGAGTAGAAGATTAATTATAATTTTCCTAAATAAACTATTCTAATGATGATTTTTAATTAAAAGCATTAGTTTTACCATTGTTATTTAAGATATTGGTAGAATGCATTATCTAGATAAACATTTTTATTCCTATAGTCATTTAGTGTCTCATTTACATACAGCTCTCAAGTTGCATCTTGCAACGTTGTGTGTCCATGGGAAATAAGGTCAAGTCCAATGGACATGAAAGAGTAATAGATAACCTGAAAATAGAAAAAAAAAAAAAGGTCTTAGAAGTCATATTTCTCTGAGATAGACCAATTTTAAAATGTACAAACCCTGAAGATAAAAGTGTACCTCATGCTGACAAGGACATCTCCATCCCGAAAAATAAAGAGGAGGATATTTTCCTGTGTTACATCATGAAAATTGGCACTTTTTTCATTTGCAAAAAATAAGTCAGGTTTCCACAGACACTTATACATTGTGGGATCCACTGTCAATGCATCCGAGCCCCGAAAATCACTAGGGAGCTTTAGCCTGGGATCATTCCATTTTTGTCTCAGGAAGATGTTAACTCTGTAGTCCTGGAGAAACAAACAAACAAACAAACAAACAAACAAACAAACACAACAACGTGTGTAGGTGTGGGTATATTGCTATTTTTGAAGAATGCATTCAGTGTTAGAATAAAAAAGGTTTCAGTGACTAGCAGCAGAAGTATTTTTTCTCTTCCAGCCCTAACCAGGATCAAAACAGCTCAGTCTCAAAGTACTTTTAGAAGTAAAAAAAGTCTACTGTGTCTAATCACTCTCGACAGACGTTTCTGTAGTATTTGCTAGCTCAAACATCAGAATATATCAGTAATTACTTTACATTTATGTAAACACCAATTATAGCCATTGGTTTGGCGATGTTATCACAAAAGCATGAGAACTGCTAAACATTACCATTATTCTTCCCCCCAAAAAGTAGATAAAACTTAGTCAAAGATAGATAAAAAGTCAAGGGGAAATATTTCTCCTTGTCTTTTGCTGAGTAGAAAACTACAAAAAGTATATGTATTTCTGAGACTATCCTTGACTATTCATACATGTAAATAATTATTAAGAGAATCTGAGTTAATTGAATGAGATTTGCATTATGCAAAACAGATGAGAGCACATGCAAAATTTGTAAATATTAAATTATATTCAAGTATAGTAGAAAAATGTTTTGAAATCTACTAAATAGCTAAATATTTTATTTTCTCTGCTTATCTGAAAAAGTTTTAATTTTAAAACTTTGTAAAAGTTGAATTATAACAAGACATAGATTTTAAGGATATGTGAAACTAGAAACATGTTTTATATTTGCCAGTGAAATGCATTCTGGCAAAATTGAGATGTTAGTATATATAGTGAAACTCAGCATTGAGGCATCAAGCTTAGATCTTTTAATTTTAATTTAATATACCAAACTCATAATATATACAAAAATATTCAAGGTATAAGTTATATTGGGCTTCAGCTTTCTTATATTCAATCATTCGAAAATTCACAAAACACTATTTCTCCATAACTTTTGACATGATCACAATGAATTAGATCATAAACTTCAAATCAAAATTCAAATATTAAATAGGAAGAGATGACAGATAATCTTTTATTAAAGTATAAGAGCTAATTCATTTCCATGAAACAAATACACATGCTTTTTATATGTATAAAAGATAAAATGAAGCATAAGCAATGGACTCTAGAAAAGCTTTGGGAGTTTACTTTCTCGTATGATCTTCAGACCATCAATAGTAATTTCATCTACCTATATCTTATAGCTACTCTAAACTTGATTATAAAAAACTCTAACATACAAATTAATTCTTAAAAATTATCTGCAGATTAATTCTTAAAAATTATCTGCCAAAATCAAATAAATCAAGGATTATATTAACTGACATTGAACATATTTGCACCACAGGGGAGAACAAAGGAATAACATTTTCCCAATCAAATGAACATGGAATTAAGAAGAGAGCAGAAGAGGCCTAGAACCAAAAAAAAAAAATGAAGATTTCATTGCACAGCTACATGAACTTTTTGTCAAAATATATGTGTATCTTAAAATTCACAATGGGACTTAAATTATTACTTCATTTCTGACTGTGATTGTGACTATGAAAATTAACCCAAACATAGCCAAGATAAATGACTATCCACCTCACATGGTAAGCCCTCGGTAGACAAAAGGTTTTTATCTATTCCACACAAACATGCATGGCCCTTCGCTTGCAATGGAATACTCATTAAGTTCAATCATTTTCTAATAAAATGCCAGTTATGCTACCTCAGCTAAAGCACATGGTTGATATCTACTTGACATTATTTTGAGTACTCAGCAGTAGTCAATTTCAAGTTATTTGCTAAAAGCTTTCTTGTAGTGATCTGCCAAAAGTCTTGGTATTTTAAATTTACTTCAGTAAAATCTATTTTATTGTCTTCTCTAATGTGGTGTCTTATAAACATAAATGATCAAAATTGCATCTTTAAACTGTGGTATTTAAAATACACATTCACAATATTGTAGTAAAATTCTATGTCCTTAATTTGTTATCAAGAATCAGTATTAAAAAATAAGCCGATGAGATTGCCCACATATCTATTATAAACTTGAATTAAAGACATGGCTCGTTATTTTGGTCAATGACCATTACATGAAAATACTCAAAATGAATTCTTTTTTATTTACTTAATTTTTCATTTACTTGCATCCATTACTATGTTATTCTTATATGAGAATTTGCTATATGCTAGTCATATTTGGTCTAAGTGCTTTACAAAAATACAAGTATTTATCAGAATTTATATAATGAAAATGTTCTCTTGATGCTCTTATATGCTTCCTATTATTGGGAAGTAAGACATAAGTATGTCGTCATGTTTTTCTTTCTGTCTGGCACCTAGGGAACTGAAAGCTAAATCCTATAGCTAACTGAATTAATTTAGCTCTCAGATCCTAGTATGACGATCATTGTATGGCTCTTGCACACATAGCACTAGTTCAATTATTTCATTGTATTTTAAAAAATACAATATTATTTTTATATACCTCAAATTTTTTTCTAGAAATAGAGATAGATGAAAATATACAAAATAACAGGTGAGAGATTGTCATGTACTTAACTAGAGTCAGCATTATTTGGATGCAGCTTGTAAGCAACTTTGCTGATGTGGCTTCTAGATTCAGGATGCTTTATTTTAGACTAATATCAGGTTTTCTTATTCTAATAAAATGTTAAATATATGTATAGAGATAAAAATACGATCACTTTCATATTCTTTATCTAGATCAAAACAACTACATTTTGGAATGTTTGTTAGTTTGCGTCTTAGTAATTAATTTCTAAAGACATTATATAAATATTTTATAATGATATTTAAGATATCAAATGGAAATTACAGCAACACTTTAATCTTTAAGTTCAGTATATTTTGCATAACTAAAACATATACCATCCTATAACATTTGGGGTGGAACTTCAGAAACTAGGCCTACATTATACTGAATTCTCCTTAAAATCTCCACACATGAGCACATTCTTTGGTGAGCACTATTCTGTGTTTCATCTATTTCCAAAATGGTGTGGAAATAATTCATCTAAAATTATGTAGCAAAATTATTTTTCTTTTTAAGTTTTTATAGCAACTCTAATAGTGTTTCTGCATATGAAGTTAATTTTTCTAAATTCTTCTTGAAGTCTAATCAATGTTTCCACACAAGAACATATTTCTATCATTTATCAGTTAATAAGTTCAAAGCATTTTAATCAGCAGAAAGCTGATTAAAGCCCTAAATAGTCCTACTTGGTATTAAAGGCCCTGACAAAATAAAACCTATATGTGAGGAAAATTACAAATGATTTAAGAATGTTTTAATTCATAGTCTACCCCCCTTTTATTCTACATACCATCATAAATAATTTTTAAAAGTCACATTAATCAAATTATAAAGCCTAGTATAATGGAGTCAGCATGGGCTTGGAAATATAAAAGTCCTGATTCAAAGCTCAGCTCTGAGTCTTAGATGCTTTGACCCAGAGCAAATTTCCTAACCTCCCTGAGCTTGGTTTTTTAATATAAAGAAGTAGGAATACCAATATCTTAAGTGATAATTAAATACACAGGGTAAAATATTAATACAGTACCTGCTATATAAATTAGTTTTCTTTCCAGTTTACATCCTTAAGAATCCAGCCACAGAGTTCATCAATTTTCTTTCAGAAAACATTCAAATTCCTCCTAAATACCTAGGCGAGTGGCTCATTAGCTCATTCATTCAATTCAGAAATTGCTTATTAGCCATATATTATTTTTCATGCTCTGGGTAATAAGAATACAGCTGTGAGTACTCCCAGAGGTCACAGAAAGAACTGTAAGGGATATTGACCCTCAGTCAAATATAAAACAATTTGAAGAAAAGCTAAATCAAGGGAATTAGTTTGCAATGGGGCATCTAATCTAGACTTGGATAAAAGTAACCTAGTGAAATGGCACCTACACTGAGACCTGAAGGGTCACAGAAGTTAGGAAGGTCTGGGTCTGAATTATGTCCTGCTCTTTGGCCTAAGGCAAGTTATTTAACCTCCCTGAGCCTTAAATTCCTTGTCAATAAAAACAGTCCTGGGTTATTCAAAAGAATTAAGTGAGATGCTATACCTAAAGCATAAAACCTGGAACAAAGAAAGTACTCAAGAAAGTTACTAATTTTATTATATGTTTTATTAACATTATCATATATCTATTATCACCACTTTGAAAGGACCAACATTTACAAGTGACAGCATCCTAGCCTGTCACTATAAAGATGCTGCCTAGAAGTTTTAATTGGTTACTAAACATCGAAACTAACATTAATTTTATTAATTCTATGAAAGGTTTTTTAAAAAACATTTTTTTGTGCATTAGATATCAAGTTCTATGGTAGCTACTAGCCATACAGAGATCAATACAACATAGTACTAGAAAACAAAGCTGAGGTTACTGGCCTTTTATTCATATCTCACTCAAGATAATTTGACTAACAATGAGAAACTTGTTTTATGAACAAACAACATAAAATATCTGCATGTAATTATGTTCCAGACTAAATTTCATGTTTATGAAAGAGGCTCAGTTAACAATCAGTTTTTCTGTGCTGTTAAACATTCCTTCCTTCCTTCCTTCCTTCCTTCCTTCCTTCCTTCCTTCCTTCCTTCCTTCCTTCCTTCTTTCCTTCCTTCCTTCAACAGTTATGCATTAAGGGCTTCCTATATTGAAAAGTCTGAGCTATTCCTCTGGGAAGTACAAAAACTTGAGCTATTAGTCTGGGAGGGATAAAAACTTGAGGTACAGGCCCTCAGGAAGTGATGATTAAACAAGTAAGAAAATAATTGATAAGGATTCTAAGGACGATGGTACTTAATGAGAGAACAAATGATTACTTCAGAAACTGGGGATTAGCAAAGGCTGTAGAATGTGTCCAAGGAGGTTCTTAAAGAGTGGGCAGAATTTTGGCAGTTGGTAAGGGCAGGATTAAAGATAGAGGCAAAAAACCGTTGTTTCTTAAGCATTTCATCAACATCACAAAAGAATCACTATGACAATATAGAAAATGGCAGAAACAATATCATCACTAAAAGAGGCTGGAGCAAGAGACAAATGCTTTACAGTGATCAGTGAAAAGGTATACAAAGAACATTTAAAATGCAACAAGAAAACAAACCCAATTAAAAAGTGAGAAAATTATCTTAACAGACACCTTATGAAAGATTTTATGGCAAATAAGCATATGAAAAAATGTTCTATATCATGTCATTAGGGAATTTCAAATTAAAACAAGATATGATGACACACATATTAGAATGGCCAAAATCCAAAAAACTGATACCACCAAATGCTTACAAGGATGTAAAGCAATTCCACTTGAAGGTATATACCAAAAATAATTGAAGGCAGAGACTATAAAAGATACTTGCACACCCATGTTAATAGCAGCATTATTTACAGTAGCCAATGGTGTAAATAAACCAAGTATCCATCAATAGATAAATAGACAACCAAAATGTATATACATATTCATACAATGAAATATTATTCATCCATAAAAAGGAATGGAATTATGATACATGTTACAGCATGAATGATCCTTGAAAGTATTATCAAAAAAAAAATCAAGACTAAGGACTATTACTACTTAGAGTGAGAATACAGGGCAAAAAATTAACCCTGGGGATGGCAAACATTTAAAGGGCAAGCTAGAAGACTGAGAAAAAGAAGAAAACCCTGAGAATGTTATTTTACCAAAGTAAAAGGGCAAAGGTTTGAGATGGTCAACAGCAACAAGTACCTCAGAGGGTCAAGTACAATCAAACTGAACACTTTCAACAAATGAAGAAGCCATTTAAGATTTTAGCAACATTTTTTTTTTTTGGTAGAACACCAAAGATGACTGCAGAGAACAAAATTTCCTATATTTAAGATGGCGATGATATAGTACAACTTAGGGCTTTTTAAAGAATTAAATGAGATGATATATATAAAGTACATGAACTCACCTGGCCTTATTAAGCATTAAACAAGTGTTTCTTCTTACTAGGGTATATCCTTTATGCTGTTAGTAATAATGATTAATATACTTTAGCCTCAAAAAAATTCTGCATATTGTGTAACTCATTTGGTTTACTTTGTACTGTGCTGGTCAACCTACAATCATTCTTTTTTCCCCTCTAAGATTATCTTAAACAGTAACCCACTCCTAGGTTGCAAAATCTTGAAACAATGCAAAAATGTTTTCTTGAGCATCTCCTGAATTCTTGCTTTCAGCACACCAATGTAAGATCCATACGCCACATAAGCTTTGAGTCTCTACTGTAATCCTTTTTTAATATTATTTTTAGTAGAATTTCAAAGATATTTTACAATGAGCATCACTGAAACACTGGAAATTGATTACTGTGCTACATCATTCTTGATCATTATGTCATATTATTTCATTATGAAAGTTTCTCAAAGATGCTCTTCTATTAGCTATGTAGCTATATTCTATTATGATTCAACACAAGTTGCAGCAAGCTTATATATCTTTTAAGAAAGCTTTAATATTTTACAATTTAAATTAACAGTTTGGGTTCAATATGCATTAAAAGATAATAGCTCATTAGTATGCTTCAGTTATTGTTTTATGAATGTTTCTAAATGATTGCTAGTTATTGGCATCTCAAATACTCTATATTAAGATAACCATCTTTGAAACCTACTTATTTTCATTTTCAATTACTCAATCACAATAATTATAGCTCTGTCTTTATTGCAATGAACAAATTCCCATCAGAAACAAACTTCTTTTATCAATGGGCAATTACTTAATTGTTTTTAGAGAACTTGGTAACAAATACTACTCATTGTTCATTCCAAATGACTATAAATCATTATCTGGAAAACGGATGGTCTCCAAAATTTTCAGTACCAATTAACACCCAAATTAAATTATTTCTTCAAGGCAATAAACATTTCACAACAAGACACTAAAACTACTTAAGTTTCATTAATGCTATTTTAATTTTAAGAGCAGTTCACCTATAGTTTGTATTCTTGATAGAATAGCTCTTCTGGTAACCTGTAATTTTGTCACATATGAAACCTTTAATCCATTTGTTTTCTTTAAATCATGGTAAAAAATTAGCATTGAAATAAATAAAAGAGATCAGTTCTCATAGCATCTGGCAGCATTATAATTAAAGTTTTATCAACAGAGCTGTTACAAGCCTGGTTTAAAAAGAACTTAAATGTAGTGGTTAGTGAGGTTAGAAGTTTAATGTAAGAATTTCAAGTTAATAAAACGCCAGTACAAATTCCTACATTATATTTCAGCAACTCTTTTCAATATGTCACTTTTTAATGTTTTTAGTTAAATGTTATTGAATAACACCTTATGAATATTTCAATTTTCTAGACATATGCAAATATTCCATTTTTATTAAGTGTGTCTGCTAGGTGGTGCAATGGTGGCACAGTAAGTTATAAACTCCATATGAGTAGTAGTCTGCTGAATTGCAATATAGAAAATGTCCAACGTACTTCTGTTAAACAAAGGAGTAAAGAAACAACTTCTGTGACATTTTGGCAAGTTAGGCTATTTGCCTAGCATTATTCACACCATTAATTTAATTTTTCCTATATCAACAGATAACAAGGATGAATTATGAGGAGAAAATAAAACTTGGACATTTTCTCATCCTTCCTTATTGCCTAATACTCTTACATAAGATGTTTAATCACCAATGCTTCTGAAATAATAAAAGGAGAAAATAAGTTAAAAGGAAAGTCTAAATGAGAGATGATATTATTCTTTACTTTAAGGCAGACACACTAAAAAAGTAACTTTGGCAAAGAAAAGACACAGATATACAGTATATTTTTAACTACTAAAAACAGATTCTCTTAAATTGTCCTATTATGATTAACTTTAATGAGTGAGAGTTTTTAGTAAGCACTGAATAAAAAATACTGGTTATTTTGGCATTCTATATATTGAAGAAACTACACATATGATCAGATAACCCGTCAGCAGCATTTGGCAGATAAAAATTAAAGGTGTTCATCAGCATGTGTATTAGTTACCTATTGCTGCTGTAATAAAATTACCAAAAATGTAGTAGCATAAAACATGACAAATTACTATCTTAATAGTTCTGGCATTTAGAACATCAAAATTAGTGGGCATACTCAGGGTTGGTTCCTTCTGGAGGAACCAACCTTGATGTGTGGCCTATAGCTTGTATTATCCAATTTCATGCTGTCTTCATCTACAGATTCTGATCCTCCCACTTCCCACTTATAAAGACCCTTGGGATTATACTAGGCTCACTTAGATAACCAGGAAAATCTCCCTCATCTCAAGATCCTTAATTCTATCACATGCACAAAGTCTCTTTTACTATGTAAAATAACATCACAGGTCCAAAATATTGGGACATGGACATTTTTCGGGGGGGCCATTATTTAGCCTACCACAGGGTACAAACCCTGAAGATGAATAATATAAGAAAAAATAAATATAAAACCATTTTAAAGTTTGTATATCTAAAATGCAAAATAGAAAAAAAAGAGAATAATATGTCTAATATTATTCTATAATAAGTGAAATAATGCTGGAACATTAATAAAAAAGCAATAAAATATAAGGAATAGTAAACTATGACAAGTTTTAAGGAAAGTAATTTAGATCTCTATATACAAGGACATATAGAAAATACAGTTATTGCCAAGAAGTATAATTAAGCTCTTTGAGCTAATCGCAAATATGGTTTTTCTTTCTTGACAGGCATGACTGTTTTGCTCAAAAAAGAGTTGAAGCCTATTATTAAAACAAACAAACAATTAAAATTCTAGCACCTTTGAATTAGGATGATTACACTTATTTGAGAATTTCGGTGGTGCTATGAATGTCAGTAAATACCACTTACAGTATTAATAATGATACCTTACAAAAGGTAAGGTAGCAGAATGCAAATGAACACACAGATAAAAGAAACAGGAATTATAAAGCTATAAAATTAGATCATAAAACAAGCTGAAGGAACATAGAACCACAGAGGTATGAAAGCTTAAAAAATATAAACATAGCTACCAGTTTTCCTCCACTATATAATCACAGCTTGTGAATAAATGTGAGATTAGTTTTAGTTTAGCCAGCAATAGTTATTATCTGAATTTAAAAAAATAAATAAGAAGGAAGGAATGTTTTCCAAGCAGAATCAGTTAAAATTCCCTGACAGCGATGCTAATGTCTATACTCTTGAATTCTTCTTGGTTTGATAATCAGCCTTATATGCTGGAGGAATAGGTTGTCCTCTCCCTTCAGAAGCTGCCCTGTCTGTCTGCCACTGGACTTGCAGCTGTTCATGTTACATCCACCCCTAAGCTATGAGTTTTACATTACACTTTCTGGAATAATCAACTGCCATTTGAGGTAAGAAGATTTAAACTGAAGAGGAAAGTGTTGGGCAATAATGAACCTTCACAAATTTTAGGACTTTCTTTATTTCAGCAGATCTTTGTAAGGGAAAATTCTAGTAGGCTATTAATAAACAAAACCACAACTGCCTTATGGGGCTACTAACAAACTTATACATGGTTCATTTCCTTTAACATTTTCTTTGGGATGAGATTCCATTGTGAAATATTACATTAATTTGCAAATGCATGAAAACCAAAGTCACCATAACTGAGAGCTGTAATTTTTTCACCCTTTTTATAGCATAGCACATCAAATATACAATTCAAGCACAAACCTCTCTAATGTCATAACTCACACACACTGTCCACAATATTGTTCAATATTCATGAACATATATCTTGTATTTAGACAAATCTATTGCTTTCTGTTTTCCCAAACTCTTGTTTTGGGAGGCTTTTTGTTTTGCTCTTAAAAACTCTGCTCTCTGGCTATCATCTAAAAGACAAAATACTAGTGAGGATATAGAGAAAAGGGAACCACTGTACACTATTGGTAGGAATAAAAACTGGTACAACCACTATGGAAAACAGTATGGAGGTTCCTCAAAAAATTAAAAATATAATTACCATATGATCCAACAATCCATTTCAGAGAATATATCCAAAGGAACCAAAAATATTATCTAAAAGAGATACCCATATTCCCATATTCACTGCAGCATTATTCACAATAGCAAAGTATGGAAACAATCTAAGTATCTATCAACAGAAAAATGAATCAAGAAAATGCAGTGTGTTTATATAATGGAACATTATTAGGCCTTAAAAAGAAGGAAATTTTATCATTTGCAACAAAATCAATGAATCTGGAACATATGCTAAATAAAATAAGCCATGTAGAGAAAGACATATGTTCTGGTGCTACTTATATGTGGAATCTTAAAAAAAGAATGTCAAATTCATAGAAACATTAGCAAAGTGGTTGTCTGGGACTTAGGAATATGGGAAATAGGGAGAGGTTGGCACAAAGGTACAAATTTTCAGTTATAAGATGAATTAGGTCTGATGATCTAATGTATATCATGGTGATTATAGTTGATAACCCTGTATTGTATAACTGAAATTTGCTAAGAGAGTAGAACTTAAATGATCTCACACAAAAAAAAATCATAAATATATGAGATGATGGATATGTCAACTGGATGGGAGGAAATTCTTTTACAATGAAGATGTATATCAAATCATCATGTATACTTTACATATCTTACAATTTTTTTGTCAATTATACCTCAATAATCTGAGGGGGGAATAATTAAGCTCACGCTAGGTGATTAGAAGAAAGTAAAAAGAAATATTTTCTCATGATATAACTCTTATCTATACAGGTACAACTTTTTAGTTGCCTTCTTAAGCAACTGAACAGTACTTGTAACAGGTAATAAAGAATGAGGTTTATCTCAGATCTATTTTCCTTAGATGACATCTTAATGTTATCTACATATCTATAATAGCTTATGACTTTCCTATTAAGCAACAAGTTATTAGGGCATTTTTTTTAAAAGATTGAGCAAATCTTTAAAATATAGCAGCCTCAAAAGACACATATATAAAACTTTGTTCTGTAGGAATGTATGAAATAAACATTGCAGAAAGCAAAAACCAGTACTTTGACAAAGTGAAATATTTAAGTATATTTGTTGAGTGTGGCTCTGACTCTGAACCTTTAGATGTGGCTGCACAACACAAAGTAAAAGGCAGATTGGTTTTTATCCAGATTATTTCAGCAAAAGAAAAAGCAAATACAAATGATCTGACTCTGCTGGATAAAGATGTCTAAAATTTCAAAATTAAGATTACAATAATAAAATTAACCAAATATATGTTCAACATGAATCAAGTGTTTACATTTTTTTGCCAACTTTTTTATGACTATTTAAACTCACTTTGTGCTAAGAAATAACAAAATTTATTTGTTCTTTTATTTAATCAATATTAGCTAATATAATAATTTATTTATATTCACTATTTATTGAGTGCCTATGATCTTCTGTATTTTATGGAAAATGAAGAAGTAGAATACATTACTCCTGACTTTAAGAGTTTTATAGTCCATTGAGAATAGAAAGAATACACACAAAAGTATTATAATTACTATAAAAAAGCTATCAGGTTTAATTAACAAATAAGTGATGAGATGAACAACCTTGTTTGAAAAGGGGGCATAAAGTGAGTCAGAATAGCCATAGAAGGCTCTGATTAGAATACAAGAGGTCAAGATCAGGGATAAATAAAAGAGGTAAAGACTCCATATGTCTTTAGTACTGTAATGAGTCTGTTCAGGAGAACAATCAAAGATATATTAGAAATTATGAAATATTTTATTATACTCCTCAACTAATCTATAAAAAGTTCTCCCTTTTTGTAACATCACTATTTCCCTATGTTTTCAATTTGATATGACCAAATAACTACTGATGGGACCTAGAGAAGTTTAGGTGTCTGATATTTGAAAGGCATTCTATATTTATTATAATACCTATTATTTAATAAATATAGAATTATGACACACGTGTAGCCTTCAAAAAAATGAGGGAAAAAATCCTTGCATTAATTGTCCTCAAATGCAAAACAGAGTTGGGGATGTTTCCAACAGACTGTAACATCTTGATAGTGATGTTTTAGGATTAGTGTAGTGATGCCATGAAAGATAAAATAGGGCATAGAGAGGAGCATAGAGACCAAAACAAAAACCTTTACAGTTCCACCTTGAGAAAATGACATCGCTTACTCTTGCAAAGTGAAGTGCTTTGATAGACTAATTATATTTTCAATTCATGAGTGCTACGCTTGCCTCCTGAGGGACACATAGCAATCTATATTATACTTCAAAGCTGTCTTCTACAGATCTGTATTGTATGTCTATGTTATTTAAATGAACTAAGAAAATAATCACTGGAAGTGCAGTCTGGACTTGATTCTGAAATCTTTTAAATAATTCTCTAAAAATACTTATACATTGTCTAAGAAAATCAATTATTCAGAGTCTAAATGCATACTTCTATAAACAATAAATAAGGTAACATTCTCATCACCATTAGAGATAAAAATAGGCATCACAATTTAAATGCAATATACAATTGTTTTTGTAGCATACTTCTGCTATTAGGAATAAAGGAATAGTTTCAACCATTCTTTCTCTTATCTAAGGTATTTTCTGAATAACTGTACTGTGTTCTAACTGTTACTACTAAGCTTTCAATGCAAATCTTATATTACTTCAGAAAAATACAAGTGTCTTAAAACAGTAACAACAAACAACAACAAAACACTTGGGCCTTCTTTCTCCCACCTGCTGTATCTGAAGTATCATTTCAGCATGTGGTTTTTCAAAAAGGGCACACATTTATATAGTAAAACATTAAAAAGCAAGTAGACTTTATTGAATGTCTTTTGATCTGAGAATAATTACATCACACATCACTCAGGAAATCTAATTATACTTTGTCCCTGAAGTCAAACTCATCAAGGACAGCATCTACTCCCTGAAACTATTCTTTTTGTTCTTTCAAGGCAGGAGACAACCTGTTACTATCTTTCCACCCCTCCTTTGCCTTTCCTTGCTCTTTCCCTTGGTTACATAATCTTTTCAGGGAAATCCATGGCCATATTTTATGAAAATCAGGTTTTCTTTTTACAATTCTCTGCTCCACACATCATGAAATTAGCACCACAGAGAAAACAATAATTCTTCTTTGGAAACTAGAAGGAAAAAGAATGTAAATGCTTAAAAATTTTTAATATTCATACATATAAGCATATTAGGAAAAAATTTTTGCTCCAGAGTATTAATTGCATGAATCCTACCCCCAGGTGGTATCCATTTAATCGTTCAGAGTGAATATAGTAATTCTTCTAAGTTTGTAAGTTTTAATGCAGTATTAAGGCTAAATTTGAATTATAAAATTACATAGGCACTGATTTAACAAAATCTTGAAATTGGATTATTTTATACTAGGAGTGAACATGCATTTTCCTTAGAGTTACTAGGTACTTTTTAGTTTTAATATTACATTCACTATGCTCTAGTTTAAATTTTGATAATTAAAATATTAAATTATGATATTACCATTGTTGTCTCTTGAATGGATCCAAAACTGTTGATAAAAATGTTGACTACTACATCAACAGGAATACCTGTAAATAAAAATTGAGTATATATTTAGTAGGTGTAAAAAAACTTGGTCAAATCTTCACATTTAATGATTTATGCATTTTTTCCCAGTCTACATGGGATGTAATATTAGAAATCAGTGGTCTCAGTATACCGTGTTCACAATGCTATTAACTTATTTTCCTAAATGAAGATCATAGCACAAATCAGAAACAAGTTAAGTTGTAGTTGTTATTTATTCAGATATATTTATCTCTTAAATTGTAAAGATGTCAAAAAATACATTCATTTTACCTTTCAAAAATTTTTAAATAGGCTGATGACTCTAATTAAAGAAAATGTAAGTTATTCTTTAAAGACATAATTTTAAAAAATAAGGCTTAATTTTTTTGCATTTTTATAATCATCTCAAATTCATACTTTAATTGGTCAAGCAGTATTCAATAAATTGTACTTACAACTATTACATTTTTATTTTTAATTCATGAAAATGCAAAGTTAGACATATAACAGAGTCATTCTAAAGATTTTAGCCTGACCTTTTGGAAAATAATTTGAAAGTTCATGGAGTGAGAACTAGGGTATAATGTTGCAAAGTTCTTCTTTCTTTCTTTCTTTTTTTACATTGTGGGCTGCTAGTTGGGCTAACAAAGGGAAAATGTGAATTTAGCCTTTCAGCCACATAACTCTGACTGATGAAAAACAGGTGGTGAATCAATATATGGTAGACATGTGACAATCCAGACTATGGCTGTTTTTGAAAGTAACTGAATAGGTTCTGGTAATGAACAAAAACCCCTGTTTTTACAACATAGTTGTATAACTTCAGATGACTAGAAGCAGCTGCAGACTATTTTGTTTTTGTTAAGGAAAAAGAAATCAAGCTTTATAATGTTAATCTGATCTACATTAATACCTGTCTTTAGGATTACAGTTTTCCAGAGATTTTTTCATACAGCTTTTCCTAATTCATCCAGGGACCAAAAAAGAAAGAAAGAAAAAGGAAAAAAAAAAAAAACAAAAAGGAAAATTTGCACAACTATACAGTCTCATGATTCTTATTGCAAGTATGAATTTTGTTCTTTAAAAGTGTGATAAACTACAGTATTTTATTGGAGTAAAAACAATCAGTGTTGTAGAAAACACAGTCACTTTTACTCACAAAATGTTTTTAAAAACTATATAGCTATCATTTTTTCAGCTGAGGAGTAAATTTTTAATCAATGTAAAAGCCTTTAAAAAAGTAAAAAAAGAATCTAAATACATATCAGAACTGTAGTTTGTCCCTAAGTGAGTGTATGGCCACTCTCCTACAAACCATAACCTTGGTGTCAATGAATAAAGCCAGTTCTGTATGCAGAACCTAAATTTTAAATTGCTAGTGTTAAAAATACTAAGTACTCACAAAACCCATTATAGAAGTTAGCTATTAATTCACAACATACCCTTTGAAAATAAGCTGAGAACTATAGAAAACTATTTGAATTAATATTTTGCTCATCTTTGAGCATTTTTGGCATTAAATTGCTCTGAATTTAAGTAGATTACAGAACAGTTACATGTCAATTTAAAATCTTACTACTTTAAATATTACAAATAAATGATTTCAGAAAACAAAATTAATTTTAAACTATGAAGAATGAAAATATTTTGGGGAGAAAAACCAACCTTTGAAATTTGGTCTTATCCTGGGATCATAACTGACCAATAGCCTATTCAAGATATTGCTAGTGGAGTTGGCAGGCACTCGGGCGAGGTCCTCTGCTGATTGCTGGCTACAAGAGAAAAGAACAAAATAGAACCTTGATAAGTATTTAGAAATAGCAAGCAACAAGAATGGGTAATTCTTACTGGAGAGAAGACTTTGCTTTTTGAGACAAATCTACAGTTATAGCACGACATTTCTAAATAGAAGTAAGTGAAAAGTAGTATGCATGGTCAAAGTCCAATTGTCAGAGTCCAAAATATATTTGTCCTAAAAAATAAAATACAAAAATATTTTAGCAGTTCATTTTACCAAATGCATGAAACACTGTCCTCAATACTTTGAATTACTTTTAAAAAAATAAAACTAAGCAGACATCTTACTTGTCCTGAAGTAAGCTGCAGTCAAAATCTACACAAGCACAAAAAGAGTGCAGACAGTGAGAAAACAGCTAAAAAAGATAGTTTTGAATAACGTGTATTAACCTTCTGACTAAGCAAATGAATATATGCATACTATAAGGTGAGATGGCTAGGGAGATAATCTAAGAATTCAAAAACAGTCATGCCAACATTTATAAAATGATGGTGCCCAAGAAATACACAATGAATGTTACTGAGTTAGACATGTTTGGGGATGGGGATGGAGAGAGGAACTCTCATTTAAAATGGAGCCCTGTAGGGGGAGCTCTCATGAAAATACTACTCGTTGCAGCCAGAAAACAAGCAGGAAAAAGAAAGATAATTATTTCAACAAGTGAGAACTTTTGTCATGTAGGAATTTTAACTCCTGCTTTTAAGAAAAGGAAGAAGGATCCCTCCCTGCCTCAGCAACAGCACTACCCATCCCTTGCAGCTGATGAAAATCCACCACACCCTCGAAATCATTTTCTTCTCCAGTGAACAACCCTCCCCTATTTCCTCCTGAAATCTCAGAAAAGCTAACCTTTCCTTTGACTCTTCCACCTTGCGTATGGTTTACCATCTCGTGCTTGTCCTAAATTGCAATTCTCTGCTTATTCCTGTGTAAATTCATCCACCAATAAAATAACTGGCTATTTTTATTCTTGAGGTTGACTATGAAAATTGGTAAAAGAAGTTTTTCTATTATCTGGTCAATTAAACAAGACAAATACTCTACAGAGTTATAAAGTACAATTCTTTCATATGTATATATGAAAGGCTGTCAATTATCACAAAGGGGAAAAATTGCTCTACTTTTCTATTTCAATTAACTTTGAACAATGAATCTTGATTAAATTGGTAGTTGCTTGAGAACACTTAAAAAATAACCACACTTGGAAGCCAAAGGAAAATGTATAGTTGCTTATTATTTGGGTTTGTTTTAGCACCCATGAAGTCTTATCATGTAATCATTTTGCAATACAAAAAATAATAATAATAATAATCCATGAAAATCACAAGAAATAGTAAAATTATACTTGGAGTATCTAGCACATTCCACCCTGTATTTATATCATAAAAATGTCCATTTCATAATTGATATTAATTTATATGAAATAAATTTAGATGTAATGGGCATGGCTTTGTTTTGAAATTCTAGCTCTTACATATCTGGCAATTCTGTTCTGAGTTAATTATCATACAACCTACTGATAAGGTACAAACACTATAGATGAGATATAACTGATATTAAGAAATTTAGGAAAAATTTAAAAATACTATGAAATGATATAGCCTTATCAGACAGAGTCCAAAATATTTAAGAAAAAAAAAAAATGAAAATCAATCAGTTAAACCTCCCAAAGTTGCAGGAGATGATGACATAGATTTTTAAAATTGCTTCTCATGGGCTTAGTAGCTCCAATACCACACACAGCTGCAGGGAGTTGGGGACCGGTAATAAGATTTTCCATTTCATTGTAGGTGAAATTGTAATCTCCTTAGAGCCAATTGACATCCCTATCAGAGACAGAAAACTCTAAAAAGAATGAGGGTTTGTGGGAAGGTTGGATATTAGAATGAAAATTAGAATGAAAAAACATCCAGAAGGTTTCTCATTCAAGGGATGAAAATAGAATTGATTAACTATAAAATACACTTGTATTGATTTTATTAACGACCGCTATTATTATGCCTTTTGATATAAAATCCTTCACAAGCACATTCCTTCTAAGCAGTGAAATGGCCAGACAACATAAAGACAACACACTTTTGTAGTAGAAGATTTTCCAGCCTGTTATTTTTCTTACAGCGGTGAAGGGTGACAGAATATGCCACCCTA
Source organism: Cynopterus sphinx (assembly GCA_030015415.1). Classification (NCBI taxonomy): domain Eukaryota; kingdom Metazoa; phylum Chordata; class Mammalia; order Chiroptera; family Pteropodidae; genus Cynopterus; species Cynopterus sphinx. The sequence goes on from CM057390.1 coordinate 58,413,565, forward strand.
CAATGTGCTTCTTTGGTATAAGAATTATTTTGAGCTAAAAGGCAGCTGAAAAACAGCCAATGAATGCAGGGAGAAGCTTTCTCTGAACTCTCATTTCCTGTTTAAAAACAGATCTTACAAAAGAAACTCAGTTGTCATAGGTTCCCTCCCTATGGGTTTCATCAGCTCAGACTGACTGACTTTAAATTAATCACATGAGAGGAGACTACAAATGGACACCACACCCAGGCAGATTTGGTCATAAACTATCATATTTCCCATCTGTTTTTCTAAATCATCTTTCCTAAAATCATTTATTCCACCTTAAGTGGCCTATGTCCCTCCTCCCCTTCTCCTATTAGATGATATATATATAAGCTCCTAAATTTCTCTACTTTTTTGTGTATTCACTTTTTTTTTTTTGCTGGTGCCCGTGCACATAACATTAAAACTTAATAAATTTGCATGCCTTCTCTCCTGTTAATCTGCCTGTTTCCAGTTTATTTAATAGACCCAGCTATAAACTATAAGCTGCATCAAACTCATCTCCTAGCTGTTCTCACTACCAAATTTTGTCTTTCCTCCATTTACTAGCTCAGAATAAATCCCCCTTCCCGAAATATTATAACTTCCACTCCTTATTGTACTAATCTAAAACCAACCTCTCCTTTAAGACTGGCTTTCTAAAATCTTGCCTCAATAAATACACCCTACTCTAATGAATACATATTGGCAATAATTTTGTAGCTTCTTTTCCTATCTACTTGTATATCACCAACTAGACTGGATGCAGACAGTGTGATTCCTGAGAAAATCATGGCTTCTACATTTGGTAATTCCCAATACTACTTGTGTAGTACTATATACACATTGTTTCAAACATCAAGGACTTTCCATCTGCCAGCTCTTCTAAGTAGACCAGCCTCAAGATACCTGCACATGCTATAGCGGTGGCAGTTCCACACATTGATTCCAGATGAGAAGCATTTCTTCCTGAGGTGTCCTCTTAGGAGAAAGTACATATTTTTCCCCTCAGAAGCTTGGACATTGCTGAACAAATCATTGGTCAGGAGGAAGAAACAATCATGACTGGCTCGAATCATAATCTACTATGAAACAGATATTGGAGAACCAACCATCCTGTCCTTGACATTCTTTCATTTCATGATTACAGAAGAGGTATTAGCCATGTAGAGAGCTGTTTTTTGGTCAGGTAAAAGAAAAAAGCCACACTGGTAGAAGAGTAGTTGAGTAAATGGAGCAATAGAGCACACAGTATATATGAAAATGAAGACACAGCAAGGTTATGAGATGTATCTAAAGTGGTAGAAGGAAACCTGGTAATCCCTATTCCTACTTAATGTTTTATGATAAGCCTGCCATAATGGAAGTGAAATAATATCTACTGTCTTATTACCATCCACCCATATATTGTTTCACATTGCTTTAGGACAATAATGTATATCACACCTTAAGTTCTGCTAGTCTTACTAATTTTTTAAAAATTATTAGTCCTGGAAAACCCAAATTTGGCCTTTTTAGAATTTATCAGTGTCACTGTTCCCTCTAGCTATCTCCAAACACTTATATTTTTCTTCACAGTCCCCCACCCCAAAATCTTAGTTGTTAACAACAATGACAAAAACGTTGGCTGACAAATCTCTTGAAATTAAAAAAAAAAAATAAGAATATGCTATAGCTCCCTATCTTTTATTCTTATTCTTATTTTCATATTTCTGATGCAGGTAATTTGATATAAACAGTTCACCCTTTTCTGTATTAGAATTTCAGAGACTTTTTAAAATTTAAGTAAAATTTCATGTAATTTATACTCACCTGCATGAATTTAGGGATTTTTCCTACCTTAAAAAATAGAAAAATCCTATTTTTTCACTTAGTCAATACTAAAATGACATTAAAATCATCTCTATACATTGAAAATCATCTTCAGAGCAAGATGCCTAGGCATCTTTCAAAAAGCTGAAACAATGTGCAGGTAGCACATTTTCCTATATCTGCATTTTAATATATATAACCTTATAATTTGGAAACTAGTAGTATTTATGCAAAATAAGCAAGAACAAGAAGAGTGAAATGATTTTAACTAGGTCACACACTTAATGCTAGTTTCATTATTAGAGTTTTCATATTCTGAATCTCAGTCCAGTGTTTTATCCATCCGATTATGCCATTTTATTTCAAGAAATCTATCAACAATTATGGTCTTATTACAAAACAGGATTTATTTCATGGAAATATGATATTAATTTAAAAAAATAACTTACTCTACTCAGGCAATGTGATCAAATGACTAGAGAAAATAATGTTCTATAACAAAAACCTTTTTACAACCAATCCTCTTTTGTTCACTTGTCTAAACTTGAACTGATGTCATTACTGATATGTAAAGTTATGCAAGGAATGTATCGGGCTGTATAGCTGTATGATGTCATGTTTTCCAGCACTAAAGGAAAATCCAGAAATTTCTTTCCAAAGGGAGCTCAGTTTTCCATTAACTGTAGAATGTTTATATTTTATATGACCCTTTAGTAACCACATTGCTAAGTTCCATTTCAAAACTGGGGTGTACGAGTATATTGTCTTAATTTCCTCCCTCAGAACAGAAATCTGAGTCCAAAGGGATTGTTTTGTTTTCCATAGTTATAAATGCTACAACAATGTTCAAAGGTTGTCTCAGACCTGAATGTGATAAGGCATGTGTCAGCATTAGTAATCTGGGTGTGAGAGCTGCAAAGCTTTCAGCTGGACATGAACTGAAGCAAGCAGAAAACAGCAAGAAAAGAGTAAAATAAGTAAAATGTGTGGGCTGTATTATTTCCCCTCTTTACTCCAGGGCAGTGATTCTTTACCTCTTTTTTAGGTTACAGACACTGCTGAGAATCTGATTAAAACTATGTTCTTCCCTGAAAAATACACAAAGTTTGTAATGCTGAGCTTCATGTAAACAAATGCTTGTCTTCTCATCTGAAGTGAGTGGGAAAAGATTTTTTAAAAAATCAGGTATCTTGTAGTGAAAGAAAGTAAGCTCAGGAAAAAAAAAGTGATGAGACTATGGCAAAGGGACACAAAATTCAACTGAATGAACTCCCAATGGACAAATATGAATGATTTGAGCAATAAAATATAGTATTGGGTTATATTCTGAATTATAAAATAAAATCTGAGTGTCTCTCTCTCTGTCTCTGTCTGTCTGTCTCTCTCTCCATACACACACACACACACACACACACACACACACACACACAGCTCTTAAAAACACACAATCCCAGTCTAATCATGAGAAAAACATCAGACAAATCCCAATAGAGTGACATTTTACAAAATACCTGCGTAGTACACCTCAAAACTATCATGGTCATAAAAAATACAAGGCAAGTCTGAGAAACTGTCAAAGCCAAGAGGAGCCTAAGAAGACATAATGACTAGATGTAATATAATATCCAGAACGGGATTCTGGAAGAGCAAAAGGACATTAGGTAAAAACTAAAGAAATCTGAATAAAGTATGGACTTTGGTTAATAACAGTGTATCTGGTACTTGTTCTTTAATTGTAAAAACTATATCATGCTAAAGTAAGATGTTAGTAATAGGGGAAACTAAATGCAGGGTATTTGTGAACTCTGTAGTATTTGAGCAATTTTTCTATAAATGTAAAATTGTTGTACAATAAAAAGTGTATTTAAGAAAGAAAAGGAGCAAAGGGCCAAAGATCTTAACAGATCACTTACCAAAGAAGATATACAGATGGCAAATAAGTATGTGAAAAGACACTCTAAGTCATAGGCTATCAGTGCAATTAAAATGAGATACTACTACACACCTAGTACAATGAAGAAAATCCAGAACACTGACAACACCAAATACAAATGAGGATGTGGAGCAACAAGAACTCTCATTTGTTATTAATAAGAATGCAAAATGGTACTACCACTTTGAAAGACCTTTGGTCTTTTTTTAAAATAAAAACTATACATGCTCTTCCTATCCTATCCAGCAACCTTGCTCCTTGATAATACCCGAAAGAGATGAAAACAATGTTCACACACACACAAAAAACCTGCAAACAATGTTTATAACAGCTTTATTCATAATTGCCGAAACCTGGAAGTAACCAAGATGTCCTTCAGTAGATGAATGGATAAACTCTGGTACATTCAGACAATGGAATATTATTTAGTGTGAAAAAGGAATGAGCTATCAAGCCATGAAAAGACATGGTTAAATGTCAAGCATGTGACAATCTGGAAAAAGCTAAACTATAGAGACAGTAAAAAGATCAGTAGTTGCCAGGGATTGAGAGAAAAGGGGAAATAGGCAGAGCACAGATTTTTAGGGCAGTGAAAATACTCCTCTAGATAATCAGATAGATAAATATGCATATAAAAACATACACTTTCATATATTCAGGAAACAAACTAAGTCAGTATTATGAATCCAGATAATTGAGGGGTTATTATAGAATATTTTTGTTTTGTATTTTCTTAACTATAGCATAATTTATTATTACCTCTCTTGACAGCTTCTGTATTTATTTCCCATCCTGTTTTCACAGATTAAACTGTGAACAGGTTTATGAATACAGGCAGTGAGTGATACCTTTTTTACACTAGTTGAATTTAATTAGTTTATATTTATTGGAAAAGAATGTGTTTATGGGTACATGTCTATGTGTGCGGCAAAGTATGTCATGTTATTATAGGCCAAGAATCATAATTAAGAACAGTGTTCCACAAAATTCATTTTATTTATTCCCCCCAGTTGGGCTTAAGGAACTTTTGGATCCTGTAGAAACATTTTCAAATCTCGTTTAACTTCAATTATGCAATTACATCATGTGTGGCTCAAAGAAAAATGTTTTTCACAAAGTAGAAACATCTATTTGGAGAGATGCTGGATTTCAGATACTAGCAATTTCCAAATCTCATCAAAGGCTATGGTGTTTTTTAGCTTCATATCACATCAATACTACAAGTATCCTCTATTTATATGGTATGTAAATACCATATAACAATGCAAACAGTGCAAAGCACTATACATTCTCACTACTTCTCATTAGTTTGTTAATTTGATACAAACCTCATGACACAGGGAATTTAACTGAAGTCTCAACCCAAACAAAAAGTTTATCATGCAGTTACTTTCCATACTATGCTAAAATAATATTACATCCTTGCCTAACCAATAAAAATCCTCCGTAACTCTCCTAAGTCTACTACTAACTACAGCTGGAACAGTACTTAGTTTTCCTCAATTTTCCATGTATGGCATAAATATAAAATGTTTCTCTTCTGGCTTAATAGAAATGGCAATAAGATAAACCCGTACTCACACACATAATAAAGCTGAGTTAAGTGTGGGTATAATTGAAGAAACACTTGTCTAAGAGTCAAGAAACTGGTGTTCTAGCCCCAGACAGGCTAAAAGATTCTCATATGATATGGGGCAAATCACTTACCCTCTCTCAGCCTCAGTCTCCTCACCTTTTAATCAAAGGTTTAAATGGGGTGACTTCTAAAATCCCATTCAGGCGATAACCCAGCTCTACCTGCAGTAGATACTATGGTGTTGCATTTCCCAGTTGGCTCCTTGAGAACTGAGGTGGCTGCCAAGAATGTTGGCTGTGTAGGGTTCTGAGCTGAGTCTCTTCTGGGACAGTCTTCAGTTGAGGGAAGGCCTCTTGCCCCAGGTGCAACTCACATCCAAAGACTTTGATATGGGGATACAAAGGGATCTGAGTCTCTTTTTACTATTGGAGACAACTCTGAAAGGCCATCCCAGCTTCAGGCTCCCAGTGGCATCAACTGATATGTCAAGTGCAGTTGCGCTGTTCCTGTGTTTGAACTCGCTTTCCTCACCCACAAGAGTTGTTCCAAAAGCAATTAATCTCTGCATGTGAATTGTTGTCTCAGAGTCTTTCTCTGAGTCAATTCAGTCTATAAGATTAACTAAATAGTAAGATTCCTTAAAGAACAAAAGCTTAACCATCATGCAACTATCAATATGCTACATTTCTCTTTTGTTTTAGTTATTCTTGAATTCATTTAACCAAGATCTTGAGCATTTATTATATGCCATGCATGGTGCCATATGCTGGTTATGCATTTAAGAATCAAACACTATTTTTTATTATTATCATATTAAAGTGGTAATTAAAACTGTGGGTTCAGATGAATTTATCCATTGATTCTCAGCTTTGGCCATGCATTGAATTCATGTAAGAAACTCTGCAAACTACTGATGCCTAGCCCAACCCCATCCCCAGTTTTAATTAGCTTGGGATGAGGCCCAGCATCAGGATTTGAAAAGCTCTTCAAATGATTCTAGCGGTCAGATGAGTCACTTGTAAGAGACTTTACAGTGAGTGAGGACATAGAATTGAAACATGAGGCACTCCAAGATTTTATGAGCAGATGGAGAAAACTAAGCCAACGATTAAGGAAAAAGATACACTGCCCAAGAGGGAGGAGGAAATCCAGAAGTGTGTGGTGTCAACAGAACTCTAGGAAAAATAATATTTTATGGAAAGGTTGATTAACAAGACCAAATGTCAGGGGGAGAGGTTCAGATAAGGACTGAAAACCCTCTGTGGGATTTAGCAAAAGGGCGAGGGAGTTCTTCAGCTGAGAAAGAGACAGAAGCCATGTTGGATCAAACAGTGAGTAGGAGGAAAAGAAATGGAATGAGGGGGTCCATCTATTAAAAAGTTTGACTAGGTGTGACTTCAGCAAGATGAAATAGAAAGCTTTGGACCTTCATTTTCCCCATGGACAAACTGTCTCAACAGCAATGCACAGATCAATTCCTTTTGTCAGAAATCCAGAAACTACTTGAGAGGCTTCTATACCCAAATAGCTGCAATGAAACCAATAGGGACACCCTCTCTCCATAATCCCCACTGCCAGATAGCACAGCAGGCTTCCACCCAGCGGGAATCCTCAATATTGACCTCACATCTAATACCCCAGCTTTTCTAGATGCTACCCTAAGGACCAGATTCTATCTCATTTGTTTTGGAGCAATGACAGGGACCAGTTTATGCCAGTCCCCTGTGGACAACAGAGAACCAAGCAGCAGTTGGGACAAAGAAGCTCACCACAGCTCCAAGCTCGCCCCTTCAATGCACAGCATTTGGGCCATAAATCCCAGTTCCTCTCTGTATCTGCACACCCATGGTCATTTTATTCACAATAATCACATGTGGAAACAACCTAAATGTTCAGTGACAGATGAATGAATTTTTAAAAAATATATGGTATATACATACAGTGAAATACTATTCACCCTTAAAAAAGGAAGTCCTCCTACATGCAACAACAAGGATGAACGTTGAGGGCATTATGCTCAGTGTAATAAGTCAGCCACAGTTGCACAAATACTGCATAATTCTACTTATGTGAGGCACCTACAACAGTCAAACTCATAGAAGCAAAGAACATGACGGTGATTGGCTGGAATGAGGGGGAAATGAGGAGTACTAATTAATAGGCAGATTTTCAGTTATGGAAGATGAGTAAGTTCTAGAGATCGGCTATTCAACATTGTGCCTACGAATAACAATACTGTATTGCATAGTAAAAAAATCTGTTAAAAGGGTAGGTCTCATGCTAAGTGCACCACAATAATTTCAAAACGACTTCCAGTGGCAACCCCCTAAAATGAAAACAGTTGAATTAGTTTGCTTTTTTTTATTTTTTGGCTGAACCAAATGGCTGATTCCTCGAACTATTTGCATAGCTATTTTTGGAAACAAAATTTAATTTCTTGGCTTTCTTCTAAGGAGAATCTGGCACATGGAAAGATAAAAAGTAAACGCCAGTGGGACGAAATGTCACTGGATATACTCCTACGTACCTCAAATTTGAAAATTAATAAATCCACTTTTTCCACTCCCCCCTCTCCAAGAAAAATAAAAGTCTGAGTATATGGCCTCTAGACAAAGAGAAAGAGTAACTTGAAATAGATGTGAGTTTCAGAGACACGCTGCATTTTCCTTTGCATTAGTCTCTAATGCAAAACCCAAGTTGAGTGGGGAAATCTGAAAAAGTTAATCCCAATTTCAGATCTCCTCCCCCCCAAATAGGAGTCAGTGAGTTCTAAATGATGGGTGAAGAAATTATCCTTAGATAGACGGACTCTTTCGCAATAAGGAGCGAAGGGAATAGAGGGAGAGGCAATATGGGCAGGGTCATATGCCTGGTAGCAGCAAACTGAGTCAGACGGATTTAGCGTCCTCATTGAAAGCTTCAAGCCAACAATCCAGAACAATTTTCTTTATCTGCCATAATGTAAGAATACTTAGATGAGCATCTAGAAGATAAAAAAAATGAAATATACTGCACTGTATTTTAAAACAGTTCAGAACCTTCAAGGTAATCAATAACACATTAATGTGACTGATTTTGAAATTTATTTTTAAAGGTATTATGATACCATATCCAGTACTGTTACAAATGATTAATGACATGATTAATGTCATCAATCACCCATATTTTGTTAACATTTTTGGGGGGTGGAAATGTTCCTTGAATGTAAGTTTTTAAGAGCTGAAACTACTTCTCCCTCACAAAACTCATACCTAGATAGAATTACACATTGTGAATATACTACACTTATAGTATTCCACAAATATTTAGTAAGTCATTCAACAAATATTTAGTGAGTCATTTAACTAATATTTAGTGTGTGCCTACCACAGTCAGGCATTTCCTAGGCCATGGGAAAATACCAGCAAACAAAACATACAATAACACCTGCTCCATGAAACCCAACCCCTGATTCATGAGTGTTGGCTACAGAATAGGCATCAAAAAGTCCCCATTTCCCATTCCTTAAAGAATACTATTCAGTGCTATGGTTTGTTTTGATATAGTTCCCAATAACCATGATCCCAGGTCTAGCCACATTTAAGAAAAAGTAACGGTTATTCCAATATCATGGTAAATATCTTCATTTCTAATTTAATTAGTTTGCTTGCTTTTCCTTTTTTCCCCATGTGTGATTTGTTTTCTTGTTTACTTTTTTATTTAATCTTTGAATACAAATTAGAAACTAAATTGAGACTGTACTAGAAAAAGCTGACATAAGTGGAGCCATTTTAAAATAGAGCCAGAGCAGCCATTTGGGTGAAACTGCTTACAAGTCTTGCTCCTTGAACACTCAGAATGCCTGAACTGGGCAAAACAACCTCTGGACTGGGCTAAAGCAACACTGTCTTATAAACAGTCGTCTGTAAAACTAACAGAAAAGCAGACATCCCGCCTGAGAGAACTGTTAATTATGGGGCAGCTAAAGAATAGCTCAGTTTGTTAACATTAACAGAAATTCCTTTCCTCTAGTCATGTAACCATTTCCCTTCCTTTTCACATAAAAAGCCTTTGTCTTTATTCTTTAATTAGAATGCAATTTTGGTTTTTGCTTAAATCTGTGCCCTCAAATTACAATTCTGTGATCTCAAATAAACGATGGTGCCTCTCGTTTTAGCTTTTTATTTTTAGATTAGCAATACTACATCAACAGAAATCTCAGCATTTTGTGTCTTTATGTATGAAAATAGAGAAGCTGATTCTAAAATTCATATAGAGAGACAACGGACCTGGAATAGCCAAGGTAATACTGAAGAAAAATAAAGGTAGAGGACATGTAAGGAGTCCACTACAGTAATAAGAAAGCACATGACTGGCGTGGGTGAGCAGTAAGAGACTCAATGATACAGCTGCAGTTTAGAAAGTATGGCCTTTTCAATAAACGTGCTGCATTAAGTGCCTATTTTAAGTCTTGACCTTCCTTATCCCACATCATACACTAAAAACAAAATGAAGTGGATTACAAAACTCAGTGTGAAACATAAAACAATAAAGATTCTAGAAAAAATAATAAACTATCTTCATGACTTTGGAGAAGAAAAAAATTTCTTAAAACAAAAATGCATTTAAAAAGATTAATAAATCAGACTTCATTAAAAGTACTTTAGTTCATCAGAAGACACTTAAGAAAATAAAAAATGTATGACAAAAGATTAGTGAAGAAATTTGTAGTACATATACCTGACAAAGAATTCTATATAGGATATATAAGGAGCATCTACATACCAATAAAAAGACAATGAACATTTTTTTAAAAGTGAGCAAATTGAAAAGGCACCTACAAAAGTGGATAACTAAAAGTTCAATATACATATAAAAAGGTGTTCAGCAACCTTAATCATTAGGAAAATTCAAATTAAAGTCACAATGTGATATTTTATACCCACACTAGATGGCTAAAATTAAAATGACTGCTGATAATATCAAGTTTTGATAAGGATGTAAAAGCAACTGGAACTCACGCATAGGTGATGGAAATAGAATTGAAAAATGGCCCTTGCCTTCTAAAGTTCAATATACTTACACTGTATGATTCAGAAATGAAACTTCTGAATATATAAGTCTAAATATTATCTTCAGTTTAGATGAGTGTTTCCGTATGTATGATCTTCAGTCATTGATAAAATGTTGAAGATGGTAAGGCCAAAATTTCACCAGGAAACATCACCTGGGTTGAGGACATTCCACTGCTTATACAGTGGCTAACTCATCTAGCTTTAATATTGAAACTACATTTCTAAATAGAGTCCATAGGGATCATATTAGCTATTTTCAAGTACCTTAACTAATCCAGATATGACTTAGAAGAGTTGAAGAACTTCTGGCTTTTATTCACTCTTTAAATAAATTTTCATTGTGTGTGTGTGTGTGTGTGTGTATCTATATATGTGTATATATGTAAAGAGCACATGTGCATGCATGTGCCAAGCCCTGTGTTGACCTCTAGTAATTCAATCAATAAGATACTGCTCTCAAAGAGCTTATAATGTAATGAGGAAAGCAGACAATTAAAAACTGATTGCCATACAGTATTATAAACAGGATAGGCAGGGTACTATGAAGGCACATAGTGTTTTTATCTAAATCAGATTATCAGGAGTAGGAAAAGTTTGCCAAAGGAGATAACAGAGTTTGAGGTCATTCAAGGACAGTCAAATTAAAATGTCGTATGTGTGAGTGTGATGCTTTTCTGAAAGGTCAGGTCCAGACATGGAGATTTTGAAGTCAACAGTGAGGAAATGGTATTTATAGCCATAGATTTGACCAAGAGCACTGAGGTAGGGGTTAGAAAAAGACAGAAGGAGAACACTGGCATTTTATGTAAAAGGAAGAACACTTTCAGAGGTGTGAAAGAGCAAGTGTATATGAGACTTGACTCATGTGAGTTGGGCTGGAGCAGAAAAGATAGTGCTGGAGGTGTCAGAGGCCAGTTCAACAAAAGCCAAGAAATCGAGACCTTATTTAGAAATCTATAGAGTCTCATAAGGGACTCTAAGCATTATAATGACTAGACTATACTGAAGATTTAGGAAGTTCACTCTAGGTTCAGTGCAGAATATGAATTGATGGAGGACAAGAGGCAGGGAGACAGTGAGTTCATGAATAAGGGGTGGAGAAGAGTGATACAGAAGGGTCCACAGTGGACTGAAAATGAAGGACATATTCCAGAGATGGTAAAGACTCTGGAGTGAAAAGTCTTGATGACTGCTGAATTTGAGACAGTAAGGTAGAAAGAGGAAGTCTAAGATGATCTCCAGGATTTCTGTTTGGATAGGAAAGGTGGTGATTCTATAATTTGCTGTGAAATGAAACACCGTATTGGGAGTGGTGGGGAGGATGTTTGAACTCGGGTTTTCCCATTTGAAATTGACTTTGAGGTCAAGATAGGATGGGCAGGTAGAAATGTTGAATGTATACTATTATTGCTGGACATAGAGACTTAGGAGTTAACAGTGATTAGATGATAGTTACAGCCATAGATTTGTACAAAAGGTATACTCAGACAGAAGGTATGTAAAATCAGAGGAAAGAGCAATAGATTAGGGTCAATGTCAATTCAAGCTGTAAATTAGAAGGTTGCGTGTGCCCAAGTACCAATAGATTAGGGTCAATGTCAATTCAAGCTGTAAATTAGAAAGCTGTGCCCAAGTTTATGTCTTATTTATTTAACATATATTAAAATTTTTAATAAAAAGTATAAAGCAAATGTATCAGGTAGTTAGTGTTATACTGCTGTTTCATTTACACATCAAAGAACAAAGGACAATAGCATATATTTATGATTTTATAACATCTAAAAAATTTGTTTAAATGTAGTAAAAACCAGGAAAAGTTTATAATATGATTCAAGCTCAACATCAAACGTATACCCTTGAATATTAAGGACTCTAAGTCCTCTATTTCTTCTATATTTTATAATATTTTCTTTTGTTTACATACTGTCTTTGGGGAAAAATATTGTTATACCAGAAAAATGGGACATTTTCACTCATGTTTGCTACACTTGCACAACACACGAATGCATTTGTCTACATAACACAGTTGTTTGATCAACTACTTAAAACTTTTTTAAAATAAATCAAATTGTCCCTGGGCAAGGATTTCACCATATTGAGGAGTATTATGATAGTCTGAACCTAATTTCTGAGTTCTGTAACCTTAAATTTTTCTCTTAGGATGTTTTTTATACTTAATCAAAGTACACAAAATGGGCAAACTGTATCATCCTCTGAGATACAAATACTTTGCATGTCTTTTCATAGCACATAATTAGAGCTGAGATTTTAATCTGGATACTTAAAGAAACTTAATATAATGGTTCCAATCCTAGCCAGAGAAAACTCTAATCTTCTGAGTTCACAATTCGGTGATACTAAGATCAAAATTCTTAATAAAATGTTCAAACCCTCCAAAATACGAATCTAATTATCCAAGATACACCTATTTTTTAGTAAGTCTGATTTTTGACAGCATCACCAATGGCAACTATTAGTAAAGGTTTATCTAGTCCCATAATTAAAAAAAATAGATAAAATAAAATTTTATATGATAGTAGAACATTTCAACTATAAAATTTCAATTAATTGCTCAGCATATCTAAAATAAGGCTTACCAGGTAGGTATATGTTGGGTTTTCCACTTGAAGATTTTCATATTCATCAAAAGAGAATCTTTTTTGTTTCATTCATTATCTATGAGATTTAACTTTAAAAATTTATCTGAAATAACTATAGACACCATAAGTACATACCATTGGTTTATATATGATTCAATTTTAATAGGGCAGTTTTGAAAAGGGATAGAATATCCTCTAAAAAAGCCTCTTGTACAACATATGGCAGTTATAAGGCTTGCTGATACTATTTTAGAACACTTTGATTCATAATGTTTAATGGGGTGTAGAAGACAAGAGTCCTATCAACTTCCTCTAATAGAGAAATCTGCCTCACCAAAGATGGCTTGACACCACTCATAGAATCACCATGAATACAAAACATTTACAACAATTTGTGTCAATACGTCCACATTTATCAGATAAAAGGTTAAGGTAAAGAACAACTAAAACATGAGAATGTGTCCTTTCATTTGGGCAGAGTAAAGCCTGGCAATCTCCAGTTCTCTAAAATGCTAATCCCCTGGTTGTAGCACAAAAACTCCAGCAATGAAAAGTAGTTATAGTTGCAGATGATGGTCACTTGGGAATCTTCCCCCATTAGACACTTCGTACCTAATTGGGCAGATGTCTATGGAGGGATACATGAATATAACTCAGAGCTGTTCCATCCCATACCCAGAAATCTGGTCCAGACATCAGACTGTAGCACTGAAATAAACAAGACTATTAAAGCCGAAAACCAGGAGGTATTTCTTAATAGGGAGCCTCATTTAATGCAAGATTTTATGTGGATTATTATACTGTCTCCAGACTTTTATTCTCATATATCCATACATATATCCATTCCAAAATACCAAACCTAATATCCCTTCTTTATGAAATATACCTCCCAAGATGTATCTTAATATCTCTTAGAGAACATCTATAAAACTAAAGAAGCCACATTCAAATAATGATGATGTGGAATAATATCACCTGTGATCAACATGGCATTTAAAAATGCTTTATTTAAAAATGACCTGTAACAGCAAATTTAATTTTTCTTCCAGATCACTGTATGTTATAATTACCTAAAAGCCATTATATTTTGTCAAAGTTATTTATGTATATACTGTTCAACTGCTCTATTGGATAATATTTGCTGTTATTCAATAATAATATTTTCCTATTTTTTAAAAAGAGTACAAAACACAAAAGTCTGGGGTTTTTTGTAGGAGGAAGTAGGTGATTAGGATTTAGGTTTTGGTTTTACATGTAACTTCAAATTTCATGACCTATTGTTTGAGAACTAGCCTAAGTTCCTAACATAAAAGTCCTTTACCAAAAAAAAAAAAAAAATTGAAACAGAAAAGTGATACACCAAGTGCATTTTCTTGTGCCATACATTAATATAAACTAAATAGACTTTAAAATCAGAGTTTAGTTGAGTTTTAAATGAATTTTCATTTCAGGAGTAATTTTTAAATCAACTTTTGAACTTGTATTTGGTCAAAACATGGAATCTCAGTATTCAGTTAAAGGTGCACCTTTAGGGTAAGAAAGAAATAGTAACTTTTCCCACTTTTATAAAAGATATATAAAAATGTATAAGCCCAGGGCATAAACCAAACTTTGTAAAACTTTACCTTTAACATTGGGAATTAGCGTTGAGGTTCTAAACCTCTCCTCAGCCTATCATTTTCTACCTATAAAACAAATGGGTACATATTCTGATATGAAAAGTTCTGCTGATATGTGTTTCAATAAATCACCTTATTTTGATTTTAAAAATGCAATAACATTTTTCCATATAAGAATATAAGACATGCAGAACATACGATGGGCATAGATACTGCTTCTTTTTCCCCTTCCCCTTCTTTGAAGACTTCTCTTTAGAATAGGCTTCTTCAACCCACAAGGAAATTAAAATAAAAAAGGCAATCGCCAATAAAAACTTCATCTTGAAAAGTTAAATTTCAGGAGATGGGTCTACAAGAAAGAACAAGAAAACAATTACATTTTTTAAGCAAATAGTTAACTACGTGACACTTTAAGGGGTATGATCATTACTACTGAATAGGCTATTTGCACTTCAGATCCTCATTGCTCAATCCTATGTGGTTATAAGTCATCATATACTTTTTGATAATTTAGCAGTAAATTGTTAGTTTAAATGATAATGATAGAAAATAAGAACCCAATGTGGTATGAAAGATAACTATGCAATATTTCTGATCCTATGATTATGTAGTATTATAAATTGATATTGAATTGCACAGTATATCAATCTGTTTAGAACAGTATCTTGAAGGATACTTAACACAGTGTTATAATGGTTACCTCACGCTCATACGTTTGAACTCCTTTTTTACTTTCTATACTGTTTGAATTTTGCATGTATAATTTTTCATAAATGATACAAACTATTTTATAGACAATTCTAAGTATTAAAGAATTGATAGATAAAATAAATTAATTAGTATCGAAGAGTTTCACACTCTAAATTCATTGTTTTTATTTACACACATTAAAATTGGAAGCTACCTTTTACCTTTAAAAGGGCAAATATTGATTTACATTAGCTTTTCGGTTTTCCATTCTGCATGATACTAAAGATTATTATTAAAAAACACGTGATTTCTTACTCCAGAAATTCTAGGTAAAATTATATAAAATATTAAGTATGGTCAGACTTTTCCAAATAATCTTCTTAGCCATATTTTAATAACATTTTCCATGCTCAAATGAGAATTATATTCTTGCCAGAATCTGATTCATTAAAACAAAAAAAAAATTTAAGCCCCTACTAAGACCGGAATATTTAAACCTCTTCTGTGTCCTTCAGTTCCAAATCACAAACTGTTTCTCCTTCGCTGTTTGCTGCAGAGGGAGATACCTGTCATAGCCCTCGACATTAACTTAATTCCCCTCTCACCCTTATAGATTTGCTTTTCCTATGACATGTCTTCCATCTCTCTTTTTTTCCCAGGAATCATTTTCTCACATTTATCTTTCACACCCCCTACATCAAGCTGGGTCCTTTATAATGAAGACAACCGAGGGTGCTTATCAGGCCAAGAGCGACGACAGAACGCTCTCCATTAATGTGCAGCCCTGGACGCTCCCTTCCCCCAGCCTACGGTGGCACTTGCTTCCAGATAGCTTTGCCCACAGCAGCAGGAACTTCTCCCACCTTCACACCCTTCCCCAAGGAACCAGAAAGGCCTTCCTGACGGTTTGTGGGGGCCATACAGAACTTTCACACTCCGTCCTCTGCCTTCGCCTCCACCCTTTCCAGGGCGGCCGCTGCGGTGACTGAAGGATCCTCACAAATAACGCCGGGAGCCCTCCCCGCCGACCCGGCGCTGTCGGAGCGTCCCGGGCCTCTGCATCCCTGCATCCCTGCATCCCTGCATCATCTCCGCATCCGAGCATGTCTGCGGACGCCACCGCCTCGGCGCCCCGGTCCCCGCCGCCCGCACGCCGCAGTGCTCCTCGGCGCTCCGCCACCCCCGGCTGGACCCCGTCTTTCTGCAGAGGCACTGATTCCCGTCCCCAGTCCCACCCCCTCCGCCCCCGCTGTCCCCAGTCCCCGCTCCGCAGCCGAACCCCCGACACGTACCCCGGGCGCCGTCGCCCGCCGCCGCCAGGCCGGGACGCCGCGGCTCGGGGCCCAGCCGGCGGGCGCTGCGGGGCGCCGCGGGCGCAGGGCGCAGGGCGCAGGGCGGGGGCGGCCGCGTCCCCGCCGCCCGCGCCCCCGCCGAGCGCGGCTGACGCGCCTGCTCCGGCCGCCGAGCCTGCGCCGTGGCGCCGCTGCCCGCGCCCACGGCCACCGTCGTGGTCGCCGCGGGCCGGGGCCGGGGGACAGCGGAGCGGGGGCGGGGAGCGGCGTCCCGCACAGCGGGGGGAGGACGTCACAGCGCGTCCCCCTTATCTCCCGGGCACTGGAGGGGCTTGGGAGCAGAAGAAATATCGTCGCCCTTTAGGGGACTAAAGACGACGGGGGGCGGGAAGGACAGTGTTGGCACAGGAGAGAGAAACTTTCCAGACGCTGGAATCCTTTAGGGTCACCTTTGACCACTCGTGAAAGGCAGCAGAACACGGCACAGGACCTTCCTGGACTAAAGTGTCCAACCTGCTGTTCCTGTGATCTCAGGCATTGGTAGCAGACATGATCCCTGAGTTTTCGTTCCCATTTCTAAAGAGCCGGCCTTTCTCAGCGACCTTCAATTGGCCAGAATGACTAGGACCGAGTAATCAATCACGCAGGAAACTGTGTTAACATCGGTTGCATAATGAACACGTGTGCAGGACTTCGCCGTTTGCACCCCTTTCACCGCATTACTCCGTTGGCCCTCACAACGCTCACCTGGGCCAAGTTTTGTGCCTTCATCCCAGTTTGCATATGAGGAAAATGAAGCCCCGGCATGTTAAGTGATTTTCTTGGTGTTACAGAGCTTCGGTGGAATTTACAGGAGACTCAGAGTCTCATTTTTACACTTCCGAACCTAATGTGATTTTGGCTTTCCCTAGCAAAGCGTTTATGGTCCATGTTGTTTACGAAATAGTGATTCATTTGGCTGTGGATCTCTTGGATAACAGATACAGCTCTCCTATTATCTCTTGACTGTATGCCTTATTGATTTTTTTTTTTTTTTAATTTAAGAAAGCACTGACTCGGGTAAGCATCACTTAGCATTGCATTGTGGACCTGCAATATTAGTGTGATAGGTATCGACTAATAAATTTTCACCTCATATCAAATGCGGCGAAGGGAGCATTCCCAGTATACAGTAATTACCTGCCTCTTCTCACCAGAAACAGAAGACACAGATGGATGTTTTGTAGGCATGATGGAATCTGGAAATACAAAACACAATATCCAAAAAAGTGCTGGCAACACAGTGCACTCACTGTCTCGTATAGGTTTACCCTCTTGATTCCGTGTCTGACTGGGAACTGCCGCCCACTGACACTGCCCAGCATCACAAGAGAGTATGGTATGAGTTATTGCTTTCAAAGATCAGAATTTAAAACTTCATGTACCATTGCTACTGAAGGCATATTGCTTTTGCACCATTCTAAAGTCAAAAAGTTGTCAAACCATCAAAATTTCAGGTTGGTCTTTATAACCATGTTCTATCATCTTTACAGGATACTCTGCTAAGATTAGCATTTGATCATTGCTTTATTTAAAGAGCTCTCTCTTTTAGAGACTCCAAATTGGATCAGGATGTGACTTTGGATTTTAAAAGTATACGAAGGAGAACTGTATTGATTATATAAGTTTAAAAAGATATGTTTTGGAGAATAGATCATATAAGGAAGGATAAAATAATAAATTTCATGTAACTAAGGGAATCTAGAAGCAGAAAAAACCTTAAACTTAGTTTTCATATAATCAAGGAAGTTTTAAGAGTTTGATAGAATAGAATTCTCTGATTTGTATAATAAAATTGACTTATCTTTTATTTAAAAAATCTTAGGAACACATTTAGAAGAACCTCTATGCTGAAAATACCTAAAATTTACTTGTAAATCTTCCATAGTATTATTTCAACCTATGCCACCTATAGATACTCTGTTGGAGAATTAGGTTAATCATTAGAAAAGCATGTCCAGCTGTCTGGATGGATTTGGGTTTGGTGTGGTTTTAGTTTTTGCCCAAAGATTAGAAAATACATTTGATGACCTGAAATGACCTCTCCTGGGCCTGTGGCACTGTGAAGTCAGAATTTTGAATTTTATGAATCTGTCTTATATTGTCAAAGAGGAAGCTTCCAAATAATGTCATGAAATAATCTACTTTTCCCAATCTAGTCAAGCGTTGATCCACATTCTCTATTTTTTATTTATTTCCATTCACTCCCTTGGTAAGTTTATCGAATCATATGGCATTACATACCATGTGGATGACTCCCAAATTTATTTCTCCAGACTAGACCTCTCTCCAGAACTCTAGATTCGTATATCCAACTACCTTCTGAACATCTCAACTTGTACACTTAAAAAACATTTCAAACCTAACATGTCCAAAATGAAACAAATGTTCTTCCCAAAATTTGCTCTGTGCTCAGCCTTCTTCTCAGTTGATGGCAAACCTTTCCTTCTTGTTGCTTAGGCCAAAACTCTAGAATTTGTTTCTGATTTCTGTTTTTTTCTCTCTCCCCACATCCAATCTGTGAGAAAACCCTGTTCATTCTCAAATTATATCAAGAATCCCTCCACACCTCACTATTTGGACTGACTCTAAATTGGATTATTGCAATAGCTCCCTGGCTGCTCTTTGCCTGTGCCATTGCTCTTCTCATCCCCCAGTATTCTCAACACAGCAGCCATATTCCTTTCAAATATGTCCTGTGTCACTCCTCAGCCCAGCACTCAGCACGACTCTTCGTTTCACTCAGATTCTGAGTCAATCAAAGTGCTTGCCATGGTCTCCAAGGTCCCTATGGCTATGCCCCCCTTCTGAGAACTCTGACCTCTTCTCTCTTTCACTCTTCTCTTTGCTTCCTCTACTCCAGCCACACTGATCTTGCTGCTTCTGGAACATGCCTGTGGCAGGTAGGGGTCCCCTTTAGGTTATTAGTTCCAGATGTTCCTCTGTCTAAAATTCTCTTTGCCCAGAGATCCATATGCCAAACTCCCTGATGTCTTCAAGTTTTTTTTTCTCAGATGCCACCCCTTCAAGGAGATTTATCAAATATTATTTAAAATTGCAAACTGCCCCCCCCACCAAATATTTCCAATCCCCCTTTACCTGCTTTTTATTTCTTTTTCGTGGTACTTATCACCATCTAATATATTATAGAACTTACTGATATACTTGTTACCTTCTTTCCTCATCGAAATGTGAGCTCAGTCAAGGCAGAGATGTCTGTCTGTTTTGATCCGTTGATGTCACGCAAGCACCTGGAATGACCTCTGGCCATTCCTCAGCTCCTACCACACAAACTGTGCAGTAAACACATAGGAAGCTGTGCACAACTCCTCACCACCAATGAGAATCAGCATAGAGAATTATCCATGATGCACTGTGTGTGTGTATGTGTGTGTGTGTGTGTGTGCGTGCACAAAACATCTGTATTCTAGGCATGTCAGTCAGCTCATCTGCTACAATGCACCTTTCCTTCTTGCATATCTTTCTTGACCACAGCCATTTACTTTATGACCCTCCCTGCTTCATACTCCCTCCAACGGCTGATTGAACCAGTGGAAGCATCTATTATTAGCCAAACCCTGAACAGATCAGGCTAAGTCAGTCAGATTCTCCACTTTAACAATCAGAATCTCCATTTTAACAACAAAGACCATAATCTCCTTGTAACAGTTGAATGGTTGTGTGATTTCTAAATTTTATGCTGTCTATTTTTGGGTCTGTGCAAAACACAAATAGGCAAAAGAAACTAAAGGCAGAAGAATGAAGCAGACAAAGAAGGGGTTTAGACACACAATTATACAAACTGAAAGTTCATAGCACCACTTGGCTTGTTACTTTCTATTTATTCTTAATATTTCAACCTCAACTTCACTTCCAAGAAGGCTTTACTGTCCTCTAAAAATTATTTGGGCTCTACATCTAATATTTCTATTTTGTACAACGTTGCTATTTTTTAAATATTTTAAATAATTGGTTAATGTGTACCCCACTAAACCTTAAATGCCAAGAGGACAGAGAAATTTTCTTATTTCTGCTGCTTAGACGGTGCCTGGCACATAGAAGTTCCTCAATATATGTATGTGATAGATAGACGCTCTTACCTGGGAAAAAGAGAGTCATTTTAATTCTTTACTTTCTTGTCTCAGTTAGAGCTAATGGTACTTTGGTTTCTATTTCTAAGTGTCTAAAAATTCACCATGTTTATAATTATAATAATAGGCCCATCTTTTCTTTCTATTTTGGCTTAATATATTTCTATTCCTTAAAAAGGGGTTAAATATATGATGATGGAAGGAAATTTGACTTGGATTGGTGAACACACAAGGCAATATACATATGGCATATTATTGAATGTATATTTGAAACATATAATTTTATGAACCCAATAAATTTAATTTTTAAAAGAACCTATAATTAAAGAGAATGTAGATAAAACACTTAGGTGAACAGAGAAGGGAGAGGCCTAAGATTTAAGAGTAGAAGTAGCATACATGTAACATAATAGCAGATGTTCCGTTCATTCATTGCTACATGTTTAAAATGAGTGTTATTATTCTTATGAAAACATTATATCAAGCTTCTTTTTTGACCAACAGTTACAAGAATATTCTTTGATGCAGCACTATTTTTAATAAATAGTGATGTTCAAATTGGAAAAAAATTCATCTCTTTAACAACTTTGTGGGGTCAATACTATTCTTATTATAATTTATAAATAAAAATTCAAAGGCATCATATAAATTTTCAAAAGTCACTTTGCAAACAAATGACAGAGAGCTATGCTCCTAAGTATATTTATGCTTCTGGAAACTGTGGCCTTAAAATATTTTTTGTGTGACTGTAAATTATTTATTCAATAATATCCCATAACACCCAGCATAACATTAATATACAACCAAAACACCACATTAATTCTGATAATACTGTGAGGAGATAAAAGAAGAAATATATGAAAGATTTCCCCATTTATGAATTTGAACATTGTACTGTTTCATCTAATTGAGGAAACAGTTCAGAACAATCAGAGGCTCACTGTAACATCTGCCAATCCACCATCAGCCCTCACACCATAGAGAGGAACTACTGTGATTGGAGGCCTGTGGCCTCAAAATAGATATCAAGATTTTAATGTTTTATTCAGAACAATCACTGCAAAAGCACCTACAAGATACAATACAGCTTTTAGACAATTTATACATATGTTCTAAGTCCTTAGGGGGAAAAAAGAGACAATTACCTTTATGTAAATGACACGAAGCTAGTCTAATAACAATTATATCAAAATCACTAATTTTAGCCAACACTCTTTACATCTAGATAGATATTATGAAGCAAATGTCATCCACAGATCTGTTTGTGTCAGTTATTTATTCTTTTATTTTATAGTTAGTGTGTGATAGTCAGCTTATTCAGGACTGCTCAAAGCCAAACATTGCTCTGAAGCGATAATAGCAGTTACTGTGGTAGAAGCCAATGACTGGTAATTTAGAGCCACAAATTTTCCGGTCAAACAAAATCTCTTCTAAAAGTATTTGCAATTTTTACTGTCTTAGCAAAGTTATATTCATTTCTTTTGACTGCCCATCGGCTCTTTTGCAGATATGGGAATGGGTCATATTATCTTCCAGCAGCCAGGATAACAAGTCTTAAATGTTCATAACATGTTCTCTTCCTCTGGAGTTCAAAGCAGAAATGTAATATCAGTTTTAAAATAATCCCAAAATTTTTCTTTTGGAAACTTATGAATAATACCAGTGGTAATTTTTTTATTATCTCGGCCTTAAAAGAAACAATGAATATTGGAAAAGTTTTAATGAGCACTATTAAGAATTTATTTTATTAGGTTTTCTAATATCAAGCTAGATCAACTAAGATTTCCAATCATGTAGATTATAGATTCTAAATCTGTCTTTGTGGGAAATATTTCACATTTATCATACCAATAAACTCCATTTATAATTTATGTATACAGAATAAGAAGTAATAAGAACCAGAATTCTACATTAGCATTTTTTTAGAATAAGAAAGTGAATAAATAATGGTCCCACAAATATTAAAAGTAAGTTATAGAAAGAAAACCATGGTATTTATCTAATTATTATGGCTTTAAAATAAGACTTTAAAATTAGGCTCATCGAGCATCAGTAAATAGCTAAATAAGCCTGCCATGGATTTTAAAGATTATATTTCTCTAACCTAATTTTATAAAACTTACTTCAGTAATAAAATTTATATTACTGGTGCAGGAGAAGATTAGTGTTCTATGGCAGTAGCATCAGCAGAAAAATTGAGAGCTGGCAGATAAATATCAAGTTCTGAGGCTGGCTTGGCTGAGAAAGAGAAACCAAGATGGAAGTCAATTAAGTGTTGGGTAGGGTTAAGGAAAAAAAAAATGGGACCAGAATAAAATTTTTTTGAGACAATTCTCTAGATTAGCATTTTCTAAAGTTGTCCTTTACAACTTTAGCCCTCAATATGCTTCATGGGGGTTGGGGAGAAAGTCAATAACTAAACTTGGGAAATTTTATCTATCATTTCTTTGAAGATTTATAAATTATTTTAGTATGTAAATGATTCATTCTGTCATAAATATTTTAACATTATTTAACCCATTTTAACATTATTAAATAACCCAAAACATATTTCCAAAATATGTTTGACCATTGAAATTTTGTTTAAGCTATATCTACAAATATTTTATAGACCTAGGATTCTAAGAAATATTATTCAGAAAATGATGCTCTATGCAAAAACAATATGAGAATAGGTTCCTGGTAGATTAAAGTATGGGGAAAACAATTTTTTTGTATTGTATTTAAGAATGAAATATTAGAGACTAGTGACACAGAGCCTGGCTGGAGAGATCTTATAGTAATTAGGGCATAAGGTAAAGGTTTAGATTAAATGAGGTCATGGAAATAAATAGAAATGATCAGATATTAGAGACAATCTAGAGAGGTAATTAACAATTGTTTAATCAGAAATGGTTTCTGCGGATAGTATAGGAGAGTAATGAGCTTGAAGTTCTGATGGAGCAATAGCAAACAGTAGATATGAAAAACTGCAAGCAACATGAGAGAGTTCAACATTTGGCATAAAATCTTAGGATTACTATTAGTAAACTGAGTGGATAATCAATAAAAATTAACAAGAAAAGTTTCAGCCAGATTACAGTATGTTTTGTGACTTAAATAATTCTCACGAAGTTATTCTATAACTTCCAGAATAGAGGGCAGTGTTTCTAACAAAGGAAAGAATGAGGACTTGGTGAGAGATAGAAGGGAAGAAAAATTCACCGATGATCCAACACTTAAGTCTTAAAAAAAGAATTCATGTTTTCATTAGCAATAAGCATGAGGGGATGCTGGTCTGTAGAGGCCTTATCGATGAACATGATAACCATCTGTTAATCCTAAAATGAGTCAAACACAATACTATTTCCACTTTTAGGTATAATGCTTCCTAGCAGGGTAACACTAAAGCATTTTTATTACAACAAAAATTTATGTAACAAGGTATTTGTGGCCTTCTGAGGAGTGAGTTGTTAACTGGCTTAGAGCAGAGATAAGAGAAGAATTGCCATTTTTTTTTTATCAAGATGTCTGAGTAGAGATTTTTAAAAAATACCAGATTGACCAAAAGGAAAAAAAATTCCTAAAAAGTGGAAAAGCTATATTTTTCAACATAGATATAGAATATATGATATGTTCATATTTCTGTGGAGTTGTATTTTGCTGGAACATAAAGAATTAATGATATAAAGAAAAAAAAAAGCAACAGAAAACAAAGCTGGAAGAGTAGGAATTGACCAGATTATGAAGAGCCTCATTTACAATGATATATATTTTATAGGTTGTAACGAGACAGTGAAGATCTCAAGAAAGGAGAATTACATGACTAGATTTGTTCTGTAGAATGCTTACTTGAACAGCCATTTGAGGACAATGATGGGAGAGGCAAAATAAGGAATAATAAAAGCACTGAGGAAGTTGTAAAAGCTCACGCAAAATAATATGGGCCTGAACATAGGTAGGGTTTTGGGAAATAAAAAGATGCCAGAGAATACGAGAGATATCAGTGAAGCAAATTTGCAGGATTAATGCTGATTGGATGTTGAAGAATGCATAATGGCACTTCATGGATAAGGATGGCAGAACCAGTTATGTGGATGGCCAAACACATAGGAACAATAGGGTAGTTACATTTGGCTTGGGCGTTTCATTTGTGTTATTTTAGTTCAGTGGATGAAAATGGGATATAATTGTGGTTAGGCAGTTTCAGGGAATAACTTTCTTAGTAATATCCTAGACTATACTACCTCATGGTCCTGCTACATTTCCTTAACCAAAATTCAGTCCCTGGGGGAAGCCAACTACCTACCTTCTCCAACACTGAACAGATTAATTACTTAACAGAATAGCTTAAATGGCATTTACAAAAGAGATGAGCCATTTATATGCTCAGCAGTCTTATTATGTTTGCTCTGGTTTTCCATAATCATTTTATACTCTCTTCACTCTCCTCCTACTTCCAAACATTCCACTTCCTACTCACTGTCAACAGATGAGAAAATGGGTTATCAGAATGAAAATTTTTCAAGGTTTGTTTAACAAATCTACTTATGATATGGACTTTTTCTTCTCTTATGTTTCTTCTCCTGTCCAGGATTAATTCCTTCAACTGTGCTTTGAAACTTACCAACTCTCACATATTCAAGAACTAGAACACATCAATTCTCTCTCCTTTGCTTTCCTCTTTACCCTACTGAATTCATCATTAAACATACCAAGGCTTCCTAACGTTTAAAAATAAAAGCATTCTATAGAAAAGCTAAGTAATCTACAATAAACTTTAATGTTAAATAAAGATAAAGTAGTGGGTAAAAAGCATTCTGACTCTGAAACTCTACATCTACATTTTTGCTGTTCCCTTTGCCAGTATTTTTTTCTCTCCTTACATAATTAACTTTACTATGTATAGGGGGAACAATGTTAGGATGCCTATGAATTGGAAAGTACTTGACCCTAGTTCAGTATTGTGTCAGTTTGCTAGAGCTGCCATAACAAATTACCACAGACTGGGTGCTTGAACAACAGAAATTTATTTTCTCACAGCTCTGGAGGCTGGAAGTCCAAGATTAAAGTGCCAACCGGGTTGGTTTCCTCTGAACCCTCTCTCTTTGGCTTGCAGATGGCTTTTCTCTTGCTCCCTCTTTACATGGTAATCTCTGTTGTGCATGTGTGTCCTTGCTGTTTTTTTCTTCTTTCATAAGGACACTAGTCATATTGGATTAGAGCGTCTCCCTAACAACTTCATTTTAACATAATTACCTCTGTAAAGACTTTATCTCCAAATATGACTACATTATGAAGTACCAGGTGTTGAGTCTTCAACACATACATCTTAGGGAAACATAATTCAGCCCATGACAAATACTATAAGCAGAGAGAAAAAAAAAAGCACAGGGAAGGCTCTTACAACTTTATTGACTACTGAGATATTATTTATTAACTTATTCTCTTATTCTGAAGGTAGAGGGGAAAGTTTCAGACCTACTATGACATCTGGACTTTGGACATAGCACCTGAAATGAATGGGAAAGAGAGATGTGTGACAGGACTTTGCAAAACAGGTGAAATAAGGACAAGAATGTATGCTGCTGAGATTTCAAAAGAAGAATCTATGCTACTTACAAATTGATTGAATGTGGAGTGTAGTGAAAAGTACTCAAGCACCAGTCATAGTTTTTAAACTTGTATAAGTAGGTGACTAAGAGAAATATTGAACAGAAAATATGAAATTGTAGGAAGAAAAATGAAATATTCTATTTCAGGTGCATTGAGATAGAGGCACCAAATAGTGATGTGCAGCAGGCTGTAAGAAATGAAAAACCTATATGTAAGAGGACGTTAAGGATGCAGATGTAATATAAGTTGCAATACCAACTGATACACTAAGGAAAATACAAAAAAAAAAATCCAGTTATATATTTGGAAATGCTTACACTTAGAGGGAGAAAGATGAAAGAATTGCTAAAATAGATAAGGATATAAAATTGAGAGAAGTGAAGAAAAGAGAGAGTTTGAAAAAAAAGAATAATTGACAGAGCCAAAGGCTGCAGTCTGTCATCTTCAGTGGGTAGGATGAGATTCACAGGAAAAATGGGGTGGGATGAAATAAAGAACCAAAAACAAGCATAAATCAGTTACCCTATACCAGAGCTTTATGTACAGGAATTCTTACTCTGCAGGTAGATATCATACCTCATTTTTTTTTCTGTGTTTTAGAGTCAGGATTTAAACCTAGACATTTGTATTGTCATATCCTGTTTTATACAAAATAGAAACGTATAAAACTTTAAAAGAAACAAATAGAAAGTCAAAGTACAGTACTGAAGAAAAAATTAAATTGGTAAAAATAAAATCTCTAAAAAATTAATGGAAAGCAAGGTCTGACTTTTTTAACACCATATGTAGGCCATCAAATACCAATAGGAGATGTTCACAGAATTTATTGGATTTGTCATTAGTCAAAATCTTTTGCAAATGAAAGGTTTTATCCCAAGACAAAACAGTTAATTACACTTCTGATAAAGATCCATCTCTTATTGTGTTTACTTTTTAAAAATTTTCATTGTAATTAATTCAACTCCATTTTCTATACTTTGTTAATTAATGAAACCTCGGATGTGATGACTGAAAGTTTATGAATGTGGAAATAATAGAAGGATAGAGCAATTACTTAGACAGTGCTTTCTTTTAAGTAAGAAAATTATTCATTAAGATAGAAGGAATACAACATAGCTCATTTTTATTTTAGTTTTCTTTGAATAAAAACATTTGAGTATCTACTATGAGTCAAACATTGTGTAGACAACTGAAATATAAAAACAAGTTAGAAATGGTATCTACACTAAAGTGATCCAAAATAGGGGAAATAGACAAATGCTTATAAAAGTGTGGTTAAAAGTTGTCACACAGAGAAGTAGAGAACACTCTGGGAGCACATAGCCCAGACTGGGGAAATCATGAAGTTTTCCCAAAGGAGATGACTGGGATGAATCTTGTAAAATAATTAGGAGTTAGCTGGATGAAAGTCCTTCTGGTGCAGAGACTTTTTCTAAACAGACTGGATGTACATGGGCATTTGAAGTGAGTGTGAGCCAAAAAGGTAATCAGAACTGCAGTGTGGGTAAAAGGCTGTAGGAAAGTGAAAGATAAAGCCAGATAGGTAAGAAAGATTAGTGAATGAAGAACATTGCCTATCATGCTAATGAGTTTGTTAATATTTTATTTTGAAGACTATGAGAACTATTAAAACATTTGTAAATAGGAGATAAAACATGACCAGATTTACATTTAAGAAGTGTGATTAGCAAAAGAACATGCTGATTTTAAATTGTTTCCACAAATTAAATAATTTTACTAAAATAGATTAAGCAAACAATGTAATGAATTTGCCCTGAGAATAAATCTCTTTCAAAGTAACATATTGTGATTTCCCAATTACAGACCTTTATTATTTTGATTTTGTGCTATATTAATTTCTTTTTGTCATTTTTATTAAACAGCTAAAAAACTGATTTAAAGGGCTGTTTATGGAATTTTTAAAAAACTTAAATCTCTTCATTAATGAATTCTGTACAACTTGAATGTCAATCAATCTATATCCTCAGTTGATAACTGGCTCTATCCAAATGGTGTTGGTTAAATAATTTTGTACCTAAAAAATAAAAATAAAAATGGTAGTAGGAAGAACAGCCTATCTAACACAAATCAATGTTATTCAAGGAACTTGCACCTCTGCTGCTGCGATGGTAACCTTGACTGCTGGATCTTTAGAAACTTGATGTTAGAACAAGAGACACTTTCCATATTTGCATGTGGTAAACAGGAATATACTGGAAATATTTAAAAAGGAGAAAAAGAGTCATTTACACTTCAGGCTTGGAATTTGGAGAATCCCTAGGGAATTTTTACATTAGATTTATGAATTCAAGATTTCATCTACCTAATTTTTGAAGAAATCTATAACCAAATAAATCAGAATTTCTAGCTATTGATATAAACCTCTGTCTATGGATTCGGGACAATTTCCAAATGAATTACGTATTTGAATTTATTTAATGATAAAATATTAACTTTCTCCTAATATTGAATATAATTATATTTAGGAAAACAAACATATAAAGAGAAGCAAATACAATACTTGAGTTTATGCCTCTTAAAAATTATGGTGGTTTTTGTTGTTGTTTGTTTTATTTGTGTTTCAATGTGTTGTCAAAAGAAATATAGAAATTTCTAGAACTAATATATTCTGTCCCTAGAATATATTTTAAATTTTACAATAGGTACCACTTAGTGGTGTTCCACTGGTTTTATTATGGACACTTAAATGCTGTTTGTAACAAATTTTGTAGATTCAAGTGGGAATTGATGTGGAAGATGAAAAAAGCCAAGAAAGAGGAAGCAGGCCAAAATTGAAGATCAAAAGAAATTGGAATGTTAACATGTGAATAATGCTCAGTAAATTTAATATTATTTCCATTGGTTTTGAAACAATATATTTTATTATCTCTATATTGACAAGTAGACAAAAATACAGTTCAAGAAACAGGCCTCTTTGGTTTTATAATATATCAGGATAATATAATTTTGTGAATAAATAGGGGATTGTTGATTTAAGGGATTTAGTTTGGCCATATACAAAATAATGATTAAATAATTTATCTAATACATAAATATAAATATATTTCTTTAGCTAATTCAAATGTGAGGATCTCTTTTACTTATAAAGAACAAAATATAAAAATTCTTCAATCTTCAGGAATATATTTCTGTATTTAAACAGACTTCAATATAAAAGAGTTACTTTGTCAATTTTTGTTATTTGAGAAGATGGAAAAAAGTTAATACCATGAAATTATACATGGATGGCTTTTTATGTTACACGTAAATTCTTTTTTATTTTACTTTTTTTAAATTACTGTGCCAGGGGAATGGGAAACTGGAATAAGAATGCATCTGACTGTTCACTTCATAAGAGCTTACCAACCTGGAGGCTTCTAAACAGAGCCACTCAATCTCTGGGTGAGTTTGCCAGTTCATTGGCTCCTGGCCAATTGGTGACAGAATTTGTGTTTAACCTCTCACCACCTGGGAAACATATTTTCCAGACATGAGTAAGGAAATAAAAATGAATATTTAAGATGATACAAACAGACATTGTAAAGAAATTAGCAGAGAACCAAAAAGAGGTTTAAAAAATTTAAACACAATAATGTGATTTTTATATATTAAAAACATTAATAGACAAAATTTAAAAATAGATTGCTAAAAACAAATCATCGATTAGGAAAATCAAATGTGGGAATCCTGTAAATGTCTACATATCACATGATAGAATTAAGACATATATAGCAAAAACTTATGTTAATGAAAAATTGTGAGAGTAAATGGATGAAAATAATTAAAAAGATAGAATTTGTTTGCTTGTTTATTTTCTGTTGTTTCATTTTCTTTTGCTAACAAAATATATGGTCCTCTTTGCACCTGAGCTGGTTTGTGGTGACTGAGATGTAGAGTAACCGAAACCATCCTCGATTTTGTCTCTTGTTCTTTCTCCTCCCTTCCCCTTTCTCATGTCCGTTTGGTTTGAACCACATGATGCTGAGAATAGAATTTGAATAACACAATTAACATGACTGATCTAATATAGAAATGTTTAAAATTAATGAAAGAACAATATTAAATCCACATCTGATCTTATCTAAAACCCAAATTCTTTGCTCCTCCAGTAGTAGATAATGGTTATTTATAAGGCTGCAATGAATAACTCAACTAATTCCAAAAAAGAAAAGATCTATAGAAGCTTCATTTTCAAGCTAAAATTAAAAAAAACCAAAAAACTAGAAATTAGCTTTAAATGACTGGAAACACACACACACATAAAGCCTTCCATTTCCAAAATTAAAGACAGAAGTCATGGATTTTGACCAAAGTGGTATTGAGAAAAAAATATATAAGTATACATGCATTTAAATAACATGAGAATACTTTAAATAAATGGCTTAAACAGTTAATCCAAGAAGTTACATAAAAAGAACAAGGCTATTTCATTTTATTTTTTAAGTTGATTGGGGAGGTTATTTTATTTTAAATGTAGAAGGAAACAATAAAATCCAAAGCAAAATTAAAACAAATAACAAATACATTATATACCAATTAATTAAAATAACTTTTGGCAGTGTCTTTTTTTGTATCAAAACAAAAGGTATTAGAAACATATCATGTATTATTAGTAATGAGAAGAGACACAGAGGAGAAAAGGCAAGGAATAATTTAGATGCAATAGATGACATACAAAAGATATAGGTGACCAAAATGAACTCAAGGAGATAGAAAACACAAAATGACCAATACTCATAAAATATATTGAAAAGCATACTTGATTTTCAATTGCAGAGATTGACAAGCTTTTTTTCTGTAAAAGAACCAGATAATGAATATTTTCTAGCAATACTATCTCTGTTGCAAATACTCGACTCTGACATTGAAGCATGAAAGCAGTTACAGACAATTTCTGGGTGTGGGTGTGTTTAAAAAACAAAACAAAAAGCAGGTGGCAGGATGGAATTGACCCTAGAGCTCCTCTGTCTAATGTCAATTCAGATCATTGTCTCTCTTTCCTAAGGTCTCCTCTATATTTCAGAGAAGCCTGTAACTACATTTTTTAGAATCCACTTAGCAGTGTAGTTCTGAGTTAGCCTACCAAGGAGAGAAACTCATATGAGATATAAACACTGGAAGCCTAGGACAATGCCATCATTGTTCAGAGCGAATCTCAGGCAGTCTGTCAGCACCTGTGACTAGGCGGGTTGTTGGCCAAATCTGAGGATTTAGTTAGCAAGCCAGTTGGCTCTTTCAAACTGCATCCTCTAGCTTAGGCATTTCCATTTTGGCCTCCATTTTCCATTTCTTTATTTTCTTTATTTGTTTAAAACTGGGGCAAAAAGCATAGTGACATTTCAGGGGGCAAACCTAACAATACCAACTTAAAGGTATCTGACTCTTGTGTTACTCAGTACAAAAGTCAGAGCATTATTTCCAGATATGCCACCTGGTCCCTCCACAACACAAATGGGCCTGCCTGACATTGTCTTCTCTTCTTAGTGGTATGAATGCAATAACCTATTTTTTACTTTGAAGAGTAAATGACCACTGGACCCCTAATAATTTTAGTGACATCATGGGTCCCTAAATCCTCATGGGTTTTATTTCCCACCCTTTGGAACACATAGATCTTATCAAGGCCTCCAATCTACCAGCCACATCTGGCTCATCCAGTCCAGTTAGCATAATGACATCAGCATAGTGGACCAATGTGATGTCCTAGAGGACGGACATCAGAGGATATACATCTCTTTGGACCATGTCATGGCTCAGCATAAGAGAATGACTTAGCTCTAGGACACAACTCTAAATGTCTTATCCATTCTGAGTAAATTTTAACTGCTAATGATCTTTTCTGATAAGAATAGAAAAGAACACATTTATTACATCAATAATGGCTATATACCATGCACCTGTTATTCTACTCTAGTGAAGATAATCACATCTGGCCCAGCAGCTGCAACTTGGACTATAACTTGGTTGACTTTGCAGCCATCCACTGTCATCCTTCAGTTAGGCAGATGATCCAGCTCTGAACTTGCATGTTAACATCTGCTTTTGGGAACATTCCTGGCACTAACAGCTGCAATTTGTCTTCCCTCTGAAGCTGACTCTAAGTTAAAAATTAGCTTGCCAGACATTTGTGAAGGAATATTCTTGGGAACCCAAAACTATAGAAGAGAGGGAAAGGAAACAGGATTGGACAGGGAGAGAAGTCGAGTTAGAGCACTGTTCTAGCAAAAGCCTCTGTGGATTCCATGGAGAGGTCTGGAGTTGGGAGGAACTTTCCGAGTTGTCCTGAGTTAGAGAGAGGGGGCTGGGTCTTACCGCCCATGTGCTTATCAGTCATTGGATGCAGGCTAACCTCAGAAGTAGGTGTGACCTTGAGTGAGCCAGTTTTCTTCAGTCAAAGCAATTCCTATAAAAGGCTGGCAGTTGAGAACCATTCCCAGCAGCTGAGCGAATGTGTCCTTCATTTATTAAGGGAAATATGAGCCGAACATCAGAACATCCACCACAGTCAGATGACAGTATATCAGAGCCATTTCTGGGCTTTCTGGTCTGTGCTATTACTCAACTTCTCTATCCTTGCACAAAGATCACATTGTTTTAATTACTGTGGCCGTATGATAGGAATTGATATTTGGTAGTATCTAGTATTTTTTTTCTTCAGTATTTCTATTCTTGGTGCTTTTCATATACATTCTAGAATAAGCCTGTCAATTTTGATTAAAAGATAAAAACTAGCTGGGATTTTTCTTGTGATTGTGTTGCATCTATACATTGATACCTTTATAATACCATGTCTTCTAACACTGTACCCTCCAATAAACATAAATTATCTTTTCATTTAGTTATTCTTCTTTAATCTTAATAAGAATTTTAGTTTCTAATGTAGAGGTTTCGAATATCTTTTGATAAGTTTATTCCCAGACATTTGTGTTTGTTGATGTTATTGTAATGGTATTATTGTTGCATTTTTTCATTGTTTTGTTGCTGGAGTGCAATTAATTTTAGTACATTAGACACATTCATTAACTTTGTCAAATTTACTTACTAATGCTAATTTTTTTGTAAGCTTTTTATATTTTCTAGGAAAATAATTATTATGTCTCTAAATTCTTTTTTAATTTTTCTTTTATGTCGTTTTTTTAGTAAGTTCTTTTTTTCCTTGCTCTATTTACTGGCTAAACTTCCAGTGTAATGGCAAATGAAATGTTAATAGTAAACACCTTCATTTCATTCTTAATTTTAAGGGAAATCTTTTCAATATTTCACCACTGTATAAGATTTTTGTGCTAATTTTTAAAATATTCTTATAGATTACTTATACATTAAGGTATTTCCCTTCTATTCCTAGTATTCTCAGTTTTTTTATCATAGATAACTGTTGAATTTTGTCAAATGATTTTTCTAAATAATTATGTTTTTTTTCTCCCCTTCTCCACTTTATTATTATTTTTTAGTGTGATAAATTATATTGATTGATTTTTTTAATGTTAAAATAACTTTAGATGTGGAAAAACCCTAACTAGTATTGGTGTATGTCTAGATATAGATATAGATAGATATAGATATAGATGATATAGATAGATATATAGATATAGATATAGATGATATATATACAGATGCTGAATTTTAATTGCTAATATTTTTTTAAGGATCTTCACATCAATGTTCACAATAGACTTATAATATCCCTTTCTTGAAATTTTCTTGCCAGGATTTTGAAATAAGGGTTAGATGCTATTCTTATAAAAAGTCCCAGGGACAATTTCCTTTATTCTATTTCCTGAAAGAATTTTTATCTGACTGGGCTCATTTCTTATTTACATTTTTTAAATGTTTGGAAAGATACACCAATGAAACTTTCTGGGCCTCGGAGTTTTACTGTGAGAAGGGTTTTTATAATAATGTATTCAGCTTTTACTTTTAGACGATTGAAGCATGATATTAAATCTCTATTTGTGGAGTGTATGTTATCTATCAACTTATGTATCAAACATATGCTATGTACCATTGTGATGGAGATTGACGATACAGTGAAAATCCTGTGAGTCTAAAGGTGAGATGCGTGAGCCTGCTCTTGTGAAATATGTATTCTAGAGGGGGAGACAGACTTTTGTTAATAATGTAGCAATAAATATAAAACTTCAATTTTGATGACTTCTAAGTAGAGGTTCCACAACGGTTGGTTATGGAAAGATTCGATCTTACCTAAGCATATGAGAAACAACTTTTATGAGTGAATAATATTCATAAATGTTTTTAACTTATCTTTATAAGAATTTTAGTTTTATACCTTTTAATTCTTCCTTTCATCTTTAACAATATTCTCTTAACATAACTTCTCCTCTACATAGCTACTTCTCTAAGGTGGGCTACAAATGCAGTTATATCTCTATTACCATCTGAAATACCTATATTAGCAGGAAAGCCCATTTCTCTTTAGGGGGTTCCATGTCTCTCAACTAAAGTGGGAAAGCTGAGGTTCTCATTATTTTCTTACTGCCATTGCTTCTCCTGGCCACATGGTGTCTCTGTTGACAACTGGTCCTCCACAGTCAGCTAGGGGATGGAGTCCATGAATCTCCAAAGGATTCTTCTCTCTGAGAATTATATGGAACAAGGGTCTCCATTGCTTTGACTGTCATAATTCAGGCTTGTACTCCTCTCTCTCAGCCGTATTCAGCCATTACTCAGACCTTGGGAAGACTGTTTCAAATTGTTTTCAGTTACTGTCTTTGTTATTCTGAACATGCCCAGAGCCTTCCCTTTATAACTCTCAAAGCTCAGAGGGCTCCCTGCTTTCCAGTTCACCTTTCTACCCTCATAACCAGACTAAAAGTCCTGGGGCAACACCATTGAAAACACAAAAGATAGTCCCTGTCTGAGGCCTAAGAAGCTGTTCTGTTTGCTTAGAAAGAAAGAAGGATCTATTTTCAGATCACAAAGGAAATTTATCTTGCTAAGGATTACTGAGGTAACTTTCTAGCACTTCTCTCAGTAGATCAAAGAAATGGAAAAACAAACGAGTTTAATTTGGGGGATTATATCTATAATAAAATACTCTTTAATCACACACCTTTCTTTTGTTCCAGCTAACATTCATGTGGAGAAAAAAATAATAATTAGTTGTAATCTCGTGAAAATACCTCACATATCTAATTACAACAATCAGTCTGCACTGTGGTTTTTCTTCTCTATTATAAGCAACACAATTTTTAAACCTTTCCTCAGGTTACTATTTTCTGTCCTTTTATTCATTTCCTCCTTCTTCCTCGATTTTTTTCCAGTTTGTCCACATCTTTTAAAAAGTGACCAAAAGTAGCCACAATATCCTAATAAGGAGCTCATGAATGCATAACATAGCAGAAAGATTACTTCCAAATGTCCCATGAATTATTCCTTTTAATAAATTCCAGAATCACAATGGCTTGGGTTCAGCATCAAGACTGCAGATTTTTCTTTTATATTTTCATCTAATCAGTCCTTTAATTTCTACTGAATTTTATCCTGCTTTAGAAACCAATATTTTTGTTAACGTCACTTTGATTCTTGTTTTAACATTCCAGAAAAAAGGGAAGATTTCCAGATGCTAAGTTATTCCACATCTCAACCCATTTATATGTACTGGATTGATTATTCAGTAGTTTCTATTTATTGACTTTTAAAATAGCTACTTTGTATTCCTCTCATTATTGTAGCATTTATGAAGAAAGTCACAATTTAGACCATAATTAATAATGTCCTGATTCTGGAAAAATTTGATTGCATTCTCCCAACCTTAGTAACAATGCAATAATTTTGTACAAAACAAAGACCCAGATCTATTACACTCCTTTCAACAAAGTGCTATTTCTAAAGAGAATCTTTTCTTTTGGTATTGTATGCCAAAGCAGATGGAAAAATAGGTAGGTTAAACAATTTCTTCATAAACTTATAGCCCTTATTTTATGTAAGTTCTCATATATAAATTCTGGAGCATACCAATACACTATTTAGAATACAACAAAATGTATTGTATTGTTTTTTTGTAACTCATTGAATCAAATACTCTCCAGATTGTAAATCTTGAAATGGCATTAGAAATCACCAAATAAGGCCCCACAATGAGGATTATGAGGTCCAGGCAACTTAAGAGATTTATTCAAAATTGATTATTCATTGAAACTAGATTGAAAACCAGTTTTTCTGATACAAAATCTAAGATATTTTCTTCTACATAACACCGTCTTCTAAATTTGCTACTTCAATAACTTTTAATGAAATGTAGAATTAAATGTGAATAATATAAAAAAGGTTTTAGTGTACGAATTCGAGTGTAACTGAAGTATCAACAAGTCATAGCTTTTTAGCAGAAAAATATGTTATCAGTATTGGTTAGTTTGTTGTAAATATTATTTGTATTAGAATTAAATGAATGTTGATAGGCATATTTAAAGAATATAATAAATAAACATTGTCAATTATTGCTTGATAGTAGTTCTGGTTTTGGTCTCATTCCCAAAACTATCTTTCTATGGTGAACTCTGGAAAGCTATAGCTGGAGCTCTGAAGATTACACTTTACTAGACTTCTTTATTGGAAACTTGCCATTAGTTTCTGTGATGAGGAGGGACCAGAGGGAGAGATCAGAGAGGAAAGAGAATGGGGAGGAAGGTCATCTTTATGACTTTGCTTGCTCAATCTGTCACCATCACCCCAGCAGTGGAGGTTGGGTTCAGCATTCAGCCTTTTCCACTTCTGATCCTGCTCAGAGATATCAGCAGCCACCAGGCACTGCCCTCTCCGAAGAGGTCTGCCCCAGGTTCTGCTCACCCAAATTTCTTCCTCAGCTCTCGGGCGGTGGCCACTTCCTGCTCTGACTCATGCAGTTTGGCTTTGTGATTTCTTTTGCTCTGAAACCCTCCAACACCTGGGTAGCAAGTTTCCTATATTAAATCCCCCCCCCCATTTAAAGCTCTGTCTCCTGACAGATGAGGCTTCTCATATCAAAAGAAGGACTTGGCATTTGTTTTTCTTAATTATTCAGAATTTATACTTTTAAATTTAGAATTCTCTATCATTAGTGAGAAGGAGATGATTAGAAGACTTAATGTCTAAATTTCTACTTTCCTTGGAATAAACCTCAATGCAAAAAATTAATCTTGGGAAATAACATATCTTATGCCAGAATTAGAATACTTAGGTCAGGGTGCAAAACAGAAATAAGGTTCAATCAATTATCTCTGAAAATCTCTTAATAGTTCATCATTATATTATATGTAGTTTTGTACAAAGTACAGCACTTAAAATATTTATACAAAATGTGTATATAATTCACAGTACATTTTTAATAATACCCATGCAAAATATAATTTAAATATATATTTTTTTGTTTTTGAACATTAAAATACTTATAGAATTGAGAAAGAATGTAAAAATTAAAATGTTATGTTTCCTAGGAAATAGTTTTGGAATCCAAGAAGCATAATGTTAGCTAGCCAAGTTTTAGTTGTCTAGAAATGTGACACTTTAAAAATGTTTATATGAGCATGGAAGTTCTTGTGCTAATTAGAAATAATTGGTGTACTTCCTACAGCGCAAGTATTTTGTAAGAATTCCCAGGAGGATTTAATAACTAGAGTAAATAAAATAAATGCTTATAATTTTTTACTAATTTACAAACAATATAATATATTAGTCTGGAAATGCCTATAAAAACCTTTGTATTTTTAAAGCTGATGTTATTAACTTTTGCAGAAGACAGTTCTCATCATATTGATGTATTATAACATAAAGATACAAAAAGAGAGTAGGATTTTTAAATAGACTGGAAACTTTCTATATAGCCTTAGGTATGATAATTAGTCCTCATATATATAGTTATATATATCTATACATAAAGTTAAATTTTATCCAGGTGAATTTTTGTGACTCCTGCGAATGTCACTTTTATTAATAATTTTTATAGAAAATATTCTCTTGTAATTTTGGTTCTGTTTTCCATATGTTTATTTGATTGTTATTCTCTATGCATTTATTTATGCATGTTATTCTTTAAGGTTTTAGAAAAACAATTTTTGCAAACTAACAGTGTAAACAACTATGACAAACGGTTAATTTATTTATACAAAACAACTTTGAAAATTATAAACATATTATATCAGCATAAATTGACAATTTTCAGTTACTAAAATATATTCCTTTCCTTGATTTAGTTTTTTTATTAAAGGTGTTTACTGTGATAATTTCACTGGTGAGACAGGGATGACTATTCTATTATGTCCCAGAAGCATGTGAATTATAATTCAGCTAGTGAACTGGGCCATGAGCTTTGTGACAGTAGAATGGATATTTGAGAGAATTATCAGCTTGTAATTCAGTCCAAATATTTCTTCTCACAAATATCCAAAATAGAAAGAAAAAGATCATTATTGGAATTATTTTTGTTGGTATATGAAAAGTCTTGGTTGCTTTGTGTACTCCACTTAGCACAATCTTTGAGTAAAAACTTCATGTGCTTAATTAATAAGCTTAGTCCTTAAATTTCACTAAGCTTCAGATTTTAAATACAGGATCCTTGATTGAATTACTAATGTAACTAATAGTATCCCAATATTATAATCCTGAGCAACATGAGGCATGCATAAATTTTGAGCTTGTTCCTTCACCTTCCCTATTATCTTGCTCTCCATCAGAGCATCCCAGATCACCAGGCAGCTGACTGTCATCTTAATATTTTGTCCTGTAGATAGTGCTCTAGGCTCTAGAATTATCTTTCTGTCTTGTTTATTCCCAATTGCATTATTTTATTATTCCCAATTCCTTTAAACTCAGTTGGCCTGTCACAGCTGAAGATAAGTAATCTGATAAAAGAATTCATACAGTAAAATGTAAATGAAAACTACCCCAGGACTTTGCAACATAAAAACTGATGTTTAGAAATGATATGATTTGGGACAAAGTAATAAATTCTTAATGGTGAAATTTTAGTTAGTACAGCCTGCCAGTTGGGAACCAATTGGTGAGGAGAAAGGGGGAGTTGAGTTTTTATCAAACATACATATACTTTTTTAATATCCTGTCTTTCAGCTTTGAAAAATAGCATTAAATGTAGCAGGAGGGGAAAGATCTCAGAGAGAGTGTGAGTGAAAGAAAAGATCTCTGTGAGGGTCTATGAGCTTAGAGTTTAAGATTTTTTTATTTCACTTTGAACAATATCTTCAATAATTCAGG
This sequence comes from Cynopterus sphinx, assembly GCA_030015415.1. Lineage (NCBI taxonomy): Eukaryota > Metazoa > Chordata > Mammalia > Chiroptera > Pteropodidae > Cynopterus > Cynopterus sphinx. The sequence goes on from CM057390.1 coordinate 58,453,075, forward strand.
TATACAAATTGTCATCTTTGAACTGAGGAAGCTGAGCCAGAAGAAAAATAAATTTAATCTCACTTCAAAGAAAGACATGGACCATTGTCTTCACCATAAAATAATGTGATTATTTTTTGTTTGGCCACCACAAACTATATTGTATTTTTAACCAGTTAAAGATGGAATTTTGGCATGATTTTATAAAACTTGAGCCAGATTAGCTTATTTTATTTGGATCCATGGTTATCTCAAGAGTTGGAATTCAGGGCCAGCCCATTTGTGAAACTTTCTAATTATCTTCAGAGCCTGAACTCAGCCCTATATATCTTTACGAGAACTGCTTATCTTAGAATCTTGGCCTTTTGTAAAGAAATAGATGTTTATCTTCAAGCACAAATATATAGAACATAATTATATTCAATAATCTACCTAAGAAGACTCATAGTGATAATTCTGATATCTGAAATGTTATTAATGTTCATTGTCATAAAACAATTCACCATTAATGTAAAAAATGATGAGGTGTCGTACAATATATGTGAAGCAAGATTTTCTCAGTTTAAAAGTTGACCATAGTGAGAGAGACTGAAACTTTGAGAACTGAATTTTTAGGAGTTGACAAAAATATTAAATACCTTCAAGCGAGTATATGTAATGGTGGATTAATTAATAACTTTGCTTTTAAAATTGGTTTAACCACTTTACATTTTGCAGTTACAAGTGTGGCTATCTAGTTTACTCCCAGACAGCTGCCTTTGTTAGTTATTCGTCACCTCATGTTGACCAAAGGATTTTCATGATTTAAAAAGTGACCCACAGTGGTCCAGCACTTTGCCCCCAAAGTGGCCACCAGAGCTCCATTTCCTTTTGCTGTGTTCTTTTTTTTCCCCTGAGGCTCCCAATAAAATAAGCATGGTTTCAGAGTTCAAAAGATGTGTGTGTTCAAACAATTATAGAAAATGATTAAGTTGTTTGATTAAACAAGACATGTTGGAAAATTATAAACATATCATACTTATCCTTATCCTTAATATAAACTTATAGTGATTTAAATGTTCTGGCATTAAATGAAAAGAAAAAGCTCAGATAGAGTGCTGACCTCTACATCTCAAAGTTAGGCACATTTTATTGATATTGATGTATGTGGAAGGGAGTTAACATTGAAAGGTGGACTCAAAAATGACCTTTTTGCAGCCCTGATGTGTCCTCGTTTGAAACCCAGGTATCTTATGCAAATGGAAAATTATGATTCACTTGGTCTGGGGTGGAGCCCAGGAATCTACTTTTCTAATAAGCTTCCCATATGAGGCTGACACGGCTAGTCCATGGAATTCACTCTATGAGTAGGAGGCTCTACAATAGTGTTACCGATAGAACTTTCTGCAGTAATGAAAATGTTTTATATGTGTGCTTTCCATTATGATAGATCCAAAGACATGGTTGACTAGCAAGCATTCGAAATGTGACAAGTGAGACTGAATTTTTAATTTTAGTTAATTTAAATGATTTTAAATATAAATCACCATATATATCTAATTGAACAGTGCTTCTCTGGATTGCCTAAGAGTTAATATAAAAAATAATAGCACTAGACATCTAACTCAGTGTCTGAAAACTGAAAGAAGCTAATTCAACAGGGTTATGAAATGTCTCTGTAATCAATTTTCTCTGATACTAAACGTAGGTACCTTCTAAACTAAGGTAACAAATTGAAGTTTTGATGTAAACTCTCACGTGTGCATTCTCAACAGAGACAATACTGCCCTGAATAGGATGAAAATTCACTTTTGAAAGGATGAAGCAAATATAACATTTCAGTATGACTAATAGTTTGTGGACCCCAAAGCTCAAACTTACCTGAAAAAATCTTACTCCTGATATTCAGTTTCTATTGTTAGGAAGAATTTATATTTTAATTTTTTTAAAGAGGCAATATGTAAAAATGATTAAGAAATAAATCTAAAGTAAGTATCATCATAAACTGTACCTGAATTTGAATCAATTAATTTATTTAATGGGTCTCCAGACCACTCACCAAGTGATATAATGTCACCCTTTGTTAGAAAGTGTCATAAATAACACTTTTAGGGGGCTACCTTCTCTAAGTGGATCTTAATTTCTTTAATAAAACTTACAGAGCATTTCTCATTTTGCATGTGAAGAAACAAAAGATACAGGAGATAAGAAGCATAGTCAATTAATGTGGACTTATGAAAAATATCACAAAAAATTTTAGCAGTAAAGTTAAAAATCAGTTGTATTTTTTAACTCTTAAATGTACTTGAGAAACCTTAAGATCAGTATTAAACCGTCAGGATGCTCACCTCCTTGCTTGAGACTTGGACTTCATACAGTTATGTAAGGAAGCCCACATGCTCTGCTTGTGCAAGCTAAAGCACACTTGATAAGATTCTCATGCAGCAGAAACCTAAACTGGAAATATTGATGACCTAGAATTTGAAGTCAGTGCAATGCCAGGGCAAGGTTAAAAGCTCTCAAGGACCATGAAAAAGGAAATTGAAATCTTCATTCCTTCACTGTAATTGAATAGCCTGTTGAATAATATTTTCCTGAGTGTAGTCTTAAGAAATAATGATTTCTGGAATGGATGAGGATGTGACTTATTCTACGCAGATCACTGTCATCATGTTCTTATCATCATGTTCTTAAAAGAGGTCACCTACAGTTAGTGGTGTGCTAGTAAATGTGTGACAGCCAGCTCTCTAAGGGGGGAAGATTTCCAGATTTATAGCATTTGCCAATTTACATAAAATAGTACTATATATGTCTAATATGACACCCTCGATTATGGGATTGGGAAGAGATGTATATCACCAAATTTATTATATTTCTACCATAGATATACAATTGACATAAATTACCTCAAAAGAATAGATAATGGTGCCATACAGTGAAATAATTTAAAAAGTGGTGAGTTTTAATTATTCATTACATTTGATTAAAATGTAACTTGCTTAATTGTAAGTTTATATAAATTAGTTTTTGCTAATAACTCTAACAACTGGCTCCCAAAATATCTAACAATGTTTAATAATTGGCTCTTGTGAACAGGTAGCCTGATCTTCAGGAGACCATTGTGCATGACAGCACTGAGACAATGAGCTGAGAATAGATTTATACTGTGATATCTGTAGGAGCTGCACGTCTTTAGGACTTTGTTTCTCTAATGAAAAAGGCCATATATGACATTTATAGATTAGCGGCTTTACTAATCAATACATTTATTTAGGTAGGCTTTATAAACATGACCCAGTTTCCTTAATGTTTTATTTATTCCAGCAGAGGAAAAATGTGCAGCTAGGTTCTATTTGTCTATCATATAACCTTAACTTACTTACATTCTATATTTTTCTTTTATTCTCAAATTTTTTTATAGAAAAATCATTAATTTTCTCTATCACATTAAATTTATTACTAGAAATAGTATCACAAAATAGATTTAGTTTGCATAACACATAGAAAAAAGGCATAAAATCATAATACTACACGATTTTTATATCACATTTTATGATTTATTAAGTATATAACTCATTGGAATACTGCAAATATTTCATTCAGATCAATTTTAATTTAAACAAAAATCTTATGTTCAAACAGTAGTTTTGTCTTATCATGTTAAATTTAGTTTAGTGCATATTTATTCAACATTTATCATCTGTAAGGAAATGTGTTATATTAAATTAAAAAGGAAGAACTTTATTTTGTCGTTTCAAGCAAGTAGGAAAACTAGGAACATATTTCAATGTGGTCTATTTTTAAGAGACTTGGGAACTAGAAATGTTAGGCCAGGAAATTTTTACTTATATATTGAGACAATAAAGTAAGCATAGTCTGTCTTTCTACACTACTATCCCCCTAACACCCCCACACCCCCAACCCACCATCCACTACTACTATTTTCATCCAATAACAAGGATTTTTATTTGTACCTTCTGATTTTTTAGGAGTAATGATGGTGATCTAAGGGAAAAAAAGTTTAGAAAGGGTTATTTTAATTCATATACAAAAGAAATTATTAAAGATTAAAGAGAAAAAACAGTATAGAAAAAGAAGAGAATTTTTTGAAGAGATAAAATAACGGGTCTTTAGAGAGATAAAAGGATGATAAAGATTTGAATAAAACTAAAAGTTTATCTAGGTCTTAGGTATTTTTCAGTAAAACTTATTACTCTGCATTTTTATTTTTAAAACTGGATATAGTTTTCTTTGCATATGTTAGCTCCCACTCATGCTCTGATGGAAACACCAACAAAGGCAGATAGTTACAATAAGAGCATGTTACCTCTGTCATCTCTAATTCTCTATTATTCATAGTCATCAAACTCTGGAATTGATCCTCTATTTAGATATTTGCAATCCGTGAAAAAATCTGATTTAAGTAATTATCATTAAAAAGAATAAGAACTTTATCAAATTATAAAATAAAATATCTTAAGATCATTCTATTCTTATGAAACTTGCATTCTTAATATTTTTTTAAATCTTAAAATAGCCCCATCTTCTGACCTCCCTTTTATTCTCCACATAGCACTGCATTCAATGTCAGCTGGGAAAATAGTGCCTAAGCTGCTGACTGAATCACACTGCACTTTAAATTGTACTTCAGCAGTTTTGCTTTGTCCTTTGACCTGGACATCTCTTTATAACTTTTCTGTTCTGATAATCTATTCCAAATTTCCTGCCTACCTGCAAGAGATTCCTGCAACATATTTTGCAGGCTTTTCTATTCATGTGTTGAGCTCACAAAATCCGTGCTTAAAATATGACACTGGTGAAAGCTATGAAGAAAACAGCTATTGTTCAGACTGGAAATGTCTGTGGCCAAGAATAGCAGTGATTTCTCTGGTGCCATTTCTGTCATCAGTATTCTTATTCCTGGCAAATCAACATCAGCATTTGGGGATTTTATTGAACAAAGGAAAATTGAATTAATGAGCCAACAAAAATTATCAACCTCAAAGACTAGATGTAATAGGAAAAAATAAGCAAAAGAATGAATGCATTTAATGCTGCTAGTGCATTGCATGACTATTCTAAAGGATGTCACCTATCAACCTTTTGAATAAACAAAACATAGGTTGAGTTGGTACTGTAATCGTCCCTTCCAAGGAGAGGTTTGGACATGATCCCAGTGAATATTTACCAAGCCAGAATGGAGGGTTCCCCTAATCTCTAACACTTTAAACTCAAAGCCATTCTATTGAATCTTCAGAGCCTCCTAATGCCTATTTAACTAATTCATTTATACTAGCTGTGATTCTGAATGCAAAGTACACAATAGTTCTGAGTAGCATTAACCCAAAAGAAAATGTTGAAAATGTATATTAAAAATGTACCTTGGTCTACTTTATTGGACTATAGCTCTAATACTGATAATGCTCTATAATGAATTAAGGAGTGAGAAACATGGGTACTTCTTAATGAGATGAAGTAGAACTCAAGATTGGAAAACGGGTATTCCCCAGCCAGGACAAACAGTATAGTAAAAGACCTGTGAGGAAGTTCTGACTTATGTATATGCATGATCTACCAAAAACAGGTATAAGAAATGTGCCTTTGAGTACTGAGTTCAGGCTACAATTGAGTTGAGATACTACAAATTGTTGTTCTGGTGACTATTCACATCCCGCTGAAATTCTATAGCTAGGTTAGTTGTCATGGTCAAATTCAATAGAGCGTTGAGACACTTTGGGGTTATAGTAAATTGGTCTTATAAATACTTGCCCCAATTTGGTGCCTCACTGTGGGAGCTTGACATAATGGTGCGGCAGAAAAAAGAGGCTTAAGGAATCAAAATAGCATGGAATTAAACGATGCACACAACTAGGAGCTTTGTATTCTGATTTTAGTCAAGGCTCCTACTATTTGAAGGCATTTGAAACAATTTACATATCTCAATTTTTTCTCCATTGGAGAAAGGGACTGTTGTCATTCTAGATTTAGCACATGAAACGATACATTAAAAATGTAACAATTGTACCCTGAAATTTTGAATATGCTAATTATGATGCAAATCATTTGAATGTATTAACTCCTCTGTTTTCATTTTGAGAGTTAAGTTTTGCATGAGAGGAAATATACACTTTATTCTCAAAATTTTACTAGTGTGCCTTGCAATCACCCAGAGAGTAAATATTAAAAACGAAAATCCCTGAGTTCCGCTCACTCAGGATTCTGACTTAGTAAGAACTGAGAAGTTCACACTGGGTGGTTCAGTTGTAGATAGTGCACAGACCACCTGCAAATACTGCACGCTGACCAGCTCTGTTGCAGGATGCATGCGACTCATTTTCAGTGCAGCTGCTGCTTTCCTTAAAGTCAGGAATTACTCTAGAATGAGTGGCTATGTTAAAGAAAGCACATTGCATATTTATATTTGTGAATATATGAAATATTATGAGAAAAAGTTCACCATTGAAATAATTCTTTTTACCCTCAACATCAAGTGTCAATGCCTAGCACATGAAGAAAAAAATGAGATAAGTTTGAGGAAGGGTAAAATAGTTTTCATTTATAATACTTTTCTGCTCAAGACATCTTTATGTTTTTTAGAAAAATACATAAAAATTATGTATTTTAATAAATCGACATCTGATAAAGTATTTTTCTCTCATTGTCAGGTGTGTGTGTGTGTGTGTGTGTGTGTGTGTGTGTGTGTGTGTGTGTGTGTTAGAGATAGAGATAAAGACAGAGATGAGAGAGAGAGAGAGAGAGAGAGAGAAACAAAAAAGGGAATTCTTGATTGCAACAATGGAATACACAGGGGATTGTGCTTGAAAGCAATTCAGCTGGGAAGTTTCCACTTTATGCCAGGGGACCACATCCCAAAATAAAGGAAGGTCATCAGTCAATGCTGGGTGCCACAAAGTATGGCAAATATTTATTACAAAATAAATCTCTACAGATCAGTTAGTAGTTAGTCCACCACTTAAAGACCTCTCTTGAGTAAGTAAATTCAGAAGGCCACCAATATTATAACACATACAATATTACAAGATTTGGTGCCTAAAGATGATACCATGAATATGGAAGAGGAGGTGTTAACAAGGTACATAGAAGGAGAAAAACCTTATAATTATGAAAAATCTGTGATCTTTGTATCTGGTTCACCTTTTGACTAGGTGGAACTGTTCCATTCTATTTATTATTCAACTTAAAGACTCCAGATATTTTTTTTCCTGGAAATAGAAAGGATAGAAACTGATAGAATGTCATCTGCAATAAGCACTTAAAAATATAAATGTGTCTGACACCAGAAGACTCTGCCTAGGCTTTCTGGAAAATACCAGAGAATTATTCCCCTTTACTTCCTTCCCCTGCTGTTACTATTCCACTTACATAAGCCCATACCCCACAGGGCCCATAAAGTGCCTTCTGTAATCTTATGTATGTTTCCTTTCTTATTCTTTCTTGTTCTTTCTTGTCATTGCCCTTTCTCATGATGGTGATAAAAATCAGTCTTATTATTTTCATTATATGGTTATTAGTTGATAAATGAGATTTATTCTTTTTCTAATTAAAAACATTTGAGGGTAGTTATCTTTACAATCAGATCTTTTAAGACACTTTTAAATATGACACATTAACAGTTTTAGAAATTGATTGGTATTTTATAATGTTAGATGCAGTTTTCTAATTTGGTAGCTTCCAGAGGAAAATATTCCAATTCATTAATTATTTAAACCGCTGGCAGAAAAGTTTAAAGTTTTAGGAATTTGCATTAAGATTGTACTCTAATTTTGAAAGTCTATTTTCACTGAGTCATGCAAAAATGATGTTGAACTCCCTTGTATTCTAATAAATTTAAATATCTTAAATATTTTATAAGTAAGTGGTTAATTTTCTTGTAAATAAAGATTTTGATCTGTATGACTTAATTTAAATGGAATTATGCAAGCAAATACACCAGAGAGGAAAAAACTCTGTAATAATAAATTACAATCAGTAAAATAATAGAAATACTTAATTTCTCACACAGGTCCAGGGAAAAATTGGTAAGACTAGCATATGTGAAGCCAAGGTATTTTATAATAAAATTCATGAATAATAATGAAAAGATGCTGAAGTATGTGTTGAAAAGACACACTTTAAGCTTCTGGTCTTATAAACAGTATTTAAAAATTTTTTCCATTATTTTAAATTTAAAACAAAATTTTCCTATATTTTACTATATATGCACATTTCTAACAGATTTGTCTCTTCTGGATAGAATTCTAAAGACTACTTTGAATTTTAATGTCTTTAGGCTCTTGCATGAAACTACAGTTAAAATATAACATCAAACTAAAATATGTAATTAATATGAAAAAGAGGCATTTGTAAAATGACTCAAGGCTTTAGTGTACTAGGCCTAAGTTCTTTCAGCTCATTCTATAGCTGCTTCTGTCATGGTGATGGGGGTGTGAGAGCAAATTCCGTTTTCCTTTAGTCCTGTTGCAAATTACAAATTTTATTTGGTTTGCATGAATATGTAGACATAATATCACCAATTCTATTTTAAGTCTTCAGAGTTTTAAATTGATGCAAACTCAGAAGAATAAGGGAATATACTCACAAACCAAGTAAACTTGGGGAAAAATTCTAATTCTTAAACTCTCACTAATATTAATTATAATACTTTTCTCAAGAATTCTTAAGAGATATTTTCTTTTTCTGTACTTCTGGCTGTGCTAGAAAAAAATATCAGTAGACCATCTTTACTTTAAGGCATTTTTCCTAAGTGTTGAAATGTTTGATACTTTCTACCCTTTGTCAGAAACTCTATTGACTCAATATACATTTTGGCCAAAAGTGTATATTTCTTACTTTTTATAGTTATATGAATATATTTACATAAAAACTGAAAGATAACCGCTGGAGCTTCCAACTATTTTCTTCACTGAATCTCATTTGAAAGTCTTTTACTCACGTAATAAAAATTGACTTATGCATTTATGTTTTACATTAATTTAGTAAGCTTCTAAGTATAACTTCTTATACAGGAAATATATGTCTCCTTTTTTCAAAAATACATTTATTAAGAATCTAAAATCTAGGCACTGAGGAGGACCTTGGGAAAAATTCAAAGATATACATGTATCATTTGTGAATTTATTCAACATTTACTACTGAGTGTACACAGCGGACCAAATCTCAAAACGAGGAACTAATAGAGTTATCCAATTATAATTAGGTAGAGCTGCTGCTTGCAAAAATTTTAATGTGTAAGTAAATTTTTATGTGGGTATTGATGTGGATAAGTGAAAGTATGTGTTGTAGAGGGGGTGTGATCAAGTAGAGAGAGCTGCAAATGAAAATTATTTTCCACTCTTCTGTTCGAGAAGTAGTCTCTGTCACTGACTACACATCTCTTTAAACTTATACCATTAGTAATACAACCTTTCAGACACTTTGCTGATTTGTTTTTATAGAGCTATAGCATTGTCAAAATTCCTTTTGAGCCATGTCTCTCTCCCTAGACTTAGTTACAAGTGCTTTAGGCTTATCAACCCCACTCTTTGAGACTAAGTCCTTTGTCACTGATCTTTAGCCATTTTATACAACTGAAAGGAATTATTTATTGGTGACTACATGAATCCAATCAGAAATCTTAAAGAAATCTGTGATTGTCAAAACCTGGATTTTTTTTTTTTTTTTGCTATGAGGCTGTCATGAGTATTAATTTCTGGTTCAAGGGATTTCTCAGTTTTATCTTTGTCTAACTGGAAATGAGAAACCATTTTATTCTCTAGTTCTCCAGGTTTTCTTAGATTCTCCATGTTCCTTTGCAAACAGTATAGTATAGATCTTATATGAGCTTGTTATTTCTTGTATTAGCTTTACAAATATGTGAAATGACAACCGACTTCAAAAACCTTAGCCTCCCAAGTATTTTCATTCAAAAGTTCAGCCAAATATTTCCATGTTGCATAATGTGGGTTGCCATTTTTCCAGACTCTTGTCAGTTTCTTTGCCACACCCTAAACAGCCCCAAGCCAATGTCATAACTATCAATTTCTTTGCTGTTGTTGTGAAAAACACTTCACTTCTATGTATCAATATCTTCATTTGTCAGCTTTAAGTATATTCACGTCTAATATGAAAAAATAAAAATAAAATAAAAAAATTTACTGCAGTTATGAAAAATTATTGGCCTTACTAAAATGTAAATGACACATAAGCATCTATATTGTGTAATTAATGAATACATGCTAAAATATTTTTCTTTTCGGTATTTCCTGAATAGCTTTAATTGTTTAGTTATTGTTGAAATCAAGCTAAAAGATATTTACTCCTTGTTTTCTCTATAAAGGCCTTTATTAAAATAGTGCACTAACTTTCCTGCTGTATATATCCTGAAGTGAGCATGCAGTAATGACATTTAAATCTGGTACCACACAAGTTATGTGTAAGTCATCATTAAAATATCAGTGAGAAGTGACAGTACTTTCTTGATCTACAACACCAAAACATACAAAAATGAATTTATCACCCTTTTGGACAAATTTCAATACCATTAAATCACTGAAGTTCTACACTGAAGCATATTTAGCAAATATGTGGCTTTTAGTATCACCATAATATTGTCAGTCTGCCTGTCAACCAGGTTTACCCTGACTTTCCATTTGAAAACTAAGAAAAATAAGTTTTTCTGTATCATGGCCAGGCATGAAGTAAAACTTCTTTCATTACCTAGCCTTCATCCTCTCCTCCCAGCATCAGTAGTGGGAGTTTGGAATTCTTTTCAATTATATAAATTTTTAGGCTCTACCCTTTGAATAATATTTACATACAAGGGTCAAACTTAGAACAGTCATCCTGAAGCTTACTGCCAAAAGGAAGTGTGAATTGCAGCAGAATGTGCTTCTCTGACGAGAGGAATTTAGCTTATCCATTCTCAGCACCTTTAAAAATTTCACTCAGCACCTGATAGTCATTTCAGAATGTTAACAGATCTCTGGCACTCTGCAATAAGCAACTGTAGCGGTGCCATTAGCCTTGTACATGTGTCCTAATAGCCAGCCATTCTATGACCATTATGTTATCCATCTGTCAGATCTCATAATTGCAGGGATAAGAGTAAAGGATTCAGTGCTTCGAAAGGAATTTTGTACCAGCTGCTGATGTCAGTTTCCACCTGTTCATTTTATAACAAGCTCAAATTTATAAGGAAAGGTATGTGTGACTACTTTCAAGGAAAAGCGTGGAACCATTAGTTCCAGAGTCAAGACTGTCTCATATGTTCCTCAGGGATACAGTGTCATTTCATTCACTCATCACAGCAGTTGGGCCTGCACTTGAATGTCAGCCAGAAAATAGTGGAGTAAGTAAAGAATGAAGTAAATTGCACAGAATTTTAATTCTTAGAAGCATGTTCTTCACCTGAAGTCTCCTCTTATTCATACAGTGAAGTTAAGTATAAGACCTAAAAGTGATCTAAGACCCAAAAAGTAAGCCTGGATTGTCAGATGTAAACCCCAGTTCTCTATTTTCTTCCACTTTTCATGTATAATAAGGAGAGCTTTTGTCTGAAAACAAATGACAGATTTAAATATCACGAAATAAAAATTTAAGAACCACCGTACACCTATTAGAATGACTAAAACCCAAAGCACTGACAACACCAAATGTTGACAAGGATGTAGCATAACAGGAACTCTCATTCATTAGTGGTGGGAATGCAAAATAGTACAACCACTTTGGAGGACAGTTTGGCAATTTCTTGCAAAACTAAACTCATACCATGTGATCTAGCAATCTTGCTCCTTGTTGCTATTTACCTAAATGAGTTGATAACCTATCTGCACACAAAAACTGCATGTGAACCTTTAAAACAACCTTATTTATAATTACCAAAAACGTGCAATAACCAAGGTGTCCTTTAGTAGGTGAATGGAAAAATAAATGGATACATCCAGACAATAGAATATTGTTCATCAAGCCATGAAAAGATATAGGGAGAAACTTATATGCATTTTGCTAAGTAAAAGAAGCCAATTTGCAAAGGCTGCAACTGTATAATTCTAACTATATAACAAACGGGAAAAGGCAAAACTATGGATACAGTAAAAAGCTCAATGGTTACCAGGGCTTCAGAACAAAGAAAGGAGGGAGAGAGGGATGAATTTTTAGGTCTGTCAGTGAAATTGTTTTGTACCATACTGTAATGGTGGCTGCTTATTATACATTTACAGCACAACACGAAGAGTGAACTCTACTGCACAACACAATAAACCTTAATGTAAACTGAATTTAGTTGGTAATAATGTATCAATATTGACTCATCAGTCATAACAAATGATTACACACTGTTTGCAACCTAGTACATAAAAACTCTGTACTTCATGCTCAACTTTACTGTAAACATAAAACTGCTCACAAAATTAAAGTCAATTTAAGAAAAAGAATTTAAGAAGCTATGTGTGCAGAGAATTAATTAGGTTACAACATATGGCATCGTACATTAGAATTAATTGAACTGACTCCACATTACACATGATAATAAATTTTATTACACATTAATATTTATTTCATATCAGTCCTAGATAGATTCAGAAAAATGTTTAAAAGTATGAATACTGACACAACATTTGCTAAATGTTTAAAAGCTGTATTTTTTAAGATAGTTTGTTCCCTAAAGAATCATATATTTTCAAAAGTATTCTCTTTTAAAATCATTGAAATCGATGATGTCTTTAAATCATTGTTCATACTACATTCTTTCATTGCCATAAAGGTACTGATTATCTTTTGCCTAGAATGCCCATTCACTTATTTGTTTAATGTATACTTAGTACTTACTATATGCTAGGCATTGTCTCAGATATTTTAGTAAAACAAGAGATAGAGATAAATGAAGCAAGACCTCTGAGCTTAGGGAGTACAAATGATCTGATGAGACAAGGTGGGTTTGATTCAAAGTGGGTTGAAATTTAAACAGCTGAACACAGCAAAGTTTAATTGCCAGTTTCTATCACAACCTAGTGTAGATTGATATGCGTGTAGCAGGAGATAAAAGTTGTTGAAGGGGACAGTTCTTTATGCTTTGACTCAGAAATTCAAATTCTTTCTATTTAGTCACTCCATCAGCTTCAGCATGTGGTCTTAAAGACTGATATAAGGAAAAAAGAAAGATAGAATATGGAAGACTAAGTAGGGGGTTTTATAGCTAAGACTACTAGTTATGTGTATCATATGATCCCACCCTCGCTATAAAAGAGGTTGGAAAATGCAATATTACTATGTTGCCAGGAAGAATGTAGAGTTTTCTCTGTCACATGGACATAGAAGAAAATGCGACGTGGTGGCTGATACAGCAGGGATATGTGTGAGCACTCACATTTTATTCAATAGAGGAATTTCCAAAGACTGAATTAAAACACGTATAATTCAACCAAGTTTCCCACAAAAATAAGTGTAAGTTAGAGGAGGTGTGTTCTCGGATCTCGTAACTCTCCAACTATTTTTGCATCTTTTTGCTTGAAACTTCCCTTTCATTTTCTCAACCTAAGTCCAAATAATTTAAAGTTTCCCCCTTTTAAATGAATTAGGAAGCTATGTCATGCTGCGTTTAACCATCCTGGCATTTTCTCACGTTTAACTTCCATTCAAAAGTTTGGAGATGTGTCACTCAGCAAATGCAGCGACGCCACCACCACAAATGACCTCCAGGTGACACTGTTAATGGATATAAAAATATCCTACATAATAATGTTATGTGATAAAATCCAGCTCCAAATCCCCAAATCATCCACAGTCAGTCTAAGGTCCATAAAATATTCACACAATACCGATTAAATATAGATGGAAGGCATATTTGTTTATCAGCCAAATTGGTGCCACCATGTGGCAATAATGTTAACACAGTTTACAATTTCCTCTACCTGACAACTTTAAAAGTATGTGATCTTAATAAATATTCTTTAATTTTTAAGATTCTCAATATTGCAGTGATGTTATTAATATTTTAACTATTTAAAATTACATAATAAACTGCATACATGTGGCCAATTTTATAAACCATTTTTCAATAGTTTTTTAAGTATAGACTAAACTGTGATAACTTTTTTATTCTTAGCCACTTCCAACTCCTTCCTCATGTTATCCACAGAGAATTATAAATGAGAAGCATAAATCTCATCATGTTATTCCTTTAAGTAAAAGCTTTCAGTTCTACTGTCTTCAGTACCTATAAGATTAAACTCTAAAGATTTTATGTGCAATTTCATACAACAAAAATTTAATGAAAATCTACTAGATGCCAAGTATTTAAGAGAAACAAAACTTAAAACTTCTTCTCAACTTTTGCAAAATTTACTCTTCCATCTGTATTTTCTACCATTATCTATTTTTGTCTCCAACAAAGCTAGCAGCCATTCATTCCTTGACCACAAGATTTTTTCCCTTGCATTTGAGCATGCTGTATCAGCCAGAGATTAGTGTAGTAAACAGATACTTTAAGCAGAAAGGGATTTAACACAGGAAGTTAAATGCTCATAAAATAATGGACAGGCTGGAGGAGGAGGAATCATGGGGCTGCCACTGGACGGGTGAGCTCAAAGGCACACTTGATGCTGATAACTGAACCCCAGGTGTGCTGATCTGGCTCTTACAATTACTCTGCCTTTAGATCCACTAGACACTGTAATATTGTCTAGCTGCTACAGCTATCTTTAAACTTTAACATCTCTGTAGCTTTATTTGCTAGTTAACACTGGTGGCAAAAAAGAAAGAAAGAAAGAAAGAAAGAAAGAAAGAAAGAAAGAAAGAAAGAAAGAAAGAAAGAAAGAAAGAAAGAAAGAAAGAAAGAAAGAAAGAAAGAAAGAAAGAAAGAAAGAAAGAAAAGAGAGAGAGAGAGAGAGAGAGAGAGAGAGAGAGAGAGGAGAGAGAAAGAAAGAAGAAAAAAAAAGGCTTCCACTGCATAGTCACATTCTAAATTGCACATGAATGTATCCCAAAGATGGGGTAGCTGGAGGCCATTGCTACCTGCTCTTCTTGCAGTGGAGAGGTCTGAGCTGTATACCATCATGGATGCCACAGGCATCCTGATTCTTTTTATCTAGGAGGCAAGAGAATGTAAGCGGGGTAGAACTGATTTGATAAAGAAACAGCAATCTCCCATGTTAGTCAGGAAAGGGGGATGTTTAGTTCCTTTTATGATTGCAGAGTCAACTTTTCTTGTCTGAGCCTTGTTTATGTGAGTTAGGAACATTGTGGACTGGCTGCCAGCAGAGCCATTTTCCACTTTCTCATAATCTTAATAGTGTATGGTTTTATCTTATGCTGTCTTTGTGATCTATTAACAGGCCTTTAATGACTTAACGTACTAGCAATACGGTCTATTCACAAATGACTTCTGAGTGGTTGATACCGTTTCACCCTCCTACCTGACTCTAATGCACTTTTCTAATCAAATCACTTAATGATGCCCTACTCCATACTACCTACTATTCTAACTGGGTGCCTTACTATTGCTAGGCCATGACTGTGTTCATATGCTTCCCTTGGCCTGAAATGGGTTTGCCCACGTGTCTTTTCCAGATTTTATTAATTTCTTGCTGCTTTAACATGAAACAATAACACCAATTATATGTGTGTGTGTATACATATATATATACATATATATATATATTTATTTACAATTCTTATTATGCCACTACAATGAGGGCATTAACACCACAATGAATGACATTGACATTGTCAATGTCAAACCATTTTCTATTCTCTCTATGGCAGATTTAATTACAAAATTGCAATCATATCCAAATGGTCCAAAATGGCTACTAAAGCCCTAGTCATATTTGTATTTCATATAGCAGAATGGAGGGAAATCCAGGAAGGATATACCCAGATCTTTTAAAGTAGATTTCCTTAAAAAAAAAAAGCCCATTATTCCATCATTTTTGTTACAAATCATTGGTGAAAGTATAGTCATTTGGCCATAACTAGCTGTAAGGAAAGATGAAGAGGATATCCTGATTTTTTCCTGGACTGTAACGTGTCCAATAAGCTTCAAGTTTGTTATACCTAAGAAAGTAAAGGTGATATTTGTATATTGCTAGCAGTTTCTGCAACAGAACATTTACCTTATCTTCCAAGAAGTTACTGCAATTATTATCTTTTATTTCCAATAATTGGTTTAGGTCCTGGCCCTCTAAATTCTTTCTGATTTCTGACCCATTCTCTTACCCTGATTTTTTGTTTGTTTGTTTGTTTGTTTGTTTCAAAAGAGAACTTCTGGTGATTCTTTGGATATTTGCCTTACTTCTGATTTAGCTTCTTCCCAGGAATGCCTCTCAAATCATAGCTTCGTCTTTACTCAGATATTAAGCCTACAGGCCGGTGGTCCTGTCCTCCATCTCCAAGTCTAACTCAGTTACTACTCAAGCCTTAGCCTAATATTCTGGCTCCCTTCATTTTAGAAGGTGAGATTATCTACTAATAGTGTAAGCATTTAATTTATAAACTGGAATCCTAATTTTCCAAGATTTTTCTAAATTCAACATAATAATAGATTTTCTTTTTTCGACCAATTGCTCGGTAACTAATACCAAAATTTTATTGAGTACCACTAATGTGCTGGGCACTGAATAGCAAAGGATTCTTTTTGGTCCATGTCAACATATTTTTACAAAACATACTTTTAGGATGCAGCAGCAAAAGTTGATTAATACTAGATAACTTTTTTCCCCACCAGAACACTTTGTCACATAAAACAAGGGATCACTGTGTACTTTCACAATGCTTCTCAGTCTAATATTTCAATATTTCAAGACATTTGCAACACATTTCCTTATTTATCTCCCTAACACTTTCAACTCTTGAGATTCAGTTGTTGGCAGGTATATTTTGGCACTTTCCAGTGGATAGTCTTATACACCTTCCAGCAGGAATAACTTCAAAGAATTAGCCTATTTTCTGTTACTGATTATGTAACACATCATTTTTGACAGCCATGACACTACTTCCTGGAATTATGAGAACACATTGTACTTAACTGGCAGTTGGTGGAAGAAGTATAAAAACAATCTTCTAAGAAAATAATGTATGATAAGTTTAAAACAATTTAGTATTCCTTATATCAAATGTTATCTAAATATATTGCAATAATCTAGAGGATACAGTGGCAAAGAATATTTTTGGAAAGAATAAAGTGACTTAATGTAGGTCTTTAGTTTCAATGAAATCAAATCCTTAGTAAATTACCAAATGTGTAAATTCTGATATAAGTTTGCAACCAAACAGGGAGATCAGAAGATAAAGAGTGAGGGACATTACCTGTTAAAAGAGATTTAATTTTATGATCTAAAATTTTTCAATGTTCACTTGGAATTCCTTAATACTGTTCTGTTATCCAAATTTTAGAAAATTAAATAGCATATCAAAAATGTTCTTTTTTCTCTTAGGAATTTGAAAGCTCCCTTATTTCCCGCATTTTCTTCATCATCAAAGTTATTAAACTATAATCTATACTTTTCCACCCATTTAGTTATGACTTGTTTATTTTTGTCAGTATTACAATTTGGCATATAGTATTACTACAAGTATTACCTAGAGTAGAATAAGCTTTGCTGCAGGAATAAATAAATTCCTAAACTGTAATGAATTCTCTCTCTCTCTCTCTCTCTCTCTCTCTCTCTCTCTCTCTCTCGTGCATGTGTGCATGCACACACACACACACACACACACACACACACACACACACACACGCAGAGTGCATTTCTCGCCTGCAGAAAATCTGCTGCAAGTCCAGTGGCTCTGCAGAGTGACTCTCTTTAAATGACACTGAGTCCTGGGCTGGTTCCATGTAGTGGCCCCAGAATCTCAATATATACCCACCACACCCACAGTGGTTGGAAGAGAGCAAACTAGAGGACCGTGCAGTACATTTTCATTTCCTGAACCCAGAAGTGACACATGGAAGTTATTTCTGCTCAGAGTGCATTGGCCATAACTAACTATATGGCTTTGCCTATCTCCAAGAGGTTTGGTAAGTACAGTGTTCTACGAATTCAGAAAAAAAAAAGAATCGAATATAGGGAAGTTTTAGTAATGTTTACCATACCACTTCATTGAAATCACCCTGTTTATTTTTTAAATATAACAATACTTTCCTGATGCTTTATATTTACTAATTTTGTTATCATTTTCTTCTTGCATTATTTCTGTTTCAAATTTTGGACACCCTCAGAACTCCTTTTTAACCCTTGGCCATGGTTGCAGGTATCTTTAAAAACAAAACAAAACAAAACAAAACAAAACAAAACAAAACAAAACAAAACATAAAATTACCTTGGCTTCTGTGGCCTGCCCCTCATAGAATTCATCTCAGTTCCTTCTCTGGCCTGTCATTCTTTCTAAGCCTACTGTCTCTAGTTGCTGTGGAGAAGTGAAGTATCTACCCTCATATTCAGAAAGGACATTGAGAATAGAAACTACACTTTACTATCTATATTAACAGCAATTTGCTAGTTTATTGTCTTTATTAGCATTACTTTACTTTCTATGGAAACTCTTACCAAGGCACATGATTTGCTTGTTCATTATGAGAACCTTCTGAAAGATCTATCAACTTTACAATGGAAAGCATAAATATTTTGAGCCCTAAGATTCTTTGAATCCCTCTCCTCAAAATCTTTGCTATTTCCAGCAGTCCTGTAATATTGTATGGATTCTTACCCAGTCCTAATTAAGACCCTGAATTGAAAGATATACCTTAAACAAAATTTCTCATTGTCAATAAATTCTGACCTTACCTTCTTCTCCTGCTTCTAGATGCTCCCAAAGCTCTGTGAAGGTGAGCTCCTCTTTACATAGTAAATAATAAACAGAGTTTTGCTTTATCAGTAGACCATGTTAACAATATTTGGGGAGCCAGGAAATTATGTATTTCTTAGCTGATTTCTGTCTTTTTGCCTTATTGATTTAGATTGAATCTTTGTTTGAAAAATTTTAAAATAACTTTAATTTCACTGTTAACTTTATCTGTTATTATTAGTAGTTTTATCATCTTCATCACCATTTTTGATTCTACACTTTATAGCCAAGAATCAGTCTATTTCAACCTCTATCATTCACAAATTTGGCTCTCAGAACTCAAACTTGAATCTACGTTCCTCTATAACTGCTTTTCCAAGAAGACAGGACAAACCATTTATTGCATTAATAATCCCACATTTCTCCAAGTTACCTATAGTGGGTTGAATAGTGTCTCCCCAAAATTCATCTCTACCTGGAACCTCAGAATGCCATTCTATTTGGAAATAAATTCTTTGAAGATAATTAATGATTAAGAGGAGATCAAATTGGATTAGGATAGGTCTTAACAACCAGTGACTGATGTCATTACAAAAAGAGAAGACACACAGAGACACAGAAAAAACACAAAAGAAGGTGATGTGAAGACAGAGGCAGAGATTAGAGTGATGCATCTATAAGCCGTGAAACAACAAAGATTGCCAAGAGCCACCAAAGCTAGGAAGAGGGTAATAATTTTTTCTCCTAGAGCCTTGAGAAGTTTCATGGACCTGGTGACCCCTTGATTTGAAACTTCTGATGTCCAGAACAGTGAGAGAATAAATTGTCATTGTTTGAGTCCACCAACTTTGTGGTAATTGACCTGGGCAGCCCTGAGAACCTAATGAAGCTTTTTACCTAAACTAGAAAACATGAAATCATCTTTCATTTATTTCTCTTCTTTGTTCGTTCCCATCCCTATTTACTTCATGGCAAACAAATTGCTGCCATATTGTATAAATTTTACTTCTTAGTGGTATCCTTTTCTCAGGCTCTGCCTTTCACTACATTCTTCATAGCTCTGTTGAATTAAATCATAGTGTTCCTCTTACCATGTGAGTAAAAATTGCAAAAACTTCCCATGGTTCTTCCCTGCTTATGAATTAAATAGAAATTAGTTAGCTTGATGTTCAAGATTTTTGAATGACCCAGCCATATTTCTAACTACTCTAAGATCCATTTTTTTTGTTGGTTTATTTCTTTTTTCATGAGTATGCTACATTCTACTACAATTTGTGGAAATATAATATACACATTAATTTATTTCTGGTTTTTCCAACCTACTATATCAGCTCATTAAAAAAATTCAGTAGCCTATTTACCTTTAAATGAATTATATTTTGCCTTGTAATATATTTATGTATGTTCCTCTTGTCCTGTTCAAGTAGATTATAATTTCTCTGCAAACAATTCTATACTTTTACTTACCCTTATTTGTTGTGCATATAGCAGGCTTGTGAATTAAGTTGACATTTGTTGAATTAACTTGAATTTGTTAACTGATTTAGAACTGATAAATACAAAGACTATATAAGGCTGAATGAACACCTGGTGAGGGAGTAGCAGGGAAGGAGTGAGGGGAGGTGGCATGATTAGCAAACCATGGAGGTCAGTCAATCTCATTTAAGGCATACACATGGGAGAGCAAACATGTTTTCAATGCTTATTTTTTTTCTTAAGTAAGCTATTTTATTATTTTGTTTAATTCAAAGAAAAATAGTATCTAGAGCAAGAAAAGTATATGGAAAAATCTGTGCTTCAGTAGAAAACTCTACATTGTGGAGAGTCTGGAGGATGCCCTTCAGGTTATCTGATTCTATAAAAACTATGAAAACTATTTAAAAACTGCATAAATTATAGATAACTGATTACAATGTAAAATAATCTTTGTCTATATACATGCAAATTCTGTCCTGTCCAATAGAGATTCACTTGACAGTCCTCCATTATCTTGGAAAAAAAACAAATTTGCCTCCATTTGCACAAACATTTTAGTATTCCTGATCTATAAATGTGTCCATTCTTTGGATTTTCTTTTGAACCAGTTGTAATAGCTGCCTGATTTTCTTATGTATTATGAGTTTAATAAGATCTTTAACATGTACTTATTTTCATATTTGTATGAGACTAATGATTTTACCCTTGTTTGAAAATTAACTTTTAACAGAAATAGGTTTTTGTTTCATTCTTCTCAGTGGTGTTATGAATTCTGGCTGCCCATACTGTTAGTAGGGCATCGAAAAAACTGGAAATAACAAGAAATGAGTCACAAAAATAGAAAGAAAATTTCAAAATCTTCCATACAGTGAATGTTTGAAAAATTGGGGAAATTTAGGTTGAGGAAGAGAAATCTGAGAGAAAAATGATCATTGTTCTCAAAAAACCTAAAGGACTACCATGTGTAAAAGTGATTGATCAGGTTTTACCTTTTCAGTGGACAAATCTGAAAAATAATATAAAATTTACTAAGAGGTCAATTTTGACTCAGAACTCCAAACTAGCCAATAATTAGAAATGTATAGAAATGGCTTAGTCAGCTTTGAGATGTAGGGGTTTCCTTTTGAGATTTTCTTTGAGATTTCCTTCTCTCCCAGAAAGGTCACATAGAGTTTGGACAAAATCTTATTAGGATTCTTTTACTATTCTTAAATTATTGGTTATATAATTTGATTAGATGCCTGTGGAGAATTTCAACCCAGAATTACTAATTTCATAATTCAATTCAATTCTGGTTGTGTACGTGGATTGGCACTCCTGGAACACTGGCACCATCTTAAATGTGCTCTCCAAAAGGTCTCCGAAAGTTACTGTACTCTTCTTTCTGTTAAAATGAGGCTCTTCTCATTGCCTGGGAGTATTGGCTCTGGCCCCAAAGCTAAAAACAAAGCATACAAACCCTTGATGTGGATAATTTAAGACTGTCACTTCTAAAGTATGGAGTACTTGTCCGCTTGCCAGAAATATAGAAATATATCTCTGTATGCAGCTAGGTGCTCATGAAGCTACAGAAACTCAGTCCTTCTTTCTAAACACAGTGGCAGAGGATTTGGGAGTTTGTGATCCCTGGGGCTTTGGGG
The DNA here is from genome assembly GCA_030015415.1 of Cynopterus sphinx. NCBI lineage: Eukaryota > Metazoa > Chordata > Mammalia > Chiroptera > Pteropodidae > Cynopterus > Cynopterus sphinx. The sequence goes on from CM057390.1 coordinate 58,474,929, forward strand.
TGAGTGGTTGGTTGTGACAGTGGTGGTTAATTTTGCCCTGGGAGAGTCAAAGTCTAGGATTGATGTTACTTGAAAATCAGAGCAAAGATTACAGTTTTCAGGGGAATGGCCCGTCCTTAAAGAATTTGGTGGGCAAAGAAGTGTAATATTTCTCCAAGCCAGAGGCAATAGCTTGGAAGGGAGCCAGGTATGAGTCATGGGGAGAGAACGTTACACCAGCGACTGCTCCTCTGTGAATACAGTTGGGGCAAGAGTTGAGTGGCAATTGTAAAGAAAATTGAGCCAAGAAATTCACTTCTGAAGTTAGGAAACAGTACAGTGTTAGAGAAGGGAGGTGGAGAGGGAAAAAGAGAGTTTCCAAATCCAATAGAAGAGAAACAGTTGGGCATTTGCCATGACAGAAGGCCCAGATTCCATATTGCAAGAGCATCCGTCCCTTAAGAACATGTCCTTTCACTCTCATTTCCCTCTCTTCCCTCAGCCTAGGGAGCCATCAGCAGTACGGTGAGAGGGGAGAGGATAATGGGGGAGCAAGTGGGGAAAAGAGGGAGGCAGTCTACTCTACCCTGTGTTAAACTGCAGAATTCATGGGTTGAGTCTGAGCTGGGACGGAAAGATGCTTTGAGAAACTGAAATTATGACAGTAGGTTGGAGTGACATTATAATAAATAAAAATGAGATTGTACTAACATCTAAAAGGCCCTGGAGATCTAAGGCCTCCACACCAATATATTGTGCAGAAGCAGGAGAGAAGACTCCAAAAGGCTGAGCTTAGAGCTGAAAGGGGGTAGAAAATGTGTTTTTGGCTTACACCCCATCAAGAGCAGCTAATTTTTTTAGGGAGCATTTTCTAGAATTTTAATTTTTTTTTTATGACATTGGTTAATGAAATCCATTAAGTTTCCAGTGTACAAATGCAGTTAATTTTATGAACCTGCTTCAGCTGTCACATTTCTGTGTTCTACAGATTCCTGTTATTTTTCTCTAATAGAATTTGGTACATTATGCTAAAGGGACTTGTGAATATATCTGAATTTTCTACCTATCCTCAGGCTTTGTTAGAGCAAAGAACTTTTTGTTACTAGTTACTCCTTGGTACTGTGGAGAACAAACTTTCCTTTACCATCAAGTCTCTTCTGGCTAGTCTAATAATCAAATAAACATGAGACAGATTAGTGAGAAAAAAGAACCAAATTTAATACAAACGGATGAATGGTAACACTGTAAACATGAGAGAGTCAGAGATCTCACATGTACAAGAGGTTCACAGACAAAAAAAAGAACATAGGTACATAAGGCATTCTGAGCTAAAAATGAGGTAAGGTGCTTTGGGAGCTTCAAAGTATCATCACAGATGCTTAGTCAATAGAAATTTGTCCTATTTTATATATGGGTCAAAAAAGGTTATCTCTGATAATTGCTTATTATGGGCAAGGCCTTCTAGCTACTTAAGGGAGGGGCAGAAGTTTCTCTTGAGCCTGCAGCTAAAATTGCCTTTAGCTCAAAACAATCTGCACACCACAAAGGGACCGTTTGGGTGACCTGTTCTGAATTCCTATAGTACTTAGTATATACCTGGCACTTAGTAGGTACCCAATATATCATCTAGAATGCTTGAATATTAGAGTTTACTAAAAGAAACAACATTTGTAAGTTGGGTTCCTGGATCGAGTCTCTCCACACTACCAAACAATTCTCAGACACCAGCAGGGTGTCAGAGAATACAACTCAATTCTGAAACTACTTGCAGATAGAATCATATTCTGCAGGCTAAGGGGTTATAATTCAAGACTACACCCCTTTCCACCCTCCCCCCCTCCCACACACCCTTCAGATGCCAGTCTCACCCTCAGGCTATTAACTGTGCTTCTGGCTGACTGAGTGCAGATTGGAGGTTCTGAAGACCCTGTCCTTGAACTTCATTAGAAAGTCCAAGTTCTGGCTGACTGGCTATAAATCAGAGGTTCCTTTGACCCGCTCTTTGGGTTCAATTAACTTCCTAGAGCAGATTACAAAACTCAGAGAAACATGTGGCTTAACTAGATTACCAATTCATTGCAAAAGGATATAACTCAGGAACAGCCAGATGGAAGAGATGTGTGGACAAGGTATGTGGGAAGGAGCACGGTGTGCACTGGGTGTGCCACTCTCCCTGCATCTCCATGTGCTCACCAACCCAGAAGCTCTTCAAACCCTGTCCTCTAGGGTTTTTATGAAAGCTTCGTACATAGGCATAATTGATTAAATCATTGATTATCACCTGTTGGTTTAACCTACATCCCCTCTTCTGTCCTTGGAGATCAAGGGGTGGGACTGAAAGTTTCAACCCTCTATTAAGTGTTTGGGTCTCCTAGCAAGCAGCTTTCATCTTTAGGTGCTCCCTCAAATTCACCTCATTAATATAATAAAAAGCACATTTATTTCTTTCAACACTTAGAAAATCTAAAGGGTTTTGGTAGCTATAAGCCAGGAACTGTGGATGAAGACCAAATCAATGTTGATTTGGTATTTCAAATCAAGATATGAAATAAAGATTTGTGATTCTTGTCTTCTGAAACAGAATTAGTCGGTTTTCCAAAAATTCTTCTGCAATCCTAGGTCTCAGTTTCCATTTGATCAAATACAAGGACCTTCATCTGTGTTTCTGCAGTTGCTTATATTTCTCTCTTACATACTTCTATGTTTTATTATAAAAATTTAGTTATGAGTCTTCCATCACCAGACTGTCAAACATAAGCTACAACATATATTCTTTATTTTGATATTGGGCTAGTCACATACTAGATGTTCAATAAGTGCTTGTGAATGTTAAATGGGGCCTCCTACATAAAAGAATTCTTTCAGAAAACTGGTCCCTCTAACTTCTATCAGAACATATTTTTATTTTGATAAAACTTGTATGAACTAGCTCAACAAAATATGTAAAGTGAGTATTAAATGTTGGTCTATCAATCTTATATAATATTAGCAATACCTTGTCTTTTGTATACCTTCTTATTAATAGAAAAAAGATATGAAAAATTATTAATAACACAAAATATTTTTGCTCTCATAACGTATGATGAGCAACAATAATTCTTTCATTTGCACATAAAAAGAATTGTTAAATCAGTATGGGTTTATTAGCATATATTTTAAATAAAATAAGTTTAATGTCAAAAATTTAAATAATATTAAATATTAAATTTATATGATATTAAATAATATTAATGTTTTCCTACATTACCATGCATCTGGTAACAGAGAACATGGTGGCTCAATGATATATATTTTCTATTTAGAATCTATCAGATTTTGGATGCATACATAGGATTTGATCTGTTAACATTTAATTTGATGCCATGAGTTTCAAAAAAGATGTATTTTAAATTTTCTCTTATTTGTGTGAGTGGAGCCTACAAGTTGTTGAAAAATTATTGTTATTTGGCAAAAATGTTCCTGATAGTTTTTATATGAGAATAGAGGAAATAATAGAATGTGAGAGACTTCTATCCACATACCTGTTATATGTACTTTCAAGAAGTGTTTTCTAGTAGTTTCATCATATAATAATAGTGATATTTTAATTTTTGCCTCTAATACAACTATGTTCATAAATTAATATGACTAATTTTGTTTTTAGCAAATGTCTATCCAAAAGCATTTTTTTATACTCAAAAGAGTCTTTGGGATGTCTGTCATGTTTACCAACAGGGCTCACATTGCTCAAAACTTACTTTTCAAAGGCTATTGTGTTTGTATTAAAACATATATTTGGATATGATTTCACATGTATATGCATTTTTTTAGCAAACATTTAATGAACATCTTCCATACAGATGGCTTTGTGACACGACTCCTGTCTCAAGAATCTAAGAATTAGGGTAGGTGGTAAAGACATATAAATAGATAAATTCAACACAATGTGGTAATTTAAGTGATGGAGTTGTTCCCAAACTTTCATCGGCTCACAGAGGAGAATCATCTATTTAACATGGGAGTTTACAGAAAGTTTCCAGAGGCAGATGGTGTCTAAGCTATGACTTAACATATAAATGGACATGAGCCAGGGAGAAAAAAAATTATAAATAAAAGAATGAAGGTGAGAAGGAACCTGATATATGGGAAAAAATACTTGCAGGTTGATATCACTAGAACCTAATGCCAAAATAGCAATGTTGAGAGGTGAAGGAGAAACGGTAGACAATCTGATTATAGAGATAATGCCACATTATTTTGTAGTAATGGAGAAAAGCTGAAGAATTTTGAGAATGACATGGTCAGATTTGGAAAGATGAAGTGTGAATCTGAGAAAGATAAGGCAAGAAAGGGCAAGACCAATTAAAAGGCAGCTAAAATAGCTTAGGCAAAGATAATGAAGGCTTTAAGTAGAACAATAATAGTAAGACCAGAAGGGAGAGGATGAATTGGAAAAATACTTAAAAGATCAAATTGGCAGAATCTGAGATCTGAGAGAGAAAGGAGAAATTGAGAATGACTAGACTCTAGCTTAGGTGGTAAACCAGATGCAATAAATTATTATACAAGAATTAGAAAACCCATTTCAAAAGGGCTTACAAAGAATGAGATTAGTATGAAACTAGAATTAGTAAGTGAATATAGCTAGATCAACAAGATCAATAATAAAAATTTGTACTTTTTTATTTACTGGAAACATGCAATTGGGTAAAGAAGTAAAAATATATAATTTCACTTACAATAGCATTCAATAACAGAAAATATTTAGTGGCAAATTTTACAAAATATGGGTAAAACTTATAGACTGAAAACTACCAAACATTGCTGAGAATAACTAAGGACCTAAATAGATGGAGGGACATTATATACTCATAAATTGGAAGACTTATATTATTAAGGTATCAATTTTTCCAAATATAATTTATTAAGATAAGAAGTAAAATTTCACAAACCCTGAAATTAAACATGATAAATCAGACTTCATCAAAATTAAAACATGTTCTCTTTGAAAGATACCATTGAGCCATTGAAAAGGTTAATCACACAATTGGAGAAACTGTTCTCAATATTTCTAACAAAAGACATATCTAGAGTGCATAGCAAGCTCAGGTGTGGACAGGTTCCTTTGGTCTCGCTCCTTGACTTGCAGATGACCACCTTCTTACTGTCTTCATATGGTATCCACCTGTGCATGTTTCTGGTGTCTTTAAGAGTGTCCAAAGTTCCTCTTCTTATAAGGACACCAGTCATATTGGATTAAGGCCCCCCACTAAAACAAAACAAAAAAACAAACAAACAAAAAAAACCCCCTCATTTTAACTTAATCACCCCTTTAAAGATCTTATCCCCAGATACAGTTACATTCTGAGGTATTGGAGTGTGAATTCTTGGGGGTAGGGAACAATACAGCCCATGACATTTCAGAAAAGAAGAGTTATAAAAGGTCAATAAGAATGTGAAAGATGACCAACATCAGTCATTAGAGAAATGCATATTAAAACCACAATAAGATATCACTACACACTCACTAAAATGCCTAAAATTAAAAATATTGACAATACCAATTATGCAGTGATTGGAACTCTCATACACTGATGATAAAATTATAAAATGGTACAACCACTTAGAAAAACTGGTGATATCTTAAGAAGTTAAAATTTACTTCTGTCAAGGAACCTAGCAATTCCACTCAAACATGTTTACTCAATAGAAATGATCATGCATGCCCTCATGAGAATTTTACAAGAATGTGCCATGGCAGTTTTATAAAGCAAAAATAAACAAACAAACAAACAAACAAAAAACTATGAACTTTCAAAATGTCCATCAATGTGAATACATAAACAAGAATGGTCTACTGATACAACAGTATGTCTATCAGTAACAAAAAGTGATAAGTTACTGCTACTCATAACATTATGCATGAATGATAGAAGCATCATGAAGAGTGAATAAAGTCATGAACAAAAGAGTACAGATTGTATTATTGTCCTTGTATAAAATTCTAGAAAATGCAAACTAATCCATGTGACAAAAAGCTGGTCAGTGATTACCTGGGGATGGGTCAAGGGAGGTATGGACCACAGAATGGCACAAAGAAAACAGCACCTTTGGAGATAATTGAAATGTCTTGTATTATCAGTGTATACATTTGGCAAAACTCACCAAAACATATGCTTAAAATGCGTGAATTAATTGTATGGAATTATACTGCAATGAACTTTTTAAATTAGAAAGCAATCTGCAATGCACTCAATCTTCAACTCATTCCATTCTAGCTTCTGTCATTACCTTACCCCTAAAATTGCTTTTGTCAAAGTCACCGTAATAGAGATTCTCAAGGCTTCATCTTGGATTCTTTTCTTTTCGCGATCTGCTGCTGTCTCCCAGGACCTAGTACAGTGCCTGTTACTCATAGTTAATACTCGTTGGAAAAAAAAGAATACTGAAAATACAAGCCCAGAATAAAACTGTATCATGATTATGATTCACAGTCTGGAAAGGAATATCTTTCTCAGATGTTAACAAGGACATTTTAAATCAAGTAACTACTTTAAATAAATTTATTTATCTGTTCCCTAATTCTAAATATGGTTTGGCCAGCAAACTCAAAACAAATATATCCATTATATTGCAATTCTGTTTTATGTTTCCTTTTGTGTTAAGATGTTAATAAATATCAAATAAATGACAGAGATATTTTTGAGCCATATCAGGCTATCTTCAGAGCCTATGTATTTACTAATGACATATTATTTTTAGAGGAAAACAAAAGTTGTGGTTTATTATTCTTAAAAACCCAACTTATTTGTCTGTATTGTTCAAACTAGCTATATTTTCCTTGAGAATAATAAAAGACTTTAAACAATTTTTAAAATTTGACGTCTAATTCTCAACAATTCTAAAAAAGGTGGACAGTAATATTTTAAATTCATGTATACATGATGGTTGCTCTCCTTTTAAAATATGTGTAATAGTTACCATAGTAACAGATGACAGATTCTCCTCTATGTGCCTCCTGGTGTTACCAATGTGAATAACAGCACATTAGTGTCAGAAAGGCAAAGAACAAATCCATAAAGAAGCATCATAAGTTTTAATTATAAAGTTTTCAATTTACATTTAAATATAGAATATATTAATATTCATTATTATATTACTATATAATGATAAAGGAAACATTTCCTTTTGTATCTAGAAAATATTAATATTAATGTAAACGCAATTTGCATATGAATAGAAGAATAGACAGGGCTATAAATCACTATCCTTTTACAGTGCTCTGTGGAGTTCAAACAACATAGTTTTGCTCCAGCTGAATGACCAGCACATGTCACAACAGAAATTGTCCACTGCTGTTTTGTAACTCATATTTATATAAAAAGATAATGAACAAAGGAAATATAAAAATTCTCAATTGTTATATACTTGGGGAATCATTTGGATAATAGATTTTTCTAAACAAATAAAAATGTTAATTATAAGATTTTTGTTTTCCTCTCTAAGGAGCTTCTTTTCTTCCTTTCTTAAATTCCATACTTTTTCTCCCTTCTAAGTTGTTGTTGTTGTTTCTTTGATTTAAACATTTGTAAATCTTTTTTACATCATCTATACTCTGCCTCTGGCCAGAAACATCTTTGAGACCCAGGTAGAAATGCCTTTAAGAAAAAAATGACTGCTTTCATGGTATATCCAGCTAAAAGAAGCCCTTAGGACTTAACCTGTTTTCACCTAAAAAAAAAAATGTTCTTTAAGAAGCAATTCTGTCCAGCTAACCTTGGAAGCTAAGCAGGGTCAGGCCTGGTTAGTACTTGGATGGGAGACCACCTAGGAAGACCACGTGATATAGGTATAAAAAATTAAAAAATAAAATAACGAATTAATTTTAAAAGCAATTCTTTTCCCACTAGAAACAATAGAAAAATATAAATATTTTTTCTAGTAGAAAATAAAAGAATTATATATTGAATCAGAAAATGTCAAACTGAAAAAAACTTGAAATCAACTAAGTAAACTTTCATTTTTCCAGTTATGGAAACTGAGGAGGAGAAAAGTTGACTGTTAAAGTCACACATCTAATTGTGATAAAATTTAGAATTTCTCATTGAGAGCTCTTACCATTGTACATGATGTCCTACAATAAATTTATATCCTAGACCAACAATTGGTATATTTTAAAACAGTTAAAAAACCTTTAAAATTAAATATTAGTGAAGACTCACTTCTAGTTTCAAAAATATGTGCTACTTTCTCCCAGGAAACTCTACCTGATCAGTTTCATGAGGGACATTTAAATGGAGCAATGGCAGGAAACTCCTGACCATGTCATCTGCAAATGCATTTTAGTACATGAAATGGATCGGATGAAAACTACTGAGGGAAAAAAAAATATCGTAGACAGCATTTTTATGTCACAATAAACAGAATCAATTTTTTATGAGCTGAAAAATCATTAAAGTACTAATTTTATCTGGGCTCACTAAGGAAGTTTATTATTACAATGCTATGAATTAATTTATTTCCTAGAATAAAATTTTAGCATATATGCTGCTTCTAAAGTAATGAGTTGGTGCTGGACAGGAGAAAAAAACATAAAGCATCATGTTTGGTTCATTTCATGGCAGTTTCTTTGTTTTTTAAGTTAGTAATTGACAGCTGAAGTTTAAGATTTCATAGTGAAATTAATTGCACAAAGCACATGAGATACAAAACAATTGTCATTTTATTAATTTACATGTGAGTATTCATAAAACAGATATATATCCCATTTAACATGGTGGTTTTTAAAATTTTTTCTACTCAGATAGCAGCAGCCAGCAATTACTATTTCAAAACCACATGCTTTCATACACATATGTGTTTTAAACTGTAGCATACAAACTTTAAAATTTAAAAAGAGAAAAAGATTTGCTTTGACATCATAATTTCAAAATATGAAGAAGATCCTTTTGTAGAAGTTATTTTTCAAAATAATGACATCTTGGATATAACAGATTGACTATTAAATAGAGACTTAGGAACCATCTGCTACGTAAGATTTCTATATCAAAAATAATTAACTTTATTTAAACCAGTCAGGCAATATGAGTATGGGCTATTTGCCAGGCCTTAGGCATAACCTTGTAAGATTGGAATGGATGTTACTGCAGAATTTGTAAAAAGAGTAATTCTGTATTTCTTCCCTTTTTTAGAAAGTGCCTACCTGGCCTTCTTTTCAGCTCAGCAAAGAAAAAAGTTATATGAATGATTTTCACTTAGGTGTGAGCTTGGAGATTAGTACAGTTTGACTTCTGGTTTTCATAATTTAGTGCTTCCTTTTACAAGATTCCCAACTTTGACTGACAGCCAAGCAAGAAAATAAACTCCACATGGCTCTAGTCACCCTAATTATGTCAGAAGTAGTTGCTCTTCCTTCTATTTTTCTTCCCTGGAGATTTATCATGGTTATATCTGTATTTGGCTACTTCACATTTGATTATTTTTACTCAACATTTATTAAAAGGTGTGCTAAACATGGAACTGCACACATACAATGTCAGATGCTATAGAGGGGAGATGGGGCAGGGATGGTTAGCAGACTTAAAAAAAAGAAGAACGTAAAATTTTTGCCATCAAAGAGTTTATAATCTATTGCAGGGAGGATATAACGATAAAACTAGAGAATAAAACCAGTAATGAGGTTGAAGATTCATTCAGGAAAGTTTTCAGAGTAATAAGAGCCTTATCCTAGTATTGTAGTTAGTGATGATGAAAAAAGAAAATATGACAGGGAAAGTCTTTTTTAGTTAATGAAAAATTTTAGTATTATGTTTATTTTAAGACACCATTGATTATAAAATCTCCCCATTGAAATAATAACTTTTTGGAGAGAAAAAAATAGTTTTGGCATTGAATGTGGGACATTTTAGAAATGTGAAACAAAAAAAAAAGTTTATCTCATAATTCAGAAAATGCAGTTACACTCAATCACATGTCCTGCATGTTTGAAACATGCAGGGTATTATGTCAAAGGTTTTAAACACTTTGTCTCATTTAATGCCCACAGATTTCTGAGGTAGATTCTATTATTATCTGTTTATAGAGATGATGAATCTAATGTATGGATATTAGGTAGCTGGCATACATTTCCTCAGCTGGCAAGTGAGTGAGATGTTAGTTTATATCTCTGACTTCAGTGCTTGGATCATGACTGGGAGTTTACATTGACTCCAAATATTGGTCGAACACCCTTTATTAGAAGCTGAGTGATGGTCAAATACATGGACTCAGGAGATAAACTGACTTCAAAAGCCAACTCTTCACTTACTACCTGTATGGTCTTAGGCAAATCACTTAACTTTTCAATATTTTGCTTTGCTTCTTTAGAAAATCTGTGAAATATAACTCATGTTTATTGTGAGAATGAAGGAATGAATATGAGTAAAGTCTTTAAAATAGTGTCTGATACATAGTAGGAGTTACCTGTTATTTTAAAGTACAATATATTAAGTGCTCTGAAAAAGATGAAAAGAAAAGTAAAATAGAATAGAATGAGTTCTATATTATGTATCATTGTGGAGGGAGCATAAGACAAGAAGCAAAAATGGTAAGTATGACTGTATAAATTGTGGTGTCAGGAAACATAGTGTGAGACCTGGGCATGTAGGGAGAACAAATCACACCTATAGGAGTATAGACTTTATCCTGCAGGCACAGGGAGGCTGAAAATTTTAGAGTAGGGCATGGGATTATGATCAGATTTATGTGTTGAATAGATCAAGTTGAGAATCTGAGGACAGTTTGGAGAAACATGAAGAGAGTAATCAGAAGGCCTTTGTGTAAATAGCTGAGAAAAGAAGATGGATTATATTTGACCTGGAAACAAATACAATTGAAGATTGATTGGATGTGCAAAATAAGGGGGAACTTATGGAGGGCAGCAATCACATATTTTTACTGAACTTAAAACTTCATGGGCCCCAGAAGCACGCAGTAATGTCCCCAACAGATTGCCATTTGGGTAAGGTCCATGATAATCTCAAGGTTGGTGGTAACAGAAACTCTGTCTCCCACTCACAATTTTCTCCTTCATCAAAAGGATAGTAAATCATCTCACTGACTTTGCTTTTTCCTACTATTGTCCTTCAGAAACGTATTTGAAGACACAGTATGTGTTTCCTTCATCATAGGTAGTCAGAACCAGCAACATGATAATGGTGATTTTATGACAAAGCTCTATTGCTAAGAATAAGGGCAACCGATCCTTTTTCCTTTAGATGGTTTCAGAAGATTCATTTCTCATTTCTGTAGCCACTGAATAGGGCATTCAATCTAAGACACAGTGACGTTTTCATTGACTAAATGCCTAGTTCCTGTATGCTTGGGGCACCATCCTTTGATGTCAGACAGAATCAGAATGATTTACTCTTTGTTGTTGGCAATAGAATTTTAAGTTACGTATTTATGACTAGAATTGTGTGGGGTTATAAAATAAACATCAAATGCTTAATATAAATGTATATTTTAAAGGTTTGAAATGTATTTCTTGAGTTACTACGTACTTAGCCCTGTGCTAGATGACATAGAAAAAATAAAACAATGTGAAAAGTGCCAGCTCTGGAACCAACAACTTGCATTCAAATTCTAGCCTCAATAGTTATAATCAGTGTGACATTGAACAAATTATAAAATCTTTCTGGGGTTCAGTTTCTCATCTTTAAAATGAGGATTCTATTAATATTTATTCATAGAATGCTCATAGTTAATTTAACAATTGTTTAATAGCAGTAGAGATTTTGCTGTTATAGAATACTTCATTGTGAATATTTCAATAAAAAGTAATGTGACTCGAGCTCCACAAAATATTAAATAGAAGTAGACAGGCAACTAGAGTTTACAGAATAGAGGACAGTTGATTTGTATACCAGACTACAAAGAGTCTGAGAAATGAGACATTTTTCTCAAGGAGGGCTTAGAATTCTGAATGTGGGTGTATACAGTGACAATAATCTTCAAATGGAAATCTACATAATCAGAAAGAAAAAGATATTAGAAAGTGCTTTGAATTTTTAAGACTTTTTTTTACAGATGCATAGTGTAATCATTTGCCTCAATAAATATGAATAATAGGAGCTATAATAATTAGCTGCTTCTCACATTTTTCAATTTAGTTTTATGTGTATTTAAAAAGCCATTCATGAGGAGAAAAAAATAGATGATTTTTTTCCACTTACTGCCCAGTGGGATAAAAATTACACCACTGGAGTCTTTGATGTAGTAGATCCCTTCAGATACAAACTGAATTTTTCTAAGGAGTTAGAATTTCAATTGAAGACTCTTGCTTGCCTGAGGGCTTAACAAATCACTGGCTAGTTCATGTAGAGGCCTTTGTATTTTGAATAACTAAAACCAATCTAAAAATGCCTTCGTAAAATTATCAATGAAGATACAAATTTAAACCCATAGACCAGGAATGTGAAATTTGAAACATGTGGAGTGATACATAATTGTATAAATAAGAGAGACCTAGACTCTGACATCTATAGTTAATCATAAATTGATTTTTCAAAGGGCACAATTGGAAAACCAGTGTATTTCTTCCCAGACCTGATGCATTCATTCAGTAGCAATCATGAGTAGGAAAGGAGGAATGATAATTCATTCCCTTCGTCCTCAAAGACAAGAAGATAGAATCTTTGAAATAACTGCCCACAGATGGTCTAGGCTAAGGCATCAGCTGGATGACTAACCCTGGCCAGCATAAACAGGATACTCATGATAGCTCACACTTTGGGTGGGCTTCTACCTCATAGACAGCTTTCCAATGCCTTAGTCACCACCGCTGTCTCAAGTAACCCATATTCACTCTGGCTCAAGTATTTTATTTAAGGTGTTCCAGCAAGATAGCTGACAAGTGTTATATTATGTTCATGAACATGTGGAAAATTTGTCTACATATCATAGTTTCCCTCAAATTAAGGAAAGTGAAAGACATTGTGAAGAAAACTTAGAAGAGGAACATAAGAAAGCTTAAAATAAGATTTTTTTTTGTCCAAAATCTGGGACCTAAAAGTGTCCAATGAAAAGCATGGAGTAGAAGGGGAAGACCTAGAGTTACACATTAATTGTACCTGTGTTTCTTTAGCAATGCCACTTGGGGAAAATGCATGCTCCTCTTTGACCTTCAGTTTCTCTGCAGTAAAATGTGGGAGATTCTGACCTTCCTTGAAGAATTGGTAGAAAGATTAAAAAAGAAAATATATCTTATGATATCTAACATATCTAACATATGATATCTATCATGTCATCAACATGATAGGTGTTTCAAAAAGTAAATTTGAGAGCATTTGAGATTTTGCTTCGCAGCATATGTCTTCAGTTTTGGCTCAAGTAAACTCTTATAAAAATTTCTTCTCTAAAGAAAAGGAAATTTGAACATGAACAACTTTTTCCTGATTTTCAATTTTCCTTGGTTGTTTAACTATAAATCTTTTTGAGCTGCCTGGAAGAGAATAACATGGTTTTTATCCCCTTGCTTTCATGGAGGACAGTAAAAGAAGATTCAGATGACGAGAAAAGAGAGAATATAGTACAGGAAGATGAGGAAAACATCAGAGCAAATTGAGATGATAAAAATAAAATTTGGAAAAATAAAACGATGCCTTAAAATGTTACAAGGCTGTATTAGAATAGGAGAGAGCAAACACCTTGTTTCCTATAAAGATGATGAAGACAGCAAATAGTAATAATCATAAAATGGGCTAATAAACTGTCTTGAACTGTTGGGAACTTCAAAAGTGATTGGGGAGACTTTTAATGTTAGATGAATGAAGCTGTGTTTTCCTTTTTGGTAACCAGCAACACTTTCTAAATGTTCGCTAGAAGTGTACTGGGACTATCCATCTCTTTTACAAAGGCTAGTAGCCAAGGAAAGGACTGCATTTGAAACAATGATGACAAAGTGAAAGGATCCTTCTCCCATGACCTTTGAAATAAGTGGGTCACTATCTGAGAAAGGAGCATCTGTAGCTGTGTCTTGACCTTGCTGTGATTTGTCACAATATGGACAACAGCCTTCATATCCTATACATGATTTCAAGGGAGAGAAAAATGACATCTTATTGACTGGAGGATATGACCAAACATAGTGTCTGGTTGCTGTCCACAGTTTTAGGGTTGCCTCTTGTTCTTCAAATTGTTTCACATTCCTCCACTGTGACTCTATAGAATAGTAGGAAATTGGCCATCTGTTCTTGGCTAATAACAACACTTTATTAAATACAACTCCCTTATAGCTATTTTTCCTTACTTTTGGACCTCATTTTGCCTCTTTTAATATTGTTACTGTAATACAAAACAAATATTAAGGAATCAAAATATGGATACCCACAGAATTTATTTAGTTTTCTTAAATTCTATATAGTTCCTGATACTTGCCCTAATCAGTGATTTCCAAACTTTTTTTTTTTTCCTTTTCATTTTGGTCATTAGAAGAACCTGTTTTTCCAAACTGTAACAACAACAGATAAAAGAGGATGGCCTTGGTTAGACAAGTTTAGGCAGAAGCATCTGTTCCATCATCTCTTGCCAGCAATTATGATAACTGTGATTTAGGCTAGGAAACCATTGTTCTAGTCATGTATTATCATAGAAACATAATTAAGTTGAGAAAGTATTGCCATCATTATCTATAGTAGCTTAGAGAATCAAAGAATTCTAAAGTAGTAAGAGGACTGAGACCAAATCCAGTGTACATTTCTTCTGTAAAGATAAAGGGGCAGAGTGTATTTCTAGATCAACGTTGTACTGTTTGTTAGTGGTAAAGTCAGATAAAATCCCTGGTCTGACATCTCCTAGTGAAGTAATCTTTGGTTACAGTTGTTCAGAGTTTAACTGGACTCTTCTTTCTTTGGGGTTCCTTCAAACTACTTACTCCCCTCTGCATTATGAGTGAGAGAAGCATTTCTGAGATTTTTGGGAAAAACATTTTGCATACTCAACCATGATTTCAAAAATGAAACAGAAATTTTGCTTCAGTGGGAAACACCACAGAGGGTCACACATATGTTGGTCCCTGCCACCCGTTTTTCCTGGCCACATACCTCGAACTTCCCACCTCCCAACTCCCTCCCCCAGAAGTCAAAATTAAAAAGTACATCTGCTGCTTTGAGAGCCAGTAGGGCCTTAGCACAGCCTTCTATCATTTGCCACAACAAGTAAGCTTTACTCAGATTAGTAGCTGTTACACTGGGAGGTAAAGGATGATTGATCTAGAAGAATAAAAGAAGAAAAGGAATGTTTTATTATTATTAGGTAGGAAAACTTAGTATTAATATACCCTAGATATCTAGAGATAGCAAGATGATATGCTTCTCAAGATAGCATAGTTGGAAAAAGTGGAGAGAGAAAAGGGTGACTCTAGGAGAGATCACTTTCTTCATTTCTTTTTTTGTTTTCTTTCTTTTATTTTTTTTCCCCCTAGAATAGCCATTATTTTGGCTGTGATCAGTGGACATTTACTTGGTTTAGTAATGATAACTGCAATCTCTGGGCTAATTTAAATGTATGTATAAGAGGTGCTAATTAGCTATTCTGGAGACATAGTAGATATTGGGTAGATCAAAGCTTTCTAAACTTCACAAACTCATGCTACTAAATTACCAAAAACTTCTGGGGAAAGTCTTAATATAATTGTGTGTGTGTGTGTGTGTGTGTGTGTGTGTGTATTGGGATTGAATCAGAATAAGAGAGAGCCAGAAAACCTATATATTTGATTTTCTGAGATAAAATACATCCTGGTTTTTCCTGGCCTTCTAGGTCTTAAATAACTAACTAAATGGGTAGTTTGCTTTAAATCTTATTTCACTTAAAAAAAATTTATCTGTGACATCTATCCTCTCTTCCCAAAATTATTGTTGTTAAAACTATATTCTTCGACAGGAATTTATAGGTAATACTTGTCACGCATTCAGCCATAGTGGGCACTCCTTCTCAAGGTTTAAGAAAACATGAAAACCACAAAGAATGTTCATAACTATTTTCTCTTGGTTGGCGGAACAGATGCCTTTCCTTAAGGAAAATGTTTAGACCAAAACAAAGCCATATTCATCAAAAATATATTATTTAGTAATTTTGCAGATTATGGGTTATATAACATTTACTTTTAGT
Source organism: Cynopterus sphinx (assembly GCA_030015415.1). Classification (NCBI taxonomy): domain Eukaryota; kingdom Metazoa; phylum Chordata; class Mammalia; order Chiroptera; family Pteropodidae; genus Cynopterus; species Cynopterus sphinx. The sequence continues at coordinate 58,491,033 of CM057390.1, forward strand.
GCAAGGACCCTGTTCTCCTAGGAAAGGTTTATAAACAAAATAGAGTGAGAAGAGAGGCAGAGTATAAAGTGCTAAAAGAAATCAGCTATGCCAAGGGCAAGATCAATTCAAGAAACAACAATCCAAGAACTTTGAAAGGAAACCAGGCAATGTGGACGTGATTTCATCTGGGGGTCATGGCTGGCTTTATTTATAAGGCGATTGTCAAATCAATCTGTAGAATATGGATGAGGTGAAATGCAGAGCTAGAGTATTATTCTAGATCATCTGTAACTTTTCATGCCGAAATTCCAGGGAGAATGTTAGGTGACGCCAATAAAGAAAACTGTCAGTCAAGAGTGTTTATTTATTATCCGCCTTGGGCCAGGCACTGTTCTAGCCAATATGAAATGATACAAAATAAAAAGTAGTCATCACCCTTACAATCTCGTGAGAGCAAATGGATCTAATCTGCAGACACATGCACACACTTGCACGTGCATACACACACACACACACCCTCTATATGGGTGGTCAAGAAACTCAAGTATATGAACATATAACAATCTCATTTGGAAAAATTATTATTAGAGAATTAAATTTTATAAAATTGGAAAATCTGGGGAGTAATTAGTTTTACACAAATACGTGCAATGTGTAAAGATGTTTGGATCAATGAGAGACTGAATATAATGGAGCTAAAAAATTCTTGTTGCCTACTGACATTGTAGCTGTTGTAATATTGTAGCAAAATGCATTCCTCATGTGTTTGTCATGATGCTAGTATCAACAAACCTACAGTACTGCCAGTCTTATAAGAGAATATACTTCATATAGTTATGTACAGTACATAATACTTTATGATGATAATAAATAATTATGTTACTGGTTTATGCATTTGCCATCCCACATTTCTATCAGTAGTTTAAAGCGAACTCATTCCACTTACAAAAAAATAAACAAACAGTATGCCTTGTTAACGCAGGCAGCAACCTTCATACATCTTCTGTTTACCGTGTCTCTTGCTTGCATCATTTTTTCTCATGCTTGATTTAATCTTATGTTGTTCTGTACCGTAACATGCTGTATGGGCTTGTAGCCTAGGATCAGTAGGCTACATACACCATATAGCCTAGGTGTGTAGTAGGCTCTAGCATCTAAGTCTCTGCAAGTGCACTCTGTGATGTTCACACAATGACAAAATTGCCTAATGATGCATATACCACCACATATTCCTGCTGTTAAGTGGCACATGAGTGTAGATTAAAATGGACTCAAGAAGCATATCTTTTATATAACAAGTCTGGTTATTCCTATTAAAATTGGGAACGCTCCCTCCCAAATCTACAAAACGTGTCTGGAACATGTTTATTGTGTAAATATAGATTTACATTGAAGTTGAAGAGCTGCAAAGGTGAATTAAATAAGGCTTTGTCCTCTAAATTGTTAAGTTCCTTAAAATTAAAGACTGGACATTATTTATTTGCTTTGATATCCTCCACTCTGAAGATAGAAATAGTGAAAGAATAAGAATGAATGGGATAGATGAGTAAAGGTTTCAAAGAGGACCCGAGCTTAGAATTCTAAGAGGGAAAAAAGATAAAGACTAGGATATACTCAGGCAGAATCCAGATACAGGAAGAGGGCTTGTCATTTCCAGCATGACCAAGGAAGGATCAGCTCCTCTTTGGTCCACGACTATGCCCCTACCCAAGTGTCTCTGGATTCTTTTTCAGGGTAGCTTTTCTCAATGCTCAGTAGATGGCCTTGCAAGGCCAGGAAGGGCAGCTCCTTAAACAGAGGCATTTCAGATTCCACACCTGTTTCAGCATAAATCTTAAAGCTGTGGCCGTCCTTCCCTTCTCTTGTGGAGCACCATTCCTGGTAGAATTGTTTGCATCGATGGAACGATAAGTTGGAGACATTTCTAATTTGCTTGATGTTAAATTAATGCAGCCCAACTGGCATACAAGCTTCAGAGCACAGAGACTTCGTGTTTTCACTACTCTAGTCGCAGTTCCTAGACCAGTGCCTGACACAGAAGGTATTTGACGCAGTGTTTGCTAAATGAATGAATGTTATTATTTTGGCCGTTTGTTTGTGCTTCATCTACTCAGCTTCAGAGAGCTGGGAACTGGAGAGGAATCTTTGAATTCTAATTTACATTCCTCTTTCGGCCCAGAAACTCTGGCCAAAGGTTTTGGCCAAGTGCTTTGGGAATGGGGATCCCCTCGGAAATTCATGACGAGTCACCGCCACAGCGGGGCGAATTGCAGAAAGTTCTTCCTCACTTTATTTTTTTAAAATTTTTATTTATTTTATATTTTATTTTATTTCATTATTATTTTATTTTATTTTATATTTTATATATATATATTTTTGCGTTTGCAGCACCCTTTGCCACCCATCCTGCTCTTTACCGTCGGGGCGACCTGGGGAAAGGAAACCGGGGGCCACCTTGGCTGCATTCCTCGCCGGGGGCCTTTGGGTCCCGTCTGCAGGAGCCCGGCAGCACCCCCTGGCTGCGCCAGCACCTGTCGGACGGCAGGCGCCGATCGCCGCCCGCCCCCTCCGGCCGCCGGCGGGACAGCGGCTCGGCCTCCCGCGGCCCGGCGCGCGCTCCGCCCGGGCTCGGCCCACGGCCCCCCCGTCCCGACTGTGCCGCCCGCGGGGAAGGTGGCGAAGGGGAGGGGACAGGCCGGAGCCGCGGCCCGCCCGGCCGCCCTCGCTCCCCGGCGCCGAGACGCCGCGCGCGCGCGCCCCGAGCCTTGCGCGGAGCCCGCGGCCTGGGGGGACCGCGCGGGGCCCCGCCGCGACCCCGCGGCCGCGATTCCCCGGGCTCGGAGGAGCGGGGCGCGCGGCGCTACGAGGTGAACTTCGGGCGCGGAAAAGTCAGGCCAGGTGCGCGGGCGGCGCGCCGGGCTGGGGAGCGGGCGCCCCGAGACCCCGACTCCGAGCCCCCCAGCCCGCTGCGGCTCGGCGGCCCGGGGCCCCCGCCGCGGAGCCCTCGCCCGGCTTCCCCCCGCGCCCCCTCCGGGGGTGGGAGCAGCGCGGGGGAGGGGGCCCCGGAGAGCCGCGTCCGTCGGCGGCTCCGCGCTCGGCCGGGAGGCGCTGGCCGCCAGCGTGGCTTCGGGGCCGGCCCCGCGCGACCCCGGGGTGTGCGCCTCCGTCCTGCCCCCCAAACTGACAGGTGCTCCCAGCAAGTCGCCGGCGACTTCTCGCCGCTCCCCCGGCGCCCCCGCCCCCTCTGTCCTGCCTCGCCGTCACCCCCAGCCCCACCCCCACCCCCACCGCCCCGGCAGCGCTCAGGATTTGTGTAAACCTTGGGAAACTGGTTCGGGTCCAGGTTTTGCTTTGATCCTTTTCAAAAAGCTGGAGACGCAGAAGAGGGCTCTAGGAAAAAGTTTTGGATGGGATTATGCGGAGACTACCCTGCGATTCTCTGCTGCCAGCGCAGGCTCGGCGCCGCCACCCCAGCGCAGCCTTCCCGCGGCGGCGGTGAGAGGGACTCGGGAGTCGCCGCTCGCAGGGTGCCCGCCGCGCGCGAGCTCGCGCCCCGTCAGCCCAATGCTCCTCTTCGGGCTCTTCCTGCTGACATCCGCCCTGGCCGGCCAGAGACACGGGACTCGGGCTGAGTCCGACCTGAGCAGCAAATTCCAGTTCTCCAGCAGCAACAAGGAGCAGAACGGTGAGTCCCCCCCACCCCCGCCGCCCTCCCCCTCCCCGTCCTGGGTCTCGCTGCGCGGGCTGCGCCGGCCTCGTGCGTGGATGCGTGATGGGCACCGGCCCCCGAGGGCGGACGATCGCCCCCCTGCCCGGGGCGCGCCCGTCGGCGTGGGCTTTTGCAGGGTGCGGCGCAGGTTGCGACTTAGGGAGCTGCCACGGGGCGCTCTCGGGGCGGCGGCAGTGCCACCGCGGTCCCCGCTAGCGACAGGACCCTCTGCGCGAGCCGTGGGGAACGCAGTCGGCTCCGACGCACCTCGCGGGACCTCTCTTTGCCAGTTAGCTAGAAGTTCCAGAACTGCCCCTAAACACAAATCCAAAGTGAATGAGTCTTGGCATGTTCGACTTTACTCAGACGTGTTTTTTTTTTTTTATTGGATTGGGGGGGTGTTTCAGGAAATGTACCAGCCACATTAATTGAAGTACTATTAAGTGGAAAGGCATCAATTAATCAGTAAGCAGATGATAGGAAATAGAGAGGTCAAGAGGCCGTGTGGATGTTTTTAGGGGGAATTTACAAAGGTATTTCTCTTGTGCTCTTTTTTTCTTTTTCTTTCTTCTTTTTTTTTTTTTATGTGCCTTTGTGTGTGCCCTGAAGTTCTTACCTTTCTGGCGGTGTGTTTTTATATGTGCTGGTGAATGACTGCTATTTTGTGCGTGCGGGGAAACGACTTAATCCTGCATAGGAAATGAGAATTACTTTCAGCTTTTAAGTGTACCTGAAATGTTTAGAAAAACTCTCAGATGCAGTTCCCCTGGGCTGGGATTGCACAGAGCTGGAGAAAGGCTCCTTTCATAAAGCCAGAGCAGCTTCAGGGTGTGTAATTTGCTTAGCCTCTGAACCCCATATGATTTACATCATTCCGTTTCTAAACTCTTTTTCTCTTGATCTGCCATTATGAAGTCATTTTTGAGAATACTTGGTAAATAGAAATTTTATACTGCGTATGAAACCACAATGTTAATGTGGACTGTCTAAAATTAGAATATTAAATACCCTGTTTACAAGTGGTGGCTTTTAATGCTCTTTGAAAAGAAACGTATATGTTTTTGTGCTCTGTATGTCAACCATCCAGAATTCAGGAATGCTGTCACTTCATTACCAGGAGAAATGAATACAAACAGCACGCCTAGAAAAATCAGAATGGTGTGTACTGTATTTTTAGGTCACAGCAACTTTTTCTTTATGTATTGGGGTGCTTGCAAGCTTCAGCTTTGAATTTAAATTCTCTAGAGTGTTCATCTTTAAGAAAGCATAGAAAGTTTTAAAGTTCAAAAATAGATTAAATAAGGACCCCTTAGACCGCTGTAGACATTATTTGTATTTGTTGTACACACAGCGATCTATGTCTCACATTTATCAGCCAGTGTTAATGTGGCTGCTTCTCACAACTCGCTAATATGATGGCACATGGCACCTGCAGGCTGCTTGAGCTGCTGATCAAAGGGCAGCCAAGGAATCTATGTCTAATCACAGGAGCTGCAGAGGACTGGGGAAAAGTGATCAAAGGAGCCACAGCACCATCTGTACCCTGGCAGGAAACAGATCAGACCAACCTTTGTTCTTTCTCATGTAAAATAAATGTCCAGTTCAAAATATTGCTTCTTACTAGACAAGCGTCTTCAGAATGACAATGCCCAGCATTCCTGGCTCTGACTTCTATTTTTTATTGTTTCTGTCTCATATCATTTCACCTACTGATCTGACTTCTTATATAGTCCTGTCCTGTCATCTGTCATCTTTCCAATTCCCATTGCTACTTGTGCCTCTCATTGTCCTTTCCACGTCATTCTTCCTGAGATCCACATACCATGATCACTTTGTAACGGGCCCCAGAGCTCTCATGTGGTCATTGGCCACTTTACTGTGTAGGTTCACACCCTTAGGAGAGGTGAGTTCATTAAGCCAGGCCACACGTGTTCTGTTACCATCAGAGGCTGGGTCATTGCCATTCCTAAGATGCATGATGCTAAAAATAGCCTGGTTGTTTCCTAATCTTTGGGCAGAGGATTGGGCTATGTTTAGCTCTTGGGAGGCAGGCAGCAGGAAGTAACTAGAGGTAGAGGGAACTACTACTCACTCACCTAGTAGTTTTTAGCCTAAGAAGTGGGACAGGCCAGCACTAGGGGGCAATATAGAGCTATTTTCCTGCACATGCTCAGGTTGATTTTTATCCTTCTAGAGTCCCAAGATTTGAGGACAACAGGCAGGTGCTAAGGAGGATCCCCCTGGAATGCGAATGAATTTGCTAGAGCCTCTTCTTCTTTTTTTGTGGCTTTCAAATTTTTCAATATCCTTCATGTGGATTTTTTTTTGCTCTCTTATTGAATTATGATTGATTTTTGATTGACTATCACCTTTCTTAATTTTGATGATTGCATAAGTCTGTAAGTACAATCCCACCTGTATGCATTTCGTTGTTTTGCGAAAGGTCTTTAAGTGATAAATGTGAAAAGTCCACACTGCTCTGTTGTGACTATTGTTAGTTCCTGCTTTCAAGGATTCCTGCCCAATGATATGTACTCTCTTTCCTCGAGCATTCCACAGTCTCAAATGATGGTGACTCAGTCAAAACCCCAGGCCTGTGCAGTTTCAATATTAACTGGTATCTCAAGATATGTTATAAATAGAAATTGATTGCTGTAGCCAATGCTTTCTATTTGGATTTAGACTGGAATATGTAGGAGTGCCAAAATTAGTTTTGAAAAATCAGTGTTATTCTGTGACCTGGAATTTGACTTAATACTGTATTATAATTACTGCCACTTTATTGTAAAAATAACTATATTCTCCAATATTATAAGTTGTCTCTGTGTTCTTCATTCTTAACCTTACTTCTAACCCTGCAGTCTCACATATAAACCAAGGGTCTCCAGATTTAGCTTAAAGGAGATAAAAGATAAGAACAATAATGACTTATGTAGGGTTTCTGGCCTATACTTCCTGTATGACTATGGGAAAAAAACAATTACTATAACCTATGTACGCTCATTTTAGAGGAGAATGCCTTCGGTGAAGCGAGTAAGTTCTGGGATGGCATTCTGAGTTGTAGCAGAAAACAAAACGAAACAAGGCTTACTTTATCTGTTACATATAGTACACATAGACATGCATCACAAAGCCGTCGATGGAGTGAGGCTTCATCTACCTTGCACTATGGGTGAGTGATTTTAATTTACCTGTTGACCTGAAACATGCTTCCTGGTGTTCTTATTTTCTTTAACCATTTTGGGTGAAGATTTGTAACATGCCTCTGTTAGTAAGGATTATTCTTCTAAACATCAATTACTGTATATGTGCTTTTCCTTAAAGACTTTTGTGGTCTGTGAGGCCATTTACTTTGGAGATAAATGGTCCTCTAGTAATATTTTTCTGAGAATGCATATCTTGTGCTTATGGCTTTTCTGTCTCATTTTCAGTGCCACCTGTCTCCTCGGGCTGCCTCTATGTCTGTTTCTAACAAAATTGGGCCCACTCTCTAACTCTTTTTAGGTGGCAGCTCCAAAGCACCATTTTACTGAAAAACAGATAATCAGATGATCACAATTCCTAGAATAGCATCCAAGGGTAAATAGGCTCTGACTGAGGACTAAAGGGACTTTCCTGTCAGTTAGTCTATAAGTTGTAGTGGGTGACCTTTGTGACATTTTTTTTGTTGTTGTTAGAGGCTTAAAAAAACAACAAAACTTCCTCCTGGTTCTCTTCTCTGTCTGAGATAGTTGAGGAAGTTGAAGAAGTAGTGTGCCATTATGTAACGATGAATATTGTTTTTCACAATAGGTTACAGAAAAGCCCCCATTCTATACTGTCTGTAACTTTTTCTCTGCTACCAACTGTTATCTTTTACATTTAATCTGACATACTTTGTATTTACCTCCAAAAGATTATCGGAAAGTACAAAGGTCTGGAAAAAGCTTTAGGACCAGGATATCATTTGTTACTTATAACTAAATGTAGGGTCTCACACTAAACTTTCCCCGAAGGTGCTATTTTGTAGAGCTCTGTCTCAGGCACCAAAGTCTTTGCTTTGTTTATTCTTACATCATCCTTGCTGCAGCTTATTTCTTACATATCTGTTTTATATTCTTTTCCACTTCATGCTTTTTCAGCATTTCCACTGCTTTATCTACAAACTTGCATGGATCTTGTAGATACCAAATTCTGGTGATAATGTGATGTGCTAAATACATTATAATTGAATCAGTGCAGTCATAACATCCACACCCCACCCGACCCCCATAAATGTTTCCAAGATTGGTAAAATTTTCTCCATAGGTTTCTATTTGTATCAACCAAAATGGTGGAAATCATAATAGAAGTTGCTTCATTTTCTAAGTCTAATATTAGTGTTTCTGATTCTTTTATTTGGAAGCAGTATATGTAGCCAGAATATATATAACTCTATTTAATTTCTTTATAACTCATTTATTAAAGAGTCTCTGTGTATTATTTTTCCACCACTGTCTCCAGCTGCTGTTTTCCAAACTTCCCTTTCCTGTCACCTAAGGACACCTTTAGTGGTTGACTTTCAGTTGGTATGCACCAGTACTGTTTTACAGATTATTAAAATATTGAAATACTCCCAGTGAGTTGGGAAGGAGCTAGTGCTACTCTCCCAGGACAAACAGTCCATCTATGAACCAGAGGCTAAGGGGTTAATGCCTGGCACAGCTCAAGACGTAGGACATAGGACGCTACTGCAACTCTGCCAACCTTTTTTCTGATGGATTAGTGTGCCTGCCAGGTTGTTAAACATTTGGACACGTTTTGCTATGAATAATTTAGTTCATATTGGACTTCAAACTCCTATCTCTTCTCCTCCCCACTTGGCAGCTCAGTCTCAGCCTATGGCTTGAAGGACCTGGAGTAAGGAAGGGTATGGCCACTCTCAAGCCTCTTTCTTGTAGCTTCTTTGGTTCTGGCTCCTCAAGGGTTGGAGCCTGGGATATGAGATGACACACGTGGCGTAAGATTGCAGTTGGTTGTTTCTGCTTCCTTGGGTAACACGGATCAGCTGCTTTTGTGTGGGTAGCACCTTCCAGTCATCTAGAGAAGACGGATCACCTTTTCAGTGAGGTCTTTTTTATGACCACATAATCTAAATTAGCCAAAACTCACTATCATGTGAAGATTAATTAATTACATAGCACTTACCATTGTTTGATATTTTTCTTGTTGTTAATTAATTAATTGTGGCCCTACCCCTCTTTCCCCTAGAACAGAAGTTCCCTGAGAGGATGGACCTTGTCCAACTTGCTCATTGTGGGAGGTCTAGCACCTGTTACAGCAGTTGTATATAGTACGCACCCAATAAATGTGATGAATGGTTCTAGTGCCTTATTAGAGTAAGACTGTGGCATTGACTAGAATAGCAGGGCCATCTTTGAGATTTCTTTTTGGTCTTGGAACTTCTACATTGTTTTACCTTCTTCACAGGAAGATAAACTTACTATTTATTGGTGTGGTAAGATATGCCAATTAGAGTACTATTTTATTGTCTTGTTAAATACAGTTGACTTTGGACTCCTTGAGTTTGAGCTGCACAGGTCTACTTATAAAACTACCCCCCCCCCAATAAATACAATAGGCTTTTCCTAGTCCAGGTTTTGGCATCTGTGGATTGAACCAACCACAAACAATGTTTTCACATTCCCAGCAGAGGATTCTCAACCACGGTTGAAAATACTGTTTTTTTTTAAATCTGTTTTTTAGATGCGATGAGCCAACAGTATGTAGTTAAGTTTTTGGGGAGTCAAAAGTTATGCGCAGAAAAACAAATGTGTGGGGGTCGGCACCCCTAACCCGCCTCCTGCCCCCCACATTATGTACTCTGTTACCAGGTGAGTATATATACCAAGTAAATGGGTAGATTTCTTAGAACTGGTGTAAAAGTGTCATTGCTGTGTGTACTCTATATTTTCTGAAGGGGTTCAGGGTGTTGTGATATAGACCAAGGACTCTTAAGAATGGTGAATTTTGAATAGCTGATGTGCCTCCAATGTCAGTGTACTTTTTAATCTTTTGTTTGTGGATCGTGGATAACTGCACAAGCTAGAAATCAGCAATAAATATGGTGTATGGAATGTTGGTTTCTTGGAAGAATCCCAAGAGACTATCCTCACCGATGTGGAAAGTGAGGCCTAGAGGGCTGAAGTGTGACTTTGTCAAGGTCACTGTTGAGTACAACATTATAAATTGTTAATGTGGTGATATATTTTTCATTATGTGAGAACAAATTAGGCAAATGGAATTCTAGTTTTAAAATTCCATTGCTTCATATAGAAGCATTTCTTTATTATTTTAGAAGGTTGCATGCTTTTCAGGTCGTGAAATGAGGTGGGACTCCCTTCATGCTGAAGCATTCTTTACAAGAACACTAAAGAAAATGATTTCAGAATAATCACATTAATTAAATAGAACAGATAATATGGCTAGTGTGTATTATAATATCTCTGTTGGGGTAGCAATCTGACAATTTAGCAAATGACTTGAAATGCTACCTTTAGAATTTTTGTCATTATATGTTGGAACCTCATTGTAAGCAGGTGTAACAGGTCCATAGATGAATGATGCCTGTTTTAATATCTTGGTCTATTAATTGATGATGATAAAGAGGATAGTAGACATTGGAATGAATGGTTCTATACGGGAGGATTTAAAAATAAGGTAATTTTGAGCATTTTGTTTAGCAGGATGCCTTAATGATAAAGGTACTGGAAGAGTAAGTTTTTTTAGCAAAGAAGAGCCTGTCAGTCTTCTGAGTGGATTTAATAAGCAACCTTAATTTTTATTTACATTATATTATATAGGATATTCTATTCAGAGATTTGGATTTTTATTTGGAGTCAAAAGCATCAGGAAAGAAATTCATAGCTTGAATAGATTGCCTAAAAAGGATTAATTTACCTTTTTAAAAGTTTTGTTTGTAAGGTTCTTAAATCTGACACCAAAAGGAGCTAAAAATTATAAAGAGGAGTTATACTAATTATGTTGACCGTTAAAGCCAAGTTATTAAGAGTGATATTTTTTGGTAGCATTAGATTATTTTGTCTCTTACTTCATGAGAATACATTTTAAATTGAGTTTAGCCAATTTTATTAGTTATCTGAGTTCACATGGGCCTTCTTATGCCATCTTCAAGCAGTTATTTCCACACCCTGATGACTGAGCAGCTTCCTCCCTGGATGTTTGCCTGGTTTCTAAACAAAACTGTCTTTGCCAGGCTGGCTCCAGTAATTTTGCTTTCTTGGTGTTAGGGTTAATTCTGCTTTTATTTTCAACCTATGATTTTTATTTTGTACTTGACTTTTCTCCTATTGAATAGTAGCTGAGCTATTTCTCCATCAAATAAGGTGTATGTTGGGTTGTTGCTAGGGTTGGGGATGCAGAGGCAGAGCAGACCTCTGATTCTGAGTGAAACCAACATCCCCAAACAATACAAGGTACCTTAATGGTAAGTGGTAAGGAGGTAGATTTGCCTCACTGCTACGTACACTGTGTACTGATAAGAAACCAGTAAGAGCTCCTAAGAAGGACACGAGAAGGGCAGGATTTGGATACATTCTTTGGGGGAGTCAGATGAGTCTAAAGAGCTGCTAGTAAGCCTCTGATTTTGTATGCTCAGTCATGACTCCCCAGGAGTGCCTGCTAGGTGCCACCCTGTGCTCAGTGTTTGCAGACAGTATAGTTTATCTTTGTAACTGCCCCATGAGGTATTAGGAAAAACCTAAGCCTTTCCTAGCTCAGTAGCTTAGCCAAGGTCCCACAGCTGGTAAACGTTTGGACCTAGGTCTGACTCCAAGCCAAGACTCAGAGCCATGTGCCTCTTCCTTCGTGAGTTAAATGATCTAATGTTTTATTAGAACATTGTTTTTTACTTAGCAAATATTTACGAGCATCTGCTCTTTGCTAAGCTCTGCGCTAGGTGCCGGGTCCACCAAGAATGAGACGCAGTCCCTGCCTTTGAGAAGCTCTGCCCAAGAGGGGTGGCAGGTTCTGCTTTGATCTCATGATCTATTAGTTCTGCGCTCCAAGAGCGATGGGAACAGTGAGTGCTTCGTTCGCTTCAAAAGTCCTCTGTTGGTTGACTAAATGGTTGATTCTGCCTGGAAAAGAAGTGTATGAAGAAAAGTTCTCAAAAAAGAGATGACTTATTTCTGAAGCGGTTCTGAGAGGGAAAAATCGAGAAGCATTCTAGGCACAGGGAAGAGCCTGCACAAAAGAAAAGAGGCATGCAAACGCCTGCCATGTGTGAGAGGCAAGGAGAGGCTAGTGCTGAGTGTGGGTAGAGCAGGAAAAAGGGGAAAAGTGGTCGTGGTTGTATGTATCCAAAGGTCTGATGCTGTTTGCAATGGGTGCTTCCTGTAGAATTTCCAGTTAAAAAACAAGAATAAAAGAAAATGTTGTCTACATGGTTTGTATTGAATCAGAACTCTATTTTTCTAAGCAGGCCTGTAGTAGCTGACTTCTGCTTCGGGGTGTGTAGTTAACTGCTTACCCTTGGAATTTTCTCCCAGTCATTAGGCACGTTTGGAAGGTCTGGACTGGTTGGAAGGGCAGGCTGCACAGCCTCAGCTACACTCAAATAAGCTAAGTCTGTGTCCGCACTACTCTCTATGGCCTTCTTTATGTAAACAAAGAGCTGTTTTCACACTTCATTCACAAAATGGATGGCATGCAGAATGAGCTTGGGTGAGGGATCAGGAGATGGTGATAAAAGGGCGGCAGCTTCCAGCATGCTGAATTGGTGTAATGAAGCTATTATGTATGGAGAAGCAAAGGAAATAGCCTTCACACTTTTGAGGGAAAGGATTTCAAGTTTTGTGGAAAATTAATTCCTCTACTTTGAGTAACTGCATCATTTTCCTAGTGAAGTTCATTCTGGTCCCTTGTAAATAGGGCTAGAAATATTTTACGGTATTTAAGGATTTGAATGAATGAATACTGTTGGATGTGTTATTTAGACGTCATGCTGTTTTTTTCTTTTCTTTTTTTTTTTTTTAGAAGCCTTACTCTGCATTCTAGGAAAGCCTTATTCACAAGTGGATGCTATTTTAAGCTTTTCATTGTTTGCAAGATGGAGGTATGATTCTCTATTTATGTATAGACAGCTGGCCAATGCAACTGCCTTTTGGGTCACTACAGAGGTCAGAGACCCTGAACATCAGAAGATGGATTCGTGTGGCATTTATCTCATGTTGTTCCTGGCAGTTATTTTTACTAGGTATTTATAAGGACATTTATCCTTTAAAGAGTCATTCATATATATACATACATATATATATATATATATATATATATATATATATATATGAATGACTCTTGTTGACAGGTGAAAAATGTATATATATATATTTTTTTACTGAGGAATAAATCACAGCTTGTTTCCCAAACTGCCACAGACATTCATCATCTGAGATGATTAGAAATGCAAATTGGGAATCATTAAAGCATTATAATTTCTTTTGCAGCAGGTAATCTTTAAAATCAGTATACTAAGAAGGAACATTTGCTTAAAATGAGATTAAGATGTGAACAAATGGAAAGAAAGAAATACTTATTACTAGAAATTTCTAATGGGGTTTGGAAAAAGTGGATTTCAGCGTTCATTTCTCATTTATCATACTTTCAGCCTGAAACATGATGACAGGTGGGTGCAAATTGTTTAAGAACACAACAAATAACTCGTAGAGTTTTCAATTCGCTGTATGGAGATGTACTAAAACTCTTTAATCGAGTGTGATTTGCTGTCTCATCATCCATTCCAAGGACAGATATGTGAATACTATAAAAATGGGGAAAAATTTGGCCAGTGCTCGTATGGAAAACATAGATCTGCACATCCATAGCCAGAGGTAGGCTGTACGGGATGCAGATTGCTTCTGCTGGAAACATGTTTATGGTGTAGATAATAATCGGCATTGGGGGATGCTTCCTATTAAATAAGTGTCATTTTGTTACTGGCTTTACTTTTATTTATAAACAAAAGTACACTCTAATTTTAGAGGTCTACATGAAAATGAATTGCCTCTATAATACAAGAGATTAGGCCTTACAGTACACTAGTGTTTGTACAGTTTCAGATGCAGTTTTAAGTGTCAGAGATGCACATGGGCTCAACTGTCTCTTTGGTTTGTAGTAGTCACAAAGCTGTCTGACTGTTTCTAGAAAATTCAGCTATCTAAAAATAGCAGGTGTTTCCCAGGTCAAAACCGGCCGCAACATTGGGTGTTGAGAGGGTGTAGATACCTAACTGATAAATGCTAGTTAACTCTTGAAAAAGTGGTTGTAATCTCTGTTTTCTTGAGATTATTAACAGGCTTGAGGTTTACAGGCATGATTAAGAATGTAAAATTAGGAATTAAATATTATGTATGTTTATTTAAAAAAAAAACCAGTTTTCCTTCATGGTAGAAAATTTATCTTTAATCTGTACCGATAACTTTTAATAGGCATCAGTTGGGCACCCCATTAAACTAACTGCTTTAAAATGGTTTCCTTTTAGAACTAACATTTACATCCTAGGAAATCAATTAGGGTGTCTGGATTTCACATTTCCTTGCAATCTTCTTTTGCAGTCATTTCTGAATGGTCAGCCTACCGTAGCAAAACACTCAGAGGTGCAAATCTCTGGAAGAAGTGCAAATGCCATACTTTTACATGGAAAAATGGAAAAATAGGACTTATTTAATATATGTGCCGAACATTTAGGACTGCATCAAGCACAGGAAATACTTTGGTGTGTGGGAATGTGTGGTGTTTCCAAACTACAAACATTGTTTTGAAAATTTCCCTGGCAGTGGTGAGTTATATGAGACCACGTCCATCTAAGGAGAGCTCGTTTAACTGGCTTGTGGTTCTGGGGCTCATTCAAACACTCTTAAACAAAATAAAGGGAATGGATGTAATAACTTCTTTATAGAAAGGCTATAAAAAGGTACAGGGCCATGTAAACAAATTGGATCATTTACTAGATGTTTAAGTGATAGATTTGTAGTCTAAATCCAGGGGTGTGTATTATGTTTAATAGGATTGTGACCATGTTCTACCTTGAAAATGAGGTTATCAGCTTATTTTTTGTTTGCTTATTAGTCTGTTTTTCTTTAGTGCATGAAAACCCATTATTGCTATTTTATACTACAGTTTGAAACTATACTTAAAAGTTTGAGCGGTTACATTTATACTTGGTCAGCTTTGGACAATAGTTAGAAACCCATGTGTGAATTGTTGAATTGACCTGATTTTTGGTAGCATTGGGTTCTGTTCAAGGAAAATAAAATGGTTGATATTGAAATTTTCCTCCTGGGCTCAGACATGTCTAAACTAATTGTAAAATAATTGTTCTGGCTTACAAGAGTAGACTCATAACTACAACTATGTAAAGTAGAAATCCAACAACAGTTATGGTTTACAGTTACTGTAACTCTACCAGTCTTGTCATAAAACCACTATTAGAATCAATCTATTGTGACATTTGTTTGTCTTACTTGAGACCTAGGTAAAAAGTCCTATTTCAGGTTGTATTGCTTTAGAGAGCCGCTTTATTGCATTAGGATGTTAATTTACCTCTGGAATTGGTATGAGGGTGTATCCAAGTGTTCTAATGAAGGGGAGGACGACGGCAAGTGGGACTATAAGAATGCACAGCCCTGAGTATTGGTGGTGATGACTAGTGGCAATGGAAGCCAAAAATAAATTTGGAAATTGAAGTGAGGAAAGGAAACTAAATAATTTCTATGTTGATACCATAACATTTATTCATCCTGTAACTTCTCTCAATCAGGGTTGGCTCACTTGGTGTAAAAGGAAGTGGATTGTGTAAGAAAGCTCAGTAAAAATCAATGAGCCTTTCTAAGTTTTAAAAACTGATGGCATCACACCATACTGGCAACTTTTAAGTGTTCCTGCCTGAATTTGGCAGCGGAAATAACTGCTCCAGCTCCACAGGCCTAAAAACAACATACAATGGTGAATATTATAGTTTCTGTGTAATGTGTGATTTGCTATTTCCTTTTTTTTTTCTTTAATGAGCAACTCCAAGCTAGGTGACCTAGTCTATGAAAAAAAACCCCAGATCGGCCTTTAAATTGGATTCTTTATGATCTTGAAAACAACTCACACCATTTTGCGTTGGTTACCCATTCCCCTCTTTTATATAGCACAAAGTTCTGCATGGTCGTAGGCTATCTACACTCTCAAGACTGAGGTGTATACACCAAATGATGCTACTATTTGCTGGTATCTGTGAGGCATTGTGGAAGATGCAAAACTGAATTTAACTTTGTTGTTTTCTAGTAGTTTATAGTGAAAAGGAGAGGTGAGACATGCAGCTAGCTACAATACAAAATAGTAGACATTTTTTGGTGCAAATTCATAGAGAAAGCCAAGATTATTGACAGCAGAGCCATTAGAAAAGGCTTAGTAAAGTTGTTATGGGAGAGCTGTATTTTGAGAAGCCTAGAAAGATGAGCAACATGTGTACATGGAGAGTCACGGGTCGGGTAAAGTGGATGTTAGGAGATGGGAACTGGTGAGTAAACATGCAGAAAAAAGAAGTATGGGAAACTCACGCAGTCTAATGTGTCATTTGTTTTGACTGGGTCCTCAGAAAGAGATTCACTGGGTAAGTCATTAGAAATTAGAGGCACAAAAGGAGGAACGCCAATGTAGCACTCAGACTTGAATAATTATGAAAGTGATTCTTCATGTTTCGTGTGCATTTTTGGCCTTCTCACCCAGCTACTTAGGCATCCAAATTATGAATTAAATGTGACATATACCGAATGAAGGTTGATGAAAAGTGAAGACTAAAGTTAGAAGGAAAAGGAAATCCCACATTTGTGATGCAAAACCATGAAAAGGAAGTAGTGAAGGAAAGAAAAGAAAAGAGAGAGAGAGAAAGTGGAAAAAGAGAGAAATGAACAGGAGAGGAGAAATTAACTTTAAGGTAGGTGAAGAAACCCCCAAGGAAGGAAAGAGGAAAACATCAAGGAAATGGGCCTATAGTATAAAATACAACAGAGATTCGAGAAAATGAGGGTCAATGAATAAACAGTCTATGATATTTCAATGGTGACAGAAAACAAAAACAACAAAAAACCCCTTTGGTGTAATGAGGGTTATAGAAATGGAGGCAGAATGGTTATGGAGTAAAGTGAAGTTAGACACAAAGTGTTTTTTAGAACTTTTGGGAAAGTTTTAGTGATCAAAGATATCAAAGTGCTTACAGAATCAAGAAAAGAAAGAGGAAAAAACATGTTTTCTTTCTTTGTTTACTTGTTTGGTAAGTTTTGGAATGATCAAGAAAAGGTTAGATGTGTAACACGAGGTAAGACTTGTGGCCTGGAAAGTTCTGGAGAGTTGTTGGCAGGTGAAAAGACTGCAGGAGCAGTAGGCAACATATCAAATTAATTCAGTAAGACTGAAGCATACCTAGTTGAGAAATAAGAATTAAATTTTGGAGGAAGCAAGGCTTGACACAAATCTTGACAATGTGAGAGGAGAAGCAAGAGAAATTTTAGCAACGATTTCGTTGCAATGGAGTTGGATGGTTTAGTCCAGCCTAGTGCCTAATGTAGAAGTATAAATAATATGAGAGAAAAGACAACACAAATCGATGTTTTTGCTTGGTCAGTCCATCTAGAGGGATATCAAGCTGATGGCTTTGGGCCTATGGTGAAGGAGGGGAAAGAGTGGTGTTGGTAGGCAAAGAATATTCATGCCTGAAGTGGAAAAAGAGAGAAGTGAACAGAAGAGGAGAAATAAGCTTTGAAGTGTCAAAAGTTGGAATCATAGGTAGTGAGGAATTGTTATTGAGAAGGGAGTGACTTGTGGAAAAGGTATGGTAAAAAGGCACATCTAAACCAGAATTAGCGAGAACTTTTAACCTATTAAAAAGCCACAGATTTAAAAGAGAACCAAGAAAATTTAAATTAAATGACCACTTTAATGTTCCTTACTTTATCTTTCTGTCCTAAAAAGTAAGCCTTCAGAAATCACAAAAAGTGGGGAAAACCACTGTAGGCCTCTGGGTCCTCTGCTATGGAGTTCAAGCACTGTATAGTGCTTTTTTGTTTGTTTGTTTGTTTGTTTTGCCATTACTGTTTTGTTTGTTTCTTTTAGCAGCTTTAAAGCCACATAGAAACTTGTTGGGATGAGTTCAGTTCATAGCAATTGTTTGCTGGAGAAGGGGATGCACTTTGGTATGCGTATTCCAGACTCTCCAAAGAATGGGTGTGCTCTGCACATGTTTGGAGAATGGGGTTAGGTGCACCTATCATGGAGAAATCCTGCATATTTCTGTAATTATTGGCAACATGTATGTGGAACTGGTGTGTTGAATAACCATCGCCCTTGGGTCTCAATCGAAATACAGTTTTTACTTTCCTTGTTCTTGAATTTGATTGAGCAGGGGAAGTCTGCCCCTATGCCAGGGTGAATATTTCTGTAAGAACATGGTTCTTTAGCTCACTCAAGAGGCACGGAGTTCTAGAGTAACTTTAAATATAAACACCCTTATGATTTAGAAATGAATGCCCAGTCCTCCGGAATAATTAAAACTCCAAGTGTTGTGGTTTGCAATCTCTTCAACTCCTGCCCAGGACCGCTTTGGAGTGGGAGCTCATTTGGGAAAGGAGGAGAACGAGACTTGAGGTGTCCAAGGGATTCAGCATTCATGGAGTAGCCCTGAACAGAAAGAGACAATTCTGGTGTTCATGGGTCTGCTGTGATCTCACATCAGTCTTTTCAATAAAAAGACTGCCCAGAGCTGATCTCTGCTCACCATAGAGATGACTCCATGCCTTTGCTCTTCAACTCTTGTAACCAAGAAGTCACTTAATACACATCAAGGACCTTGTGTTCTAGTTATCATTTCACATCCTGAAAACAGATGAACAAAATGCAATTCTTTGAGCACTGAATGTTGACAATCAGTGTGTCTTGTGATGAACTGGAGATAGACGTAGAATGCTAAAAGAACCCGAAGGTGTCCCATTTTTTGGTCATAAAAGTCTTCTCCTGAGACCATTATTTAAGTCGGGTCTTGAAGGATAAAGAGAATTTACTAGAAAAGAAGGTTCTAAGCAGAAGATGAAGACTTGTGAGAGGGCACAAAGTCTATTACAAATCAGCTCTGAAATAAGATTGGAACAATTATTCATTAATTACGAAAAACTGTCTGATATACTAAGTTCTATATTTAGGTGTTAAATGCTCCTCAGAAGAAGGCTGTGTGTCTTCTCCAGCAGTTCCTAATGATGAAGGCTAATGGTAAGGGTATGTTCCTCCATTTTCATATTCTTATGCCTATAATAGAGCAGTAATTATCCATTGAATGATTCAGTTGAATTTTTTAAAACTTGTTTTTTGCTTTCCTAAAAAAAAAGTACATCAGGACTATTATAAAAAACAGAGAAGTTAAAGGCAGGGATACCAGTTCAAAGGCCTGTGTAACAGATGCTGACAAAATGGACCAGTTGCTGCCCTGTGGGGAGACTGGAGGAAGAGTGGCCATCATCTCCTTTAATCCACATGTGCAAAGCCTATATGTGTGTAAGGCCCAGCCTGGCTGGTGCCCCCTCCATCAATCCTTCCCATTTCTCTCAGTCCGGGATGTCTACCTTGTTTACACTCCCACCATTGAGCAGAATTCACCACTTTCTGCCTTGCATTCTAATTATATATGTCTTATCTCCCGCAATTTCCAAGTGTCAGAGGTAAAATGTTGAATGATCTTTAGCTTAGTGTCCCATTGGGTGGTAGATCTTTTAAGTGAAGTGAAAACAGCCCACTTAGACCTAACACAGCCAGTTCTGTTGTAGTGTTGGCATCTGGCCTCATAGGTTATCACACTGATGGACTCTAAAGAAGTCACATGCCTTATTTCACAACTGAGGGATGCAACAAATGTCTGGCTTCATTTTGAGGAACTAAAAGGGGACACACAGGAGGGCCTCTTACTCTTTCTGCTTAGACCAAGTAAAATGAATGTACAAAGAACCTTATTGGCAAAATTATAATGATGACTGTTTAGAATGTTATTTCCTCACCAAGAAAAAGAAATGTATCATTTCCAGGAAAATTATTTTTAAACAGGGAACTTTGTGATAACATTTATTGAAATCAACTTTTTATAAGAACATGTCTATCAAAAATTTATTTTCATTTGTTTTTAACTATTTCCCCCTTTTTTTCTAGTTAACATAAACTCTTATTTTAGTTTTTTTTTTTTTTTTTTTTTTTGGCTTTGGGGTTTTAAGATTGATGACTGTGATTTATCCCCTGGAAGGCAAAAATCTTGAAAAAGTCATTTCAAAGATCACTCAAAGAATGTGTTTTTTTTTTTTTCTTGGAAATAAAGTCGATTTTCTCAGCTCTGATCATATGAGATTATGGGCAAGTAGTCCTAGTTCTGGCATGTGGACAAAACAGAAGCAGACCCTGGAGAAAACAGAGTTCAAAATTCATGGCAGTAAGCACATGTTCAGTATGCCAATATTTATGGTGTCACAACCAAATTAAAGCCATACCTTCTGCTATTTACATAAGTACAGTACCCAGACTACATACACTATGCCCATGTTTCTCACAAGATTTAAAACAATCCAAATGTTCAGGACTCTTAGAGACCTAACATTTATTTTCACCTTCATTTTATTTCTCTTTTTGGGGAGAGTGAAATGTCTTCACTTATATGCATTTTGAAGTCAGCCGTAATTAGAAGGGATGGCATTTAGCAGGGGCCAAGACTCAATTTGTGCTTCCATAAGCAGTGCCTGCATTGGGAGGAGTTAAATGCCTTGGCTACTGAGAGCGACCGTGAACTGACTGCTTCTTAGATGGGTGATTCTCAGTCTTTCATATCTAATGTCTTATGCTATTGGAGAACCTGTTTTGAAAAAAAAACCAAAACACCTATTTTGGGTAGGAAGACACATTTTATGTCTTTTTTTTCTGGAAACTTTTAAAGTATTACTCTCTGGTAAATTTTTAAGAGCAAAAAAATTTCGGAAGCATTCTGGAAATGCATCTTATTTCACTGCTTGATAAGACGAAAAAATCTAGTAATTTAAACTATAATAGGTAGCACTACTATGGACTTGTACAGCAACACAAGTGACGAAGATAATACAAAAACTACAGTGGTATTGGAAATAGGTTCTGTAGAAAATAGCATATCACATTTGCTTGTGGATATGACATTTGAACAATCCTCTTGAGAATCCTGGATTCTTCCCAGATTCCTTTGGATTCTACATTAGCTGAGTCTCTTGTCTAGAAAATAACCTGGACAGGAACCAACCAGGTAGCACTGTATCTCTAATAGGTTGGCGATTTGGCTCATTGAGAGATGGTCATCTAACTTAGTATCAACTGAAAGTTTTTCACAAAAATTGGTGATGCAATCTTTTGTGCCTAAGATAAAAGAAAAAATTTAAGAGTAACTTCCATGTGAGCAAATGAAGCTTGACGATATAAATCCTTTCTTTTTCTTTTTCTTTTTCTTTTTTTTTTTTTTTACGGTGGGATAGAATCCAAGGTATTTAAGAATTAATTTTACTTTTTGAGTGCAGTAACTTAAACATTGTGCTTAGGTTCTTTTTTTTGGCACTCCAAACATTTATTATTAAGGTTTCCTTTTGTGTCTCCTTAAAAAGACAAAATTCAGCAAGTTTTTTTTTTTTTTGTAAATACTTGTCTTAAATATGGGCAAAATAGAAAATGAACTTTTATTTGCCTTTTAATTTCAGACTTATTATTGGATTATTTTTATGCCCAAGAATTTACAAATGATCACAGATATTTCACTCATCTTTTTGTCTTATTTTGGTGCTAATAAAACTGGGCAGATTACTCTGGGTGTTTTAATCCCATGCAGGCTAATGAAATATACCAAGGAAATGTCCTTGACTGAAGATTAGAGGACTGAGGAAGATCACTGGCTTTTACAGTTTTTTAGTAGGTCAGTTTACTGAATGTTTAGTGGTAGCTATCTCATTTATCATCAGATCATGTCTTAGGCATTGGGGAGAATGGGCCTATGTTGTTTACATTCTCATCTAGCTGCCAGAATTGATTTTCCCACTTTGTGTGTGACTCAGGTCTTTGTAATGGAATAGATGCCAGGTTAAAGAATAGTTCGTATCTTAAAACATTAACGGATGAAATTTCAATGCTGTCAATAATTTTAATGCATGACCAAACATACACTTTTATTTAAATGTTCTTGGAGATTCCTATTTGATTTTCTATGTAGTAATAAATATTGATATCTATCTCTGTGAAAATTGACAAATATATATTATATTTCTGAAGAAACTTGGCAGTATCATCATGTGTGTGGAATAACTAATCTGTAATTTAGGCTAACTTTATCATTATTTTATGACAGGAAATTCTTTGTTTCTGACTGTTTAATGACTCCTCTTATATTTTATAGAAAATATCATATTTATTTAAGTTCAAAGAGGATGTTGGTAAAATCAGATATTTTCTAAAGTCTTTGGAAAAAAGTGTTGCTTGTTTGAAACACCGAGTATTTTAAAATCCGGCAGACTCATCTTTTTCCCTAAATATATGTGTCTTATGTTATAAACAGGACATTTTTGGTTTCATTTCGGGGTACTTATTAAAACAGGTTACGCTGCAAGATGTGACCATTGCTTGCTATCTCACAATTTTTTTGGGAAGGAAGTCTGAAGCAGAAGAATATTACTGGGGGAAAGATTTGTGTTTTTCTCTATTAATTTAGACACTTCTCTGGCAGTCTCTTTGCCCCTAAAATTTATCCTAGAAATTGCCCAGAGTTTTCATTTGTGGCACATTTTGGAAGCCTGAGTACATTTGTGGATTTAGGAATAACTTACTTTGACCTGTTGTGCAATGAATCTGCAGTAAAAAGCAAGGATTTTAAATCTTTCTAACCAGATAGAATGTGGCTCTCCAGACTCAGATTTTGGCTAAATTCAGAAAGACCTTTCTCTTTCTAGATTAGTATCACAAAACTAAGGCAGGCTCGGAAATAGAGGCTAGGGCTGTCCTCTTGTCATTGTAGTGTATCATTTGAATTTTATCTGATAGATTTGTATCATGACCTTGAGTCCTGATTAATTTGCTCCTGAGGCAGTCTCACAGAAGAAAACTGCTCTTTCAACAGATTGTTTAGTAAGAAAAGAAAACATTAAGAACTCCACATCTATTAATTAGAACTTGCATAGTTAATAGTGACTTTGAAATTAAGCTAATAATAAAATGCTGGCATATTTACAAGCAACCATATAAATACAGAAACATGTATAATGCACTTCCCTTTTAAACTATTTTCCTATATTGATTGTGGCAGGCACTCAGAAATCGAAAGAGCTAATTAAGTGACTTTTTAAATTATAAAATGTGAAATGCTGATTTTATTTGTTATTATGACAGACCAATTGACACTTTTATTTTGACATGTTTGCTAATTTTGTCAAAAATTTTTTATTTCACAAATTTATAAATCATTTGATTATTATAAACATTTCAGATATCTATGATTTTTGAGCATAAATACGATTTTCCAAACTCAATACTACTTCTCAGAGGAGGGGGAAAAACTTTTCCTCTACCCTTTTAAGTTCATTTACTGCTGTGTGTAAATTAAATTTACAAAAGACAGATTAACAAGGGAATAGAAATTTTGTTAATATTTTTAATTTTAGGTGCATAGGGGCTTCACAGAAAAGAATGGAAAACCCAAAGAAGCACTTAGGCTAGGTGGCTTACATACTGTTTTAACAAAGGGCTATAAATTGTGGGAAAGTAACTAGGAAATATGTGGGGGAAACTAATAGAAGATAAGGGCTATTTTAGTAAGGTCTGTTTATGCAGGCTCATCTCAGTGCCTGCTCTCTGTCTTCTCGGTGATAAAGGTATTTCTCCTCAGGCTGTAACTAAAAAGGTGGAGATATTTATGCCACCTTCATAAATGGAAATTTATGCGCTGCTTTGAGGCAGATAAAGGGAAGGCAGAGAACTTTTCCTGCATCTTTTAATTCTCAGCTACTTTCAACTCAAAATAATCTTTATGCCAAAGTAGCATAAGGCAGATTTTGGGATGGCATATTCTGGACTCCTCTATAAACACTGGGTACAACATTTGACAGTTTCTAAGTATATATATAGCCTAGAAAAACGGTCATAGGTGGTGCCAGTGGTGGTTGGTGATGCTTGGTGCTTGTGTACTTCTGTGTAGGTAAAGTTGAAAGTTACAAATATGATGTCATCCAGTTTTTAATCACTTTAATCAGGACTGAATCTATACTATCTTATATATTTCCTCAAACTTATTGTGGGAAGGGGCAAGGGGAAGCCGTTCTGCACCTCGTCTGTGCCATTCTTGATTGCTGTAGAAAATCAGAGGTCTCTCTAAGTAAACACAGTTAGGAAATGTGAAGTGTTCTGACTCATTTTATTTTGGCTTTGCACCGTATAGAGTATTTCTTGGCTAGGAAGAAATTCCTTTTCAAACTGCCAGTCCTCCTGGAACAATTCTCCTCCTTTCTGAATAGGTAGTTCTCTCTTTGCACAGACATTCTTCTGGGCTTAGCTGCTGTGTAACCTCCTAACCCCTCATTAATAATTTCCTGAGGCTGGTTTGTTATAAAGAAACATTGCCGCACATACAGCATGTGAGCAATTGTGTGTGTGTGTGTGTGTGTGTGTGTGTGTGTGTGTGTGTGTGTGTGTGATTACTTTTTAATGACCAACTCAAATAGTCTTAATGCTCAAGGAAAAAACAAGTGAGCATTAGATTCTTTCCCCATTAGTTTGCATGTTAATCAAGGAGATTATACCTTTAGGCAGAAGGTAATGAATGCTTTTTAACTTCTCTCCATTATTCAAATTAAATAGCTCATTTTTTATACACACATTTAAATGGCTTGAGTATTTAAAAGAATAATCATGAATCTTTCAAAGACTTTTTAATATTAGGATACCAGAGAATAAATTTGTCTCTGTTAGGTTCTTAACAAAAGAGTCTCCTCTCTCTCTCTCTCTCTCTCTCTCTCTCTCTCTCTCTCTCTCTCTCTCTCATTCTGAAGAAATCAAGGAAAGGAACTGAATATGTTTAGAGATGGGCATTTGGGTTTCCACTCTCCTACACTGTAATCCGTTCTCACCTTTCTCAGATTTCAGCTGTACATGCCATCAATGAATTTAACACTGGTCCCGTGGTGGCCAGTAGAGCAATAAACCTCCCATGAGAAATGCTGTGAATTATACAAAACTGTCATTACACATGGGATATGGGGGAATGATCAAAATGATGGCTCCCGATGGGAAAATGCTCACACTATGATGTTAAGTGAAAAAGCATGGCAAAAATAGGAGTGAAAATGTTTTTATGTATGCCCACATACAT
Organism: Cynopterus sphinx; assembly: GCA_030015415.1. Lineage (NCBI taxonomy): Eukaryota > Metazoa > Chordata > Mammalia > Chiroptera > Pteropodidae > Cynopterus > Cynopterus sphinx. Next base: position 58,516,136 of record CM057390.1, read on the forward strand.
TTTTCCAAGTATGTAGAAAAACTAGGATAAAATAGACTAAAATATTGTTAGTATTTACTGCTAGCAGGAAGCAGTAAGGCTGTTGATATTTTACTTCCTGAAATACATTTAGTATTTTCTACATGTTCTATGATGATCTTGTATTACTATTATAGTAGAAACAAAGCTTGCTGATTTTTTTAACTTAATTTAAACAGTGGGGGAGGGGGCAAATACAAACAATAGCATTCATTTTCTTCTATTCTAAAGGAAAACACCTAAAGTGCAAGATTTGTTTTTAGAAGTCTAGGAGATAGCATTCCTAAAGATTGCCCTTCGGGATTAAGATTTAAAGTTGGCTCTTTGAGGTTAGATGTGGATATAGTCAAAGCAATAAGACTGCTGTGGGCAGTCGGCAAGGGAGAACCATCACAACCATTATCTCTGTTGTTTTTGGCACTTTACAAGAAATGTTTTCACAAGACCTACGAGTTTTGTCTGGGAAGAAAGAAGAAGAAGGTAGCTGCCAACATTTGGTACCATATGGGGTTTTCTTTTTTTCCTTTTCTTTTTTTTTAAAGCTTAGTGTGTAGTCTGCACATCCTGCTCCTAAGCCTTAAAGATCAAGAAAATATCGGGGTTTTTTTTGGTTCACTTGTTGGAAACATCTGGAACCTGCCATTAAGTTGCAAACCATGGACTTTGTTTACAGACAAGTGTGTATGATATAAACTATGGAAAAAAACAAAAAAACAAAAAAACATTGGCTTCCCTTGCACCTTCATTTTCTAGCACATGGTGACCCAAGGTATGTATTGACCACGTAGAGTCTTGCTGGTCACATTTATTGAGATGAGCAGGCTGAGAAACCATACATTACTGCCTTTCTAAGTACAGTCCCTCCCTCAGACATGCCAGCACCCAGTTTCTTATTGATATCAGGCAGCTTGTGCCAGGGCCTCACTGCTCCTGAGGCTGCCTCCTTCCTCATTCTGCAATATAGAAGCTCATCTGTTCTGTGACTGGCTTTTAGAAAGTCAAGAATATAAATTATTTCAAAGTCCAGGTATAAAACATGTAGAAAATTCTTTTAAAAAGAATATTATTATTATTTTTTTTTTTTGGAAAAAACACCACAGTTTGTATTTATGACACTTAAGTTTCAGTGAAGAGAATGGAAAAAGAAGACTCATAGTGATGATTTTGTTTTTGTCCCTGGGATTGAAATTAAACCTTGACTAAGGCACTTATTTGGGGGTATCATGTTTTGTTTACTAACATGTAAATAATGAAATAAGTAATATATTTAAAGCAAACAAAAAACCCCAAAATAACAACAACAACAAAAAAAAACTACACAAGCGTTTTGTTTCCTGGATCTCCTTTTATCATGCTTTTAAAAATTATTATTATTATTCATTGTCAATGCCGTTATTTTGAGTAATTATGGTTCTTTGTTTCAAATGAAGACTTCTGTCTGAAAAGTCTGGAATTCCTCAAAGTGCACTGACTAAGCCCTCTTGGGGAGAACCCTAAACTGAAAGAGAATATTGAGAAGGGAAGTAAATTTGGAGTTTTTTTCTTTTATAGGGAAGCAAGTTCCAAAGCCACCCTCCATGTATGTTGTGGAGGGTGGGGTCCAGCCATGGTAGAGGCTTTGGGGGCCAAAAGCTATGTATTTATACAGATTCTGGAGATTTCTAGTCAGTGGCTTGTTTATGTTCCTGCTATTTTTTTTCCCCTTTGGTCTTCTATCCTGTTTTCTTCCTAGTGGTTCAAATTGTAAAAGGTCAGAGGGGGATTCCTTTTGTACATTCTGCTGACCTCCTTCCCCTACGTTTAGCATTGGCAGTGGTGACTCATGACCACTGCGCCCAGCGTGTCTGAGCAGAGTAATGCACACTCTGCTTCCAACCTTGGCATTGAAACTGAGATTCTGGTCCTTTACCTTCTTCACCCAAGTAACATGAAAAATGATTTCAGGCATTCTGATACAAACTTGAAGATGCCTTGTAATGCTTTATTCTGGGAATTGTCAGGTCTGACAGCCTCTAAAAGTTTGAGAACATGTGCTGGGAGTGATGGAGGCAGGTCTTATCAGCCCTCATCTTGTTTTCTAAGAGGTGAAGCCATTTTCTTAGTCATGGAGCTCTTGGCAGCAGGACTAGAACACAGGTCTTGCCCTGGGGTCTGGCTCTGTCAACCTCATCATGACGAGCCTTTCAGTTCAGGTCATCTTGATAAATAGTGAATTCTTGAGAAAAGGCAGAAGCTCTTCCCTCAGTGACCTTAATGAAACTAAGCTCTGTTGCCTTGGAAAAGAGATTTGTTCGCTTAAAAAAAAAAATACCATGCTCATGAAATGAAGAAATACCACTAAGGCCATTTTTCAAAACAGGTGAAAACCTTGCTCTCACGGATTTGTTTAGAATTTTCATTGGCTAACAAATGGAATAATTTTGGGTGAAATATTGTATGATATACTTTTAAATGGTTTGGTTCTTTTTCTGGTTTATACATTTTGTATTTCTGATTAGTTTGTTTAACATAGTCTGAAACAAGAACTATTTCACCTCAATTTGAGTACATACTCATATTCTAGGTGGTAGATAGAGACATTTTAGAATTTAACCTTAAATTTCTTGATTTTTAAAAATTATTTTCTCTATATCTTCTCTGTCAGATGTGAATAATACTAACTAGTACTTTCTGCTGGACTCACAGCACTTTTCTGCATATTCAGTAGGATGTTTTAATAGGTGGGACATAACCTACTTTTACTCATTTTTTAATGACCATAATAAATGCTTTATAGTTTATAATAGAAAATATCAAGATTAAAGTATCCCATTGTTGGAATGATAAATATTACTCAAGTAAATATGAGAGGAGAACAGAATATGAATTCTAATTTCTTAGTTCTCCTCTGTCGATTTGGACAAAATGTGATTAGCTTGTCACACCAAAGGGCTGGAATCCTCCTTATAATGGGGTAGGTAATTCAGGAGTCCTATGAACTCATGAGCGGATCTCAACATAGAGAGAGTGGTACAGTATTGGATATTTTTCAGATTAGAATTGAAACTAACCTGCTGAGTCTGTGTAGTCATTAAAATTTCCAGAGTGCTTTTTGCAAGATTATGAGTTGTTAGGCAGTGTGCCGGCCAAATGAGTAATTGCTCTGTCAATCGGCCCCTGCTATTTCATTGTACAAGGTCATTGCATTCATTCCCTGAGCTAACCTGTCACATTAAGGGAGAGTGACCTCTTTAACTGAGAGGGGTGATCTCTTTAATTCACAGACTCATAAGTTGAATGTTTTTTTTTTTTTTCTGCCCTGTTTTGGAAAAAGAGACAGTAGTTGTTTAGCTTCTATATAAATTGGAAGGGTATTTTTTCCCCCTCTTTTTTTATATCTTCGCTTTTGTTTTAGATTTTTGTGTAGGAGAAAGCATATTGCCGCCTTCAGTTTTCCTACTGGGATTTTATGTTTACATTTATTTCTATCTTGAAATACTAGGAGATGTTTAGACTATTCTTTAGTCTAGGAATGAAAAGATGCTCCCTATTTTTTTTATTCTTCAGTAAATGTTGGATTAACGTTTATCACATATGCAGCAAGATAGTAGAGGCAGGTGATACTAGAGACAGTGAACAGAATGTGCAAAACCTCTGACCTCGTGTAGTTTACATTCTAGCAAGGAGAGAAAGATAAATAAAACACATGAGTAACTTTTGGAATGATAGAACAGGATGAGGGCTAGTGGACTGAGAGAGAGGGCGTGTGTGGGGTCAGAGGATGATGTTGTAGTTTACAGGAGGTCACAGGGCCTTCGCTAGGTGACTTGGAGTGTACATCTGAGGGATGGGGGAGAAGGCCTTTTGGGCGGGGCCAGTAGGAAAGGCAAGGCCTTTCGAGAGGACTGTGCCTGACACAGTTGGAACAGCTAGGGAGATTGCTGCAGTGGTTTCAGCAGTTGACTGCTGCATTTTATAGAGATTATTTTTGCTGCTGGGATGTGACTAGACTAAAGGGGAGGAAGGGAAGGAATGTCTTAATTGAGGGTTAGACCAGAATGAAGTAGGGAAGTGGTTAGATTTTGGATATTCTGAATTTAGAGCTGTTAGGATTTTCTGGAAGACTGGAAATTGGGAGTTGTGAACGGATTGTAAGGAGCAGGCCTAAGACTCTCCCCTATCAATCTGGGCATGTGTCTTGGTCTTTGGCCTGCTGTTTGTCGTAAAAGTCTTCAGGACTTTGATGCTCTAGCTAGGAACCCATAGGCACATGAATTGATTGTGACATTGTGATGGATTTTGTTCATTTTTAATAATGATAAGTGATCAGTGTATGTGAGTTTAAGATCACTCAATAAAAGAGAGAAACAAATATACTGATTTGGAAGACTTACTGCTTAGCTAAGTGGAAGACTGGCTTTAAAATTTTGTTTTTTCAAAGAGAGGCAGATTGTACTAAAATCAGAAATTCTATTTAATTACAAATAGTAACACATATGGAGAGCTTACTATACACCAGACATGCATTAAGTTATGCTTTACATACATAAATTTCTTTACTCCTAAAAAATAAACAAACAAACAAGCAAAAAACCTACAAGGGCAATTACTAGTAATATTCCCAGTTTAAGGGAAACATAAACAAGGCCAGGTGGCTGAGAAGAGATTCCAACACAGGCAGTCTGGTTCCAGGGTGCGTGTCCTTAATCTTGACATTACCCTGCCTCTAATAGTCACTTTAACTTGTTAGAACTAAGGCTCTCATTTGGTTTAGATGATTTCCTCTTACGTGTAGAGAAGTCAAGGAGAGCTCTAAATACCTGGGAGCTTTTTCTCACTAACACCACATTTTTTTTTTTTTTTAAGGAAAAGTGTGGACATTTGGGATACGAATCCATAAAGGAAGAAAATGCAGAATGTGAAAATATGATTTAACGAGCCTGGAACTGAGTTATATCCTGGTTTATTTATGTGATCTTAGTCACTTAATCCTTCTGTGTGCCTAAGTCTCTAATTTGTAAAATTTTAAAACTAAGAAACTACCTCACAGAGTAGCATTAATGAAAGCTCCTGGACAGTGTCTGGTCTGCTTAATATATTTGACTTTTCTGTCCATCTTCCTGGCTCGACAGGCTGAAAATGACCAGGGGTTTCTATAAACAAATTGGATAGAATGAAAAAGAAAAGGCTTGACACAGGATGCTAACAAAACAGTACAGTGTAGCTCCACAGGAGAACATTAAAGAAATAATCTGCGTGCACTTAGATCGGGGCTTGTCAAACTTGAATGTTTATTTAAGCCCTCTGGGATCTTGTTAAAATACAGATTCTGCTTTGGTAGGCTTGGGGTGGAGCCTGAGATTTTGCATTTCTTACAAGCTGATGTGATGCTGATGCTGCTGGTCTGTGGACCACACTTTGACTAGCAAAGACTCTTTAGGTTTATCAAGTACTGTGGGATGCTAGGACGACTAACTAATGATTCGGTTATTATCAGTAAAATATTTTATTAGAGCTTCACTGACATGAAGTGAGCTCCTCCATAGGTGTTCGTTTCCCATTCAAGGCTGTCAGTTTCAGTCACTATCTCTGCACTCCTGATACGTCTGATACTCTGGAAGTTGAGCCAGATTTGCATTTTATCTTACCCACTGGTACGAGTTCACTGTAAATAGTCATGACAGTATTTAAGCATTATTGGGTAGATAAGTTTCTGGGGAAAAGAGTTTGAGTCTCTGGACTGTGGGACCACTAAGCACAATGTTTTATAGGAAGTTCACTCAGCGAAAAGATAATCATATTAGATGACTGCTGATGTTCACTTTAGCATTAGATCTGTCTTTAAGATCACAGTAACTCTAGCTGAGAACGATAATCTGAGATCTATACAGTGCCTCTTAAACATGTATTACCAAGCTCAAATCTCAGAATTTTCTGAGTTTTAAATAGAAATTATTCACTATATTTATAGTCACATCTACTTCTTCACTTTCTGATTTAAATATTGTAATTCTTCATACACACCCACCCCAAATATCTTGTACCTGCATTACACTGTTCCTTTAATTCATTATTACCTTTTTTTCCTTGTCTATTTTAGGTCACGGTAATTTGTGTGTTATTGTTTGTCAGGAGATTTTGAACTTTACTTTTCTAAGCTACTAAGAAATGTAAATAGATAAGGCATTGTTATTGACCACAAATACATTCTTTATCCTTGTTTTCACACAGCTGTAATGTTACTAGAAAAAAAGTGCCTATTTGTGGGAAATGTGCTTTCTCTCCTGCTGAAACTTAAAGGTTTATTTTTAAGTATTTCTAGAGCTACCACCTGTTAAATTATCGTGCTCTTATGCTTTGTAGATATTTTTATCATGAAAGAAGATAAGCTAGAGAAAGAAAGTACATTAGATGTTGGAAAAATGTGATAGACGTTGTGAATCCTGTTTGCATCAGGCCCTTGGACTGTCTTCTTTTGGCCAGCCTTCAGGAGCGCCTGTGAGCACAAAGGAATGGCATGTATTTATACTTGTGTAAATAAGATCCTGTATACTTTCCACTGAGAACATGCAGGCAGCCCTTTTATGGTCAACAAGGGGTTTTCCCTCTGGCCTTTAGGCAGACCACAGGGCTAGGTGCTCAAGAGTATATTTTTGATATCGTGCAAAAGAACGTTTCACTAGCTGGTTCCCTTTTCTAAAATATTAGAAGTGGTTTTGTTATACTTACCTTTATTTATAATAGGTGGTCTAGGAACTTATGAAAGGTTTTGTAAAAAGTCAAAGGTTTTTTTTTTATTTTCAAAACTGCCTTTGTTCCTGTTCAATTCTTAGTTTTGTTATAGGTTCTGCTTGCAAAATAGTCAATGCCACCTTATTATTTTGATCATATCATGTGTAGAATACTAGTGTTCCTTCAAGGAATATATGGTATCTTATTTTATTACTTAAGTAACTTCAAAATTTGTCTTTGTTGAAGAGTCCTGTGCATTCATATATTCCAAGAAGTTATTAACCAACATGAAAAAAAGATAATAGGAGTGTAATTTTAGGAAACATCATTGACAAACACGTGTTTTCTTGTGATTTGACATTATTTTTAAAAGCAAATATCAGTATCGATCAATATAACATTATTTTAAACTGATGCATTCTAGAAAATGAGAAAGCTAATGATAAACCACCCTTTTTCTCTCAGCACAATATTTCTGTAAAAGATGGTCGGATGTCTATCTTTGAGTCCAGGATATTCTCCAGAACTACAGAATAGAGTCTGTTGAGAGGCGTTATCTTTCCATGGCCGTTGGCCCCTTATCCAGTTCAGTTTCTCATTTGTAAGGTAACACTTAATTTTTAATCATTTTCTACAAATTGCTCAACTGCTGGAAAAACATTTTAAATAGCACTATTCATAAACTGTGTACATTGTTAAAGAAAAGTTCTCTCTCCTCTCACTTCATAGATCTCTACCCATGTCTTCAGATTAGCTCGGTAATCATTGCGTTAGTATGCCTTCCTTATTAATTCATGATTCGGTACTTATTGAATCATCAATTATGTGCTAGACCATTGGTCCATGGTCTTGGTGTCAAGATCATTTTATTCTTGTGAAGACTATTAAAATGCCAAACACCTTTTGTTTGTGTGGATTTTATGTATTGATATTTATCATATTAGAAATTAAAACTGAAATTTAAACATATTTATTAATTCATTTAAAAATAGCAGTGATAAACATAACAGTAACATATTTTATGAAAAAAAAAATATTTTCCAGAGCAAAAACAGTAAGAAGATTGGCATTGTTTTACATTTTTTGAAAATTTCTTTAGTGTCTGTATTACTGGGAGACAGGTGAATTCTCATATTTGTGTGTGTACTGTGATGTCATACATGATGAGGTGATCTCAGGAAAACTTGACTGCATGCTTGTGGAAAAATAGCTTTGATCTCACAGACACATAAAAGGTCTCCAAAGCACACTTTGAGAAACCCAGTGCCAGGTGATGGGTATAGACAAGTGCTCAAGAGACACCAGTCCCAGGCCTTTGTGGATGTGGCATTTGTTCTTATAATATTGGGTAATTTTCTTTCTGAATTAACACTTTTAACTGTCCCGTTACAGTAAAGTCTCCAAAAAGGAAGAGATTCTTTATCTTTGATTCTCATCCATGGGTTTATTTTTCTGGTTTACATTGTTAAGCATTTATTGAGTGAATGAATAAAATCAACTGTTCATACTGTTGAATATATATGTTCAAATTCTACATTTAAGGCATTCACTCTACTCGTATAGACAAAATTCCAAAATTTTAGAGAAGACTGGCCTAAATCTCTCTGGATTAAGTACTATACTTTTTGAACTTTTTTGGGATACTTGGAAATATAAACTCAAGTACTTAGAATGTAAATGATATCATCAAATTGAAATATAATTGATTTGTAGTAGTAAGATGGTTTTCTTTATACTTCTTTGCAAATCAGTGGTTTGATTCTTTAAATATGTATTTTAAGTAATTCACATTGTTCAGTATTATAAAGGCCTTTTATATGTGAGGAATCTCTCTGAATTACTGTTGATTATTTCAAATATCATGAAGAAATGGGAAAATCAGTTTTTATTCTTTGCATAGGATTGTAAGTAGGGAACAGTTGTTTTAGAAAGTGGTGTTGTAGACAAACTATAATTGTTTACCAGTTTCCATGACTTTCTTTCCAAAAGCCACTAACAGCTTTGTATGTTGTGAACTCTAGTGGGTATAGGTCTATCTTTATTCTGCTTTCCATCAACATGACATTGGTATTAGTGTTGACAATTTTGTATCATATAGATAAATCTATGAAATTTGTAGAAGGATCAGAGTTAGGAATCTAAATTATTATGTAAGTGCTTAGAATTAATATTTCTTAGAAGGAGATGTTAATTTGATTTCTTCTGAAGACACATTGATGAAATAACATGTTTTTGTAAGCTATTTTATTTAAACTAAGATTTAAATATACAATGATAAAATATTTTTATATATATATATTTCATTTGGCTCATATAACAATTCTGAAGCAATTCTTCATTGCCATGTAAATGGAAAATGGATTTTCTTATATAAGAAATTTGTATAAACTCGTCTTTTGAAGATCTCTTTTATGAGCCTAATTTTATTTTTTAGGTTGGTAAGAGAAAATTCAGTAAATGAGAAGGCCTTGCGGCCTGTAGAATTTTCTTTCATGTAGGGTTGAACTTGCTTGTTATTTCTTGTTTCGACATCTGACTCACTGAGTTATTTTTCTAGTGAATTCACACTGTTCATGATGTCAACATTACAAGTTTACACACATGTTGTTGTATAATATAATTTGAAATAATATTTGGAACCAGAAAAAAAATATAACTTGAAAGTGGTGATGTGATAACTGCAGTAGAGGTTGGAGTAGGGTGTTTGTTTGGCTTGGCACATTTTTAAGACAAAAGGATAATAATATGTAAATTAAATATCAAAGGATCTTTAACTAATTAATATTGCAGGCCTAGACTTTATTCATCCAAAAGCCGAGAGAGAATCCAGTTTATGATTTGGGTAAATTCATGGGCAGGGCTGAATCATGAATCTCAGATCCTAAGGCAGTGTATGCTGTGTTGGTTTTGTCGTCTATTTAATGGTTGAGGCTTGGGGTGGAGGTTGTAGGGAGGAGATCTGAAGTATGGTGGAAATTGTCTTCTAAGGGTTCTACTTCCCCCAATTCTGAATTATTCTTAAGATGCAGTTAAGGCTTAAACTTTACTCTCAAGGAAAACAATTCACATTCCAGACAAACAAACAGCAGCCTATGGAGCTGATGGGCATATATGAATTTAACTAATAGACACATCAGCCTGTGATAGGAAGTCATGAAGCTAGCAAATAAGCTGAGCATTTTTATCTGAGTCCAGCCAAAGAGAATGGTAATTTCTATTTTAATATTATAATAATTTATAATATAATAATTTATAATAAATAACAAATGTAATGTATTGTAATATAATATAATCAATATTATATTGATAATGTAATATTTATAATGTAATATAATATTTTAATATTATGACTTGATGTTTATGCATTTTATATAAACAAAAAGGAAAGATACAAAATATCTGTTTGTATTTTAATGTTTTACACATTGTGTATTTGACATCTTAATTTTGTTGAAAGCAATGATCTGGGTCCTTAAATTGTGTATTCCTCTTGTTTAATGTAACAACTAGCATATACAGTCGATTTTCATTATTCATAGTAGTTATGTTCTATAAAGTCAATGCAAACACTGAATTAGCGAATATTGAACATTGCTCTTAGGGGAGCCCCTGATCACACCATTATCATCAACCGATCAATGCATAACCTAGTTTTTGTTTAATATATATAGCTGAGTCATTAGCATTGAGCTCATCGTGAACAGTACTATAACTTATGCCTAAAAGAAGTGATCTAACACATGAATTTTCTGCATTAGGTACATCACAGACTCTTAGTGCTTAGGAATAATAGCTCTTCAGCACTATGCTCAAGCTATTTAAAACAGTGAAATTACCAACAGAAAGCACAAAAATGTGAAACAGTGTCACTAAATACACTGCAGAAAAGACAACTGTTTACAGTATGAGAGCTGAAACAAGAAGGCAAAGTGTCACCTGGTTGCACATTAGCTAAGAATGTGTGCCTTGGATGACTAAAAGGTTTGGTCACCCTACATGTCCACAAAAGCACTACATATTAATTTTGGGGGTACAAATAAATTTTAGCCAATAGTCAGAGCAAATATAAAATCCGCAAATAATGAGAATCTATTGTAGTTGGTTTGAATATTTTATTAAATACATGAGCAACATTTCATTTTATGAGAAGGCTATTCAGCTAATATCTAGTGACATTTACTGTGGATCAGCATTTCTTACTCTTTTCATGGAAGTCTTTAAGCAAACTTATGAGTTAGCTGACGTTTCTGTTCAGGTGAGACAACTCAGACTCACAGAAGTTATGGAACTTTTCCAAGGTCTTACAGTTGGGTGTGAAGTGGCAGAGCTGGGATTCTTAACAGGCCTGTCTGACTCTACCAGGTGATGATTATGATTAAATATTAACTCTCATTTCACACTTTTTTCTTTACTCTTTGAGCACAAAGTGTGCCATTTCTGGGTTTACTTCCTTTAACTAGATAAAGTAAATACTGTGCCTGCCTGAATATCTGAAGCTTGACCTAAGTGCATTCATTTATAATTTTTTTTAAATGTTGTCCTTATAAATGGTAGGAAATGTGAGGAGGAATTTAACACAGTCAGACTACTGGTAAAAAGATGTTTAGACAAATTAAAAGTTCCCAAGAATAGATTAAATTTACATTACATTTGTTAAGTAAATACCCCCCTCACTTCTTTTATTTATACATTTTCAAAAACTGAGCTATTTTTAAGCCGTCATATATTATAAATGTCATGACCAGGTATTATAAGTACTTTTTAAATGTCACTATAATGTACTTTTTATGGAGACTGTATGAAACAATTTTCAACAGAAAGAAGATTTTAAAATAAAATTAAAGAAAACTCTACTACCTGAGAGTTTTCTGTTCAACAGATGTAGTTTTTTTTAAAAAAATCCTATAAATGTAATGTTTAAAATTCATACAAAGATATGTAGCACTGTAAGTATAAACCATAATTCTGAATAAATATCTCCACTTCAGTTTAAGAGGATAGTTATCATAGCAAATGTCTGGGTGGTCCAAGGTTTCATGGACTGGAGCTTTCTAGAAGTAAGGGCCAGCAGCTTCATTTCTAATATTAACAGCCTTGCATTTGTCCATCGTCCTGGCCTCGTTGTCCCAGATGTATTAAACACTTAAGGTGTCATGTGCTTCAAGATTACCTTGGGCTGTTTTTTCCTAGATAATAATACAAAAGAATCACTACTGACCCTCCTCTCCCATAGCAAGCCAGCCCCATGATTGTCATGTGTCCTGAGACATGTGCCACTAACTAAAGAGGTTAATGTGATTCTGGGTGACTTAAGCCTTGATGGATCTTTGTCTATAATTTAAGTGTTCTTCTCAGTGGAAATATAATACTCTTTGCCCCCTAGCTTAGAGGCACTCTTAATCTTTTTATTGTCACTGTGCAGTTATCTTTTCAGAAGCTTTGCATTACTCTTGGGAAGGTAATCCAAATATGTTTTAATAACAGGAAATGTTTGCCATTTTACCCATAATACAAAAGAATTCATGTGTATTGGGGAGCTGAGTCATACATCTGGTTTCAAGTTCGAAAGGTCGGGATTCTGAGACTGTCACATCCTTTGCTTTTACAATTCTTGTGATTTTTGTCTATTCAGAATGACTTTGCTGCATTCCACACTTTGCTGGCTTCCCATCTCCCTTCCATAGATAGCAGGGAAAGAAAGTTAAAATAGGCTATGTGTTTACTGAACAGGGAAATTAGAACCAATAATAAGAGGATAAGGGAAAAGAAGTGAGGCTGAATTTCATATACAATAAAAATGTAAATCTAGCTTCTTCATTGTGTTTTGTATTATAAGGAGTCTCAGTTGTATAATGGTATTTCATTTTTGTTTATAGTTACATGACTTGTGGTAATACCTTATTGAAATAAGATGTTTTTTAAGATAATGTAAATAATTCACTCTATACATTGCCTCCCCCACCCCAGAAAATTATTTCTATCCTACAAATCCTTCATTAATTAAGCTCAAATGTCTTATTGCCTTCATCTATTCACCTCAGATGTTTTAAGTCTCAGGTGTTCTGAAACCTTTTCAGTGCCTCAAATCTGATTTTTGCATAATTTTGTACATGCTCTTCCTTTCGCCTGAAATTCTTTTTCCACGTTTTTACTTGGAAGAGTCATCCAGTAATAAGGGTGAACTATCTAGAATGTTTTCAATCTGCTTCTGAATAAATTATTTCTGAAAATGCAATTCTAAGAAATAATTGCATAAAATAGATGTAAGTTACCCAGTATTTGCACAGTGACATCCAGGTGAGGTGAAAATTAAATAGGGCTTTCGGGAGTTAGAAGTAAGTCTAGTGACAAATGAGTCCAGGGCATAATCAAGTTAATTTAATTTAATTCCAAAATCAGATGGCAACCTATTTGATGTTCTAGCATCTGGTATATTACCATCTGTGAACTGAAGATTTTTTTCAACATTTCTACTTGGGTGGGCCTCCTGAGCAGGAACGTATACTTCTCAGGACACTACATACAAGCTCTGGCCTGTCAACACAGAAATCTTGAAAGAGCCATTTGAAAGTAGGAGAGGTAACTTGATGTGAAACCAAGTATTTAAAAGTGTTATCAACTATTCCTAATATCCATGTCAGTGAAGGATAAATAATTAGGGAATATTTCCAGTCTCTGTACTCTGCTGTACTCTGCATGAAAGTTGAACACTAGAGCGCTCTCTCTCTCTCTCTCTCCCTTTTTTTTCATGCTGACCTGGGTTAACCCTTATTGAACAGTAAATTATTCTCTGAGAAAAGAGAAGAGGATTTTTGTCTTGTTGGATAATTCTATTGTGTTTTGATGCTTTCTGGAAGGCTGGAAAAGAGAAATTACATGTGAAGATGCCATGGGGCAAAATCTGTTTGTTGTTGTTGTTAACTGGTGAATCATAGTTCTATAATTTTTTTTTTTCATTTTGTTTTTTTGCTATTGCAAGTCGATTTGATGAACTATAATTATTTTTATAGAATATGATACTTTTTCCCCTTTTATTTTCTTTTTCTTCCCTTTCCTCTCCTAACTGGAATCTCACCTAGAGAGCTCAGGACGTGGGATATATGATGTTTTCATAATTTCTAAATTTTGAACAGATGGTGATGAATTTTCTTTGGAAGCAGAGGTATTTAACTATTGAATTAACACATAATTTACATAGCATCTTATTATTATTTAGTCATTTTCCAAAGGGTTAACTGATTTGTATGTCGTATTTTCTTGCAGGTTGTCATTTTGCACATTTTTTATTTTTTTAAAACGAAGGGTTTCCAGGTTGTTGAGTGTCTGCCTATAATGCTCAGTTTAAACAGGAATGTCATTGCTTCGTTGTCTACTGCTTCCAACTGACCCGCCAAAATTGCCCCCTTGGATTCATATATTGTAATTATTTCTACTCGTTTTTTCTTTTTGAAAGAGTTTATGCACATTCTTTGGGTTTATCATTTGCCTGTTGTGTTTTCTTTTTGTTATTTTGTTTGGCTTTCTTGTATGTGTAATCATGTGTTATTAGCATGACCGTATTTTTGAGAACCACCATAGAGATAAACACTTGGTCCTTCAGTAATTATAAACTTTATTCATATGATAAGCAATATGAGAAAAAGTGGAATCTCTTGTATACACTGTTTTTCCGAAAGTTCTTCATGGGCAAATTCTGTTCTTTAGGAGCTGTGTACTAAAAAGTCTTTAAAGTTACCATAGAAAGATGCTTCTCATGGTCTCTTAAAGAATGGCAATAAAAACTGAACCTATGGTTTAAAATTCAGACTATCTAAAATGAAGAGATGAGTGTAGAGTATGGAACAGGGTCAGAATAGTTCCAATAGTTCCTCCTTTGGTCTTTGGGCCCCAGTCATTCTTCCCACCAGCGTGTCCCCTGATACTTTACTGTTCTGAGCCTGTGTTTCATCTTCCTGCCCAGCCTAGGTCTTTTCCTTTTCCCTTACACTGACCCATAATTAGCTCCCACTTCACAGATCCAATTGTAATGCATCAGTTTTCAGTCTCTAAAGATAAAATCAGATAGATACATGGAAAAGTTGCTGTGAAATGACCTACAATATGGAGAAAAGTAACCAGAATGGGCGCTGTAAGTGAGAAGCGAATTTCTAAGTGAATAATGACTGTCCTTGATACATTAATATAATGGAAAATAAGATTCTATAAAATGGAGGTGAAATGAAATTATGCTTTTAAATTTTTTTAAAACCCAACCAAATACATATATATATATATGGCACCACAGAAAATAAATTATTTTCTGACATGGAATACTTTCGAGCTGTATTTAATGGATCTGGCTTTCTAGAAGTATTCACCACCTAGCACATTCCTATATTTTATCACCTAGCCAATTGAATTATTTAATGAACTCCTGAATTATATTCCCTCCAATATCTTATCTCTGTGGTTTTGTTCTTTAAGTCTCTCACTCTTGAAATGCATTTACTTCCTTAAGTGTTTACAGGGCAAAGTCTACATAATTGAAAGACTTTAAGCCTCAGTTTAAATGCTATTTTTTACTCAAAATAGCTTTTATGAGTTTTCTCGGTGGAAATAATCTCTTTATCCTGAGTTTCCATGATCCTTTTTCTTTATCTCCATAGGGTAGTTACCATGGTCAATATCTTTAACAGTTTGTAGGCCCTGAGCCCTTAAAAATGGGGATTAATTTATATCTTCAATTTACTGCAATTCTCAGTAAATGCTGTAAGTCTATTTTGTATTAAAAAATATTGGAAGAACGAAAGAATGCTTTGGATGTGATGAGTGGGGTACATTGTACTGTACCACAGTAAAAGATTATTGGCATAAATTTATTATTTGCAATATGAAAGTCTGTCATTGGAGCCTGCTTCTTATTTGCCCCTAGATGATGTCACCTATCCTCTTGCTTTCAGATGCTATCATATGTAGATGACTCCCTTATATCTATTCCCAGTTCTGATGTTTCTTTGTTTTGAAGCTTGTATATTTATCTGCAGATGTCTAATAGGCACCTTAACTTTAACATGATTTAAACTCTTTTTTTTTTATTTTTCACAAATAGACTTCTCCCCTCACCCTCTTCCTTCTTAGTAAAAGGTGTACCATTACCACTACCATATACAGAGTTGCTAATGAAGAAAGTATGGATTCTTGATCTACCTCCTCCCCACTCCTTTATGCACATCTGGCTCAACAGCAAGTCAGCTTTCTTCATCTCCATTGCCACCACCACCACTCCCCTGCAGCAGCATCCTGAATTTCTTGCTTACTCTCAAGACCTTACTGTTAATTTGCACCAGAGTAAGCATTTAGAAATGCCAATAAGATATTTTCAGGCTTGTGTTTCCCACACGTGTCTTTCTAGCATAAACTTCAGGCTTTTCATTCTGGATTCCAGTGCCCTTTGTGATCCGATTTTATGTGATATGCGTCTTCCCTTTGCTCCCTACATTCTGTCCAGGTGAACTTAGATTAGCATACCAAGCATGATTCTTACTCCTTCTGTCTGGAAATATTTTACCTTGCATCCTGCTCTTTATTTAGATTCCAGCATAAATGTCTCCTCCTCTGGGAGTCGTTCTGCTGGCCCACCCATGTACTCTGCCCTGCCTACTCTGATGCACAGCTGAAGTGCCTACATCTCTTTGTGCTGTGAGCCTCCCTTTGCTGGTCAGAAAGGCAGAGTGCAATCAGCCCTCTGTTTCTGCAGCTTGCACATCTGCAGTGTAAACCAACCACGGATGCAAAATATTTTGGAAAAAAATGTCATATTGTTGCTGACGTGTACTATGTACTTAGGCCTGCTATGGTTGTGTCTGCACTGAACATGTACAGAGTTTTTTCTTGTTATTTCTTAAACAAGACAGTAAAATGACTATTTACATAGCATTTACACACCATTTAGGTATTTTAAGTAAACTAGAGGTGATTTAAAGGATTACATAGGTTATATAGGAATACTACACCATTTTACATAAGAGACTTGAGCATCCATGGATTCTGGTATCCAGAGTGCCTGGGAATCAATCCTGTGTGGATGCTGAGGGAGGACTGTCCCAGGGAATTGATTCTCTCTCCTGTTAGCTCTCAACCAATGGCTGATAGGACCTGGTATATATACCTCAGTTCCTCCCCTCAGATGGGAAATCGAAAGCATGTGGATATTCACTGGGTCCCAGAGTTTACCCAGTGGGGTTAACCAACATTGCTCTCAGTGGTAGCTGTCCAGATCAGGAACTTTTTATTGGATTCTTGATTCTTTGTCTTAGTTCGCCACCCTTCTACTGATGTTTCTTCCACCTCCCAGGCAAAATGTTTGCCCTTAAATCCTTGTCCCAAAGTCTTCCACTGGAGAAATCAAAACTAAGACACCTTCTGTGACCACCAAAGGATCCACCCTGTCTCTAATACATTGTATCATTCTCCACATAGCACATATCACTATCTGATATTTTTCTTAGTAAGTAAAATTTATTAACTTCTTTCTTCCAGCAGAAATTTAAGAACTGGGAACACAGAGTATTTTTCTCATGTCAGTATAACCAGCAACTAAAGGAATGCCTTATGTTATCGCAGGTACTCAATAAATGATTGATGAAGACATGGGTAACGATTTTACACAGAAAAAATAAAAAGGTCTAATTTCAAGAATCCAATTTGTATGTTAAGACTGTTCAGCTGCTCATGAATAGGCACTTGACTGAACACTAATGAAGTTTCGAACTTTAATATGAACCAGCTTTTCAGAGACAGAAAAAAAATGGCTATTCATTTAGCCAACATTTATCGAGTGGCTCTTCTGTGCATTTTAGACTAGGCCGCTTGGCTGGGGTGGCATATTAAGCAGATCCTTGAAAGACTATTTCAACTGATGTAGCTAGACATGTAGGTATGCCTTTTTTTTAAAATAAAGAATAGACATCAACAATTCCCAACTGCACATTTTTTCTTTAATTTTCTCTCCCCACCATGCAGCTATCTGTCTTCCTGATGGTTTGTCTGACTCTATTTCTTCCAATCATGTTTGCTACTTTTCTGTTATTTATTTCTCTAGACCGTGAGCTGTCAAATGTGGAAACTGATTTTTTTAAAAACCATTTTGTCCCGTTTTGTTTCTTGCATGTATTAGTAAATGATGAATAAATATTTGTTGATGGATTGGATGTTATATCTGGTAGAGTATGGGTTTACGTGTTGCATAGTCCTTTTTTGAGAATTATGTAGGTTATTTTAAAGAAAATAGTAGTAATTGTTGGTAATTCTAATGACATTGAATGGAATTCAGAAAAAGATTCTTAGCTTTTATATTTCATTTAAAAAGATGGCTTGAAAAAATGGCTTTTGAGTTTTTTTTGAAACTACTTCTTTATTTATTTACAAATTAATTGCTTTCTACAGCATTTCTCTTTAGAGCTAGTAATGAAAAGGATTTAAAAACAATTACTAACCACATCCAATCCTGATTTTCTAGGTCTATTCACTGAATAAAATTGTTTTTGAATAAGTTTTCTTAGCTATTTTTTTAAGGTTCACAGAGCACTGAATTTGATTTATAGAGCCTAAATATTCTTTATTTAGGTCTAGCTGGTATAGAACTAGGTCTGACTTTTTAAACAATACTATAATTGTAAAATAATATGAATGTAGATTAATAAATTAATAATTATATCTGTTTATGAATATGTTAATTTTCCCCTTCCACTTAAATTTTATATAAGGAGGAAATCAATGACTATAGTTCTTTTGGCTGCATGTATTATTAAAAAACAAAAAACAAAAAACAAAATAAACATAGTTTGGGATATTTTAAACAAAGGTTTTGCAAAGTCAAAACAAATAGCAATAGCCTGGAATTTCATGTCAGATGCATATTATTACCCTTAGGGACTTGTGTATGTTAAAAGCTAGAAAATTCAGAGCTCTGTTTGAGATTGTATCATTAACAAATGCCAGTCTTATGGACTAACTTACTCAAACTGTTAGTAAGAAAAATAAAATGGGTAGGCCTTACTATGGAACACATTACCAACTATACCTTCTGTACATTTATTGTGTACATTATTTGTTACTTTTGCTGGACATTATTGATATGCAGTTAACATAAAATTTTTGAACCCTTTTTATTATAAAAGTGCTATCTGTTTAATAGAAATAAAACTAGTTGATGGTATTGTAATAAGTTATGACGCTTCTATTGCACACTTGTTGGTCCTTGACTCTAAGATGTACATTTTTTAGTTTCCCATTGCAAAACTTGTATTATGCCTTAGAGTTGGAATACATTTAGTGTCTTTTTTCCTTCAAAGATGTTATTAAATCTATGATGCATCTTAAAGTCGACATCTTGAGCATAGTAATTATTTTTGAAGAGTAACCTTTTTAAAGTGTGAAGTATAATGATTTAAATCATGTGTATATTTGATGGAAAAGACCATGAGGTAGCAAATGACTGACTTGTGAACAATTATTTATTTTACTGACAAGGCAGCTGAGGTTCAGAGAAATTAAAAGAATCATTAAAACAGATAATACAATTGTAAGAAGAATAAGGAAAGTTTAGTAATAATATTTATTATCTAACCCTTTAGAAATAATATACTATTTTAACTGTCATTCTGGATTGGAGAAAAATCTCATTTCAGTGTTGGAAGGAGAGAAAGTGACAATGTCATTTCACAAATATCAGCTTCCATTTGTGCATGCCAGGACTAGCACTGTGACCTAACTGTGCTCCACCACAGTAGCCACTAGCCACATATGGCTATGTAAGCTTAAATGGATTGAATTGAAATAAAATTTAAGAATTAAAAATTAATTTTCTCATTTGTTGTAGTGACTTTGAAGTTGATAGTCACGTATGGCCAGTGGTATTGGAGAATACAGATATCATCCCAGAAAGTTCTGATAGAAAGCTACAATGGAGTGATACCTGTTGTCAATCACCTTTAAAGTTGGAAACATGAATGATGAAAAGGAAGTAGCTTTACCAAAAACAGAACAATGGTTTCTGAGCAGAGAGAACATGATGTATAAAGGCCCTGAGTGGGGACCATCTTGGCCAGTTAACGGAACAGCAAGTTGGCCTATGTGGCTGCCGGAGTTTGAGTCAGGGGCCAACATCCATTTGGAAGGTCAGCAAATGGCCATGCATGTAGTAAAGCTTTGGTAAGGATAAGAATTTTAGATTATATGCTGAGAGTGATAAACCTCTAAAGGGTTTTACGGAGAAATAAAATGATCTGATATATGTTTTAAAAAATCATCTGGCTTCTATTTAGAGTGTAGACAATTGGATGAGCAAGAATAAGAACAGATTGCAGAGTGAGCAGTTAAGAAGTGACTAATTTAGGTAAGAAATGTGTTGGATGGATTGTATGTAGTAGTTAGGGTGAATAGAATTGCTTGGCAATTTTTTCACTTCCAGAATGACTATGATGTATTCTTCATGCTTTCATCCATTTTTCCTTGTTCTTCCTTTCTCCTTCCTCCCAAATCTTTTTACTGGTCCATGTGGAACACACCCTCCCTAATACCGTTTTACCAGGATTCAAGCCCTTTCCCCTTCAATGTTCCCGCCTCCTACTTGCATTGACTGGTTTACCCCTATTGCAGCTCATACTGCCACATCTCTGCATGTGCATATAGAGTCACAGTCATCCGTGTCCAAGGACGCTTCCTACCTTATTGAAAACCACTTGTTTTATGAGGTTCACGCTATTTCATCCTGCTGGCCCCTGCCCTTCCTTTTGCTTTCATAGTATCAATCACACTATGTGGTAATGATATGCTACTTTTAATACTTCTAGTATATTGAAATTTCTAGAAGAGTGGATCTAGGCACATTTTGTTCAATGTTTAGTTCTCAGTGCCTTCTCTATTAGTTGGATGAGTCCCTCAAAATTCAGAATCAGTGAACTCTATTTAACTGAATATATACTTTGTACAGAAACTGAACTAGGAACTGGAAACACACACACACCCTACCTCATAAAAAAATAAATTCTTATGAAATAGATGCAATCCTATGGGTGCCTCTTCTCAGGGTCCCTTGGAATAGATTTTTTAAATAGCCCTCATTACACTGATTTTCATGTTTTTGGTTCTCCACTATGCTGAAGCCCTGTGATGCCTGGGGCCAGGCCATGTTCATCACAATCGTCTCCATACCTATTGTTAGTACAATTGTTTATTGTATCAGTTGGCAATTGTGATAATCATGTGCTGGGAATATAAAGTGTGTGTGCGTGTGTGTGTGTGTGAGACTGTGTGAATGAGAGGTGGAGAGGGAAGAACTTTGAGAGGGTAGTTTATGTGTCAGAGAAAAATTGCAAATATCAACCAACGAAACTAAAATCAGTAGAAGTAGCTCTCTGTGTTTCTTTTGATAGCGGAGTTCCCTAACAGGCTTGTAAGCAGTAAATTGAGAGTGTTTTTTCTATGTGAATTTTTTTTCTTTTATGATCAGCTTTCAAAAATGAGTAGTAGAGAGAAAAGAGCACTGGAATAGGAACAGGGAGAATCATCAGGACAGAGCTCTAAGACGCTGGCTGGTACCTCACATCTCTGGAAATTACTTTCCTCCTTTATCAAATGGGAGGGTTGAACTAGATGACCTGCAAAGACTCTTCCTGTCATAGTGCTCCCTGATCTTTGATCATAGAGGTAAAATTAGTTCAGATCGTCTTTGTAAATTTAAAACTTCAGGCATCACATTGGAAATACCTTTCCATCCCTTGGTTTGATCACCAAGGGAAAAAAACAACTTCTAGTTTAGTTTTGCCTGCCTGCCTTCCTCCTTTCCTGCCTTCCTTCCTCCCTTCCTCTCTCTCTCCCTTCCCTCTATCACTTCACCCACCCTTTCCCCTTATCTTTTTGAAAATTCACACCTACCAACCTAATTCTCCAGACTGCTAAGATCACATTCCCTTAATATCTAAACATACCCCATTCCATTTATTATGGGGAAGTTCATCACCACTCTCATGACTTTGAGGCCAGGGTATTCTCTGATTATCTATTGCTCTGAACACCTAGGTTCTTGATCACCACTTCTCTCGTTACCATCCTGCATTCTGTAGCTTTACTCCACCTGTGGGGCAATTCCTTTCTTCTTTACTAGTACAAAGTACTTATAGGTTACAAACTTTAATTCTAGTCTTGGGATTAATAGGTGAGGCAGACTCACCATGGTATGGAAAGAAAACAACTTAAAATTTGTTAGGAATCTAAAAGTTCTTTCCTGCCTGTCTCATGATTGTGTGATTCCTTAAGCCCAGCTTCCAGTCCTGTTCTTACAGTTTTAGGGGTCCATTTTTATTGCAGTTCATCTTCCATCTCCCCAAAGTAACACATTTATTTTGTCATGCAGAGAAATATAATTTCAGTCTCCAGCCACTAAGTTCTAACATACCTTGGCATATACAACGAGGTTCATTATATTTTCCCAAACAAAAGATGCACTATCAAATTGTATACTTTTAGACCCAGGAAAAAAATAGGAAATGGTTTGCAATTATAGTTTTCATTTTACTTAGCCAGAGCAAATTCTTAGGCAGAACTGTTCTCATCCACATGACAAACTACAGGTGTATGTTCTCTTTCTTTTACAATTTTGTAAAGCAGAATTTATGTACTTGCAAAATACAAATACTTTCTCAAAACATTTGATTTTTCTTTTAAGTGGGAAAGTCTGCTGATTTGAGCTAATTTAAAAGTTATCTTGAAACTAAAGAAAGTGTTCTTGGGGTGATGCAGGAGTTTGGAGAGAATGTAGAATTTGGAGCCAAACTATTCTTTATTCAAGGGCCTGTTTCCTATTTTTAGTTATTTAATCTATAGCCTCATTGGTTTCCATCTGTAGAAATAGTGGTAATACTCATCTCACAAAATTGTTCAAGGGATTAAATGAGACGGTGTTTATGCAGTGGCCTACTTTCTATGTAATATATTTCTTAGATGTATTAAAAATTCAAAACAGGGACGTTGGTCATAGGCTTCTATGCTAATAACAGTTAGCACAGTACTGTTCTTAGAGAGCTGAAATAGTTTGAAATTCCAATTAAGCTTTACACAAATAACTCTGTCCAAATTAATCCTGTCTGGTCACTATACATGTGACTACAGAATGTCACAGCTGACTGTAATTTGCATCAAGTGCAGGTGCTTTCTCTGTGACATGATTCACAGAAGGGCTAAAGACGTATCCTGGGAAGCCAAAACACAAATAAGATATCATAGTACAACTGAAATTTATCACTTTATTTAATGTTCTTGTGATGACAATTTCCCATGCCAATTGATTTTTGTGCTTTCATTACTTAAAATAAGGAAAAAATGCATACCTCTCGAGCTTCTAATTAAAAATTTTTCTGCCGTGCTGTTTGGTTGGCATCATCATATAAATATCTTTATTCAAAATTGGCATTTATAGGTTGAAATAAAGAATTACATTTCCATGAATGAAGAGAATTAAGAGAGTTGTTTTTAGTAAATTGCCTTTAATGAAATATTATATATTTTGCAACTATTCTAGTAATTAGGATAATGTTGTGATGACAGTATACTATAAATCTCTTAATATTCTATTATTTCTATTCATCTTTTATTACTGCCTTAAAGCTAAGCTTTATTTTATGAAATAAGATATAAGGGAATGAAATCTTCAGACATTGAGATTAATTAAGATGAAAAGTAAGAAGAAAAAAAACTTCATTTCATTTTTTAAGAATACAAAACTCCTAAATCTTTATGTTCCATTTCTCTGGGTGCAGATTCCTAAAGTAAGTTTTAAACATACATGGGCTTCCTTTTGTTTGCGTTTTTGGCTTGCATTTTGTATTATATAATTTCACTCATATGTAAGCAAATGTGTAGTTTATGAGTAGAATTAGGTGCTAGTTTAAGAAAATCTGGTTCCATTTTGAGAGCCCTTTACCTGGTTTGCAGACTGCTGCCCTCTTACTGTGTTCTCACATGACCTGGAAAGAAAGAGCTCTGATCTCTTTCTCTTATAAGGACACTAATCTCATCATGTGGTCCCCACCCTCAGGACCTCATCTAACCTAATTACTTTGTAAAGGTTCTACCTCCAAGTGCCATCACACTGGGAGTAAGGGCTTCAATATGAAATTTTGGAGGGGACACAATTTAGTTCACAACAACTGCTAAAACAGGCTTCCTATTACCTTCCTATTACTCTTTCGAAGTGAATATAAAATTAAAGAATGTTAGAAATTACCCTAGAAATTAATGGAAAAGCACAATTCACTTTTGAAAGTCCCATTTTGCACTAAGCTCTAATAATTTATCTACTACCTAAAATAAATATTATTAAATTATATGGACATATAAATTCAGGAATATCCTTATAACTCAGGAAAATAGATTTGGGGCAATGTTTTTGTTTATTTGTTTGTTTGTTTTTTAACGTGAAGAAAATAGAGATAATTAAGTGCCAAGAAGTAAGATGACAATCTTTTTACAGTTTTCTTGGAAAACTGGACACATTCAATTGTGTTTTTTTGTTGGAACATTTACTTTTTCCTCATTGATTTACCTGAAAATGCTATCTACCTCGAATCAAATATAGTTTCTAATATATATATTTTGGTCAACCTGTTAAGATTATTGACAGAGATGCCAGAAGCAAACTGGGCATATAGGAAACTTACCATATAACCTAGGCCCTCACAATTACATTTGGTTGAAGAGGATAGATTTCTGAACAGATAGCCCCACAAAATCGAGCCAATTTATGATAAATAGCAAAGACAATGAATGCCCTTAATATTTACAGCTCACATGTCATTTGTAGGGTCATGGTATAGGTATACTGATAGATCTGGGGATGCAATACCACTCTTTGTTTTCAATGAAGAGAATAAATTCATAAAATAAAGTGTGAATGTGCACCTAAGTCTATGGCTTGGTGAATTTTTATATATATACACCGAATCCATGAATATTTATCCCTACGGTAGTCACTGTTTTAACACTTATCACTATTGATTA
This sequence comes from Cynopterus sphinx, assembly GCA_030015415.1. Lineage (NCBI taxonomy): Eukaryota > Metazoa > Chordata > Mammalia > Chiroptera > Pteropodidae > Cynopterus > Cynopterus sphinx. The sequence continues at coordinate 58,540,901 of CM057390.1, forward strand.
TTTTTGCTCTTTTTGAACGTCATATAAATGGAAACACAATATTAATTCATTACTCAAATGTCAATAAAGTGCCCTTTAATGCTTCAACTTTGAAATTATTGAATTAGACTGAATTACTAATATGTATTTTCAAAAAGCTACCATAGGAATGTGGACATATTATGTATACGTGCAGAAGTAATCATGGAAGAGTTATATAATTACGACTAATAACAAATTTTGTTATTTATTTTAGTCTTTTCAGGAAGTTAAGAAGCTTTTTATCCTTCTGTTAGCATATGAAGCATTGTTTTTCTACTTTTTCTCTTGTGAGTGTGCCTTTGATGAAAACTTTGATTTTATAGACTCTCATATTCTTATGGAAATATGTTTGAATCTATTTTAATATTTAATTTCTCATTTGGTAAATAAAATCACTAATTAAAGTAAAAGTCATTGATGCTAGACTTTTGGACCAGTTATTATTATCTTTTAATGGAATAATTTAGGAATTTATGTGAATGAGTTAAGATTAACCATTTCTTAAAATAAGTGTTTATCACAGGTTTTTTTTTTCTCTTTTAGAATGAAATTTTCTTCCAGATTTTGTATATAAAGTAAATAGTGGACATTGGAAACTTTTGACATGCGTTATGTTTTTTAAATGAAATTGTAGTCTTCAATAGATTAAAATTGCCTAAAATAAAAGTAATTAAAAAATACACAGCAAACTCAGCGTTTAAACTAATATTCATGAGTCTATACTGATACAAATAAGTGATTGAATAAATAAATAAATGAGGAGAATAGACAAATTTCCTGTGTGTAAGAAAGTTATGTAGAGGCTTTGCACTCACAGAGGTAGAGTATAACTCCTTAAGCATGGGCTGTACATCACAAATTCCGTCCAAAGAATGTAGTAAAGGGGGAAGAAAGAGTAGTTTCTTTCTCCTCTTTTTACTCTTTCAATGGAGAAACTTGACACATACTGTCTTAGCCAGGTGATCAAAGTTAACATCAATAGTTATGTCATGTTGATAATATGTATTCTCGATATGATGTGATAAGAATGGCATTTTCTTCTGTGATCTTGCTCCTAAAAATTCTTTACCCCAGTCTAATCGTGAGAAAAACATCAGGCAAATCTCTTTTGGGGGACATTCAACAAAAAAGCTTAAAATTGTCAAAGTCGTCAGAAAAAAATAAAAGAAAGTCTGAGAAATTGTCTAAGGTAATATAATGACTAAATGTAAATATGATATACTAGAATGGAAAAAGGAGTTTAGGTAAAAACTAAGAAAATCTGAATACAATACTAACATTAGTTAATAATAATGTATTAATAGTGGTGCATTGATTGTGACAAATGTATCATAGGAATATTAAGATATTAATGTCAAGGGAAGCAAGGATGAGTGTTTGTGGGTACTCTGTATTATCTTCACAATTTTTCTGTAAATCTAAAACTTTCTGAACTGAAAGGTTTACTTAAAAAACACATGTAATTGAGGAAAAAAATTTCAGTTGCCAAATTTAATTGAGCTATGAGTAGAGCCCATTGTGTACTCTCCTTTCCTCACCTTGAGACTTCCTCAGAGCAGTGCCAAGGGACAGCCAGAAACCTGTCTGCAAAGAGGAAATTATAAGAGCATTATGAATCAGAAGTTTATTTCCACTTTAATTATATCCCCAGACTTCAAAGATAAACCTTTGTCCATGCTCAGAACTTTTTAAAAGTACATCATAAATCTTTTTTTTAAACTGTCCCCCTAAGCTACCTTCCAAGAATTCTTAATTACAACTCAGTGAAAAACCAGGAAGTCAACTCCCATTACTCATCTGTCTCCTCTTAAGATTATAGTTTTACATTCCATTGTATCACATGTTTTACAAATGATTATAAAAATACAGTAAATACTAGGGAGAAAGTGATTAGCACTACTTTAAGTTCCACAAAAGAATAAGCCAAACCACCCCTTGCCACCAGCTATAAACATTCTAGAATTTTAAGCATGAACATAGAAATTGAATTTCAATTATGATCTTAAACAATGGACATACTTTTAATGAAAAGAGCAGAAAAGGCTTAAATTTACCAATTTCAAAATTTAAAACATTAAGAAATCTAAACAAGCAATATTCTTCAGTGTTTGTATTGTTTGAGTACAATGAGCTTATGAATACACTCTTGTTCATTTTTAAAACTTCCAAGTTTTAAAATGTAAAATGTATTTTATGGTTATATTACACGTATGTATATAGACATAAACATACATGACTATGTGTAGATTATAAATGTATGTCTTTATATACACTTATACAGACACACACACACACACACACACACACACACACACACACACACACACACACACACCTCACACAACTCAAGCAGACAAAAGAGGGAGTATCTTCTTCCCAGAAATACTGGGTTTTGTGTGTTACCTTTGATCACTGACACATTTGTATATGGATATATCAGATGACCTGAGATGTGTGTTAGAAGAGGTATATCTAAAATATATTAAATGTGAGAGTATAGAACAATTATGTTTCTTTAGTCCATTGCAGAGATGAAATGTATGATTTGAATGCCCCTTGGGTAATACAGAAAGGTTTTTCTAATTTAATTAAAATAACAGTGAACTCTTTAAGCTCTAAATTGATTTACTTTGGTATCTGGACAAATAGTATTTCTTCAGGAATGAATCAGCGATTGGATGCATATGTTTCTAAATAGTTAATGGAAGGGGAGGAGCTAGATATATATTTTTTACTCTATTTTGAACCACATGTCAATTTAGAAGACCTGTTTTATACAAAGTTGGAGTGGAAGTGCACTATTTTAGACAGAGCAAGAAGCTTTGAAGTCTTAGACTTTGGTATGAATTCTGGCTCTGGGACTTAAACCTCTGTGTTATTTGGGTAAGTTTTACTAATCTCTTTGAGTCACATTTCAGTTTACACATCAGCAACTTATGGGCAATTATTGTATCTTTGAGAAACAAAGTAAACATAAATGAGGGTTGAAATACCTTAGCAAGGTGTCTGGCACATAATCAGAATTCAAGAATGATACAGAAGCCATTTACGGTTTTAATGAGGATTTAATGAAATCATAACTATAAAATACCTAACATTGTTTTAAAATTTTTGGTGTATGGTAGACATAAGGTCTTCATTAATCAGCAGGTGCTCTCAGATTGTCATGCTTTTATTCTCTAAGAAATTACGGTGAATTCATTTGATAATGGTTGAAATCAGTGTTTATTTCTGATTCTAAGCCTATTCCTGAATTTACTAGCTCCAGCATCTCTATCCTTTTATATTTCACTTATGTGTAAAAGAAGCATAGAATCTAGTTCTGCCAGCACCATAGTGCCAGATGCTGCTGCTAAGTTATAGGAATTTCAGCCAGGATGACTTTTCTCTTTCAGTGTTCAATTTGCTTTAAAGGTAATTCCTTTTTAAAGAGATGGTCTCTAGGTAATTATCTTTTGTTTCTCATGCTGTTACTCAGCAAATATTTATTGGACACCTGTTATATAGTAGCAATTCTGCAGTAAAAAACATGGACACATGGTCTGATTGAGCTCATTCAGTGGGGGTTATCAACCAATAAACATATAAGTATAGATATGTCAGGTCATGAGGAATACTAAGGAAAATAAAGCGTGGGTGACAGATTAGAGAGAAATATATAAATAGATATAAATATAGATATATATCTAAATAAATAAGCTGGTGCACAGGTGCTACTTTAGTAGCCAAAAATGTCTTCTCGAGGAGGTGCATTTGAACTTCAGGTTAGAGTAGCTAGTTGGTATTAATATAAAACATATGCTCGCACAGATGGAATTTTCTTAAAGCTTGTTCTTGTCTCCTAAAGTTTATGCTGCACAACCATTTTAAGAAAGAACTAATTCTTATTTGGATCTTATAAATGAGGGGACTATTGTTTCAGTAGGTGGATAAATGGTGGCTGTTTGGAAATTTTATGTTGTAATCTCCTTGCAACAGTATGACAGTTAAGTTCACTTTTATTTACAAAATTAATTATTACCGTTTTGGTAGTTATTTTAAGTTTATTAGGTTACGTGGTTTTGTTGTGATTAAGTCACAGTTCTTAAAGACAGTTTGGACATTGAATCACACTGATGAGATTAAAATTGGATTCAAAAAATAAAAATAGTATTATCTTGGAGTCTAGAGTCTTACTTTTCTTCCTCTTCTTGCTAAACCTACTTAATTGTTTATTTTATCTACCTATACTTCACTAAATTTTAAAATTAATCTTGAAACTATGTTAATAAATCCTACTGAGTTCTATATAATCCAAAAATGAATTATCTAGTCCATTTACTGGTTTAGGTAAAGCACATTATTTTGCTCTTGGATTTATTTCTATTTCTGATAATTTGATAAATGTATTGCCTTTAATTGCCTTGTCTATTCAATTAGGTTTATCAGTCAAAATTCATTTTTTTTAATTTGAGTCACTTTTATTCATAACATCTATTTCTGAACTTGCTAGGTGTTATATTTTAGTTTTAAAATTGGATGCGTTTTCTACTGTTCATAAGTGAAAACTTCTGTTATGTTTACTTGCTAGTGAGTATTATTTGTGATAGTATAGATGTAGAAGAAGTACTTAATTTTACTATCTGGGAATATTGTGAATATTTATAAGCTCTTTTATCACTTTTGCTTAGTTTGATGTGGTCTTTTTTTTTTTGATGTGTCTTCTAATGATTGTTTTCACTGAGTGTGTGTGTGTTCTCCAGTAAGACTTAAATGTATACATACACAGAACAGTAAGATAATACTGTATTTTACTGTTTTTGATTTGTTTGTAATTGTGATAGTCTAACTTATGCATGTGAAAATGCCAAGGAGATGAAATTCCTGGTAGAAGCAAAGTTTCTTAAGAACCAAGAGGAATTGGATATTATTGATATTAAGAAGAAAGGCAAAGTGCTTTATCCGGAGTGTAGGCAGAGGAACTTCAATTTGAGTAGGGAGACAAATGGTTCTTCCTCTGGAATGAAAAGTAAAGAGAAAGCGCAAGCTGAAGTTAGAGACACACTTATGACGGAGTGAAAGAGAGAGAGCAAGGAGTTCAGAATTGAGATTTTTTCATATCAAACTCATTTATCTTACCCTCAACTTTAGGTTCTGAAAACTTTCAATAGTGTGTTTAACTTGTTAAGATACCATAGAGCTTCTTCTCACCTACCAGGCAGAGTAAGAGCTTTTGGGTGTGAAGCTCATAATTTTATTTCATCATAAAGACACAAACCAACATGAATTACTTGAAGTTTCAATCACGGTGAAGGGTTGAATCTCTTCAGAATGCAATTTTTATGTCTTATGCATTAGACAGTCTCTTTTGCTTTGTGGTGAGTTTGCTTATAGGAATCTCTAAAATGGAAGTAACTTTTATTGTGATTAATATGTATCTCCAGAAGTCTTAATGCTCATTAACATGGATATTGATTATGAGCTTTTTGGAAATCTATATAAATCACTAAGCTGTAATTGACTCATATTTCCAAATGACATTTAACGTTGGGAAAAAAAGCTGTGTAATTTTGCATCATTGCTAGGTTGTCTTCTGATAGGTAAGGCAGAGCTTATTCAGTCAGTTTAATGTGGGCAAAGAATCATGTAATAATAGGGCCTGAAAGTGTGTATGTGCAGGGGGAGAGAGGGCAGAAGTAAAGTAGAGGACTAACGGGAAGTGTGTCGAGTTTTAAAAAATGATTTTGACTGTATCATATTTAATTCAAACAATTTCCGCATTCACTTTATTTTTTTAATCAAATGCCTTTCTGTTCACCACAATAAAACTTAAAAAGTTAACTTCACTGCCTCTAAATTTCCAAATAAGTTTCTCTCTGACTATTATTTCACACAGAGGTCTGTACATTTAAAGATTTCTTTATTACTTAAATGGAGTATTGACTGGGTTTCTTTACTGCAGATATTAAATTATACTTCTCATAATGTGGGTAAGATCATCTCTGCCAGAGTAATGCAATCATTTTAACAGATGGTCAATAGGCACATTGTTATCTTGGGTCGATTTCTATTCTTAATAGAGTATCTTTCTTTGAAAAAAAATCTATTTCAGATATGATATTTGGTGGTACTTAACACCTGCTCAGTTTTCTCATGAAATGTCTTGCAGTGGCTACTCTTGTTTTAATGAATTTTATGTACCTGTCTGCCTTCTAATTAGTGTGGTTGCTATAGTAACTTGCTGTTCACATCACACAGTGGAATCTGCATAGTTTTCTCCGTATTTTCACTTCTGAATGTACATTCAATGTGTTATATGTATCACTTTTCCAAACATATACCTGACATGTTGATTTATTCATGTTCAGTGTTGTAGCAATCTATTAATTAAAATTTACCAATTTAAAATTGTGATAAAAGATTATCTAGTTACGTTGAAAGTAGTAGCTGTAACATAGGGCTGAAGGAATTTATGTTAGGTGAATTTATAGTCCATGCTATAGACCTCTGTGACCAGGAGCATGTAAAACTCCTTGATCCTTAGGTTTCTAAACTGTAAAGTGAAGGTATCACTTACCTCTCAAGGTTGTTAAGGGAATAAATGAGAATATATGAAAGCATCTAATACCTTCCAATGAAAGATTAGGTACTCATAAACATTGGTTGAAAGTTGTTGATCCTCAAAAACTTCAAGATAACAATGATTTCATATCTAACTAATCTTTAGACACTATACGTTTAAGTGTTTTTAAATTATGTTAATAAAAAATTAACTTCAATTATGAAATTATGCCCTATACATTTCTAATTTTGTATTTGGTGAAAAACAAAGAAGGACATTATGTTTGAAGTATTAACTGCTTGGATTAATATTTTTAACTAGAATTCCTTAATCCTGATATCAGATTTCATTATTTATTTTCCTTGTAACCTGTAATTGAAATGTTATAATTTTTTCTAATCTTACATAATTTTTGTGATTTAGCTAAGTTACCTTCTTTTGATTCACTCAATCAAAGTGGATTAATTATTACTGGAGCAACATTAATGTTTAATGTATTAGTTATGTTTGTTTTCCTAGTAAATCAACATGTTCCGCTCTTCTGTTACTTTACTAACTCTTCTATTTCAATATTTTGTTTTTCCCTGTTTACTTACTTTTGCCTTTCTATGTGAAATGTTTTAGTCTCATTGTTTTATTTAAAACCACTTAGGCATTTTATGTATACTGTATATTGTACTATATACACAGACATACACACATATACATAGATTTTATATCTTCTTGTGGAATAAAGGAGGAATTTATCACTTTTATGAAACCTATGGTTTTTCTACTGATTTGTATTTCCAAATTAGATATAAAAGCATTTCAATTTGTATATTTTATAATGCTTTCATATAATTTTTTAGAAATAGAAGATTTTGAAAACTAAGTGGGCCCTTCCTGCTGGTTGGGTCTGTTGTCTTACCTTATTAAATTAGCAGGACCCCCACTTACTAGCAAAAGATCTCTGTTTGGACAGTAAATTAAATGGTCACCCTGTGGGGTGCCCCCTATATGGTGCACATAATGGTAAGTTCTATGAATGGTATAGAAAAAAAATGTAATATGTTACCTGAACTCAAAGATTTCTGCTTTCCTTGCAGAGCAAGAGTAACAAATATAAAGTACATAATTCATACTTGGATATAATTTTACACTATTTGCATGCAGAATTAGTAAAATATATTTCCAGGGTCTATGAAAAACCCCTGATGGTAGGTAATAACCAGACAAGGTTGATTGAAGTATATGGGAATGGATCAAAATCTAGAAAAATGGGACTAAAATGAGTGAAGACCCAATTGCTTTTCTTTTTCCTTTTTGGTCATTCTTCTGTTAACTTTTCAGACAAAATTTCTTTCTCCTGGTTTATTAACTACAGAGCCCTTTTAATTTCCTATCTGATGAAATCACAATTATTCTGCAGCCTCATGCTATCAATTTTATCTTCTGTTTAACAGATTGTGTCTGGATTAGAGAATTAACCAGTTTTGAATACAAGATTTTAGAGGTTGAATTATTTTTATATATTTTTCAGATTAATTGATGCTTGCTGACTTTTAAAAAAAATGCTACATTTAGATACCTACTGTGTAATTACAGTAATGATGCAATCAGCCTACTGTGGCAGATTATTCATAATGGGCAGAACTATAACATACTGTCGAAATAGTCTATGACGTCTTTATGGAGAGACATAAACCTTAGGCTTTAGCATAAATTTGGTAGAGAACTAGATAATTAAGTTGCCCAGCTATGAAATTAGAATGATAATCTAATTTACGTGATTTTACATTATATATTTAGACTGTTACTAGTCTACTTATTTTTCAAAGATTTTAAAACAGTTTTTGGTAAAAAACAGTCAAGATTACTAATGTAAAATATAGTTCATTAAAATTGTAAAGAGGAAATTACAACACCAATATTGTGGTTAATATATTTATGACAATAAAGTAAGAAATTTAGGCATGAATGGCTGTTAAGCCATGGAAGAATAGATGTGAATAAATGATTAATTAGTTTAACAATTGTTTTCGAGTGCCACTTATATATCTGACACCTTTGAAAAGGTTAGGAATGAAAGGTGAATGACACATACTTGTGAACCTCTGGAAATGCACCATCTGAGGGTCTAGTGTGAAAGTAAAAGTCACTAAAGAGAAAAAACTGTAACCTTTGTATGGATGCGTTTAAAATATAATATTTATACATTTTTATTTATATTCATATTTTTTATCGCCAATGTTAAAACACTTTGGGTTTCTAAATTATACTTGTTTAGTTTGCCCCTTGAATTTCTTAACTACTTCATTGCTGGATAACCAAGCATAGAAAAAGACCAGTGAGGACAGTAGTTGTCCCATTGTTGTTCCACCTAGATTTTTGATTTTTAGTGGTGATAAATGACCTAGTAGATCTTTACTTATTTCTTGTATCCATAGGTGTCTTCTCACTGTAAATCAGAAGACTGAAGTTTAAAATATCTATTGCTACTGCTTTATGTAATAAACAGAATAGCTCTTTTCACACTGACAAAGATTAGACTTTCTTCTTATCATAACCTTTTTTCCATTACAGTTCTTTTGTTGACTCATCAGATATTTAAAAAAATTTTTGACATATTTCCAGATGGACAGTATTACAATACAAAATATTGAGAAATAATGTTATAAGGTTGTTTTAAGGTGTCGGATGTTACCTAATAAATCTGTGGGAGGGAGTGGGTAGTAAGGTCTCGGTCAGGCACGTGCCAGATACCTATATTGTTTCACTCCTATGCCCTTAGTAGGAAGGTCAAATCTACTAAACATACTACTGAGTCCATGTACATAGCTGGGAGGGCCCAGAGCCCTGCCCTGGAGGATGACACAGTAAGTAAACAGCTTGCGTGTTAGCAATGAAGTGCTCCAACTGTTAGCAAACAATACTGTTGTCCAGCTTGTGGCTGCAGTTCAGTTTATGTCATCAGCATCATCGTCTGCTGAGAAATTATAAATTCATTTGAAACCATTTTGTTGCATAGTTCATTTACAGAATTCCTGTAATAAAAGCATGTTTATGTTTCCATCAATATTTCAGTTTGTTATTTATTTATAGTTTTCTACAATTTCTCTTACCATAATAGTCCCTTGGGACTTTTTTATCCTTTTTAGGACCTCCAGTTTACTATTCATCAAAGATGTGGACAGTATTCTGTTATGATTATGTCTTATTTTTGTATGAGAGTTATGGTAAGAGAGATGGTGGTGCCATCAGAGAAATTAAATAGTAATAAATTAAAAAAAACACAACAAAAATTAGAAATAAACTCTAAGAATTGCTTTTGGGGAAGAGACCAGTCATTCTGCTTTAAATGTGTTGCATTTTAGTTGCTAGCAGGACTTTGAAGCTGAGTTGAGAAACATATATCGCATTTGTTAATTATGTCTCAAGTTTTTTAATTATTAACATATTTAATGTCCATTGATGCTGATGAAAAATTCATTTGTAGTGGGAATGATCAAACTTTTAATTAAAACTTTTTCTTTGATATAAATGAATGGTGAATTATTTAGCGATTAAGTTAGCTACCTGTAGTCATCATCATGTCTTAGGCCACGTGCTTAAGAAAGGAGAGAGGTTCATATTGTTTCTCTGAATCTGCACTTAACTTATTTAACTGAATACTATAAAAGTTTGCTGAAAGGTTAATCTGAGGTCATTTCAATTTGTTTTTGGTTGTTGGCCAGGTAAAAATTACTATCCTAATGAAATGGTGACTCTGAGGGATAATGTTATAAGACTTTGAGGGTAATGTCCCCAGCTTTGCCAATTCTCAGTGGGAAATGTAATATATCTGTGTAAGTACTCATGTTTGAAACCTACATTTGCTCTTATGTTGCCTTAGCAATATTTTTATGCAACATTATACAGTTTACTAAGGGCCTTTTTTTTTTTTTTTTTACTTTAGCCTTTTAGTCAACACATTTACAGAGCATCTATTTACTCTGTGTCATGAACTGAGTAAAGAGAGTTGAGAGATCTTGCTCCTGCTTTAAGTAACAAAGACAAAAGAGGGTGAATGGGCCTCGGTAGCATGGGAAGTGAGGAGCTTTAACTCTTAGTAAGTTATGAATGCATGGTGCTGGGATGAGGGGACTACTTAGGCAGGACTTTACAGGAAAGCTGGGACTTTACCAAGGTCTAGAAGGTGAAGAGGAATGAGTTAGGTAAAAAAGAACATTCCAGACAGAGGCAGCAACACGTACAAATGCTGACGCAGTGTAGCCTGAGATTAGGAGGTTGCAGTAAATCAGCTCGGTTGGCGGAATGGGTGCAGGAGGTAGGTCATTGACTAGCATAACTTCAAACTTCCAGAAGGAACACACCATTCCTTGCAGTGGTCAAACTCCCTGCCTGCTCCTCCTCTTCCTTTGTGATCAAGTTCCTTGTGTTTGTGCATCCTGTGGGTCACTACTTCTAATTGACACCCCTCTTCCTTTAAGCTTCAGTCACTTGACCCGTGTAGCTTCCAGACCAGTGCCAACCTCCTTGTAATCCCAGATGCTAACAAAATGTGCAGCACTAATCATATATTAACTCAGGCTACCTGTTGGGGTAAAAATAAGTACATAAATAAATAATAATCATCATTTAATCAATCAAATTCCCAAGAAAACCTATGTGCCTACTTCTAGGTACTATATATCTTTCCCTCTGGTAAACCAGTACTTGGACCTTTCAACATGAAAAAAAATAGCTGTTTGCATATGGCTTTATTAAACCTTTATAAATAAAGCTTGCAAGGTTACTATTCAGATATACAGATGAACTCAGTTCTATTCACAGAGAAAGCCAGTTGGCTGCTGTTGAATATTGGGTGTACTCCAAGTTTATAAACAAAACAAAACTAAACAATATCTGTAAGCTTCAGGTCTCCGTTTAGTTTTGAACTTTGCCATATAAACCTGATTCATCACGTTCTATGGAGTTGTGTGGACTAGAGCCCTGTTGGCTCGAAGTGCTCATACCAGTGAACAAAAGGCTCACCACATTTGAGATGAAAACTCCAAGTTATAATATTGGCATTGTAGACTTCTGGACAGGTGATGATGAATGTTATCAGCAGTATGGCAATTAAAAATATTGGTCTTAAAATTTATGCCAGTTGTAATCCAGTTTTAACACTCAGGGACATTACTTAACTTTACTAAGCCTAAGTATTCTTTCATGTACAGTGGCAATAATATCTGTTTTTATTTTTCTCAAAAACCCCAGGTTGCTATAGGGATCAGATATATTGCGTGTGTCTTAGAAAGTATAAAATGCAATGTAAATTAGATTGGATATATAATATGAAGGTATCGTATTTAGTAGAACTGTATGTGAGGTTTTAGCGTCATAACTGGGTCTCTGAGTAGATGAAAAAAATGAAAAGAAACACATTATAATTGTGAATAGAGTCAAGTAATCATGGCTGAGGGGAGGATAGGCCTCTGGGCAAGAAAACTGTATTTCTGAAGATAATAGCTTTGAGTAAAAAAATGAGAGGTTTGTAACCATCCAGAATAATGAGTGTCTGAATCCTTCATCACACAGTAGTAGATACAAGGTGTTCTCTCAAAGTTCTGAGGACAGCTGACAATGGAATCATCACATACCATGTAGTTTAACATTAGACTACCCCAGCAGAGTGAGCGAGTCAAGGAGTTTAACAGATCGACTTTGAAAAAACTTATTTTTTTTCTCAAGCATATAGTTTGTGGATGAAAGGTCCCCCCTGTAATTATATGAGAGCTGTGTGTGCCCTTTTTCTTCGAACATATTGTGAATACTTAATGTAGGTAGCTACCAAAAGTTTGCACACCAGTTAGTAAAGAATGCCAAATTGACCAGTAATAACTATACAATATTATGTGTGTGTTGGAGAGGTATTGGAGAAGAATGAAGTGAACTGCAAAAAAAAAAAAAAAAATGAAGCAAGATTGAGTGTTATGAGAAGAAATCGAAACAACAGATAAACCAATAAAAAAGGCAGACTATGCAGGAAGGGACTTGTGAGGATAGATTCTGGGTAACAGACTAAAAAGAAGGAAAAACATCGTGTGATAGGTGGGGAATATTTTGATCTCAAGCTTAATTTTATGTCAGAATTTATAATCAGAAAAGATTGTTTTCTTAAAGGCACTCTCAAACTAAATTAAATTTTAAATATTTAGATGGTATAAATATGTTCACACAGTTAATATCTAAAACAATGTTTATGTACTGACCAACTAACTGATTGCAACTCTAAATGATATATCACAATATTAAGTTTGTTTCTAATATTATTTTCTAAATACCAGGACGAGTGCAACGATTCTGATAAATCCGTAATGAATGAAACAATATACCGTTGGGGGAATGGGAATGGGGTTGCATTTTCATTACTTACTTCAGTGGAGAAAAAAAAATACGGCTATTGACCGACCAACTCAAGAGCCTCTCCATGGTCCCTGTGTAGTTTGACATGAATTTAAACTATTGTAACCTTGTAGGACTGTTTGATCTATAGTACACATACACGTGATAACTATGTTTAAATTTCCTGTTGATATTTATCAAGAAGAGATTTCAAAAGGGTATTATTTAGAAGGGAGATTTCTACTAGATAGCTTTTGGAGTTATTATAGGAATGGGTTGTTGGTTTTTTGCTTTTCCTCTATTAGTTTAATCTTCAATACACATTTGTCTGTTATTGTCCTGTCATCAACATGGACTCCTAAATTTCTTTAACAATTGATTCACTTTTTGTTTTTTAAAGAATGGTATTACTTTTGTGATATTGTCAGTTAACTCATTACTAAGAAAGACAAAATAAAATATGTGATCTCAGGCAAAATATTAATGCTCTTATTTAGTGATAACACATATGATCTATTCTCATTCCTGAAAAGAAATAAGATTACAAATGGAGAATGGCATAGTAGATTTGAAATGAATAATTCCATATGTTCTCTGCCTTACTTGTTAAGTTGCAGAGCTAAAGGAAGTCTTCCTATCAAGTTAATGGTTAGACTTGTACATAAATTATTGATACGTATGCATTTTTTAAATCAGATTTTTACACCTACACATTTAAAGAATATATTATCTAATGAATATTTGAATACAGAAATAAGTTTTTAATGGTAAGTCATACGGCTTTGTTTTTGAATTCATGTTATGTATATATACCTACAAAAATTCTAATATGCTTCTAGCTGTGGATACTAGAAGACTCAACTCATGGCTTAAATATTAAGGTTGTTGTCTCATCTAGCAAAAAGTCTTGAGTTAGGGTAATTTTAGTTTTAGCAAGTGCTCGGTGACATCATCACTAGGTTCTTTAAACCATTTTTGTCTATCATCCTCAACTTGTAGACTTTAGTTAGATCTTAAGCTTGTTCCAGCATGACCTCACAGTGCTGTGCCCAGGCAAGTATCCCTGTTTAAGCACAACTTTCTCTTTCTTCACCAGAATTGCCTCTCGTGACCCTGTCTAGATCACACACTAGCCAAAGGGCAAAGAAACCATCATTAATTTTATTAGTTCGTTTGAAATTCACTGCTCGGCTGGAGAGGTATTCACCTTCTCCTGAAGGACCTGGTCACTTTGAGGAGAAAGAATAAAATCAAGATTCTGTTAACAGAGTATAGCAAATGTAGGATGATGAGTTATTAATGAGATTGTGTCTGCTAAGTAATAATTCACAATATTTTATATAATCTGCTAAATAATAAAAACTTTTTAACACAGAATTTCAGAGAACACATCTCAACTATACTACATGTCTACAGAAACAATTATTAAAGATGAAGTAACAGTTAATCTTTTGGTCTTTTGTGAATACTCTACTCTTTGCAAGATAATTTGGCATTTTACTGACTGACAAGTGAAATCTAAAAAAATTGCCACCCAGAGTATTCTGAAATCAAGAGTTAGGATTTTATATGAGACTTTGCAGTAAGTTATTCTTTTATTCTTATATAGCCTCCCCCACCTTATTCCCATCTAAGTGCCTTTTCTGTTTCCAGACATTTCCAGCTCAACCTGCTATAGCTTAGCTTTTGCAATGCAAATTTTTAATAATGTGAATATTTTAGCAAGCATTCCAGGTGAAAATTATCAACACAGGAGTTGAAAACTATAATGTAAGATTAAATATTAGTCTAAGTGTGCTAGGATACCTACGAAGAATTTCTAAAATTATTTTTCTATATGGAAGCTGAAAATAAAGAATATAGAGACCTAAATCTTATTACACAAAATAAAATGTCAGCAATTTGACAACAAAGGATGAAATTTATATTTTTCATGATATTCGTATGTAAAGTGTTAGAATTTTAAGGTTCTAATGACACCTGCTGCTTTCAAAGGGTGCGCAAATATTCTAAGCCTCATTAAATTCATTTTAAATAATTTTTATAGTCTAAAAATGTTGAAATGACATTTTTATTGGCCTGTTTATTAAACATAACCCCAGTCATTTGCTTTAGGGACATATATGCAATGCAAGATTTCATTGGATGCTATTAAAATTTCAGAGAAATGATAAAATAAGCACACATATATTTTCTATTTACAGAGCAGAACTGATGATAAAACACTTAGATATTAAATATTTATGTAAGTTCTCTCTGTGTGTGCATGCACACACATAAATGTTCATGCATGGTTCTATTTTTCTCCTCATGTTCTATTTCTGTTTAAGTTAGGACATTCGTTCTGAAATGTCTTCCTCAAGAAATATTATCATTAAGGTCTCTCCAAACGTGCAACACGTGAAGCAACAGTGCCCGTAATATTTTGAGAATGTCTTTCATTTAAAAGTTTATAATACACATATCTAGACTGGAAAGATTCTTTTTACGAGAGGTTTGCCTGAGCCAAGCTTGAACGCCCAGCAAGTTGAGGCCTATAGTTCCCGTCATTCTTTTCTAAGAAAACATTGATAAGATTCTACTTTAGTAGACTCCATTAGGTGATTTTGTGTGTTTTATGACAGCTAGGTAATAATTTTATAAAAGTACATATGTACAATCACTTTCACATAAAATATTTGCTTCAGAGAATTTAGGTTCCCTGTTGGCTGAGCCTTGGTATGCCTGTATCTGAGGTTTGGACCAGATAAGCATCTCTTTAGCCTCTCCATGCAAGTGCTCGTCAAACTCGGCACAACTTCTTAGAGTTCAGTCCATGGGTTTTTTTCTTTCATTTTTGGAAAGAATTGGAAATCTTAAATTAATCTGAAGTAGACAATATGTAGCTAACACAGCTGAACAGACAATGAAGCCATTTGTGATAGTTGTTTTTTAAATACAAATACATACTTCCTGTAGATGACAGATCTCTGATATTAAACATTATATGCATAAAGATATATGTATATATTTAAATCAGCTACAAAAACAATAAGCCTAATAAAATATAATGTAGTATATTTATAGATTTCAAATGTATGTGCATTTTAAATACCTATTATAGTCTGGTTTCATGACCTATTTTTATCACAGGGAAAAAGGGAAATATAAGGATGAAGAATTCTTTAAATTTCACAAATGTCAAATATACATTATTTCAGCTGACTATCTAATTAATATAAAATAATAAATGAGACATTGTCATGGAATCTAAATATATTTGAATGTCAAATTTACATAAGAACTAAGGAGCATTAACTAAACTCTGAAATTAATTCATTTACAGTTGCTTATATAGGTAAAGAATTTTGATCTGTATTCTTTCATGGTTGCCAAGACTGAATTTTGGCTGGAGCCAAGAACTTAGAAGTTGAAAGAATGGTACTAAAAATGAAAAACAAACAAATAAACCCCAATTCACACAACTACTTATGCAAGTAATAATTATTATATTTATTACATAACTTTTTTGATAAAATAAAAATAAGAAAAAGAGAGTATAGGGTCAAAGTGGAGAATTTAGTGTTGTTATCATTGACTTTATTAATTTATTTGTTTTATGAAAATAAAAAACAACATCTGTAGTAGACTGGATGCCATGTTATATATTTAGCATTTTTGAAGCCTGTTTGTAAAGAGGATTGAAACTTGGTTCATTATGGTATAGATTCACATATTTGTTAATCTGTTAAATATTTTGCATTGAAATGGTTTTCTAATATATATGTGGTATTCAAATATGTCTATAATGTGAATTTCATAATGTGTTTTAAGTTAAATATTAAAAATTTCACTTTTAATTTCTGTAAATAAATAACAATTCAGTACACAAATATTTAGATTAAAACATTTATAAGATACTTATGTGGACACATGAAAGTATAAAAAAGTTAAAATTTTTCATTACTATTACTTTTGTATCTTTAAAGAAGGAAATATAAAGAAGCACTAGCTAGTGGTTATTTTACTTCTTCAAATCCAGGTACTTTAGTTAAAATTAGCCTTATTAATTTAGTTTTTAAGGTAATGCATGTTGGAAAAAAACATGATCGGAGGCTTACATCTGTGTCATATCTTTCTCTACTTTGGTAAAGTATAACTGCCTCTCAGGTTAGGTTCTGGTGATCTGTTAGCAGTAGGACCCTCCAGGACAAGGGAACATTCTGAATTAACAGCCTGTGATGACCGTGGAAACCATGAAAGCCTTTTGCATAAGCCTAGACTAGTGCCTATGTATGGGATCTGTTTCTTGTCTCTTTTACCTTGGGATCAGCCTTGGGTTTGGCCTTTCTCACACTCGCTGAGAAAGAAGGAAGTTAAGTAAGATGATAGGAACTGTCCTTACAAAATGAACAGACAAGGCTCAAGCTGTCCATACGCTTTGCCTTCTCATAGGTTTTCTCTTGTTCTTGTTTAGCTTTCCTTCCTGAGAGCTATCTCCAGGTAGATATGACCTTAAAGAAGATAAGGGATCCTTAAGGGATCCAAGATAGAATGCATGGCTTTCTTTATTTTGCTTTAGCAGGGTGGATTAATTCTAAATGGCCAATTGAGATGGACATTCTTAACTCCCCTCTCCTCCCCCACTCCAAAGATAGAAGTGTGAGTGGTATTTGCCAAAGGAGACCCTTCTTGTGGATGTGCTTGGATTCTTAGCCAAAATTGAGAAGTAGCATAGAATCCCTAAAAGGGACCCCCTCATATATGATAATATTGTTAATTAAATTTTCAATTAATTGAAATAACACTTTAGAAAATAATAGTATAGGTTGGTAGCTACATGAATTTTTAAGTTACTAGAAGGAGAAAAAGAAGTCTCAGATTATCAAAGATGTCCTTATCTTTATCAAGGACACACCAAAACATCATATAAAATATAACATATTTGCCTATTTTAAGCCTCTGCTATCACAAAGTTCTCACCTATAATTCTATATTATGAAGAATTAACTGATGTTATAATCTCATATTTAAAGAGGAGTTAAGCAGAGGAAATAGGAAGAAATCCTAGTAACCAAGATCCTTAGCTATATGAACAGTGACTAAAATTTTTATAGGCTTCCTCGATATTTTTCTCTTAACATAGCATGTATAAACCCTGCCTCCATGGTTATGTGTATTTATCTACAATTCCATTTTATCATCTATAAAATGAGAGATTAAATCATATTTATTTTAAAGATATTTTGGGACGAGTAGACAGATTAAGTAATCTGAAGTTTACACCAGGATTTTTTCCCTAATTGTGTAGTTTAAAATAGCATGATGAAATGATTAGGAATAGATCTTTTTTCATTCAGTTTGTAAAGGGCATGTGTAAACTTTTATCTGCTTATTTAGGTCATTGTTTTTGATTCTGTTTCTGTTCCAACTTTTATATTTTCTCCTTCAGGAGCATCTATCATTCTTAAAATTGACTCTCCTTTCTTTGTGTTTCCTATTTCCCCCACATCTCAGGGTTAGTGGTTCCTCAGCATTTCATTGATACTGTAATTTTTAAATTATTCCTTCAAGTTTCTGTGCTAAATCTCTTTCTGTCTAGTATTTACATATGCCACAATTCCATCAGTTTTACATTTCTCTCATGAGAACTACTACTGCAAATGATGATATATGCATATTTAACAATACACACCAAATTTGTCATTTAGTTTTAATTCAATTGGTTGGTTACATATAATCATATGTATGCCTGGGCCTTCAGTGAAATGGCTTGTGAGAGTTTCAGATAATTTAGTAAGTAACAAAAGATCTCTGGCACGCTGGGACCCTAGTATTTCTTGAATTACTTTTCATAGAGGACAGTCTTTTGCTAACAGGTGATATTTTTCATTTTTTTGAACTAAGGAAGACCTATCCATTTTATGCTTTCAGCAAATGTTTATTAAGAGCACAAGTCTGAAGGATGTGCTGGGCCTTTGGAATAAAACAGTGTCTACATCAGCCTTGGTTCCATCTTTATGATGTTATAACCTTTATCCCATCTTTGAAATTGCGTTGCATACGTTCACAGTTTTTACCAAATCATATTCTTTTGTGCTGCTATTGACTAAATATTTTTCCTTCCACTGAGGGTCATTTTTATTAAGCAAATAGATTTTTAAATAATTTGTAGTAACTGGTCATGAAAACAATTAATTTATATATATATATATATACATATATATATATATATATTTAGTATTTAAAATGAATCATGAACTGTAAAAATAAAGAATATGTCTTTTTTCCTCTAAAATCATATTAAGAAATATTAGTGGTAAAAATGCCATATATTCAGAAACAGCGGTCCAGAACAACCATTCTTAACTCGATAACAAAGAAGGAGGCTTGCTGTATAATCACTTTTAGAGCTAGTGGTGAGGGGACGAGTGCAAGGGTCAAACTATTCTTCCACGTTCCCACCCTACTGAGCTGCTAATATTGATAGGTAAAAAAGTAGTTGGAAAACAACTAGTCTTAGAAGGGGAAGGGTAGTAAATAGGAAATGTTTTGTGCACTTTGTAAATCTCATTATGCATTTAGTGTTTTAAATATATTATGGTTATACATATATATGTATGTACATACATTTTCTGTGTAATATTTTTTTAAAAGATTGAGTATAATGAATTTTTAATGTGTTAAAATGTATATGTACATTAAATGCTCATTGTGTACAGAGCACTTCTTATTAAAGATCAAACCATTTGAAATTCTATATTCAGTAACATTAATATGGAACGTTGAAAAGAAGACATAATGTTTTGTGCCCTTAAATAATTTTCAGTCTAGTTCAAGAGATATAACTTAAACATACTCTTCAATTTAAATTATAAAATGTATGAGTCTGACAGATGTCTCCCAG
This sequence comes from Cynopterus sphinx, assembly GCA_030015415.1. NCBI lineage: Eukaryota > Metazoa > Chordata > Mammalia > Chiroptera > Pteropodidae > Cynopterus > Cynopterus sphinx. Next base: position 58,560,721 of record CM057390.1, read on the forward strand.
GCGTTCAGACAAGATGAGATCATTGTGTACTATAGGTCCAGGGGCTTTGTGCAAGATGTTAGACTCTAGCTGGTCCTTTGAAGCCTTGAGTCAACAGGGTACTCCAATTGGACTGCATCAAAGTGACACCACCAATGTTTGCTAATGTATGTGTTAGAAAAAACAAATCTTTAATCAGTTTTTTGGATTTGAAGAGCTAGTCATGTTTGCATTTTTTCCAGGCCATAGACTCATTGCTCTGGTTACACAGAAATCCACACTTGTACCATACTGTTTTACATTTGAGTTTAGTGATGCGTGTGTGTACATATACATTTATGTGTGTTAATGTATATGTGTACACATAAATTTCAGTATAGTCTCATATTGTCATATATAAAATTAGCACAGTAAATGAAAGTAGCTATGACTTATTGTTAAAGTGGTCCAGTTATAATCAAAAGGGGCAAACCTATTATTTTTAATCTATGGTGGTAAATTGGAGTTTAGTGATCTTAAGTGGTTTTTCTTAAGAAGTTTATTTTTATAATCTTAGGTTAGTTTCTTATTGTTTCTTATTTAATTTCTTAGTCTTTTTCTTTAAAATGTGAAACAATTTTTGAAAGCCAAAACATGTAGATTTAGTAGAAAAACAATTTGAGAAATAGCCTTCAGTTATATAATGGACAGTAGCACAACATTATGAATAAAATCAATACATTGTACATGACACCTTTATCATTCTGTGATAAACACATGATCAGGTTTCTAATATTTATTCATAAAAACATTTAAATGTAACAGGCTAGCCTATAACTTTTATAAATTATCCATAGTATCTATTAAATTTGAAATATTTTAAAAAGTTATTTTAAAAAATAAAGTTGTAATTTAAGCTCATGTCTGAAGTACTTAAGAAGTATATTCTAAACAGTATATTCTCCTTAATAAATTACTTTCCTTGAATCTGTCTGAACACATTTACATTTAAATTTAATATTTTAAGCACATTTTATATTTAGTCAGTATATACAAAAACATAAATATGTACATATTGAGCAAATTGATTGAAAGCTTTAAAATAACTGAGAGTAGTAATAGCTGAGAGCTCTTATTTATGACTCATTAAAGAGTAAATTTTTAAATTCATTTTAATATTTTGATTATACCTGCATCATTTCTTATCTCCAAATTTATAAACCAAAATTTTGGAATGATACAGTAACTTTTTGGTTAGACTCACTGGGTCCTTGTGATTGCTTGTTTGTTTTCTTGATTTCCAGTCTTTGCCAGAAAAATATTTTAAAATCTAATCCTTTTAAGTCATGTTCATCCATAAATTGCCTAGATTTGCTCCAATTCCTGTCATTTGTCTCTTTTTTTAGTGCTAATACTTGCAAAGAGTTTTCTGCACACTTGCCATCGTAAGCTGATTAAAACCCCTATGTTGGCATCTACTTAAGAGCAGTTCCAGCTGCTACTACAAACTGAGCAATCAATAGGAAGGAATACAAGGGTTGTGGCCTTTTCCTTCCCACATTGGTATTCTTTACACCATACACTATGCATAAAAATGCTCTCGCTTGTGAATCATCATTTTATTTACCTATAGGATTTTCCCTTCATATTTGCTTATAGTATTTTGAGTCACTCAGCATTCAGTGTTTTATCTTTTTGCCTTCACCTTTTCCTTTTTACAGTTTTTTTAATGAAAATTCCCCCCCCTCTCCTTTTTTTTTTTTTTTTACAAAGTATAGCTTTTTTGGTCATATAACGGTAGCAAGACACATTACACAAATAAATTGCATTAAAGTTGGGTTAAACTTTGGAACACTGTGTGAACATGTATTGGTAAGAAAGTCATTTAGTTACCCTTAGGAAATGGCTCTATATTAAATGGATTTCTTCATTTTCATGGCGTTTACATATCAACTGCGTAGGGTTTGAACAATCTTTTGAAGCATTCATTCCACATTTCTTTTTTTAATAAGTTTGAATTAATAAGCCTTGTGAAAGCAACTTTGTAATATTTATTCATTTGTAGATGAAGAGTAGAAAAGCCATTTAAATACAACAGGAATAACTCCCTCTTCAGGAAGATATGGGGAAGAGTTAATGTCACAGAGACAGTATACGTAAAAGGAAACTATCTTAGAAGATAAGAATATGACATGTGCTCATCTTTCAAGACTTAAAAACATTTTTTCTAAGTTCACCTCAGCTTTGTGGTTTTATAAAACTGTGAAATATTGTTTGTCTTCAAACTTTAGTTCTAATAAAATTCTTTTAGTGAATGAAATGGATAGGACTTGGGAGTAAAGGGAAAGTAGAATCCTATTAAGGTAAAATAGGAAAAAAAGAGACTTGTTAAAGTGTAATTCATGTATAGAAAAAAGTAAAGGGAAGAAGAAATAGGCAGAAACATGAAATGAGGAAGTGAATCATTTTTGCTTAGTAGACTCTCCTAATTTATTATTGGCTCTGGCCATGATCCAGTTCTAGTATTTTCTTCATAGATAACAAGTATACAATATATAAAGCAGTTAAGACAAAAGGTCTGACTATTGCATAATTATATTTAAAGTATATTATAAGATAAATATCAATTTATTAATTCATCAAATATACATAGTACATCTCATATAGGCAGTGTACTATTGTAGCTATGGGGAATGCAGCAATAAACACTACAGAAAGGGTCCCTGCTTTCAAGGAACTTACCTCTGGAAAAGAGAGAAGGGAAATAAACTAAACAAATTTATGTTATATAAGATGATTTCAGAGAGTCAAGTACAGTTGACCCTTGTGCAATAGGGGGATTTGGGGCACCAACCCCCATGCACGATCAAACATCCAGATATAGCTTTTGACTCCCTCATATCTTAGCTTCTGTCATTCCAAGGGATTGGTTCAAGGACCCACGCTCTTGAAAACCCAAATCCGTGGATGCTCAAGTCCCTTGTATAAAATAGTGTAGAACAAAGCATACAATCAGCCTTCCGTATCTGCGGATTTTTCCTCCCATGGTTATTTGAGTCTGCAGGTTCAAAACCTGGGGATGTGGAGACCCATCAGTGTATTTATTGGAATAAATCCACATGAAAGTGCACTTGTACACCTCAAACCCATGTTTAAGTGTCAGCTGTACTAAGGAAAAATGTTAAATGATTTGATAAAGAACCCATGGTAAGTATAATGAAAAACTACCCTAGTCATAACAACAACAAAATTGATACGTTTTAATTCATCTAATAGCAAGATGTGCAAGATCTTTGCAAAGATAATTAAAACATATTGAAAAAGTAGCTGGAAAACTGATAAAGACTATAAATGTGACTTAAAGTAGGGTATTGTCAAAAAATAGTTTTTTGGTGATGGGGAAAGAAACTAAGATTTAGAAAAGGTTAACATTTGATATTTTTGAGTAATATAGCAGTGGTTATTATTTTTTTCACTGTGCATCTGTTTTTATTTGTTGTCCTTGAGTTTGTCTTTGGGATGCTATCACAAATCTGATATTGACATTTTCCAGTTGACAGGGCCTAATGGGATTGATATTGCTCATTGATTGTTATGGGCAATTTTATGCTGGTTACTTTTATTTTCAGTGGGTATCTTTGAATTTGTTCAAGTACTTAAAAAGAAAAAATACATAAAATATAAATAACTGGACAGAGGAATACCATGTTTACTGGTGGGATAATTTAATGTTACAGTTATATAATATATCTTCAAATAATTTTATAAATAACATAATCTCAATGGAATTTTTATAGAATTTCATGGAACTTGGTAGGCTAATCTGAAAACCAGTATAGAAAATAAAGGGCCAGACATTAAAGTTTATTATGAGTAGCCAAGGTATTTAAGTTTAGTATAAAGACATAGCAATGAAATGGTGTTTTATACAAAAATAGTCATATAGTACAAAGAAAAAGAACAAAAATATCAGAAACAATTCCCATATATGTAGCAATTTGATATATGACAGAGAATGGAGAAAGTCTAAACTATATAATAAATAATGTTTAGAATATTGCCCATCTATATGAGACTATAGATAAAATTAAACATGACTCATACATAAACACATGTTTTAAACATTCAGGCATAAATATGAAAGAATATCCTTTTGACATTATAAGATATACCTTCTTAAGTAAGACATTGAAGACTCACAATTCGACTATTAAAATTGAACTATGTGTGTGTGTGCATGACCAAAAACATATTAAAGTTTAAGAAATAAAATATAAGTGAGAGTTAGCCTTCTTCTCAATTTTGTTCACTGAAAAATTTACTCGTCATAAAAAAGCAGACATGAATAGGCATATTTGATGAAATTTGTAGTCAATATCCTGCTTGAGTATATAGCAATGAGCCTGGGCTCCCACACAGCTCCATGTTCCAAGTCCTTAACTCAGTAGGTGGTAGATGAGTATTTGTTTGCTGTATTATGTAGGCAGAGTTCTGAAACCTAATTCTGTTTAGAATATGTTCCAGACATGATTTACTAAAAATTTCAGCTTGATAGGCATACTAAAATATTTTATCCTTCACTGAAAAATGAACTTTGAGAATAAAGAAATATTTTTTAAAAATTATACTTTCACTTTATAGAACTTTTATTATATTGGACTTTTTAAACATTACTGCTATACTGGATTTCTTAAATAAAAAAAATGAGATCACAGCTATTGACTGCCTTCTCCATTCTACTTATACTCTTCAATAACAAGTAGAGAAGTGATGATGATTCCAGAATATGCTATATGCTTGAATCCAAAGATGCTAAAAATGTACTCATAGTATTGTTTTACTATAAATGTTCTATACTACACTCACTAAAGGACTAAATGAGAGAACCTACTCACTGTACAATTAAAAAAATGTTTTAATTAATATTATTAAATAAGAAATTTAATTACCTAAATAGAAGTAATTATATGCAATACTGTTATATTTTTAAACATTCATTAATTTCCTTTATTAAATACAAAGTCTGGTGAAAGATTTTGATTATATTGTCATAACCATTCTTTAAGAATTAAGATATAACAACATATGCAACCCTTGTGTTACTTCTTTTTTATCTAACCAAAAGGGCTTTTTTTCTTTTTTTTGGCTGTGAAAAAAAAAATAGAAGAAAAATTTAAAGTTGTCCTAATTATTCTCAAAAAATAAATTACTATCAATTCAGTCTCAAAAGAAGTAGGATCAAATGAGATGTAATTTCCCACCTACATGGTTCAGGAGAACCACTGCCCATTTACAAATACATGAACTGCTTCTACTTCTCACCATGAGGGTACCATTGACAGGTGCCACAGAAGGAAGCATCTTAGCTATCAATTCATGTGTGCAGTCTGGTGGAGTTCATGTGCATTTTTACTTTTTTTGTTTTCTCTGTTCATAATGTCCTAATCTAATTAGAAGTTTTCTCTTTAGTAGAGTGATGATGATTAACTCTGCTTCACAGTATCGCTGTTAAGATAGTTCACGTGAATGTCTAATAGTTACTAACTCATTACTAGTGCTTGAAAGTTGGTAACTGCTTTTGTCATTCATACTTCAAAACTACTATGTGAAATAAATACTTCTTGTGGAAATATGATAGTTCAACTGTACTGTATTTTTTTATATGTACATTTCTTGGTAATAAATATTTAAAATTCCTTCAGAGAAGATATTATTTTTTTTAGCAAATATAAAGAATTCTTAGATTGTTCTAAATTATACATTGTAGATATATTTTTCCAGAAAAATATTTAAACACTTTCACTCAGTTATATTGGAAATATGTGAAATATTATCATTGTCTTATGCAAAAAAAATATTCTATGCCTTTTATATATATCTACTATATATATATATATATATATATATATATATATATATATATATATATATTTGGCTATATATATCTATTATGTATATGTAATTCAAGTATTTTTTCAACTCATTCCAAAACTCAAGTTATCTTTTTGGAATGCCCTTCTTTTTTAATCCGTAATTGGAGTGAAGAACGAATTGTTTTGCTTTATAAGGAACAAGTTATTTTTGGAGAAAATGTTCTTAACTTTGACTTTATAGATGTAAGGGTTTGTAGATAGTTTCTACTCTGAAGTTGTATGCGATTGTGTGAAAACTATGAGAGTATCTATTTAGATATATAATTTTCTGGTTTGAGTATCCATACCTTTTCATCAGATCCTCAAACCTTTCTCAAGCCGTTGGTTAAAGAAGATCAAAAAACAGCTCTTACGTTTAAATTCTTGGTTCAGTAGTTTAACATACTTGAGGAATTCTGAAACCTAGTTTTATAATTGGAGCAATTATAAAGTATCAGAGAATTATACACATTATTTAGCAAATTATGTCAAGGTTGTTTTTGTTTTCTTTTGTTTGTTTGTTTTGTTTGTTTTTGTCTAAGAAACTTTCTACATTATGTTCTTCAGTACAAATTATCCTACTGACGTTTTACCATAATGGTGCTACTATATTATTCCTCTATCCATAATACAATCACTTCTAAACATTGCCTTTATACCTGTCATCTAGAAAAATTAAAACATAAGGCTAACTAGAATACATTTGCAAACTCCACACAGATGGTGGCCCTGGCCAGGAATCTATTTTTTTTCAATTGGTTATAACAAAATGATATTGAACAAATAACCTTATTTGAACCTGCTCTACTTTACTTTTGATTTCTCAAATGTTGTGGTGAAGTAATTTTAAACATGAATTTAATATAACTAAATTCCATAGAAAGATATTGATGACATGGCAATGGGTTGCTGGTGTCTTTGCATATAATATGACGTATTTTTGGTTAATTATTCTTAAGCCAGTGATATTCAGAAAGCAACAGGCCAGGAACGAACCCATGTCATCCTTTTTATCTACTAAGCAAAAAGCAAACTACACTTTTTACAGTAGTAAAAATCAAACTGTGAAAACAAAGTAAAACAAACCCTAGGCAGAATGTATGATCTTTATAGTTTGTTAATTAAATCACACACAGATATTTTAAAAACTGAGTAATCAACTAAGTAGATGAATATATATGTGATATTTGCATTCATTGTAAAGGATAAGTAGTTTTTACTTTTAGTACAGTTTTATTTTTCCACACCTGTTAACCCTAATTATTGAGTGTATTTGAAATGATCTTTCTTCTATAAATTATAAGGGAATTTGTAATTTTTTAAGGAGTACTAAATTTTGGAAGAATGTTTATAATTAGAAGTAGAATTAATGTCAACCCTATTGTTTCAAGTAGCGAAATGGAGCCAGAATCCAGTAAATAAGTTGGAATCAGTAAAAATGTCTGCTGCTTTAGTGGTAATATTAGAAACAACTCACAAATAGCTCATTAAAAAACAGTTAAACAGAGAAAGTTTTTCTTTTCTTATTTTTTTTTTTTGGTAGTATTTATAAAACCAACAAACCGGCTGTTGTTTTAACCTATCTTGAAATAAAGTACTTTGAATGTAATATATATTACTAAATTTTTAAAAACAAAGAAAAAGTTCTACTCAGTGGGCTAAATTGAATAAGGATTCAAACAGGAAAATATACACTTAAGAACCAATCACACAGATGCCCAGGTTGAAAGATTTCCTGGAGACATGTGATGTAGTAGAGAGAACAGACTCAGAAGATCTGGATCGAAGGTTAATTTTGTCATTTGTCATTAGGTTAACCATATGTTCAAATTGTCTGGGGACCATCATGGTTTATGTCTGTTACCCTGACACAATAATACCACCCTCTTTCATTCTTAAAAGTGTATTGATTGGGACAAGAAATTAATGGTCCACTCAGTTACTGTGACAGTCGACTCACAATAATAAAGTTTGCATGATACATCAGTTTTTAAGATTGTTGTGATAGCCAGAAAAAATGTATAAGAAAGTATTTTGTAATCTGAAAATCATTACAAGAACTGTAATGATTAATATAAATGTTAGTGTATTCATTTGGGCAGAGTGTTTAAGGTGACTGAATGAAAGAGAGTAGTTTATTTTAATCAGTCATTCTTGAACAAATCATTATTACTCTTGTTTGAATAGTTGTATATGCCCTTTTTTCCTAAAGTATGTTCTGTTTGAAATCAAGTCATTAACCATGACAATAAGGAATATTGAAACTTAGACTATACGTGTGATAAGAATAAGAAATACATTCAATTTAATTAAAATTTCAATGGGTTTCCTAAAATGAGAAGAATGGAAACAATTAATTTGTAATTCATTAACATTCAATTTAGTTTTGAATATTCTTAACATTGGCTTCTTTATCATTTTCAAGAGGTACTTATATATCCTTCTATTATCTTTGGAAAATGATTATAATTTTATTATTTTTATAAGCCATTATTAGTAATCAAAATTTTTTAATCTCATCACTATGAATTTGATCAATTTCTCAAAGCAAAAAAAAAAAAAAATTTATACAGCACTATTCCTGGGCCCTGCTTTATTTCTGATGACTTATTTAATCACTTTTGAATATTTTCCTGGGAAAATTTGTATTAATTTGAAATAAATAAAACAAAACCAATTTTTACTGATAGCAAATGAGTTTCTAACAACTTCTAGTTCCCTTTATCTGTAGGAAGAAGAAATGAATTCTTCCTGGTTAGGGAAGCCATTAACTAAACACCAGGAAGACTACAAAAACTTAGCTAGAGAGTCAGTTAACCGTATGGAATTTTTAAAAATCTTGTTTCTGGGGCAAGATGTTTGGGGATAATTATACTTCACAGGATGGTTAAAAACATTAAATTGATAATGTATATGAAAGTATCTAGCCAGTAACCTGCAATTTTGTGTGGGTACTTAATAGATATTTGTTGCGATCTGGAAAGAATGAAGAGTCAAGGGAATATATCCTACAAAATAATGCTCTTTCTTTTATTTTTTTCTATGCCAGCCAAGACCCTCACCCTTAAAGATTTATATCAATGACCATGAATAAAAGTTTATTTGACTCATAATCATTTTTTACAAACTTTATGTGTCTTTTTGATCATTCAAAAAATTTTTACTTCCAAAATCTTAAATTGAAGATTCTGAACCACCTAGATTAGGATTTGAGGTCACCAAGAGACTCAATTTTACTATCTCCATCTACTGGCAGGGAGGAACTATACCCAAGCATCTGGACTGGCATAGAAAAGAGGAGAAAGAACATTTAAAAGGTAAGCAAAAACATATATTTTTATTTACTCTGAATATTTAAACTTTTTTTATCATACACTCTAATGTACTCTCACAAAATTAAGGTTGATGTAATGAAACGTGTTAAGGAAGAGAAATTTGTTTAGGAGGTACGATATTCTTATCTGATTCTTCAACATGAATAAGTATAGACTCAAATGCCTTGCTTTCATAATGGGAGTCTTTTCTATTCTTGTATTTCTAAATTTCTATCTAATTATTCCAGTACTCTAGCACTGTTTTCCCATCCCTAATAACCTTCAGACTGCAGTGTGCTTTTGGAAATATCTCTATTCTCATTTCTGTATTCTCTGATATGTTAATGATAATTTCTCCTGGCATGTTATTTTGACCATTATGATGCAGAGAGTAGAAGTATGTTTCTCAAAGTGTAATTAATTATTCTGGTGTTTCTTAGCCTTTTTTTTCATCTTTCATTTATAAGTATTTTCTTTTGGCATAAAATATTGAATAAAAGTTTCTTGTTAATGTGTAATGTCTTAATGCATATTTATTTTAGTTAGTTAATTAATTCATTCATTAATTTAGTATTTTGCCTTCCTATCGGAAATCTTTTGTTTTGGTTCACTTTTATCAAGCATGCACAATGGCAAGCAAATTTTGAAATATGATAACTGCTATAAAATAAATATTTTGATGGTTTGTGTGGTTTTAGAAAAATAGATCTCAGTAAATGTAAATCAAGTAGTTTAAATGGTTTGTATAGACGTTCTTAAGGCGTACGTTATGCTTATCTTGCCTTAAAAAACCCTTTTTTTACTTGACAATAAGCCTAGTAACCATTTCTCAAGATATTTGGTAGTGTTACATTTGCTGCAATTAAGTTTAATTTATAAACCTAATTTGTAGTTTTTTATTTCTAGTTATTTCTGCTCCTCCTCACCCGTTGGGCATTTATTTTCATATCTTTCTTCCATTTTTTGGTAGGGGGGAGCAATATCCTATTTCTTTCAGAAGAGAATGGTTGAATTTGTAGGGAACATGGGTGGAGAGTTTTCAACATCAAAACTGGATTTCATGAACAAGAATTCAGGACATGCTCTGTTCAAACAGGTCTGTTCACTTGCTGGGAGGTCGCAAATGCAGCTGGGGTATTACACTCAGATAAACAGTGCAAATACTATAAAGAAGGATTCTTGAATCTTCATGTGACTTCTGACAGTGTCCAGTCTGACAGACATATCCTCAAAGTCTTCACTGAGATCAGGAGATGGGAGATAGGTATTTTCAAATAATGTTGAAGGAACTAGTGACAATGAGGTGTCAGAGAATAATCTCTTTTCACAAATGAAACTTTTGGGGACTTTGTAAAGTCCAATTCAGTCCTTATTTTAAATAAAATTACATTATCTTCTTGAATCTGTTCCATCTGTCTCTTTTTAGAACTCTTGTTTCTTGATCTTTGTTTTGATTTGAAACTATTGTCTGAATACTAGCTGTTGCTGAATAATTCTGCTAATGGATATATTTAAGACAATTCTAGAATAAAGTATTCTTAACATCTTCATGTTTATGCTACTAACTCTTTTATAATAGACCATCGAGATGATAAAATAATGTAAGCTGAGAAAAAAATAGCTTGGCATACTTAGGTTGTCTCATGATCATTATTAAAAATACCTTTGCTTTGAGAAATACAATTTAAGAAACCTATTTTCCCACCAAAATTCTGTTTTATTAGTATTTTATGGCTTTCATTTCCCTTAAAATCCTCACATTTATATTTTACTTATATTTTAACACTACTTTAAAATTGACAAGTGTTGTTGAGGGCAGCGTGTGGGGTGGGAAGATGATGTTTCCCAACAGGGCAGAATGGTTAGAACATTCTTGAGCATATTTAATATTTAATCAAGCCTAATTAGGGCAGTCATGTTCTAGTATAATTGCTCTTCACTTATTCTTGATATCATTGTGAAATTAGTACTGAAGCCAAAACTGTTACTACAAATAAAACTTATAAATCTTGGATATTGTTTATGGAAATGCAAATAGTTTATCGCTTATTTACAGCATTTAAAACTTTTAAAATGGAAAATAAGAGGACATGATTTGTATAGAAGGGATCAAATTTATTATTTTTCCTATCTTTTGATGTTATTCATAAGAAAGGCACAGATTCATTATATATAAATTGTATGTATTCACCTTAGAACGTAAAATGCTAAGTATAAGAAGGAAACAGTAAAGTCTCATTTTTCAGCACTTACGATTGCTAAACATGTTAAAAATGAAATAAATATATTCTTAGTTGATTGTTTCTTAGGAATTATTTATTTTGCCTAATTCAGAGCTTACCCTAAAATAAGAATTTAAAATATTTTAAATATTTATTAAAAGCAAAACTTAATGGTCTATTTGTACTTTTTTTTGAAAGAGTAAGTTTGTATCAATTACCTTTTCATTATTGTTTTTCTCGATGAATTTTAAATGTCTTCCCATCAAAATGTTAGTACTGTATCTAGACATTGTGTGATCACAAAGAAATAGGTAACTACTTTCCATACTTGACACTTATGGTATATTCCAACATGAATGTTTTAAGTTAACTGTCCATTGCAGATAGAAAATTGACAAATGTTAAGTCTCTAAAACAGATGTTCTTTATTTTCTTTTAAACCAGCTTGTTTGCTTAAAGCTTATGTAATATGAATTTGTGCTTAATCATGTCAGCCAGTTTTTGTCATCATATTTCATAGAAATTTTGCTACTTAAAAAAATTTCGGAGCTCCTAAAACTTTGTGTAAACTTTCTACATTGAATAATAGTTTTAATTCAACAAGATTAAATATTGAACAAATGGAATCAATAGTGAATCTTTAAAGTGAATGTTTCTTTTGTAATGTGAATTACTAAAAATTTATCTCCATTCTAGATTTTCATTTTGGCCTCTTTGTGACATCTAAAGTAATGCATGACTTAACAGAGAATAAAAAATAATAGCATTGCCTAAGCATGTTTCACTATAGTGGTGTACATAATTGTGTTTGTATACAATTATATTCATTACTAATTGGTGTGTGATAAAGGCTTTAAGAAGATTATTTGTTTATATACTTGGCTATTTACTCTGTGGCATAATAGGTAAAAAGATTATTGCCAGTTTGTCTTCCATAATGGAGCCTTCATTTTAAAATGTTATATTTCATTGTATAAAACCAAAAAAGTTATTTTTACCATTATTTTAAGGCTAAAATACCATACTATCAAATCTTTCCTATTTCTATATCTCATGCCTCAATACTGAAATCATTTTATAATTCTTATTTGCTGTATCCTTTTTGATGCCAATTCAGATATCTTATAGTATGAAAAGGGAACAGTAATAATAGTCACAGCAGAATAACAGTCTAAATCAAGGCCATCCCAGGCAAACCCAAACATGTTCTCTATATAATAGTTTGGTGGTATGTGTAAAAGCATCTTAATTTTAATTGGCTTAAATAGTAAAAATGATTTATTTCATCACGTACCTGAGAAGCCCTGAGATAAGGTGAATTTATTATGTGGTTTGAGCTGGGATCTAGCTCCTTTTTTTCTATATTGCTATGCATCTGCCTACTTCTGTGCATTGACTTTTTCATCAGACTGTGTTCTATTATGATGGCTTAATAGCTATAATAGTTTTGGATTTTACTTCTGCACCCAAAATGGTCCAATCACCAACAATTGGAGGGACGGGGGAAGCCACTGGATTCATTTTGATTTGCTCATTAGAAACATTTATGCAGCGAGGGAAATGGGCTTATGTGGATTTTCCAGATATACTTCTGGGTAGGGTTGTTCCGAGCTTGCTTTATTCTATGGCTGCTTCACAATGGTGATAGGGAATGTTGGGAAGATGCTCACTGTATTAATTTTCTTACATCGCATTTGAAAGATTTGTTGTGAACTTCTGGAATACGATTTTTTTTTCCTACCATTGCTCATGGATAAGAGGCTAATGGCTGAATTCTTATACTTCCCATTAGATACTAAAAAAAAAAAAAATCAAACCTTTTTAAAGATAAGTAAATGGCAACATTTCTACAAAGTTGCCCTTTTTCATCCCTCTTTAATCAACCTGTAGAAGGGAATCAGAAACTTAAAATCACTGCCTAAAAAGCACTGCTTTTTGCTTAACCTGTTTGGTCTCTGTGAAATTGGAATCATTATACATATGACCAATTTTGTATTACCTTAGCAATTGCATAGTCACTGACATCAGAAAACCTTGATATCTGATAACTTTTCTCTCTCGTTGTATTTGAATTAGAATATGATGGCCTAAGTTTCTTTTTCACGTACATACTGATTTATAATTTTTGAGGTGGTTAATTTATACAATTATCATTTCACTGAACTTTAAAATAGCCTGTGTTTACCTCTAGTTTATAAAAAAATAAATTGGTATCAAGTGTTTTGCCTAAAATAGTAAATTTTATTGTCAATAGATTTATATTTCAGAGTCAAGATAAAATGCTGACTACAACTGTGACATTCTTGGAATGTGGTAAAATTATAGGAAAAATGTTTTATTTTTTAAAAATAAGCAAGTATATTATGAAAATGACATTTCAAAAATGAGAACTCTAAGACCTATCACCTTCAGCTGAAAAATATATATAGGTTTTAATAGATGAATTATGAGTAAGGTATCAAATACAAATTGAGGGACTTTATTGGTGAGGAGCATAAATTGTAAAACCTTTGATCCTTATATGTACAATCTCTGGAAGCTTAGGAATTAAAGATGAAATTTTGAATAACAGATAAAATTGTCTTCTGCCGTGTTCTGGGATAGCGAGTCTTTTATAATATCAGTATATATGAGGTAGTGCCATGTGCTGGACACAAAGCTGGATTCTGGTAAGGACTTCAATAAAAATAATTTTGCCTTCTAAGAACCCACGGTTTGATAGAAAAGTAAGAAAGGTCAACCCATACACTATGACTGAAACATGCAGTCCTAAAGGAATGTGCACAGGAATCAAGTATGGCTTTCTAAACGAGAGAACTTCTGAAGTGGGTTTTGATAGTTGGATTTTACTTTCCTGGTATACCTAGTCCAGTACTGATACTTAGTTACAGTCCTAGAAGGTATCATCCCATCAAGAGACCAACCAAGGCTTTGTTCTGTTTCTGATCTGAAGCACCTGGAGGAGTGCATGAAACATAATAGGTTGTCAATATGGTTTTTGACCATTCATTCCCTTGAGGAATAAAATGATTATCTTCTCGGATAAATTTAAGAACCTCACGTGAGCGTGTCTTAATATATATTGTTTTATGATTTACTTAATATAACAATCCATTATTTTATTTTTTTCCTTAGTGAACATTTATTCTTGTAATTTGTAAATAGTTTGAGGTGAACAACACTAACTTGATTATCTTTGCTTATTTTGCTGCTGTTTTAAAGGTATGGGAAACAGTAGATTTGAGCTGGTGATAAAACAGAAATGAGTCTGAGTTTTCTATGTGGTATTTTATACTTTTGTATTAATAGTCAAAATTTTAAATATTAAACTTGAAAATGTGATATTTCTGTATTGTTTGGAATTTATGAGAGAGATTGTTTACTGTGCGGAGCTCGAGTGTATCTTCTCTCTATAGAAATTAAGATTAGGATGAGATTACTCCTGATTTTCTAGGCAAAAATACGCCAGTCATGGAGTTGGTAAAACTAGCCATATAGAAATATGATAGATTAGATGGATAGATAGACAGACAGGTTAAGTTTTTAAGCTTGCATTTTACCCATGAGGTTTTTACATATATATCTCATTTGATTTTTGACCAGCATTGTTAAAAGTGAACTGCTTTAATTGAGAGTTAATGAGATAGCAGCAGAAATAACTTTTATAAAGAAACTAGCATGATTAGGATAAAGAAGTATTATCACATGGGAAAAAACAGAGCAAAACACAGATAACACACACCAGTGAATATGTGTATTTATCAAGTAAGGATTGGAAAATAGATGCAACAGCAATTACAGAAATACGTTTTTTATACACAATTTGAAATTAACATATATTTAAAGGTAAACAACACATTTCACAAGACATCCGTGAAGTCTGCCAGCTTACAGTAACGTGTCACACAGTCTTGCTTGTGTGAAACGGGAACCAGTATTTTTCAGAACTCTAAAACTAAAGCAAAGAGATTCATTTCTTTTTACCTAATTCTTAATCTTACAGTTCTTCTCTTGTGCTACAGTCAACTTAAAACATTGGCATTGATAAGGAAATGGATGATTTATCTTTCTTTAGGAGTTATATATTATCCAGAAACCTCTCTTTTTTTTAATGTTACCCTTATTAACATAGCATTTTCAATTATCATAATTGTTATTGCATTTTATGATCTTATTCCTACCCTCTTTTATCTGTAATAAATATAGCTTCAAAGGGAATAATGATACTAATTCACAGTAAACATAAGAAATTATTTTGATTTTAATGCTAAATTTATTGAATATATACAAATACACAATGATTCTGTATAATTGAATGTACATACATAGTGAACAATTTTATAGCATTTACACTATTAATCTCCCTTCTTTTCATTTTTTATTTTTGTTTCCTTTTAGTTTTCAATACTTCTTTTTAAGAGGGGTTGTGCAAAATAATATGAAATAATGTACATTTATATAAATAATAAACATTTAGTGTTTATATACATTTTCACTTTTCTTGTAAACTCATCTACAATGAACAAAATTTATTCTTGCTCAGGATACATTGAAAGAAGCATGTTGTAAATATTTTAGTGATTTGACTACAAGCATTTGTTTTATTTCATTGGTACTTTCTGTGTGTGTACTAGTCATTGGATATAGGAAAAGCAGATGTTCAATAAAATAGTCACAAAATATATACTTGTTTTATACCTGAAATACCAGTTAAAGTTATATATTTGGAAAATGAGTTTTTAAAGAACAGAGCTATCAATGCAGTGTTATAATTTGATAGAACTTAATGTGTGTTGTTTTTTTCTCTTTTTCTCTTTTTGATTATAGGCCTAGTTGTTTGAGATTTACACCAAACTTTGACAGTCATGCAAATCACATGCATATGGTGGCAAACCTGACTGCATTTGGAGATTAATTTTTGAAAGCACCAGTCTGACTTGGGAAATTTACATTTAACCACAAAGAAGGCCTAGATTTTCAGTCTATTATTATGTTTAGATTAGTTACAGTTTAACAGAATTGTAAATTATAAAGGGAAAAAAGATGTAAACAATTTAAGTACATACCGTTTGTTCATGAACTTTTTTGACTGAAGATATAAAAATGGAATTCAGATCTTTTATAGCCATGTAGTTTTCTAGATTGTATATGAGAGTACCTTTTTTTATTTGTAAAGAGTACCTCAGATGATATAAGGCACGTGTTTTAAGACAGAATGAGGCACATGTTACATTTTATTAATCTGATTGGAAAAATTAATTAATATGTAATATTAATTATAAAATGAGTACTTTTGGTATAAACTAGTGCCATAAACACCTCCTGAAATATTTAGATTATTGGAAGAAAATTTAGAGTGGGGAAATATCTCATTTTTAAAAGAAATCTTTGAAAATAATTTGTTAACTTAATTTTAATAGTAAATTATCATTTGAGAGTATAGAGGAGAATTCATCTAACTTGATAGATCTTTTTATCTTCTTAGGAGATATGCTGGTACTAAATTATGTGCATAGGAGGGTTTTGATCATTTCATCTATGCTAACATAGCCAATACCAGTATCAAATATTAGCTTCCAATCTGAGGGAAGATGTTTCTGTGTAGGTTACTTACTGCTGAGGATAAGCTTAGGCACTGGGAGGAATGGTAGCGTGAAATTATTTATTTAATTTAAAAATCTTATAGTACTTAAAGCTTATTTTACTAATATGTTATTCCTCATAATGTGAACTGTGTATATTCAAAGAATATTATGTGTCCTTACCTTGTCTTTCTAATTATGTTAGACAATATAAAATAATATTTAGTTCAATGATTATTGAAACAGCCAAATTTAAGAGAATGAAAAATTTGTTTAAAGAATCATAAATACAAATTGTTAAAATTATTTTGGGTATTTTACTAACAAAACAGGTTATTTTTTGACCTTAATAATATTTTAATACATGACCCTTGACATTGTCTTCAAGAAGTTTCTTAAAGCAATATTCTTAGATTGTATTTTATCAAGGTGAAATGATATATTTTGGCTGACATAAATCCTAAATGAAAAGTTGCTACAATTACTGTAATTGCTGTGAAGAATGAGGGCAAAAAGAAATACTTGAAATCCAAATAGTTTTGTGAAGAGTAGAAGACATATTTGTTTTCTAATATTATGTAAGACATGACCACAACCTCAGCAGTTTAAAGCATGCTTTATTGACTCTCAGCTCTATGGGTCAGAAGTCAGGGCACTGTGTGACTGCTTCTGGCTGAGTTTTTGCAAGACTAAAATCAAGGTGTCAGGCAGATCGATTCTTTTCTGGAGAATGTCCAGAAGAGGCTGCTTCCACACCTGTTCGGGTTCCTTGAGGTTTTAGGACTGTGGTACCCATTTCCTTGCAATTTGTTAGTCTCTTAGACTGCCTTCAGCTTCTGGCACATTGTGCCCTCCATTTTCAAAGCCAGGAACAAAGAATTTCTCTCCTGTTGAATCTCTCTCTCTTTGATTTTCTGAGTTTAGGAAGTACTCAGCTTCTTTGAAGGGCTAACCTTATTAGGTTAGGCCTAGGCAGATAATCTATTTTTTAATGAACTAATTACTAAACCTAATCATGATTAGAGGACTTTAATTATTACTTGTATTTTTAAAACTAGAGTTATATCAAGTGTCTTTATTTTCTAATATGACTCATATTTGATAAAGTCTTGGTGATTAGGGTCTTAGCTCAAATTTATTGTGATTTTAGGAATCTAAAAGAGTTGGTTGTTTGACATTTCAGTAATTTAAAAAGACAAATTGGTTGTGTTCTTTCAAGTATAAATATACATAGGTTTTTTTTTATTCAATAGTGTTAAAATAATCTTTTTTTTCTGGATAAATTCTGAAAAAAAAAAATTAGTGCTGGGTTTATGTTGTGTAAAGCATACCTAACACTTGTTTGGGGTAGAATGTGAATGATTTAAAAAATAAAAATTTATTTCAAAGGCTATGCATTCTAAATGTATGTCTATGCCTATGTTTTTGTTTTAGGGGTACAAGATCCCCAGCATGAGAGAATTATTACTGTGTCTACTAATGGAAGTATTCACAGCCCAAAGTTTCCTCATGCTTATCCAAGAAATATGGTCTTGGTGTGGAGATTAGTAGCGACAGAGGAAAATGTATGGATACAACTTACATTTGATGAAAGATTTGGGCTTGAAGACCCAGAAGATGACATATGCAAGTAAGTTATCATGCCTGAAATTACAACAGAGTGTAACAATTTGTGTAGTCTTTCAAGTTGCTTCATTTTGATGATGTGATTTTAAATGGCATCTTTTGTTCTATGTTTTTCCGGTGATCCAAGAAATTTATAGCTTTATAATTTAAGCCACGTTTCATTTAAAATCTTCATTTAAAATTAGAAGACACATACATGTACATATACAGTCAGCTTCTATCTTCTTCAGAAAATAATTTGAGGTAATTTATGGTAAAAAATACATATAGAGTAAAACAAATTAAGTAATAGAGAATAAAAAGCCAAATAAAGGAATGCAGTTGTGCCAGAAAACCTAAGTCACCATTAGTGCTAAAAATTATACAGTTGAGCCTCCTGGTAGCCACATCAATAAAGTAAACAATAAGCTATTAAAAAAAAAAGCAGTATCCACAGGTTCATATTATTCATAGTCTCTAGTATTCGTAAGTGCACATATGGATATATATACACACATAAGACTAAGAAGTTTGAATATTTCATTGCAATGAAAAAAATACAGTCTGAAAGCAGAATTAGAAATTTAGGCAAACATTATAGTTTGCCAGGTAAAAATTTATTGTAATTTTCCTAGAAGTATTCATGAACCAAAGTCAGCTGGAGTATTTCACCCATGCAAAAGACCACCTACTACTGTATGTCATATAAATATTACTCTTTAAATCCTATGTGAATACACTTTTCAAGGTTGGGTGGTCTTATTGAAGATTTTTCACTTTAATGGCATTTGTATATCATAAAAATATTTTACTTGAGCTTCTTTGTGGGGTTATTTTTTCTTTGATTTACAAGTTAAAGGAGAATTTTCATTCTATGGTGTATTACAGATAAATATTTCAGTACAGATGAAATAAACTTTGCACTGACTGTCATCACAGTTTGGATCTTTAACATGTATAAGGTTATATATATATTTTTTCACATTTCTTCTCTCTGCAACTATGCATTTCTTTTTAGTTCTTCCCTTACATCTTTAACCTTAGACCTTGAGAATAGAAGCTATCCTAGCTGTCTATAGAGACACAGAGAAGTAAAGTTGCTACCCTATTTCTCATTCATATTTTATACCCAAACAAATGCTAAAACCTATTTTTTCTAATACCCATATAGGTAGTTTCCTACTGTGCTATATTCTGTACCTCTTGTCTTTCCGTATATAGGATTTCATGATCTTGTTAAAAATTGTGAAACGTTTATGATTGTATCCTACTTGTTCTATAACTAGTTGGCCTACCATAATTTTATGGATGCTAATGGAAGACAGGAACAAAAGGCTACATTACCTTAGAATCAGAAACAAAAGACTATATTACCTCAATAGCAGCAGCCAGAGTATTAGCACTTTCTTGTGCCTCTTCCTGTATTCCTATGCCCACAGATTAATGCCAAGAGGGCCACAGGACACCTGCACACCTAGTGAGTTGTTTTACAGAAGAGTATCATTGTGTGTGTTTGTGCATAGTTATGTGTGTATATATGTAATATGTGTTTACATTAAATGATGAATTATTGTTAAATGATAAAAATTAAACTATCCAATATGCCTCACCTAAGTTGTAACTCAGCTTTACTCAATTTGAGACTCAGCTTAAGAAAAGTGACTCTTTCAATAGTTCTGAAATCCCTTTCCTTTTTTTATTCCTGATTACACTCTTTACTTGTCCCTGCAAAATTAATCATTGTCTTAAGTTTTTTTTTTACTCTATCTTCTGATTTCTTTATAATTTTACTACATGTATATATTTCCCTGTGTTCTGTCTTATAAAAAGTAAATGATTTTTTGCCTGTTTATTACTATATATCAATGAGATAATAACATGTGTTTACTCTTGTGATTTAATATGCACTTAAAAAAAAACCCCAAAACTAAACAATATGATGTTTTTAAAGTTGGCTCATGTTGATGGAGATAGCTTAGATCATCTGTTTTCCCTGAGGTATAGTATTCCATTGTATAAATAGTCGACCTTTTTTGTCTGTCCTACTTTGATGAATGTTTGGCTTATTTCCAGTTCTCCTTGTCCAAAAATGCAAGAAAACTTTTTTTTTGAATCTATATCTGAGAATGGCTTTGCTGTCTCAAGCAAGATATTTATATCTTCAACTTCACTAAGTAGAATTAAATTGATTTTAAAAGTGAACAATTTGCATTTCTACCAACACTATACAAATATTTTATTTTCATTAGCTTTTTGATTTGTCATTTTTTAAATGTTTGGTAGTATGGTAATTATAAAATTATACCTCAATATTAATTTTCATTTGTTTTTCTCTAATTGCTAATGAGGTTGATATTTTTATATTATTATTACCTATTCTTATTTTCTTTTTTGTGAAATGCCTGCTCATGTCTTTTGTCCAGTTTTTATTGGACTGTTTGACTATTTAAATTTTACTTTTCATATTTAAGTCCTTGGTCCAGCTATACTTTATTTTTATCTATAATGTGATTTTTTTAGTAAGTATCTAATAGAGTCCCCACATCCTTTATTAAATAGTTATTCTTTCCATAGTGATGTGCAAAGCCAGCTAACTTGCAGATCAGATTTCTTTCCATGATCTGGTCTGCTTCTGGGCTCTCTGTTCTGTTCCTTTGGTCAGTTGTATCAATCTGTGTTAGCAAAATGACATTGTCTTAATTACTGTAGTATTGGAGAAGGTCTATAACATGGAAATCTTCATATTCTCCTTTTGTAGCATCCTCATTATTTTACTTTATAATATATTTTTTAGAAATAGATTGTCAAGTTCCTTGAAAACGCTTGTCATGATTTTTATTATAATAGCATTGAATGTATAGATCATTTTAAAGAGAATTGACATCCTTATACTAATGACTTTTCTTATCTTTAAGAACTTTATGTTTCTCCATTTATTAGGGATCTTCTTCATTGTCTATACAATTTTAAAATCTTTATAAGAATGTTATGCATCGTTATTTAGATTTATTTTTGTATTCTTTTTAGACTGTTTCTAAAATCCTTTTTTGAAAATTATATTTCTAATTGTATATTGCTGGTAAACAGAAATACAATCAATTTTTAGTATTGATCTTATATCTGGCAGATTGGCTAAGCTATTTTAGTTATTTTAATACTAGTCCTGGAAATTATTTTGGTTTAGGCAAAAAAATTGTGTTTGTGAAAAAAATATTTTTTTCTTCTGTTTAGTTCTTTAACTCTTTTTCATCTCTTATTAAGCTGTTGATTGTACTAGTAGGTATCTCTGTCCTCTTGCTGGTTTTAGAATTCCTTTTTAAAGAAAACTAACTTTAAAATATGGAATAACTTTAGATTTACAGGATGTTCCAAAGATAGTACAGAGAATTTCCATATGCTCTTAACCCAGGTTCCTCCAATGTTAGCATCTCATAGGACCATAGCACATGTGCATAACCAAGAAATTAACGTTTGTACAATATTATTAACTAAACTACAGACTTTAATCCAGATGTCAGCAGTTTTTTCACTTTTTGTCCTTTTTCTGTTTCAGGATACTTTCCAGGATAAGCATATTGCACTAACTCATATCTCCTTTCTCTCTTCCAATCTGTGACAGTTTCTCTCCTTAGATTTCATGCTTTTGACAGTTTTGAAAAATATTGGTCAGGTATTTTGTAGAATTTCCCTCAGTGTAGGCTTTTTAAATGTTTTCTCATGCTTACATGGAAGTTATGAGTTTGAGGAAAGGATTCCAAATAGGTGATATGCCCTTCTACTCGTAACGTATCAGAAGGTACATGCATATCAACCTCAATTATCATTGATGATGTTAACCTCGATCACTTAGGGTGAGTTTCTTCTCTAATGTAGTAATACATTTTGCTCTATGTGCTATTGTTTGGAGGCATGTAACTCAGCCCAGCCCACATACAAGTAGATAATGATTTAACTTCCATCTTCTAGAGGAGAAAATATACATATATGTTATTTGGAATTCTTTAATAAAGAAAATTTGTGGCCTTTTCTTTGCTTTCTTTCCTTCCTTCCTTCCTTCCTTTCTTCCTTCCTTCCTTCCTTCCTTCCTTCCTTCCTTCCTTCCTTCCTTCATTCCCTCCATCCTTCTTTCCTTCCTTCCATCATTATATCCATACTGACTCGTGGATATTTATTATATTCTTCATGTTATAATCCATAGCTATCATTATTTACTTTGTTGTTGAAATTGTTTCATCTTTGGCCACTGGGAGTTAAGGGTTATAAATCAATATTGAATGTAATGATTAATGAAGAAGTTTTCTATTATTATTTGAAATACTTTCTTTTTTACTTTGCTAAGAGGTATTTTTCCACTTTGGGAAAAATTTTTGATTTTTAAAATTTTTACATTTAAAAATAAGTTATAGACATAATGACACTTTATACCTCACCATGTGTCATCAAAGAACAAGGATATTCTCTATGTAATTTCAATACCATTTTCATATACAAGAAATTTAACATTCATATGAAATTGTTACCTAATATATAACTAATGATCCCAAAATGTTATCACTTCTTTCTTTTTTTCTTATTGCATTTTGATTCTGTAATAAATTATTTATTATTTATAACATATGATTATTGTAACTCTTGTCTTTTCTTAGCTTCTATGACATTAGTATTTTTTCAACAGTTCAGATCATTTGTTCTGCAGAATATCTCTTAGTATCAATATGTATTCATAATTAGGTCCTGCATCAAAATGTTGGCCAGAATGTTCTGTAGGTGATGGGCATTTAGGATTGCTCATGTTCTGTAGGTGATGGGCACTTATGATTGCTCAAAAAGTCAGTTTATTGCATTGTCAGTGACATGAGTTTGATTTCTTGATACTGTTTTAGCATCCTGCCAGTTTTGATAATGAGGTATTTTTTTTCTGTCCATTGGAAGTTTTCTATGATAGTTATTATTTTTTTTCTTTTAAACCATAATTCATAGAGAAGCATATTGTTCACTTTCTATACAAAATATTAGGTTTTTAAATGCATTTTTATTATAAATTTCTAAATTGTATGTTGTATAAAGAATATGGCTTGTCTGTGATTGTTTGAAATTTGTGATTGTTTGGCTTTGTTAGCTTCAGATCTTTACATTTTTCTAAAGTGCTTGGAGAAATGATGTAGTCTTCATTTGTGGGGTGCAACATTCTCTATGTGTCCATTACACCAATATGTGCAACTGTGCTGATCGTACATACTTCTATCATACCTGATTTTTTTTTCTTCTTGATATGTCAATGAGAGAGATGTATTAAATTCTACTAATAAAGAATAGATTTATCGTTTCATCTTGCAAGCCAGTCAATTTTTGCTTTCTTTGTTTTGAAATTATTCACACAAGTTCAGAGATGCGATGACCTTGTTTAATCTGTATTAATGTTTTGTTTTTGCTTCAAAGTATATTACACCTAATATTAATAATGTTACGTCAGGTAACTTTGGTTATTACTTGCTTGGTGTTTTTTCTATTCTTTTTCTTTTAACTCTCCTGTGTCCCTTTTAGTGTTTGTATGTGCATGTTAATAAGTGTGTCTATGTGTCTTTTTCTTGTCTCTTGTGAAAGGAACATAAGTAGCATTAAGAAGAAAGATTTAGTACAAAAAATCTTTATATTTTCACTTAACTAAGAACTTAATCTACTACCTTGATTTTTGTCGTGCATATTTGGGATTCAGTGCTACTGTTTATTTTGTCTGTTCTGTTTATGCTTTTGTTTCTTTGGTTTTCTTTCTTGCATTTATTATTTTCCTTGTTTTACTTTTATTTTCTACTAACTAGAAAGTATAAATCAATTTCTGTTTTTAATGGCCATGTTAGAAATACATATTTAACTTAATATCTAAAGCTAATGAGTGTGTACCTCATTTGCAAAATTCAGAATTACCTGAGAACTACTATGTTGATAAGACAGCTGAGTTTATTGCTTACCATGGTGACAGGGAAGCCCACCTTGACAGCTTTAGTAGTGTCTAGGGAGGAAAAGTAAAACCAGATTTGGTTGAGAATTTGATGTTTGGTTTAAAATGGATCTTGCAGTGTGGAGACTTCATTAAGAATGGAAAAGCCTCAGGATTTAATCTTTTAGAACTGGTGGAAGCAGGCAAGGGCTTCAGCTGTGTTAGATAGTGAATGTTGACGCTTTCATTTGAAGGAATTGATTGTTCTTTTGGGAAGTTCCTGTCATGAACAGTAAAGGTATTTGCCTGGGCAATAATGAAGACAATAAAAAGCAATGTCCTGTTACTATAAGCAGTTCCCCGGGTGCTGTTGGTGGTTTAGTCCTTATTGTCCAAGCTTGATTGGTTCTCCCAGCCCCACTTCTGATTGGTATGTGGTAGTTACTGACGATTTTAGCTTTGTGTTTTTTAACTTCACAAGCTAGACGTTGTTTTTATTATTTTGTATAATCAATGTTTCTTTAGCTCTACCTTTGTGTTTACTTTTCACGTTAACCGTTTCTACCTGAAGCGCAATCTTTAAAAAAAGTCTTTTAAGAGAAAGCCTGTTATTAGTAAATACTCATTTCTTATTTATTTGAAAGTTTCTTCACCTTCATTCACAGAAAGAAGTTAGTCATATTGAATAAAAAATTTTAGGTTATGTGTTTATTTTTTTCTCAATACTGGAAAGATACCATCCCATTTTCCTACTGCTCTTGAGAAGTCAGACATCAAATTAGTTGCTGACATAGCAATGCAGTCTCTCACTGAGTGGTACATTTCACAGAGGGAGACACGTGGGTAGCAGGGTTGAGAGGGAAGGAACAAGGTGACATCAAGTCCCAGGCTGCTCCTGAACCACTTGTGGCCCATATTACTCTCACTCTGTACAGCGGGGTTCAGCAGATCTCCCCAGGACTCCAGAGGATATTCACCCCACCAAAATCTTGAGTGCTTGCTTGTTCTCCAAAGAATTCCTTTTATTTTCTCAACAACTTAATTGTATTAAAAATATATAAAATCATTTATCCAGCTATTTCAGTTGTAACATACCAAGAGGAATTTTCTCACCTAACTCTGTCCACCATGTGGCTTAAATATAGACTGCTGTTGTCAAGCCAGATAGTTTTTCCCTGAAAAGGCCTAGTTGGTACTCTAAATTTCAAGTTCAAAATTGGTTTTAAAAAATGGTAAAATCAACTCTTCTCCATGATAGTGCTATGAAAATAAAATACAAATATTTGTTCTTCCCCTTAAATTCATTTTAAGAATTTAAACTGCCTCATTTAAATTATTTTCTCAAGTCTGAAACGTAGGAGAGTCTAATAAACCTGAGCCGCTAGTTTAGCTGTACCCTTAATAGTAGATCCTACTGCCTTTCTCAAATTGTCTTTTATAAAGAAAAAGATTAAATGAGTTGTGTTTACGCTATTGAAGATTGCTATTATTACAAAGAATAAAACAAGTCAGATGCAAATTAGGTTTTATTGCTTTTACAGTCTGATAGGATATGCAGGCAACATGGTGGAAAATATTGGAGTGCAAAAAGGAGGAGAGGCTGTGTGTGTGTGTGTGTGTGTGTGTGTGTGTCTGCATTGTGTGTGTTATGAAAGTCTCTGGTCTCTGGTGGAAGAGCTGAGAAATTGAAGTATTTTTTGACCTTTTGTGTGTGTGTGTAAATAGGCAAATAAATGTAGAAAAAGTCAAGCATGAATGTATTTTTAGGGGTCTAGTCCTCTATTTTTCACATTTAAATTTTAATTATTATTTACTGCTGTGTTCTCTCCAAGGTTTCTGATGGTGGTGATATCTGGTGTCTTAGGAGGGCACAAGTAATTAGCCAGTGACTAGGGTGGGGACTAGGAGGATGTGTTACTGTACTTGGCAAAATGTGGGGTATGTGCCCATCTCACAGCCAAATAATGGACCGTGATTGGTAGAGAAATGGTGCCTGAAAACAAAACTGTTTTTTCCCCCCATTGGAAATAGGAAGTGGTGCCGGTGGTGGAAAAATAACTGTCTCCACTCTTGGTGATAAGGACCAAAGGGAGTTGAAGTGCAACTTTCAAATTTACACTTAACTGTTTTTTCTACCTACACTTTTGGCCACAGAATAAGGTTTTCTTTAGAGTCAAGATTTTGCCAGTGCCCTTTTCAGCAACTCTTGAGTGTAGTTTTAGCTCAATGGCATAATTTATCGTTTTGTTATCCTTTGACCTCTGTAGCAATTACTTTTGTAATTTAAAATATATATATATATATATATATATTTTAATTTGTAATTAAAATGTACAAATTATATATTTGTAATTTAAAATTTGTGTGTGTGTGTGTGTGTGTGTGTGTATCTTCCCAAGAGGGCTTAAAATGAAGGGTGGGGATCTGACCAAGTCTGAGATCAAGGGACTGTGCCCTTAGTTAATGAGATGTTTTGATTTTATGTTTTGAAATGTTTGAAGTCAACATTCTAAGTAGAGAAAGAATGTATCCTGAAACTCCCAAAATTCATGTCTGGTTCATCCAATGTTTATCTCTCACGAAGACTCTACCTTTTTTTTCTTGCATCTTATTCTCTCCTCTTTTACCCCTGATATTGCTCTTTCTTCTTGCCTGTCTTTTCTCACCTTCCCTGTTTGGTTATTGCCTAGAGATCACTTTCCCACATTGATTCAGAAAGAGTTTTACAGTTTGCACTCTATGAGGATCTAGGTAATTTTGCAATGCCATTCTCGTGCTATGCCTTTACTTTCAGTTGCTGCCTTGCTCTCACTGGGGTAATGATGCCATCTCTTCTTTAACTGGTCCAATCGGCACAATGGTTGAAACATGGATAGAATCTAGGACAAAAGAAATACCCATATTACTAGCTAGTCACTAGTTTTCTATTAATATTATCTTACCAAACAAGAAAAACCAAGCAGAGCAATAGAGCAGTAATCATTAATGATAAAGGACTTATAAATGTACAAATTTTTAGTATACTGTTGTAATTCCACATTATTGTTTTATTCTCAGCTTCTTCAATGTTTTATGCAGTTATATATCTACCATTAAGTTAATAATATTTTACTATCAGAGCTATCAAATAATATATTTTCTTCAATTCATCTGGCACTGACTCTTAGAGAGCTAGACTGTTCAGATCCCAGCTCTTTCTAAGAAACAGCCTACCTTTCTAAAGAAGCTGATCTTTAAATAGTCTACCTCCTATGGCATTTATCATACAGGCATTTACTGACTTAAAATTTATTTCTAAATGATTGATGAAATTTATTGTTATCAATAATTTCCCCTCTGGTTTTTGTCGGCAACTCAAAAAAATCTAACTTGTACAAAGTATTCTTGTTTTCCTATGGAATTAAAAGGATAAATTAATATATTTACCAAAACCCTTCCAAGTTCAACTTAAAAGACTTTATTGCACCCGATTCACATGTAAAGACACAGAGTAGAAGTTCAGGACCACTTTGCCCACTTCCTTGGCAGTGTTGGTCATACTTATACTTTCATTTTCAGCAGAAGGAATGATATGAATATTTTTTCATGTTTACTGCGGGTAAAGTAACATAACTGGGAGTCCCTGTAGACTAATTCTGTAAAAGCAGAAGCAGCAATTATCATTCACCAAAACTTATAGAAAAAAAAAAAAGGATTTTCTGTTGGTATATATATAATCTCATAGAAGTCAAGGAGAAAGTTTTTTTTTATTGGATTAAAATATCTAAAGAAAAATGCTGTGAAAAGGCCTCCATTCAACTTAACATTTCATTAAGTCAAATCAAGGGAAACTTATCTTAATTTATTTTAGTGCCCTAAGGGTTTGTGGTGGCTGTGACTTGCCTTCAGAGTTGTTGAAACTGTATATGGGTTATGGTGGGTTATGGTGGATGCTTGTTTAAGCCATTTGCTGGCTTAAGAATGATTGACAAGACCTGTGTTTTCATAGGTATTCATTTGAATGTGGGTAAAAGGAGGGAGGAGGTCAAAGGCTCCTGTCCCCATGAAGCCACCTACCATTTGTGAACACCAATTCAGAGCAATAGGATAGTGGCTGATCTAATGAGATGCTCCTTTAGGCATAGATATAGACAAATCTACCAGAGTAAGATATACCTTCTTTAATTTCTCTCAATGGGAATGTTCAGGTTAGTGATACACAGAGGTGTGTGTTTCTGTTTCATTATTAAAATCCCAGAGGAGTCCATGAGTAGAGGAGATTTTTTTCTTCATGCATCATGGTTGTATTGTGAATGCATGTTCCAGTACACACAGTATTAGGATTACAAGTATTTCCTCTGTAAGAAAGTTTGTGTTATGCCAATTTCCTTTTATGAAAGACCTATATTAGTACCTGTTTTTGCTAACCGAAAGAAATCTGAAGAGGATTTTTGCTTTTATAAAAAAAAAAATTGAAAAGCAAAAATTATATTCACTGACTATTTTGCAACAAGCATCATAAAGGTAGCATGCGTCCCATGCTACCTATGGCCCTGCCAATATTCCTCCCTGGGAACCACACTCAGCATTTCAGCATCCAGTTGCTATAGCTTTGAACTGTGTCTGTGAGCATCTGTGCCTTTTCTGGATTCATATTATGTATCCACCAGCAAGATGTGTCCTAAGACATTCAGAAAAGCGTAAGAGAGCTGATAAGGGTACTCAGACTAATTAAACATTTCCATAGCGGCAAATGAAATAAAGACATTTGTGTGCGTGAATTTGGGGTTTGAGAATGTTCAAAAATTTTTTTCTTATAAATTAATGGTAATTGTTTCTTTGCTCTGTGCATTTCGGCTTACATAAGGTTTCATAAAGGTAATGACTTTTGGATAGTGAGAAAACCAATGCTAATTTGGGAAGCAAGAGTTTCCAGGTGTGCTGTGCTCCAGGTACCATACCGTTCACTCAGATGTCTTGGTGGCATGAATTGGCATCTTGCTCATGTGAGACAGTTTAAAGAACACTGGCTTGGGATGCCTAACGTGTTTCAAATTCAGTTCTGTCATTTACTACTAGCTATATGGCTTGGTTAAATTACTTAACCTGTTTTATAATTATACTCTTAAAAAATAATTTAGAAAAAGAGGGTCAGATTCAAAATGCAGATTTAAGTCTCTTCCAACACCAAAAGATCTGTGTTTCCCTAGAATATCCACAAGTATATGGAGACACTGACATTGGCTTTGCCTCATCTAAACAGGTAATATTTTTATAAAAGTCTTTTGAAAATATTAACATTTTGGATAATGTAATTTTTTTGTTTCTATGATAAAAAATCACTTCCAATTTCTTAATCTCTTGGTTTTTACATAAGCCTTTGGATTAAAATCCATTTTTAATTTGACATCAGTGTTAAATGGTAAATTCTTAAAATTCTGATAAATTCCATATTGTAATCATTCAGTAAAAGCAGTTTTCTGGATATGCCACTGTTATAACATAGTCCTGTCTATTCTCTCATCATCTTACATCTCTTCTAAATGAATAATGTAACAGATTCCCTGTGTTTTACCTAGCCCCATTTCTCCCCATTTTGATCTATAAGAATCTTCTTCCTTTAAATTAAGTTTAACATGACAAAATTTTACTGCTTGGAAATCCATTAGGTACTCAGTTGTTTATTTTGTCATTTTCAAACTCAACTATATGATGCAAGAACATGACATATTCCTAAGTGTAATGGAACAAGTACTTTTTTTTTGACTCAGAATGTTGCTGATAGTTATGAAGTACTGAAGGACTTATCCACTACGCACAATACACTTTGAAATGTCATTGCCCCAAGGGTTTTTCCACAGGAAAGCTATTCCTCATAGCTGTTTCAAGCATTTGGAAAAAAGTTTGAATTAATTTTAAATCTCAAGTACATTACTACACTCCCTGTCTGCTGAGAGACACAGACCATTTTCCTCACATGGCAGCTGACTTAACCGCCTACTCCTCACCAGAAACCCCATATACTAACTTCAAAAACATCATCTTCTTCTTGACCTTTCTATCTGTAGCTCTCCATCTGAGTGCCTTGGTTTGAACAAGCAAGTCAGTTCATGATATCAAAATATTTATGTAAATGGAACCAGTCATAATTTATTGCTTCTAAAATTATTTCATGGGATTGTGGTAGTCACTGTTTTTGCTGAGGCTTTGGGGTTAATCTCAGTGGAAATGAGGTTTGCACTTATATGTTATTCTAGGGTATTTTGAGGGAAAAAAAATAATCCCTCTGATCATTTTACCTACTATTTATCTAGGTTAAGAAATAACAGATAAGTGACTTCAATCATATGACGTCATGCTCCAAATTGTGCCACTCCTCTTTTAAGCTTAGCAAAATTCAGATAATTGTTTCTATATCTCAATAACTTTAATATGAGGAATTTCAGAGAAGATAACAATGAAGGTGCAAAATCCATTGAATGTTTTTCACATAGCATGCAAAGAAAGGAAAGAAAGAAAACTAGAAGGGAAGAAAGAATGAAGAGGGAGTAAAAGAAGAAGAAAGAACTGAGAGAAAAAGAAGACCTCCAAATATTGCAGGCTGCTTTCCTTTTCTGATATTCTCGTTACTCAGGGCCTGGCAGAATAGGTGCCATGTGATAAAAGCCACCATTTATTGAATGCCTTTTATTTGCCAAGCCCTGAGCTAAATGAGCCCACATGAACTCTTATCTTTCAGCAGGCATTCACAGTAGGTGCTATCCTTGTTTTACAAAGGAGGATAGAGGCTGTAGGAGGATATAAATGTTTAAATACACATGGGAGAGGCAGTATTCACACCTTTGCTCTAAAGCATAGTATTATATAAGAATAAAATTCTCACTATCTCTACTAGCTGTTAGGTTATTTGCTAAGCAAGCAAAACATCATTATCTGTCTTTCCTGTTCATCATAAAACTAAATAAACATAACACCTTGTAAAAGAGTATAAGTCATTAAGTAAAAGTCATGATCTCTTGAACATTTTAATTCCTCTTTGATGATTTTGATGATAAAGTAGTCCCTGGTTTACAGCACATAATTCTGTCCCCAAGCTGTTTGCTAATCATAGGAATTTGGGGTCGTTAAAGCTTTTTAAATTGGCTCAAAGTTCAAGTTTAATTCTGCTCAGGTTTACCGTGCTATCATTAGGTGATGTGAGTTTACTCTCCTATAATGAGAAATTTAATGTGTGCTTACTTTCCAAGGGTAAGGAGGCCTGAGCGACTGAGCAGAAGCCCTCAGTGAACATCTAAACTAGCCAGAGTTACCTATGCTTGAAAGAAAGAACATAATATGAAATTAAAGGTTAAATATAGAAGAATAGAATACATTGGCAAAGTTTAGAAATCTGAAAGAAATGAACAGCCTGGGTATGAGGTCACCAGCAGGGGAGCTGCCAAGAGACATCAAAAGCTGATATTTACCTTTATGAATTCACCACTAGAATGTGGCCTTTAGCTGAGATGACTCAAACTCGGATATGAATAAACACAAAGAACACTGATCAGTTTCTCAATAACGGGCTTACATGACCCAAACTCTTAAAACACCAACCTTATAAACTGCCATTAAATGTATTAACTTTAAATGATATATAGAACTTTCAAAGTTCTGATTTGACAAAGAAGAAGTAAGCATTGATGGGTTCGTATGTGGCGTGTGTGTCAGTGTATGTTTTATGAAAGCGGCATGATGAAATAAGGCTTGTTTTTAAGGGGGATAAGCCAGCCTCACGGTGGTGTAGAGAAATGGTGCGTGGAAGGAAGAGGAAAAGGAAAGAATGTGGGTTAAAGAGGATTGAGAGAAAGTTATTGGAAAAGTCTGGATTAATGGGGACCTGAAATAATAGGATTTTCATATGAAGAGAGGAAAGAAACAAAAATATTTTGAAATAGACAAAAGTATGTGGACTAACAACTTGTGGGATGGGCTGTGTGTGGTAAGGGAGAAGGCTTAATTACAGAACGCTTCAGAATTAATTAATTGCCTGTTTAAGAAAGCAAGTGAGAATGAGAGAGAAAACCTCTTCAGTCTTCCTTGTTATTTCCTTGGAAAAGGTGACATATTTAGTCAAAGAGAATGATTGGTAATAAAAATAAGGTTTGTGTTTTCTAGAGAATCTGTAATTAAAACTGGTTTTCCAGTTCTTCATTCAGTACAGTGACTGATACTGAGGATGAGTATGTGTCCTCAGTTAGCTGAGCTTCCTGTGAGATCTGAAAATATCCCAAGTAGGAGACAGATTTGAAAAAGAAACAGTAAGATACCTCAACCATAGAATTAAAATACAGCACGTCACCTAACCAAGATTAAGCTATTGTGCCAAGTGTACACAGAAAATCGAAGTGCTCACCATAGAAACAATTAGTATGTGAGAAAATGAAGGATGATTAACATTAAAATAAATTTCTAAAAAATAGTATCTGGTATATTGCTTTGAATAAAGTCTAGTTGTCCTTTTTAAAAAAACTATTTGCAATTATTTTTGAAAAATTTAGTCATACTTGATTGTGAATAGCCAAAATTAGAAAGAGAAAAATATGTGAGTGTAAATATTAGTTATATAGAAATATTTTAACACCACATGTATAATAATAACTATTTGTCCTACTCTCTCTAACGTATGTGAATATAAATATGTATGTTAGCATATTATATATGTGTAAACTCACTCATCCATCCATCATCACAGAGCAGTCATTGAGTCCCTGCTACGTGTGGACCAAATAATGTGCTCAATTTGGGGAATAAAAAAGATTATTAGATGAGTACCTGGCCACCAAAAAGCACGGACTTCTAAGTGGACAGGCATGTACAAAATAGGCTTCAAAAATCTTATGGGTGGAGTGTGGACCATACTGTGAAATGTTGCATCTTTTGCCTGTGAGGGTCACAGACAGCTTCTCTGAGGAGGTCATGCTTAGCTGAAATCAGAAGGATACAAGTGGAGTGGTGGAAGTCATATTTCTGACAGCAAGAGATTTAAATCAATCAACGTTTTAAATATTGAGCATGGAATCCTTTACAACAAAAGTGGCTCTTATGCCATTTCTAAGTGTATCCGACGCAATGGACCGTCGTTATGTGCTTGGAACCCATTAGTCATAACTTGGTGATATAAAGTACGTTCTTGACCTATGACAGGAGTATTATTGCTGGAGTTGCTGTACTGAAAAATGTGATCATATTTGCCATCTGGTGAAATATGCTGTCTCGCCCAGGTTGAGGTTCACAAATGACTAAAGCCCGAAGTAGCCCACAATTACTCAGTTGCCCAAAGGCCCACAAGTAGCATGGAAAATTGTCTGTGTTTCATCAGATCCCTGAACTGAAGTTTGGGGTGGGGGCATGGAGAGTGGTCCCATTGCTTTGTCTTTTATTTTTCTTCATAGTTTGGAGTACTTCAGTTAACCAACAAAGAATGCTTAAATATTCATGTCATAGTGTCAGATAGTAGATAAAGTCTGGGGACATGAAGATTTAAAACAAAACAATTAAAAAACAAACAAACAAAATGCTGTTTCTGCCTTCAAAGAGCTTATATTTTGTTTATTTTTAGAATTGCCCATACTAAACAATATTCTGAAGATATTTAAATGTATATTTTTATATTTTAAACTCTAGTTTGGATGAAAATGTACACAGTAATTGAAAACAAAATATATAAATCACTACAAGTGGCTAACTGATTGGACCTCAATTTTGCCTATATGTGCTTTTCTTAACTAGTGAGGTTTGGTTTCTGTTTGTTTCTGTTAAATTAATGGGAGGTTTCTCACGCTACCAAATGAATTGCTACTCTTGTCTTTATTTTTATTATTTTCTTGTTTATCTGTGAGACTAATAAAATTAACAGCTGAAACACATGATTGTGTCTTGGCATTTTCAGAGAGGGAAATGGAAGCTCAGTGTAACAAGTAAGCAGATAAAAATTTATGAAGATTTGAATAGACATCATCAGGCAATACAAAAAAAAAAACTATTCTATTTCTTTTGTCAAGAGAAATCTAAGAGAAATTATCTAGAGCAAAAGAGGAAATGAGGATACATTTGCAACTGTTAAAGCTGCTAAATTTTCTAGTAGCACAGGAACCTATTAAAGGCTATGATAGGTTATTAAAGCACCTTGAAGGGATAATTTTAACAGGATAAGGAAAGAAATAAATACAGAGCAAGAGGAAAGTTTTAAAAGTGAGAAGAGGAAAATAAAACAAACCTAAGGCCAAAAGAACCCTGCCTAGGGACATTGCCCAGAATGATGGATTTAGCCAAGTGGGCACCAAGCCTAGTATTTCTTATTTCCCTTTTCATGCCGCAAAATATGAAGTAATCGTCTTAGCAGGACTTATTACTGTGATCAAATCACCTAACAATCTGAAATGTTTCCTTTCATCTGAAGATTTTGCTTTGTGTCTTGCGAAACGACACTTTTTTTTTTTTACCTCAATCTATAATCAGGATCTGTGGAAAATATAATCCCACATATCCCATAAACTTTTGTCATTACAAATAAAAGTGAACACAAGAACCAAAAGGTTGTTTTATATTTTTAACATGTGGTATGAATGAATAAAATTGTTTCTCTAATTTCTGAAATTCTAAATTTCCCACAAAAGGGGTTATTTTTCTTTGTCAAGATTTGAAATCTCAGAAACGTTAATGTCTATACTTCACTAAATTTCCATTAAATTGTTTATTTTAGCCTCCACCGAATCTGGTCTAGTGAAGATTGGTTGTTTCAAAATTGTTATATAATTGCTTTTCAAAAAAATTTTAGACCAGCTTTATGTAGCTCTGTTTCTGGAGTCTGAATATTGTTTTAATGCTTTTAAAGAAGTCTAAGAGATTAATTGCATAGATTAAAAATGAACATCCTTAAAGTAAATATATGCTTACCTAAGGGTAATATAAAAATAAAATTGATATCAGTAAAATTTTACCTATTCTACCTACACTCTTAATATGAATACCCTAATACACACATATACATACATATGTGTATATGTACACACATGTTAATGAACTCCATGTATATACACATATTCTATATAGTGATCACTGAAGAGGTAGAAAAGCATACAAAATAGCAGTAAAATTTCTGTTAGTTTGAAACATTCTTATAACTTAAATTTGACAGTACAAGTGAATGAAAAGCTAGAAAGTATAGAAAACTAAGGAATTTCCTTAGACATTAAAAACTTCTTCCATTCACTAAGCATCTTCTTTATGCCAGATCCCATTCTATTTCTGCTTCTTGAAACCACTTCTTTTGACATTATATCTGAAAAGGGATACAAGATTTATTTCTTATCAGAAGAGTCAGATAGAGCATATGTCAAATGATTTCCCAAATGTGCTTTTGTGTCTTAAGGATGCTTTTATTAAGCTGTGACTTGTGCTACACAATAAATAAATAGAGTATCCTGCAAGATAGGATTTACAGCCGTAGGTCTCCCCCATTTACAAGTAGGCACTTTGGAATAGAGTTTTCTGAAAGTGGCATAGTTAGGAGGAGGTCTTATGACATTTCCAGCAGGGGTGGAGTCACTTCCCTTGATGAGATTAGAGTTTCTCCAGGTCTTGGAGTTGGTCTGCAAGGTCAGAGAGCAGGCCTTGCACAGTATGGTGCTGCTCTGTATACACTGCATTTGCTTGACTTCTCAACACTGCCATTAGTGTATTTTTTTTCCCATTTCATACTACATTTATAAGTTGGTGTCCATGGATATTGCCTATAGACAGTTATGCTATTTAGTACTAACAATGCTATTGGAAAATAATAAAAATTTCTAGAAAATATTGTAGTGAATAATGTTCTAGTAGCATGTTCTATGTATATGTATAAGCTGCATTTTTATTGACAACCAGACACACCAAAGGTAATGTGATTTGGTTCTCAAACCAGAAAAAAAACCCTAAGATTTAAAAAATACTTTCTATTCTAACTAGTTTATTCTTTTATTTTGCCAAAGAGGAAGCTGTTAGCCTTGAGCCATTTTATACTGAAAACCTATTTCCTTAAAATAATCAGTTCATCGATCAAGATTGAAATGTTCTGCTTATCTATTTGTATTTTTTAAAGTTCCAGTGTATGAATCTGTTCTTAACTAGCCATAAATAAATGTTAATGAGAATTTTTTGTAAAACTAATTACAAAATTGTAATAAAGAGTACTAGAAGTGATGTTTAGAGTAGAGAGGAACACATTCCTTTAATCTCTGAACTGACATAGATTGGCTGCCTAAAACTTGGCATTATTTCATTGTACCATTGTAAATGGTACAATGTGGTATTTCTATAAAAATGCATACTTGTACACAGGTAGTAACTGACTGAGGATAGAAATTGTACATTTCAACATGTGATCAGAAAAAATGCCAAGCAAGTTGGTGAGTTTTTATATATCAATTAATTCATTCAATCCCCACAATAATAATAAAATTAATTCCATTTTTGTGCTTATTTTTATAGGGTATAAAACACTTACACCAAAAATAACTATTTATTATTGTCACAATTTATTGATGAATCTGTCTTCTAGTACAATGAAAGGAACAACTGTTAATAATAACAAATGTATATGTGCTTATATTGGTCTAGGCAGTTTAGATTCAGGACACCTATGCCCACGGGGAATAATGGCTAAGGAGGCTGGGGTCTGCCAATAAGCCAAAAGTAATGATCTGTGCGACTCATCACTGTGTGGGGAGCTCTGGAGTCCACTGTTCCACTGGGCGGAGTTTTGCATGGTTTGCATACGTGATTGCAATTACAGCAATTATTTACAAACAAACAAACAAGCAAAAGCAACCACTTACTGAGCAACGTATTTGTTTAGTGCTGTTCTAAAGACTTTCTATACATTCTCTCATTTAATCCTCACAACAACACTGAGAGTTAATGGTTTCCTGATTTTAAAGGAAAGGGTCTGGAGACTTTAAATCAGAATTCTCAAAGGTGGGTTTTGAATAGTGGCATTTTGAGCCAGATGAGTCTTTGTTCTGTCCTGTTTAACTAGATACAGTTTGATGTAAGGATTCAGAATATGGGCTCTGAGGCCTACAACAATTTTCCTGCCCCAGCTCTTACTCTTTGCCAAAATGACTTTTGTCCTTGTTTCTTTACTTCTTTGAATCTCAGTGTCCCCATTTTTAATATGGCATAATAACAGTAGCTATGGATAAGGTTGTATTTGAAGACTGAATGAGTTAATATTTATAAAGTATCTGGCACAGAGCATATACACATAATGTTTATTTCTATGATTATTATCTTGTACAAATATTTTAGAAGTTTTGTTGGGCTTTTCATAAAAATTATAATAAATTCATGTTTTTTGTCATCTGGTAATATTGTATTCATTTCCTCATATAATTTTTAGTTTGTTGGTTAAATATATTACTATACATTTTTATAATTCTGTGAAGACTTTTTTTCCCTATTCAGTTTCTGGTATTTTGCTGTCATAAAGAAAATGCTATTGATATTTGTATATCAATTCTATATTTAGTCACTTCATTAACTTCTTTTCTGGTTCCAGATGGTTTTTAAAGCAAAAATGGAATCGTTTTCGTTTTATAGCCCACACTAATTCTTCTTCAAAATACATATATACAACATGTAACCATTCTTTACCTCTACCTCTGCTAACCTAGCCATCCATTCCACACCTGATTATTTGCAAGCTTTTCCAGTCTCTGTGCTTACCCTACTAAGTCTGTTCTCAAGGGAATATATTATCAACTAAGGGTCATTTTTTTTTCTTCTGTATCTATTATAACTTTTGTTTTCTTTCATGTCTTCCTAAAAATACTAAAGCCTTCCCCTAATACACTGAAAAGAGTGGCAAGAATGGCCAACCTGTCTTGATTCTAATGTTAATGAAAATATTTATTTAATATAAATTAATACAAATACATTTATTTAATATAAAACTTGCAGTTAGTGTCTGTCAAATATGTTTTTATTGTGATTTGAAAGTTTTCTACTATTCACAATTTATTCAATTTTTATCTAAGTAGTTGGTTTTATATTGGTTCATCATTTATTAATATGATCATATGGTTTTTCTTCTTTTAATATTCTAAAAAATCATTCTTATAAACATCCTTATGTTCATGAACTATATCTCTACTCTACCATGAAGAATTATATCTTTTAATCCACTGATGGATTTTGATTAAATTTTACTTGGGATTTTTGTATTTCCCTTGATTTATGAGTAGAATTTGTCTTAACTAGTAATGTTTGATATTGCTATTTGAAAGAACTTTGGCACAAGATTTTTTCATCTATTAAAGATTTCATTTTTACAATTTTATTGAGATAAAATTGACATAAAACATTGAGTAAGTTAAGGTGTATATGTTGATTTGATACATGATTCCATTTCTTTTTTTGTGGTGGAAACATTTAAGATGTCTCTTAGCAACTCTGAAGTATATAATACAGTATTGTTAACTATATTCACAAGATTTAGGCTAGTCATTTTAGTATTTATTAGGGGGATGTCTGTCGTTTCAAGTTTTTTTACACTTGCATATATAAAATTGGTATTAAATGTTCTTTAAAGTCAAATATAACTCTTCTATAAACCCATACCATAGCATCTTTTTTATTGGTGAATGATAATTTTTTCACTTCTTCTGGAGTTATTAGTAAGTGAACTAATAACTAATTTCTACTTTTTCACTCAACTTTGTTAATTTACTTTTTTAGTGAGTCATCCATTTAATGTAGCTTTTCAGATTTAATTGGCATAAAGTTATATAAAACATACATTTTAAATGCATTTTTATCTATGATTATATCTTCTTTCTCACCTCTCACTATGTAAATTCATGATTCATATTCTCTCTCACACACACTCTCTTCTTTCTGAGAACCACCTTTTGGCTTTAGTTCTAAATTCTAATTTTGTTTTCGAATATAAGTCATAGTTTTTGTCTTTAATAGTTTTTACCTTATACTTTTTTTTGTCTTGCTTATTTTTTCCAGTTTTATAGATTGAATTATTGGTTATATATTTGAAGTACTTTTTTAGTGATTAGGTAATTTTAATGTATTAATTTCCTACCATGTGAAACTTAACTGTATCTCACAAATAGAACTCTCCTATTTTTATGAGAATTACTCAATCATGTGTCATCCTTCATTCTTCTATGACATGCTTGTCGGTTTGATTCAGACATTTTCTACATAGATTTTAAATCCTTTATAAGAATGTAGAGTCCCTGAAAACATATACATATTACCAAATAAGTTAAAATAAGTATCTATAGAATTTATATGCCCAGATTACCAAGTTGACTGATCAACTTGGAATGACCTTTAAAGTTTCTCCAGCCATTGAACAAGACCATTTGGCCAGTTCGAACAAAGACACACAAATTCTTGCAGTTAGAACTCAGAATAAAACAAAAATAATCATGTAGGCATATTTTAAACATAGTACACAACATCACTTGACATCTAAGAGCATGTGCTCTAGAGTTCGACTGTCAAAATTGAAGCCTTGGCTGAATATTTAGTTGCCATGTGACTTTAGTCAGATACTTAGCATAGAAAAATTTTATAACATAAAACAGACACAATAACAGTATCAACTTTTTATGCTTTCTGTGAGGATTAAGTAAGTGAATGCATAAAAAGCAATTAATAAATATAACTTATATTTAAAAATTTTTTCAATATATATTAGAGAATGCATAAACATTTTGATGTCCAAAGAGGGATCTAAAACTTAGAGTCTATAAATGAGTTGTATTGTGCTAAACTGAAGTGTAAGCCCATAAGCACTGTACAAAAACTATCAACTTATTAGTTTCATTACCTTTTCCAACAAGCTCAGACTCCAGCTGACACTTGCTGAGCTCAGCCTTTTTAAGATCCATGTCTATTTGTTGGCAGGGTTTCACACTACCATCAGGTTCTGTAATTCATGAGGTAGATTTAATTGGCAGGATTTAGTTAGTATGAACTGGAAACAGTCTGTTTTGCAGGGTTGGTTTATTTTTGTTGAAGGAAGCTGCGTGTCTGACAATTATGTTTACCAGTGAATTTATTTCTTTGGGATACTCCTTACGACTCTTAGGAGTAAGAAAGCAATCCTCATGCCCTCACAGTTTTTAAATTCCCACATGAGAATGAAAATTTTGTCTACAATACCAGACTTGTTTGTTAAACATAAAAGAACATAAATCCTCCTGAGTCCCCAGGGGTATGTTAGAGAAAGGGAGTGATCATTATAAACCACTTAGCACTCTGTGCTCTGTATCATGTTACCATGAGAAAGTGATGTTTGATTGGCTCATAAAATAGGTTTAGTAAATCCTTTAAATACTGATGTGAGCAATTGTGCGTGTTGGAAATAAATACCTGAGAGTGTATTATAAGATTACTGTGTCTCCAGAATAGTGACCTGGGCATGTGAAGATTTCTATGTTTAAGAATGATTATGTTTTGTGATTTTACTTTTCTGTGTCAAATGGTTTTATCATCTCCCTTTCATTTGACTAAGGCCTACAGATATCTTTTGCTATTGATTTCTCTCTTCATTTTCTTCTTGATGCTTTGAACTATGTTATAATATATCAACCAATCAACTTCTGCACTGAATCCCACATTCTGCAAATGGCATTCTATCAGAAGAAAAAAAAAAGAAAACTTCAAAAAATAGGTGACTTAATGCATTAATCTTTTCCAACCACACTCCAGATTTTCAAACAAGTTAAAAAGAAATACAGTGTCAAGTGGCAATAGTAGACCTTGACTTGGTCCATTTAACATGATCTCGAATATGATTTAAGTTAAAAAATACTATTTGTGTAAATATATCTTTTAGCATTGGGATTTATTGTTTTGATGAAGAAGGAAAACTAAGCCTTAGTAAATAATGATACTATTAATGATTTTCAATTCCACAGATAGCTAAACAGTTGTCAGGTGTGACCATAAAAATTAATTGTAGAATAATTGTTATATGTTACAACTTATGAAAAAAATCTTAAAAATGCATAATTTAGTATGAAACAATTAGTAGCATATGTTAGGTTTACTGTTTTATAAGCAAAGAGCATAGTACTTTTTTAGATGTTCATTTCATTTAACCTTCACGGAATGTAAAACTAGATTTTTAAAGCACTATGATAAATGTACGTGCCAGACTTGTATGAGCATGTAAAAATTAATTGCCAGAAGTCCACCTGTAAATCCAGAAATTGTTATAAAGATTAGTGAGCTATTTTTAATGACATTAAATTCAGTAGAAAAATCTTCATGAAAAAAAGCAGTAATGTACTCGTCATGCTCCTATTATTTTCAGGACAGTGATTTTTATATCAAGATATAAAAGTTTAATACTTATTTGTTTCTTAATAAATCTTAGCATTTATACTCAGATATTTCCATGTGTAGTAAAAAACTTCTTTTAAATTTACTCCAGTAAAATAGATAAGTGAGTTGTTAGTTTTAGGTTTGTTCCATGTGATAGTCTTTTCCCTTCACATGGTTCTATTAAAAAACTATAATAGTTATTTTGAAAATGGTGTGAAGAAAATTTTGGGCACTAAATGTTTTCCCCAACTGGCTTATTGAAAATGACATCATAATTGCCAAATCTATTGGATACTTTTTGATTTTCATCTTCTTCGATCTTTCTTGGCATTTGGCATCACTGACCAGCTCAGCTTGTGGTGGATATTATCTCTTCCTTGGGTTCTGTGCCATCACTCACAGTAGTTTTTTTTCTTGTTTCCTTGCCTCTACTCTTCAAGGAGTTTTTGTTAAAGGGTCCTTTCTTTCTGCCCACATTTGAAATGTGATTGTTTCCTGGCATTCCTCAAATATGTGATGATTCTGTCTTTGTTACTCCCTCATTGTAACCTTTGTGAGTATGCCTCATGTGCTGCAATGCTGACAAACTCAGATGCCTACATGGGCAAGTAATGTAAATAAATGAATATCATGGTATTAAAAAAAAAAACAGCATAGAAAGGCGATAGGGATTTTTAAAAACTATAGAGAGCATATCTCTTTGTCCCATTCCACTTGGCCCCAGCCTCATTTAGTAGAAAGAAATGAAGGCCCAGTGTTCATTCCTTCATTCATCAAACATTAATGTAGAGTTTACCATGTGCCTGGCACATAGGTGCTACAGATAAGGCAGCAAATTAAACAAAGATATATCTTCTCTTGGAACTGACAATTCTGGAGATCTGATCCCTCGTTGAGTCACACTAGGGCTAATGATTTTTAGCATTACCAGAACTTCAAGTTTAAAAAAACAAAAGTCCAGAAATCCAGATTTTTCTGTGAAATTCCACTTTTTAAAATGTTGGTTGAAATTTTTAAAGAAACATACTTCCTTTTGAAATTGTGCTTATCTGTTTTCAACATTGGCCTACAAAATAATATTAGATCCTCTGACTGAAATACCAAGTCCTTTTCACCTACACCAATTTTTCCAGTTTGATCTCCATCTACTTTTTGTTTCCTATCCTCCATTCACAATTGACCATGCCTGGCCCTTTCTTTCTTCTATTACATCTTATGGATTGTACTTCTCGCTAGAATGCATTTCCATTTCCCCCTGCTTCACCCCCAGTCAGTCAGTACTCATTGACAGCCCAAATGTTTCCTTGTAAGCTGACCCTAATCTCACTGTATAGAATTTCTCTTACTCTGCCAGGATTCCACACTATTTCCTACATCCTCTCATTAGAGCATTCACCAAAGTGTTTTATGGACCCTGAGCCCAAAGAAGCTATAGTTTTGTCTTTGTATCCTGAGAAAGCATAGCACTTTGCACCAAGCCAGTGTTTCATAAATACTTGTAGAGTGATTGACCAAGCCTGAAATCTTGCTCTTTGCAAACTAGCAGTGGTGGTGACCTACATCAGACACAGAGCAAACTATGAATAGTAGCTTTGTTTCACAAGTAAACAATCTTAATATAAAAATCACCCCTTGATTTAAAATGGTAATTATCAACTTCTGTACCAGGTATATCTGAAATAACTATGTAGGTCTGTTCTACTCAATTCTTCTTACCCCAGCCCCACCACTTCCTGGTTCCACCACACACATACACCAAACTTTCTGGGATTGTCTTATTAGCTAGCTTATGCATTTGTAATTTATAACCCTGGACTTGTCACATAATATAACAGAAATAGTCTCTCCCCTTTGTATTTGAGTTTTCTAATTTGTATCTTTCAAACTCCCAAGGCTATATTAAAAGGTAGGTATGGGGAAAGGGGTAGGATGTGGGATAGAGGTGAGGGGCAAACTTTATTAAGTGGCAGTTGTGTTTGAGGCAATATACATGTGCTGTCCCTTTTTTCCTTTCTTAAAACATCCCTGTACGTTAGGTAGCATGATCCTCAATTTAAGGGGGAAGAAAATGAGGCTGAAACAGGTGAAACTACAGAAGAAAGTTCTAGATTCTTCTTTAAGACAAAGATTTTTAAG
Organism: Cynopterus sphinx; assembly: GCA_030015415.1. Taxonomy (NCBI): domain Eukaryota; kingdom Metazoa; phylum Chordata; class Mammalia; order Chiroptera; family Pteropodidae; genus Cynopterus; species Cynopterus sphinx. The sequence goes on from CM057390.1 coordinate 58,604,743, forward strand.
TATAATTGGTTCATTATAAACGTGGTCCTTTTTCAACAATTTTTTTCATCTATAAATTCAATACTACACAAAATATATTATTTTTAGTTATCTGGTACTTACTGAATTTAGACTTTCTAAAAAAAACTACCACTGATTTTCACCTTCACTTTTAACAGAAGTTTTACAATGTCCCTTAATATTTGAAGTACAATTCATATAAGCAATCATCTGTGTGTGCAGTCATTTAAAAAATAATAAACATACTTATCTGCATGATATATGGAGCTGATGTAATAACAAAATAATCAGCATTAAAATTACATATTTAAATACATAAATAAAAATATACATGCACAATTACACTAGAAAAATAAAAGGAAATAGATATTTGCATCTTTTAAGTAGAATCATTGTGATAATGACAGCTATTAATTTAGATTAATATAAATAGGTTTAATTGTTTTAATTATGATTAAAATTTTATAAGCAGTGTTCCTGTTACAAATATGTTTTTCTTTTTTAAAATAGTAAGTAATGCTTGGTAAAGTTCCAAAGTATTAAAAATTCTACTTATTCAATTGTTGAATTTCTGGAAAATTGGTCTGAAACTAAAACTGCAAAACATATTTGTGTTTATACATGAGACAATATGAGGTTCCAGACTCAGATGAACAATAGCAGACATATTACGTACATGAATGTCCAGGGAACTACTTGAAAGGCATGGAGGGCATGGGACAAATACTCATTTTGGGACTATCTATTGTTCAACTTTCATGGATCACCACATCTCACAGCATCTTCCTCACCCTCAACCATTGAGACAACCTAAAATGCTTCTGCGGATTTCTGAAACATTCTCTAAAAGGGCAATATTGCCTAAATCCACTGCTCTATTCTTCCAAACCATAGTTAACATTTGTTAAAAAATTTAATTCTTTATTCCTTGTGTTTAAAGATTCTGTGTGTAGTGTAGTACGAAAAAAAAAAAAAAAACTATGTAAGAAATGATCCCTTTCTTCATGGATTTAAGAGCCTAAGTATGAAGATAGATCACTTACGTATGTATAGTTAATATTTAAAAAATGTGTTTATTAAAAACAAGAAAGGTGATGTTGAGCTGAGAACACCACGAAGGCAGTACAGTACAAAGTGAGATTTGAAGGATGTGTATATGACAAAGCGGCTCCAGAGAAGCAAGAAAGTAATGGGCAGTAATAATGGGAATGAAGATTGAAGTAAGGCCGTGATGTCCAAATGGAGATCAAATTGAATAATTCATGAATTCAGTGTCAGATATGGTTGCTTCATACAAACTGAGCTTTGAGATGGCTCTTTAGTGAATTTGGAATTCATTAACAGCAAAATAGGAGGGTTTAGAGTAAAAGACTCATATTTCTTTAGTTGGGGTGCATTTTCGGTGTGTCTCTTTTTTTTGGAATATTTGATTATATTTTTCCAGTTAAATTTGGTACGAACTCATAGCTGTGGTCCATGGGTTCATTGCTTCCACGAACTACGTGGAGCTTGAATTGCCAAAACAGCAGAACGTGACTTTGTGTCTCTTGTCTTTTTTCCTCTTTGCAGGTATGATTTTGTAGAAGTTGAGGACCCCAGCGATGGAACTGTATTAGGACGCTGGTGTGGCTCTGGGACTGTGCCGGGAAAACAGATTTCTAAAGGAAATCAAATCAGGATAAGATTTGTATCTGATGAATATTTTCCTTCTGAACCAGGGTTCTGCATCCACTACAATGTCGTCATGCCAGTAAGTACCACCTACAGTTTCTCTTATATAATTAGGTCAGTTACTTGTTTACTCACCCTTCTTGTTTTAAACAGGAGAATCCGGAAAACTGAAAAACTTTTTCTCTAGCTTGATATTTTTTATAAATGTCACTTTAATTATCACAAGTAACTTGAATTTCATCAATGTAGATCATTAGCCGTATTAAATACCTTTTAATGTAATGAAATGAAATATGTTTTGTACAACATTTAGAAGTTTGTATCCTGTGTGTCACCATCCAACTCACTGTCTGGTATTTCAGTGTTGAAATTACATAGGGTAGACACAGAATTTTCTCTTCAAAAAAATAAAGAAATTTGAGTATTTATTAGTCTTGCCATTTAGGGATCACCATCAAAATTGGAGCTATATAATATCTTACTAAATTAATTTCAACTGTGAGTCATACTAAATAATAAAGTATGATTTTGGTTTTCTAGAATTTTTGGTGACTCTTCTTATATGATACTCTTGCCTTTTGCTAAATGTTACTCTGACTTTAAAGATGTAAATTTTGAAGCTCAAACAGGATTCTGATAGTTCTTATTTTTAAATCCATATCCATTTTGGGGGGGGTATGAATATATTGCAGACCTTGAAAGCCAACACTATTTGGCATTAATAAAATTTTTATTAAATTCATGTCTGTATTGCCTTAAAAGTCCACACTTTTATGTAATGCTTTACTTTTCTTCTCTCCCATTAAAGTGGAGTCATACTTTCCTGAATTCACCAAAAATTTTCTAGATCTGTTGTATACAAAGTATATAACATATTTTTCTTATTTTTTTTTCTGGAGAAAGGTAAATATTAAATATTAAGTTTTTTCAACTCAATGTTTTAGTAAATATATTTTTAAAACTAATCTATTTTCCTACTTAATATTTATACTGCTTGTATAATATTTACGGCCTTTTTTTTTGCCCCCAAAAAGTTTTAAAATTCTCACTAGAATTTAAGAAATCTATTTTTTCTCATTATAATTGTTGTATTTTTAGTTGAATCATGATTGCTTTTACCCTTTGTTTTATATATTATTTCAAATATTTGTACCTATTTGTTGCACTACAACAGAAATATTGAAAACCCTTTTGAATTTTTATCACATTCTGCTTATAATAGTAATTCAGAAGTACTCATACAAATATGATGATGTCATCTAGTATACTTTTTAAATATGACCAATTTTTTTACTATCTAAAATAATATAAAAATTGATATTTTTAATAATTTTGACAAGGTGAGTAGCAAATGAGTAATAGGCACACCAGAACATACCACATGTTGTGAGCTATATGTGTTATCATGTAAACTCCTTTTGGATATAAAAATGATGCACATAGCAATCTAGCAATTCATGTGTCAAATTAAAAAATATGGAATTGATGTTTAAATTTTGAAATTTAGATATTGTTTAAGATACAGCTAAAAAAGAAACAAAGCGCAAACTGAAGTTTGAAAATGACAATTTATTCATTTAGTAACAATCATTTATTGTGTAAAACTGAAGTTAAGGGAGATAGCTCTAAAATATATCCTATAAATTTATCTTGTAAACCTTGATCAATTTCCTTATGTAGATTATTTAAGATATTCATATCTCTATTTAATATGAAATACTTTTTGTCAGTACATATAGATTTTCCATTATTTCCTTTGTTAATTTTGAGAAATGTTTCTTAGTTTAATAATTTTGTATTTAAAGTTAATAAAATTTATTAATTGCAACTAGAAATGAAATATGATAATAGTAGACAAGGATTTAAAAAATGCTACTGATAGGTAATACAGTGACACTGATTATTTATTTGCATAAAGCCACTAAGAATCTGTTTAATACACTTTCGAAGTATCCTACTTCACAGAATTTGTGGGGTTATTTGTTCTTTGTTTCTTTGTTTTAAGTATAAGATGGCCTTGGGAGCCATGGCTACATTTTCACAAAGTCGTAGAGTCTACATTTGTAGTTTGGTTTATAGAATAACTATGTCCTTAAATACTTAGATACAAAACAATTAAATTTATCATAAAACACATAATGGTAGGTCTTATGTCATAACAAAGGTTTTATTTATCCTAAACTTGTAATACAAATAAACTTGAAACTGAGATTTTTGTATTTTAGATGAACCACTCTCTTACTATTATATTAATTTAAATGTGTATAAATAGCAATCTATTCACATGTTACAGAATAAGACAAAAGCTAAAATGTATACATGCCAACATCAAGGGTTGTCCTTTTCTGATTCTGTGGCCACATGGGTTATCTGTTGTGTAACCCAAAGAGTTGTGTGGATTAAATAAAATATCTAAAGATAAAAACACAGGAAATTTATGGGGCCTAGATCAGTTCTGGGCACCATAAAGGTTGTTAATAAATGCTTAAATGCTGAATTGATCATATAACTCATTCACTTGAGGTTAACTCTCGAAGGATTCACAGACATTTGTATTTTTATCTGTAAGTTTATGTCAGATTCATAAGCCTTGAGATGAATTAAAGAACTGTAAGGACCTACTGTAAGTACCATCCATCCTGTTCAGTAAGAAAGGCTCTACCACCTGGGTTTGACCTGTTACCTAAGATTTACTGTGACAAAGACCAGAAACTGCATCTGAGAGACCTTAGGTGAACTATTTATCACTGAGTGCATAATGAAAATTAAATTTAGTATATTTGTAAATAGTTATTGAAATAATTTGATAAGTTATAAATGTGAACTTTGATGGGTTGAATGATGTTCTCCTGACATCTGTGGAGCCATGTTTCGTATGGCAACTAAGGTGCCCTGTGATGGACTGAGGAAAATGGGAATATGCAGAGAAATAGCATAGGGGACCTTATATTAATGAGCTTTATGCTTAGGAAAACAGTAAGCTTTGGGCTGGAAGAAAAGAGAACATGACAGTTGGGCCCCACATTGCCTAATAAGTGTGACTTGATGATTTTAATTTGCAGGATTGTTTTTTGGAGTGATTATTGATTTGTGAATTTACAATCTCACAAGCCTTGATTCTTTAGAGTTTAAATTTATTTTGACAATTTATCTGCCATCTCTTCACTTGTTCTTTGTCTTGGTTCCATATATCCATCTCTCCTCCCTTACAGCCACTCGTGCTAAACGCAGTAACTGCCCCCAGAAGGGCAAAATTTGATGAGTGAAAATTTGACAAGGGATTTTGCTTTTATGCCTTACAGAATGTTTTGAATTATCATTGTGTATTGCTAAGTGACATTTCTCCTTTACCTACTCCCCGCAGGCAGGGCAGCCATCCATCAATCTTATCTGTGTATCAATGAATGAAAGCCTAAGGGAAGAAAGTTTGCCTTTTGGAGAAGACACTTAAAAGTTTTTGTGTAATTTGCTCAGGGGCAAGTGCCCTCCAAACTTCCCCCTCACCATCATTTCTGATACTTTTTTTTTTTTGCCAAGAAGGGACTTCATCATTAGCCCACCCAGTTCCCTAGAGGCAGTGGTCTCAGTGACTGTAAATCCACCTGTAAAATAAGACCTTAGAAGCCACTGGCCATGATGATGGTTTCTCAACTTTGTAATGATAAGAATGACATTAACCACAAGTCCTTAGCGAACTATTAACTTCCTACTTTGAGGTTTGTCACCAACCGCCTAATACAATGCCAGACACATTGCAGCTGTTCATTAATATCGCATAGACATTTAGCCATTTCTCTTTTCAGTTGTCTAAACCCATATGGAATTGCACTAACTTCTCATTTACTATATGTTACCTTCGCTGCTATTGCACAATAGTGATGATTCATAAAGTAGAAAACTGAAGAATCACATATTTTCCTGGTCCTGATATATCAGGCTATTACTAAAAACACATTTTTGCCCTACCTAAATAATTGAACTGTTTTGGGTTTGTTTGTTTGTTTGTTTGTTTTTAATTTTATTTTATTATTTTATTTTATTTTATTTTTATTGAGGAGTAGAACATCCAGCTATCTAGGAGTCTTAAAGAAATTAGTGCTACTTATGACATTATAACCATTAATGTATATAATCATCTTTACCTGCTTTTTGTAATTAACTTAATGAATATTTTGCACTTACTCATACGCAGAAAAAAACCTGAGTTTAATCACATTTTTTTTCTGGCACAATTATGGAGAAAGTTTATTTTAATATTTATTAAATATATCTTTAATGTAAGAAAGATAACTTTGTAGCATTTTGGGGAAGCATGAATGGATATTTGATTTTAGTCAACCTTTAATAGAGGTTCTGATTACTGTGTATCTTAGTGATGGAGTTTTAATACATAAGGTAAAATTCTCAATTTTTGCCACACATGTTGCCAATAAAAATTATGTTCACCTTCGTAATATGATTTATTCATTCTTTTTCTCTCAACTAATGAATAAGATCACATAGTTAAACAAGGAATTACTATCTTGAATAAAGTGATGCTGATCTAATATTGAAATATTACATATATTTTTTATATAGATATACTTTCCTCTGTAATGCTATGATTTCAGTATCATTTTCTTGGTTCCCAGGTAAATTGAAATAAAACATATAATTTATCTTTCAATTTTACTATTGTAACGAGATTATAGGCTGTTTTGGTTTAGAAAAAATTTTAGCATATTTACATGAAATTATAGCTAGTTGTTTGTAGCTTAAAAAACTAGTACTAGATTTACATAAATTAAAATTTTTAGCATTTTAATGATATTTTGAAAATCATTTTGGAAAAAATATATTCTCCAGTTATGCCCCATTAATAAATAATGAAAAGTAAATCATGCAAATTAATGTCAAATGATATATATGCAGCTTTTATGATTGTGCCTAAGGAGTTAATAATGTCTTTGATTTTTCTTTTTCATGCTAAAAGAGGGGGGAAAAGGGGGCTGGTAGATTAGCAATGAGAGATTGTTTGGGAAGAAATGAAGCAAAACTGAAATAAAACAGTGCAAGCTTGTTTCTGTTTGGAGGCCACACACATTGAGAGCCCAGCACGCATTTCGGATCTCTTAGAAAGAAAAGAAAATTTCTTGTTTAATTTTGGATAATTTATAATAGATTATGTATGTTTTACTCTGTGTACTGTAGCATAAGCACCATTATTTAAGAATGTTAAGAAACCTAGACTGAAAAAATAATATATTTTCTTTTACTATCAAAAGACCTTATTAAATATTTTATTTTTTAAAAATCTCAGCTTTAATGTAAAAAATATTGCATATTTTTGTCAATTATTTAAAAAATACCTATTTTTGAAATCAAATATGCAAATTCAAACCTGAATATTTTTAGTGGTTTTATTCTTCATATATCTAGAACTATTCTTCTTGAGTACAGTATTATTTGTAATACATATCTTTTAAAATGTTTATAAGATTTGAAGGGTTTTTTTTTCCTCCCTCCAATCTGGTTAATAGTTGAAGGATGATTAAACTACTTTCCAAGTAGTTTATTGAATATAGTAATATATTTTTAAGGAGTTTTAATCTAAAGTTTCTGATCAGAAGTAATAGAATAATAATTTTGACAGTTTATTCACTCTCATTTTCCATTTAGTGAATGAATCCGTTTAAATTGAGAAAAAGTTACCATGTACCATTGACAACATATATTTTTATCTTTTCTTTATTGCCCTAAAGGAAAAGCATGAGGTGACCAGTGAAGCTCATCTTTTTTTTTCTTAATTGCTTCCAAATTTGTTCTATTATTTTTATAATTTTATGTTTTCTTTTTTAATATATATAATCAGTGACACTTATTTGGACATTACATATTTTTAATTCTCATTAGTAAAATTTGTGTATGTAATCTATAAAGTGATTAAGTGATACTAACTAAATTGTAAGTGTTATAGCCACTTTATAAGCCCAACTATGTGTTTTCCTTAATAGTAATTTGTATATGACTTGTCCGGAGTTAAGTCAGTGCCCAGACAGTGCACACTGTAGAAGGGTGTATGGTTTCTGTGGGGAAGGCTTAAAAGGACACTTGATGCCTGAGGTGCCATTAAAGAATGCATGACTGATTGCCAAAGTAGTTATTAATTATGCAGGATACAGAGAACAAAGCAGCTCAGTGAATATTGAAGTAAGGGGGAGAAAAGAGGAGGTGGGATATTTTTTCCATCCTTCCTGATGTTTGCCAGTAGGTTATTTCACTGTTAATAACATGTAAAGAAAAATCTTAACTGAAAGCCAAATTTGCTTTCATGTTCAAGTTAAGAAAAATTCTAACTAACTCATACAAAGCATTATGTTCATCGATTCACTTTCTTAGGGAAGAAAAAAAAAGTAGCATGTCTGGAATAAAAATATTTAGAGAAATATCATAACACTAATCCCATAGAAAAAAATATCAGTGTCAGAATATACTCAAAGTTTTTAAAATTGTGAAACTTCATAACAAATTGCATTGCATTGCTCTATTATTCTAAATTGAGCTAGTGAATTTTAGGTTGAAATCTTTCAAATAAATTTTTATTTATCTTAAGATAGAATTAAGAGGAAAATCAGTTCTTAGAAGTTTTTGTATCACATAGAGACTGGAAAAAGCATTTCAAGTACTATATGTCAATACTATAGTCTGAAACACTTCGAACCATTAGATTTTTATTAAAATATGCAATGTGCTTGTATATTTATGCAGGGAGTTTTTAGATGACATTATTTTACTACATCAAAGAAATTAAAAAATTGCTGCTGAGACTAAATTCTTGCTTGGCTAAGAGCCATTTAATATATTTTTCTACCTAATTTCTACCCATGGACACATTGCTCTCTTTCCGTGAAGATTATGGTCTCTCTTTCATTAAAAAAAATTTTTTTATTTATTCCTACCTATCTACGAAAGAATTTCACAGGTGGTATGATTTGTAGTTAGAACAAAAATGACAGTTGGAACTATGCAGGAATGATAAAAGGCAGACAGACTATTTTAGTTGATATACAAAAAGTTTGTATAAAAAATGTATACTAATTGAAAGCTTGAAGTTTGATTGATTCATATTTTATATCTAAAACCACAAAGTTTTAAAAGCTTAGAGTTTATGTGGCAACCAATGGAGAGAATTATTATTCTCTAGAAGTGTGTTGTGATTTAAAATGATAAAATAATACTTTTTCTTCAATATCCTCATTAATTTTCCTTTTAATTCTTGTCAACATTTATTTAAAAATGAATATTTGATGTGATAGTATGTTGTGAGAAAATTCAAAGACATATTGGTATTTCCCTGTGTCTCTGAGAGTTTACCTTGTTTGAGAGAAAAAACGTACATACCTATATAAACACAGTCTGTGAATAAATGTCGCATAAGTGGTTTGGAAAGATTTTGATGATGAAGAAAGGCAATTGTCAAGAGCAGAGAGATGTCATAATTCTTCAATTAAAGAAAAAAAGAAAACAAATAAATAATCAAACAAAAACCCTGGGAGTTACCTAGTATAAATTTGATATCAAATATATTATAAAAATCTCTCAAGAACTTACGAAAAATGCATATTATCAGATGTCAGAGATTCTGATTCTCTTGGTCTGGAGTAGTGCCCAGTTATCTGCATTTCATCAAACGTGCTTGGAGGTTGTGATGCAAAACATTTTGACAATGAATTTGGGGGGAGAAATTGCTCTAAACTATAAACTGAGCAGGATGCAGAGAGTTTTACTACAAGATGTTGGGGAAATATTTTCACATTCAAACAAACATGAATATTTTATAGAGCAGATTGGAAACTGCGTGCATATAACAGCTAACATATCCATATGTTCTTTATTTTTCAGGACTGCAAAAAAAGAGGGACTTTCTCATAGAATTGGATGGATAGATTTCAATTTTTAGTACTTAAATTTATTGTACTGACTTTTCTAAGCTATATATTAAAGCCTATCAATTTTGTCAACTGTCAGTATCTGTTATCCATTGAACTAGGATAAATGACAATCTACCGCCTTTTCTAGTTCAACACTAAGCTTGTCTGATAATTCACAGATGTCATAGTTCCAGCACCGAGGCACTGTTCTAGACTGGATATTCATTCTACAGTGTGATAAGACACTGATGATAAAATAAGACAGTTCCAACCATCAAGAAATATTCTTTTATTCTCATATTCTTTTTTTTTTTTACACGTAATTTTAATTTTTGTCAGAGTTATACTTGTACATAGTTTTAAAAGGCAAATATTTCTTTTAGGCTTGTTATAAAGATAGTTGCCTCCACTTTCCTCTGCCCAAACTATTTTCTTGCTCCTTAGAGGCAAGGCCTTCCTGTTCTTTTCATGGATTCTTGCAAAATTGATCTCTATAACTTCATATAACATGCTTTTGTTGATACTTCTTGATTTTTTGGTCTTAAGATTTATCTGTGGACTTCAACGACTTCACACTCTAGAAGACGAGGCTTTTGCTTTCTTTCCTCCTTCTGCTTTTATCACACATGTAGACACTTCCCATCACCCCATCCTCTACTAGCTCTTAATTATATCAAGATCCAAACTCACCATGTACATCATAGTGGCCAGGTATCATTTTTTACAACTCTGCATTGAAGTATGCTCTGTAACTCCATTTTATTTCCTGCCCTCTTTTTGTTTTGCTTTCCCTGGAGTTGTTATTTCTCTGTGTGTGTGTGCTTTGCCCTTTTCTTACATTAGAAGTCCTGTTTGCAGGGTTTTTTTTTTTTTTATCTTCCTCTCTCTTTACTTCCTTGTTTAAGAAGGGAGTAAAAGTCCCCATAAACTCACTGAGAAAAAGGAGCATCAGATATAAAAATTTCGTGACTGTGCATAACTTAAAATACCTTTATTTAACCCTGAAACTTTAATGAATACTTGACTAAGTCTAGAATTTGAGCTGGCCACTTAGAAGCTGACTGGACATTCTGTGCATATGCATGGCCTTGCTTATCATGGTCTTTATTGTGAGCTGGCCAGGTCGATTTCTGGAAAACTCCCTTATATTCTTAATATCTTTTTAAGGCTCTAATCTTGCCTGCCATTCTCTAAAATGAGAGCTGAGTGCATTAAAACCAATCCCGTCAGTATTTAGTACCCTACCTGCTCCATCCCACCATATTCAGAATAATATCACAGTTCCCAACTCACTTGGGTTCTCCAGTCCTTCAATATTCAGTTTTATTCTGTTCAAGGAAAAAATCTGAATGAGGAAAAAGTCAATCTTCTGCCAAAGTGGAGAAATAGACTTGGGGTGTCTGACAGCTTCATAGTTTTCAACCAGTCCTCCTGTTTTTAGCCCAATTGCCATTCTCGTTTCCATAGGGACCTGATGCCACCAGATCCCAGAGCTTTTTGGTTGTTCTTCAGTGTAAATCCAGTTCCTTCTTGGCTTTGCCCCCTGCTGAATTTTGTCAGGTCCACCGGTTCAATGAATGCACATCCACCTGCTTTTCATTTTCCAAAATGTTATCGCTGTTGTCTCCTTTCCAATTTTTTTTTTACCTTAAAGGACTAAGCATTTCAAAAAATATCTTTAGAATCAATCATTGGGGAGAGAACAGAGCTAAAATCACTATCTTTTCATTTTTATTTATTTTATTTATCTAGCAATGACCTTATTAAAGGCTGTTTATATTTGATTTAAAAATATTCAGAAACACTATATAATTATATTAATCCATAATATACAGTAGTCTCTCCTTATCCACGTGGGATAATTTCCAAGACCCCCAGTGGATACCTGAAACTGTAGGTAGTACCTAACCTTATACATGCTAGGTTTTTACTGTACATACATACCTACAATAAAATTTAATTTATAAATTGGGCACAGTAAGATATTGGCAACAATAATTAATGATAAAACAGAACAGTTGTAACCATTATTGTAAGAAAAGTTATGTAAATGTGGTCTCTTCCTCTCTCAAAATATTTTATTGTATGTATAGCCTAGATACTGGACAAAGGGATGATTCATATCCCAGGCAGAATGGCGAGAGATTTCATCAGGCTACTCAGAATGATGTACAATGTAAAACTACTGAATTGTTTATTTCTGGAATTTCTTGTTTAACGGTTCTGGACTGTGATTGATCTCAGATAAAAGCAAAATTCCCTATGAGTGGGGGCTACTATAGGTACCAGGTATCATGCTCTGTAACTGGCTTTCAGGAACAACTCTCCATTACCTTCCCAGGTCAGATAAAAGAGGCCCCAAGAGAAGTGGCTTTGCATGGTTAGGCTAATATTACTTTTCTAATGTTAGTGATGCACAGATAGGGGTAGATATCGATTAGCTATTTAAATTATTTTAAACACTGTTTTAATATATCTAGGAGTATCTACAAAGACACCAACCATAATTCATCATTATGTATGTGTGTAAGATCATCCTGTGATCCATACATTTGAGAAAATGCTGTCCTCATAGTCTTCAGATATTCATGAGTAATGCTATTAGTGTATTTGAATACTTTTAACATTAAAATGAGAGCTTTCAAAACTTTACTTATTTCTTAACTGAGTTAACATACTTGTACTTTTATTTATTTAAGATTGCTTCGACATCAATCACATGAACTTGATTTTATGTATAATATAATGGTCAACTTTTATATCCTCTGATAGTTTTACAATTAAATCATAAGTGCAGTTAGTGTTATAGACTCTGAAGAGGTTAATTTTTAAAAGTCAAGTACATTCTAAATGTATTTGAGAAAGGAAATGATACATTCTAAATGTATTTGAGAAAAGTTAATGATAACTTGGAAATAGTTGAATATAATGAACATAAATTGAAAGATGTGCTGAACTTGATGGGTGCTATTATATCATTTAATTCCCCATGATGTAATATTATCACCATTTTACAAATTAAAACTCAGAAAAGGTCACATACTTAAAAGTGAGGATATTAATTAGGGTTTTTCTAATTCTGTGTAAAGCCAGGCTGCCTCTGGATTGGTTTGGTGCATGTACTATACTAGAAGATCATTGAGGAAGGAAGAAAAGCAAACAAGATTTCTCTCACCATTTTTTTTTAAAGAAAACACTTCACGATTTTTTTCTGTCAATTATGATGACATGAGTACTTGAGAAACTGAGAAGTTAGTGAACTGAATTAAAATTTACCACTTTTTTCTTTAGTATGTGATAGTGGTAATAAATCTTGAAGGTTAAATTGTACTTTCTCCACATGATTACCTTTAAAATGCAAATGAGACATAAGCTCCACTAAAAGCCACTTTCAAAGTGAACAAAATGTTCAAAAAGGTAAAAATTGATTTGTAGTCTGTATTTCACTGATCATATTTTACTTTGCAGTCCAAATTCCATTACTATTGAAAAATTACACATTTACTTGTGAGTATCTTAGCAATCTTTCAGCCCAAAGGATTTTTCAGAATTGTGTCATTAAGGAAACTGAAAATAATTTATACAAAGAAGTACAAAAATAAATTGAAAAAACAGGACTTAATTGGAAGTCTCCTATTAAGCACCTACTTAGTGAATCACTCTAAATACAGAAGACTCATAGTATTTTTAGTTTGAAATTATGCAGTTGCCCATAGTGTCTGAAATATAATAGGCAACTGATAATTTTTAAAATGAACAAAAGAGGAAACACAATCTAAGGAATACAGGGGAAGTTCCATTTTGCAGGTGTTAGCAGGGTGACTGCCTGTAGGCCACAAAAAGCCTCAGTGAACTGAGGGAGGAAATTCCTGTACCAGGTTGTCCTGTTTCATGTCTCCAGGGCAAAGGTCCTGTATCTGCTTAGGTGTTTCCACTCTAGCTAAGTAAATTCAGCTTTTGTTTAAAAATGAATAAAAGCAATTATGGAAATACCTGCTTAGTACCTTTTCTTGCCTTTCTTCACTGCAAACAGTTATTCAGAAGAGGGATTAAGGCTGTCATCTTTGCCTTAGAAGACTATATGAATTATTTTAAGTACTTCCAAAGCAGGTTTGCTTAAGAAAGCCAAGGTTTATGTTAAATCTTTTCCCCCCTTTGGAAGAATAATAGGAAAGTCGTCAAAGTGGCAATTATCTAAGACTCTAAAATAAAATCTTAAATAAGAATTGGAAATAAGTGCAGATAGCTCCAAGTCAGCCTAAGCAGTTTCTAATACTTCCTCTGAAATTGTGCTTTTAACTTTTACACCACTACTAAACAGAAAAGGCCTTTTTCCAGAAGAATAACATTTCTTAAGGTTAAAAAAAAGAAAAAGTAAAATAAAGGCACTTTCCTGCTGGGTATAAGTTAATGAAATAGCATTAAGTGTAATTAGTTGTTTTAGGAAAAGACATGTGAAAGACACTGAATTATTAGAGAGGCAGAGACACACTGCATGCCAAAACTTGACTTCCAATACCTGAGTGAAGTGGTTTTAAAATATATGACACATCCTTTGGATGAGATTCTTTAGAAGTCATCTTGAACATTCTGACACAAATATTTTTCTTTCTTTTTGGAATACGATGAGTGATGCTTTGTGGTATTCTAATCCCATTACTGATAAAAGTAATAAAAATAAGTCCCATGCCTACCCAGGCATACCGTGTTTTGTTTTAAACTCAGGATCCTTTCGGACTGGGTTTTCAGCAGGGTTCTGACTTCTATCTGAATTGAATGTTTACATGCTGCTTAGTCACCTTTTGGAACTTCAAAAAAGTGTAATATTTTATGACTAGATGTCAAGTGGAGCGCATTTGACTAATTCAAAGGTGTGCATTTGTACTGCATATTTAAATTGGTTTTCCTAAATCTTAAGATTATGCTTTTCATTTATATTCAAATTATGTTTTCTCTTCCAATAGAATCCCTAATTGTAGGAAAGGGCTAGGCTGTTTCCTCTGGCTGCCACAGTCTTTATTTGGCATGAATGGCCTGGCATAATTCCATGTTACTGAGGATTTAAGGATCTTAAATCTTTAAAAAGACATATAGTCTTTCGATATGATCTTGGATCTTCTGTTGCATCTAGTTTTTACTTTTTAATTTATATTGCAAGACTGGCAAGATGCAATTTAGCTTAAGTAGGTATTCAGTCATTTGATTTGAAGATACGTGTCATTTTGTGTTTTAACTCTTAAGTTTGTATTAAGCTGGCAAAAAAAAAAAACACCCATAATCAACCTACTTACATAAATAATAATAGAACACACAATTTCTTGAACACCCTACTGCTGTATTGAGTTCTTGATTTATGTCATCTCATTTAGTCTTTACAATAGCTTTGTGAAAAATTCTTCCCATTTTACCTAGGAGGAAGTATTCTCGGAGAAAAGATGCAACTTGCCTATGGTTCAGAACAAATAAATAAGAAAAATTATAGTCAAACCATGTATTTCAAGCATATTATATAATATTTCCTAATCATTTTTGCTCAGTAAGAACTTCTTTAACATTCTATTTTGAGGTAATTGCAAATTGACATTCACTCATAAAGAAAATCCAGTATACCCCTCATCTAATCTTTTCCAGTTGTAACATCTTACATAACTATATATAGTATGATATCACAATCTAGAAACTGACATTGACACACTCTACCAACTTCAAAAAATTTTAAAAAATAAAATAAAAATATACCACACCATAGAAGGTATTAGTTGAAAAGTGTTACATTAAAAGACTTTCATAAATAAAAGTTAAAAGGGTGTTTAATTAATACACAGTTTTAAAAATGGCTCAACCAAAAATAACAAGGGAGAGCATACATTTTTTTATATTAAGAAATGGCTTCAGAATATCAGTTTAGGTTAGGAGGGAAATTTCTCTTCTGAACTGGTTGATCTCATAATCTTCATCTAATATTCTGTAGTGTGGTAGAGAACCATTTTTGCAGCTTAGAATAGAACATTTATCATAGAGTAAAGATTATAAAAATCAAAAATAATACCGCAAATCACTCCTTTTGATGTGGGATTCACAGTGAGTGTGTGAAGCATAAATAGTCACTTTAAATCCATGAATAAGGCTTTGCAGCCTCTGCGACAGAGATTAATGAAGTTTTAGGATACTAAGAGCTCAAGATGTAATCTATAGTTTTAAACCTATGTCAAGATTCAGAACTGATTGCTTAAAAAGCCCTTCATTTCTCCAGAATGGATTGATGACTAACTATAGTGCTACTAAATGTCTTCTCATACAAAATGTATATAATTTGGTTCCAACAGGGAGTATTTACATATTAAGTGTGATTTTGTAACATCTAAAAGTGTTTAACTTCTTACATATTACATATATGAAATCAGGGTTGTATTTTGTATTTCTTTTTTAAAAGAATGATAGTCACAAAAAAAGCAAAACACAATAGCATGTGTGACATTTTCAGGATATATTTTACTTTTAGAATTCAGGGGCAGCCAGCTCATGAACACATGGGGGCTAACAGCTGATTTGTTAGTTGACTAGAGTAGTTCAAATGGAAAGTCAGAAAAAGGATGCACGTATTCTGTAAGCATTTAATTAATTTCAGTGCTCTTCAATGAGGGCCAAGACCTTTTCTTTAAGTAGGGATATACTGATTGGAGCTCTGTTGTTCTTTTTCCAAAAATCATAGCCATAATGCCTTAATTATGACTTTCAGTTTAGATCTCTTTAAGTAAAAATGAGAACTCAAAGATACCTTTAAAGCAATCTCAGTACAGAATTCCTCTGGGATTTTTGTGAGGTTTCTTCTTCGGTATTTTATAGTTGTCTCTCATACCTAACTGAACATTTTTTTTAATAGTCACTCATCTGTATGGAGTCCTTCCAAAGCATTTATCTCAGTTTTCAACGAGACAACAACTCATATGATTGTGTTACATAATATTTAAAACCCAAAAATTACAATGACAAGTACTACTGATATAAATAGTTTGGAGAACTGTCCTTGGTAAGTGTAAAATTCAACTGGTGGAAGCAGAAAGGATGCAGTAGCATTCACTGAGCACTGGGTATTGGCCAGTCACTGTGCTTTGCATGTGTAGGAAAGTTAGCTAAGCCAGGAGCTAGGTTAAGTGAAAGTTGTTTAAGATAATGACTGTTTTCCTTTGTTCAAGGCTGATATTGATATTGATATTTCCTTGCGGCCTGTCAATGAAAAATTATAAATTAAGTGCACGTGGCCAATAGAAAGGTAATCGATAACTGTGCTTTGGTATGTATTTCAAAGTAGCTAACGTTATGCCTGACACAGTGCACCATTTATTTTTATTCTCTTCTGTAATTTTTTTATGATTTAGCTTTATTATTTTCAAGCTGTAGAGAATAGCATGGATACTTGAAAGTCACTGGGAGTTTGAAAGAGTGA
Organism: Cynopterus sphinx; assembly: GCA_030015415.1. Taxonomy (NCBI): domain Eukaryota; kingdom Metazoa; phylum Chordata; class Mammalia; order Chiroptera; family Pteropodidae; genus Cynopterus; species Cynopterus sphinx. Next base: position 58,621,771 of record CM057390.1, read on the forward strand.
GTTTTCTATGAGTTGAATATTCTTTATATAGAACTCTGGATAAAGATGGATGAAGAAATATTTTTATCTTATTGAAAAAGCAAAATGGCTTTGAAAAACATTAAATGTTCACCAGTCATGGAGGGACAGGGTCCTTCCCTTCTTCCCTCCCTCCTTCATTTTTTCCTTCCTTCCTTCCTTCCTTCCTTCCTTCCTTCCTTCCTTCCTTCCTTCCTTCCTTCCTTCCTTCCTTCCATCTTTCTCTCTGTTCCTTTCTTTTTTTTCCCTAAATACTCCCTTATCCTAAACTACTTCTTGACTTGTATTATTTTCAAAGCTAATATTTTAGAATTTTGTCATTACTTTACCACCTCATACTCAGGAAAATGCTACGTTTTTTGTTTGTTTGTTTGTTTTAAGATTTCTCTAAGTTAAAATGTCTCCTTAGTTCAAATCAGGTATTCTATTTTCTAACGTAGAGTATCCTCTTTTAATGTAGGCTGTGCTCTAATTTGAAGGAAGAAGGGTGGTTGTGTTTGTGAGCTATAAGCAGCTAAATTGCATCAGCTTCCCAGTGCATCAGCCACCTCATGACTGTGAACCGGTCAAGTACAAGAAACACAGTTTAAAGTGAGCTCTGGTTATTTTCCTTACGAGTTATTGTAACCCACACATATGCTTGAATATAACAGTGTTTTATGGTAGAAATTATATTTTTTATGTTGGCAATTGTGTTTACTCCCCTAAATTCTTGGTCTCTGCAGAGGTGACCTTGACCAAGATTCTTTCTTGAGGTCTCACTGCAGGGCGTTGTGCTCTTGCAGCCTTGAGTGCTACAGATCTGCCTGGAATTCTCACTCTTCCACCCATCTACCTGTTTGACCCTGGGCAAGTTTTCCTACCCACAGAATGTGAATGACAAAAGTTTCTGCCTTACGGCATTGTGAGGATTAAATACCAAATGTTTAGCTCAGCATTTGGCAGGCAGTAGTGAAAAAATGTTACCTTTATTTTAAGGTCAGATTACTGGCATGTCTGATTCCAAACAAGACCCTACCATAAGAAAAAAATTTTAAATGTGATTATTTACACACACATAAACATACAACCATCACATTTTATAATACAATATGTATGTATATGTGTGTATCATGAAATAATACTTAATGTATGAAATCAGTGTTATATTTTCTATTTCTTTTTTTAAAAGAATGATAGTCACACACACAAAAAAGAAAGCTAATCACAGGGTACTAAATTGATTTCACAATCTACTGAATATGTTATAACTTGAGTTTGAAAAATCTGACCTAGATTGTAAAAGTTGTATAATTTGTAAATGAAAGAGTACACTTTTTTGGCCACTACACTTTTCTTTCTGGAAAAATAGCATATTATATTAAAATATGTAAAAATTCATTCTTAACAATCCCCCAAATTGATAGTTAAAAACACTTTCCATTATAACCTGCAAAACCTGAAATGAATTTAGAAAATCTAGTTTCAAGGTCTTCCATGAACATTGGCCTATGTAAAACTTATTCCTTCTAGAAACTTGTCCTCAACTATCACTTTTCACAATAGTAGTGATGCTTTAAAGACAATGGGAACTGTTTATTGAATGCCTACATATACTGTACGATGTTAAAATGGACAACTTTTGCAATGATACCCAATTAGTTGTTGCACTTTTCCACTGATCTTTGAAGAACTCATCAATCTTTTAGTGCAGGAATTTAGGGGGAAATTGGTGGTATTTGAATCAACAGAGTCCACTTGCCCCCATAACTGGTGCTAATGGCCATAACTTAAAGTGAAGATCACTTCCTGCCTACCCTCTTTCTATTTTTACATTTTTAGTAAAACCAAAAAAGAGGCTAGAGCTACAGTTTATGGATAGCTATCTCATGGTGAAATTTTTTCTCTGTTTCCCGAGGTATAATTGGAAACACAGATTAAAGGTTTTTGTAAAGCACAGTGTTTCATTATTTGGACAGGTCTCTAGACTTCGTGAACTACACACACTACATGAAGTTGGGCCTTTGTGGTATTTACTCTCTATGTATTGATGGCATTTCTGCCTGAAGAAAAAGCATTTTTGGTAAAAATAACTTGTCAGTTGAGACTTTTGGCTTGGGAGACGCTGCAGTTTCAAAATATTTCTCTGCTCATGCATGCTCACCTATTTCCCTGTACTACTTATGTTTGCTGATATTAACATGTTTGTTTTTGTTTTTAAAAATCTGCTCTGTGATCGTCACTTCTGTATTGTATTTGTGTAAGGTTACTGCCATGCATATGTTTTATTACTTTCAGAATGCTTTCATGGGGATATACATAATGCTAAGTAATTAAAGCTTGCTATTGTTCACGGAGTGTGACTTTTAGGTTTTAATTTAATTCCAAATTTGCTCAAAGGTCCCACAAATATGCTGCAATTTCATTGATAGTATGAATAAAGTATAGTATTACAATTGCATTTTCCTCGATGTATTTGAATGTGACTCAGGTGAATTCTGGTTTTTTAAATCTTTTATCCCAATTGTAAAACATACAGATATTAATATTTATTTAATCATTTCCTACCCACCCACTCATCCCACTGCTCTGCTTTTGTGAGGATTAAGACATTCAGTTTGTTGTCACATTTGTTTTAAGCAAGAAAGACGTTAAGCTTTCTTCTTCATCTTTGGTATTGAGAGAAGGCATGTACAGGTGTTAACCGTGGTGAAACTACTTTAGATATATCTCTTTTAATCTCTATGAATAATGAATGGAGACTTTCATTAGATGTATCAAAGTGTCCAAGCCTTCCCCAAATAGATTTGACAAAGTCGATGGCCAAATGGAGATTAGGCTTTCAGGCCCATCATAGGCAGGGTGTTTCATCGTTGCAACCACAGCCATAGGTATTATGCAGCAAGTACAAGTTTTTAATATGTTTTATTGCATCTTTGTAAGGTTACCATCTCTAATATATTCTGTTACTTTTATAATAACCTTGTTAGGGTATACTTAATGGTAAATAATTATTTAGAACTTAGTTTTAAAGACATATAACTAATAGAAAATTTTTGTTTGCCTTGCTTTGTATTGAGCAGATTTTTCCCAGTTAACATGGGAATCAGTTCTTCAGAATTAAAGCCTTATTTTAAATGACTTTTCTTTATGAACATGAACATAATGATGATTATATTTTTTGCAGAGATGATTGCACTTCATCTAAATGCCTTGCTATGCAAGACTATCTCATTTGCTTTTGTAGTTTCACTTCCTAGCACATAGTAAACACTCCAAAATTTTAAGTGAATAAAGGAGTGCTAAATAACAACTTTCGGGGATGCTCTGGTGGTGAATATTCCCGTAATGTCCAATATACCACAGTCAGAAGTAGCTCTGGCTGGAAAAATGCCAGCCTCTGCATTGTATATGGTAAACAAATTCTAAAGCCTGAAGCCAGGGAGCAGCAGCCTGTGCCTGTGTAAATGTCGATCCTGGGAAAATTCTCTGTGGTTTGTGGGATAAATCATTGCCACCTTCATGACATAAAGTTGATGCTTACCTAGAAACTAAAGTTAAGTGGGGAAAAAAAAAATTCAGGTCATTTGAAGTAATAAAAAATGTCCAAGTTCCCAATCCGTTAATTAATTTAATTACCCATGTCTTAATATCATACCGTAATATTTATACCTAAGTTTATATTATCCCTTTCAAGTTGCACGTACTTTCACATGCATTAACGTGTTTATTTTAATAGGTAATTATGATTTAAAAAAAAAAACTTCAATGAATAATTGGTACAGATACCTGTGTTTATTTCTCAAAGTTAATATTTTTATTTAGAAAACTTGGAGGGGGTAGAATTTGCACTACATAAAACTGGGGATTTTGGTGGTCAATTTAGGACAAGGATTCTCTTTGTGTTACTAATTGAATGTTTTTATTCTATTCAAATTCATAGAGTTTCAAAATTGAAAGAAATCTTTGAATTAGTTTTGTATATCTTCTATTTGATTCAGAATCATTTTGCTTTTTAAACAAAATGACTGATTTTTTACAAAATTTATGAATTCATTGTCTTTTAACTATTTATGCCACTTCATATTTAACCAATATAATGTTTAAAAATATATTTCTTGTATTAAACAGAAATCTCTTACTGGTGCTGATCTTTCCTTTGAAACTACATACAATAATTTTATGACTTTCTCCATTACTAATAATGCATAATCACTTACCTTACCAAATATATCTGTATACATTGTCTTATTTGAATTTCAAAACAATCTGTAAATTAAATAGCTTATGTATTATTATCTTTGTCTTGTAGATACATACTCTAAAACACAGAAAATAAGCAATTTACCAATGAGCATAATCACAAATAATAAATGGTGGATCCAGAGTCCAAGCTTAGGTCTCCTGATTCAAAATTCTATGTACTTTCCATGATACCATATTGACTCAAAAATATCTTTTCCCATTTTAAGTGATATTTCATAAATTCTTCACTATTTCAGACTGTATACCCTCAGTTTCTTCAGTTTCTCAGTTTGTCAGCCATTCCCCAAGTGACCTAATTTTCAGTCAGAGAAACTTTGTGGTGCTAGCTGTGTGTGTGTGTGTGTGTGTGTGTGTGTGTGCACGCGTGCGCACGCACATATATGTTCATATATGCCCTTGCACAGCTTAGAAAATACTTATAGCCTCTGGTGGCTACATTCATAAAATATTCTGTAATTATATCCAGTCTTTGCAATAGACACTTTTGGTTTTTCTGTACTTCACCTTATGTAAAGTTTACCTGTTTTCAAAAACATATGTGTATGTCATTTGTCATTTCAGAGTACGTGTTTTCCAAGTGAAGAACTCTGATCCTCATCCTTATTTTGTACATGGCTGTTTAATGAAATCAGGAAAACATTTTTTTCTAGACAGCTGTTTAAGATTCTTAAGTTCTTCTGTCTGTATTCCATATTTGGGTAAAGAGAAAACCTCATATCTTGCCGACTTTATCCAGTCTGGCAAGCATCGGAAATAAATGTTTTCAGGTTGTAACAGGGGACTCAATAAAACCTAAGAAATTTCCAAGTTCACTGAGAAACCCAGTTGATACAGGATTATACCATGCTCTGAATATCAAAGAAAGAGGTTAGCCCAATATCAACAATTATATAATTTTGTACTTTAGCCTGAAAACAAAACTAACCACTTCCTAGACTGTGAACAGCAGTAACACAAGCTGAAACCACAGTTGATCAGAGCATCTAAAACCACAGTTCTGCTGGTAATTATTTCCATATATTCTGCATAAAATCATCAGAAACCAGAAAGTATTTTCCTAGCAGTGAATAGGAAAGACATTTGGAAAGGTAAATTCATTTAAAAGTAATCATTTCTGAATAACATTTTTTAAAAGGTAGCATCATATTTATTGCATGAATATTCACATTATCAGGCTTAAATAATTTTCCTTAAAATTGTGATTTGTCTGAAACCATGCTGCTTATGCTGAAAGTTTCAAATTCCTCAGGAAGTTAATACTTTTGTCTTCTGTGAGGCTAATTAGTTAGAAAATGATTACAATTTTAAGTTCAGCATTTTTTGCATTGAATAAGAAGTAACATACCAAATTCATTGTGAAGACTAATACTCAATTCAAGTACGGATTTTTGGCCTGGCTGAAATTTGACACTTTTTATGACAAACTCTTTCTATCGGTTTGTCTTTAAAAATCTCTCAAATAGATTCATGTAGACGCGTGTTGAATTTCTCCTAGTGCAGTTCTTAAAGGTCCCCAGCCACATTCTGAAAGTTCCACTGATGTCAGAACTCTTGGGAAGTTCTGGCAACTCTTTATGGACACCGTGACATTCTTTGAGCTCACCATTTCTTTGTCTTCCCTTGTGCTCAGCATTGTCTCTGAGCTTTTCTTTGTTCCCATCACTATCACATTTGCCTCCTCTGAGCCCTTATTTTGGGGACTCTTCACCTGAGATTATCAGCAAGCACACCTGAATTCAGAAAGTTCTGGAAATACCCAACCAGAAAATTATACCCCTACACCACGTACGGTGTCCATGAATGAAATTCTGTTGTCATTCTAACTGAAATTGCATTTATTTTGGGTCCAAGTGTTCTGTAGTGCTATTGGACAGTTCATTCTATAGTTTCTTTGTTTATCTTCTCTCTGATCCTCTGAGACTACCAGTTTATAATTTCATCTCTCCTTGCAAACCTCTAGTGTCATTTCTCCCATCCTCACTCTCAGAAAGTAGTTATGCTTCCTGTTTCACAAGAATAGGAGCAATCAGAGAAGGACTTCCATAAGCCCTCACCGTGCTCTTTACCCACCTACCTCATCTGTACCTGAACACCTGCTCTTGCTTTCTAAGACCTTGTGTGCACCTTAGGGAATTAGAGTGCCTGCCTAATTTCATCTCTTCCATCTTCTCTTGTCTACTTCTACCCAACTGGTGTTCCCACACTCTTTTCTCCTTCCCGCACCATCTTAATATATTCTTTTTTTTTTCTTTTACTTTCTATTTATTGGTCCAGACTCCTCAGCATACAGATATTTTTCTCATCTTAAGAAAAATATGTCTTTCTCTTGAACCTACATCCCCATCCCAATACCAGTTCTGCTCTGTGCTCTCCTTTTCAAAACAGTTCCTTGTGTTTGCAGCTTCTAATTGCCCTCCTTTTATTCTCTCCTAACACTCATCAAGTTTTAGCCCCTACCCCTTCAGCAATATCATACCTTTTAATGTTTTCCAATGAGACATTGCCAGATCCGGTGGAAAATGCTATATCCTCCAATCAGACATGTCATCAGTGATGGACACACTCGATCTTTCATTTTCTCCCACTGAACGCTTTTCCCCCCTGATTTCCAGAGCATCACATTCTCTCCATTAAACTCCTACCTCACTGACTGCCCCTTTTCAGTCCCCCTTACTGGTCTCTCTTCCTTCCTGTGACCTGATCTGATAAGAATATCCCTAGGGTTCTTCCTTTTTTTTTTTTTTTTTTTTTTATTAAAACACTTTATTCAGACTTGGAAACCATAATGCTCTTTTGGTAATCTCATCCAATTTTGTGGCTTTTAGTACTATCCCAAATTTGTATATACAGCTCCTACATCTAACCTAAAATCTCCTCTTGAAAATCCACTGCCACCTCAACTTTTCCTTTTGAATTGCTGACACTACCACCCAAATGCCTCTCTGTTTTCACCTTTGCCTTTCTGCAGTTTCCAGCATGGCAGTTAGTATGACCCTTTTCAAACATTAATGAAATAGTATCACTATTTCATTAAAAATCTCCAATGCCAGAGTTAGCCAATAAAGATATAGAATGTCTAGTTAAACAATGATTTATTATCTTTTGGTCCATACTTATGCTAAAAATCATTTGTCGCTTATCTGGAATTCAAATGTAACTGGGCATCCTGTATTTTATCTGACAACCCTACTCCCAACTCACCCAGAGTAAGTTTGTAATCCTTATAATGAACCTAAAAGGTCCCATGTTATCTGGCCTCCTGCCACCTCTGACCTCCAATCCTGCCACAATGTTCTCTCCTTCCTCTTTCTTGAATATACCAGACATACTTTTCTGCCTCTGATAGTTGCCCTGCTCTTTCCTATATATAGGATAATCTTCCTCAAATAGCCACCTGACTTACATTCTTACACTTTTTAAGTTTTGCTTGAATCTCACTGAGGCTATCTCTGTCTCTCTTATCCCCTCCCTGCTTTACTTTTTTTTTTCTATTATACATTGTACATGGTTTTGTATATACTTTATGGTCTAATTCTCCCAGTAGAATATATACTTCATAAAGGCAGAGAAATGTATTTATTTTGTTCACTACTGTGCCTGGCCCATACTAGTCTCTCAGTATGTTGAATAATTGAATGAATATGTATCATGTAAATGACCCTTGGATAACTAAGATTCTATTAGTAATGGATGTACTTACTTATCTATCTGGTAACAGTTTCAGATTTTTCTCCCCTCAATACCCTCTCTGAAACCAGCTGAAGCAATGAGGATTTTTAGGGAGCAAGCTAGGGGTGAGGAATAAACATGATTCAAGAGCATTGGACGCTTAGGACAAAGGATGACAGAGCAGAAGGGCAGAGTAAAGAGCAAAGCAAAGAAAAGAATGTGGGAAAATACCTATAAACTGACCTTGAACTTTATTAAACTTAACTGTGACTTCGCATCTAATGAGTATCCTATGATCCATGATCCATGTGTCAGAGTCTACATGCAAAAAATACTGATTGTTTTAATAATCCAATTAGTTGCTTCTGGAGGGGAGAATTTTATCTTCTGTAAATACATGTGTTAACACTTTTTAGAATCACTCACAGCTCCTCTTTCTTGTTCTGAGTAATCCCTTGACTTAATACTAGCTGCTCCCTTTCAAGACGGTTATGGATCCGGTATTAACCCTGTATATCAGACTAAGGACTGAAGGGTCTATTTTTAGATGTTTATTAACCTTAAATTAGGAGCAACAAACAAGATCTTAGGCTGGTTGTTCTTTAGTCTCTTTTCCTATGCACAATGTACATACATGTCTTGTTTGCTTTATAGTTTAGTTCACAAGGGCAATAATATCCTTAGGCTGTTAAGGCTCATTTCTACATTGTTCTCAAGTACACAGAAAGTTATTGACAGTATAATGAACCATTGTAAATACATACAGTATAATCATTTATTTAACAATCTTCCTTTTATTAACATTTAAGGTTTTATTTTAATTTTACTTTTCTCTATTAATATTGCTACAATGAATATTCTTGAAGTGAACCTCTGATTATTTTCTTAGGATAAAATTCTGAATGTGAAATTATGAGATCTTAGAAAATGGGCATATTTAAGGCTTGTGGAAAATATTGTTGAATCATCTTGCAGAAATGCTGTGACATTTTTCTCTTCCATTCAGTTTATGAAAAGGATATTCTTGCCCTATCTTTGCCTATAGTGCTTATCTTAAAATTATTTTTCTTCATTAAGCCTTTTTTTCCTTATTACAAGTATTCCCCTTATTTTATTAAGCCTTTTTCTAATCTTCCATGTCATGAACCCATTACTTTTTCCTTCTTTTTTTTATCCCTGTCAAACTTAATGAAATAAGCTCTACTCACGTTCTTAATTTATGCATCTTTTCTTAAAGGCCCTCTTTCTTCCTTATCTTCTTCAATGAAACTTCAATATATCTAAGGAAGGACACAGAAAATCACTACTTTAAGTATATCTAAGGAAGGACACAGTGGCCTATTTGTATCCCTCTTCTCTCCCGACCTTTCCATCACTTTGATGTTGCCATCCGTCTCCACGTCTCAAAACTTGCGTCTCCTTTGGCTGAAAAATCACTAATGTCTCCTAGGGCTGCAGGTTCTTTAGCCATTTTGACTGATCTGTTTCAGGCACCAGGTCTGGCTTCTGTGCCTCAGCCGAGCATCCAAATACTGGGAATCTGAATTTCCTCTGCTTAAGCATTTTCTCATTTTATTTGTACTCTTAGTCCATGGCTCCAAGTGGCATGCATGTATTAATGACTATTAACTCTCTCCCTAGCAACTCATCAGTATTTAATGCCAGGGAGTTATTTGTAGTTGCTCATTGGATATATTCATGTCAATGCCTCCCACCCCCAACTCCTCTATTTACATGACTCAACTTGAATTTTTTCCTTCTTCTGTCCTTATCTAGTTTGTCTGTGCTGGGTAGTTATGTCACTGTCAACCAGTTCTCTCAAGCTAGAGATATCTAATGTCATGTTGGATTCTTCTCTCCCTTCTTCCCTATTCCATCAACTACCAGCTCCTGTTGATTCTACACCATCGTGTGCTTTGACACCCTTCTCTTCATTTCTTCTCCTCAGTCATGGCAATCAGTTCATAAAACGTACTCTTTATTTTGGCATTTTATTATTATTTTTTCTGCCAGTTCTTAAAAAATCATTAAGGATCAAAATAATCCAGGAGATGTGAGACTCGTCCTCTGCACTGGAAGTGTTTACAGGCAAGTGAAAGAGAGAGGTTCAATAATTTCAATTCAGTGGATCACTAGAGATATTAAACAGGATGATATAGAATCAGAGTGGGGCAACAAGCTTAATGATAGTCGTATGCACGGGGTTGAGAAGAGAGAGAGAGAGAGAGAGAGAGAGAGAGAGAGAGAGAGAGCGCAGTATGTCAGCGGAGTCTCCTGGAAGAGATGAATCTTCACAGAAGAATAGTGATTGGCCAAATGAGGAAGGGAGATAGGTAATTGCTGACAAAGGGAACAGCATGGGCAAAGGTTCAAATTCCAAAGTCTTATTTATGGCTCCCACTAGAATTTAGACACGCTTTCCCCTAATCTAGAATACCTCATATAAACTAGAAGTAGAAAGCCAAAAAAATAAATAAAACTTGATTGTATCCCACCTTTCTTAAAATCTCTTTTTACTCTCTTGCTGCTTTGTGATTAAATCCAAATTCCATAGTTTGGCACACACAAAGCTTTCCTAGTCAGACTCCACTTTGTCTGCTCAGCCTCACCTCCCGTCATCTGCTATCCCACCCAATGGTAATACTTTAGTCATACTCTTCCTCTTCTTAACACCATTCTCTTTTCCAGTTTAGGTTCTTTGTAAAGAGCTGAAATCCTCTTCTAATCTGTAAAATAAGTAATTTCTTATTTTCTAAATTCTAGATTACCTTTCACCAGTTCTTTGTAGTACCATTAATTTTTCCAGGAATAATTACTTGCTCTCACAGCACTTAGTTTTAACCACTGTGGTAGTCCTTACCCAAGGAACACAGATTTGTCCATCAAGACATTTTTTGATGTTTTGTTTGTTTGTTTGTTTCATTTCATATAATGACTTTATAAGCAAGGAGTAAGAATTTAGAACGCCAAAACTAGAGATGCACGCTAAGGATGTTATACCTTTTATAACATCCTCAGCATAGAGTGTTCATGGCCATACACATATCTAGACTTGCGTTCACTGAACTTCTTGTTGTGAAGTGCTGATTTCTCTCCCTCAGAACAGCTCCTGAATGTAAATGTTTCAGCAGAGAAAGAAGTTTGAACAAGGATTTTTCCTGTGGGGAAGGACAAGCTCTGATTTGCCATGTCACGGTTATAAGAATGTGGGGTGGGGCTATCAAGGAGCACTGACTAAGTAGATGATGTCACTAAATACAGCACAAACCAACATAAATCATGAACTAAAATTTTTAAAATAATTGTTTATCTTGACTAAGATTGATATAATGGGGATAATGAAGCATAACAAAAAATGTGTACAATAATTCCTGTGTGTATAATGCGTACTTGTTTATTAGAATATTTAATTATACTTCTTTACTTAATCCTTAAATGATTTTTAAGGTAGGAACTGTCATTTCTGCTTTAAACATATTCTTACAGACACATGAATGAAGTGTTCATCATGTAATTTACAAAAAAGCTTAATTTTCTTTGACTGGTAGGGCAAAGGCAAAAAACAGTGAGACCAGTTAGAAGACAGCTTGGCTAATAAAACAGTAAGTGGCAGTGGAGATGCTGGAGGTGATCTGATTCTCTTTAGGTGTTCTTAGATCGATTTTAATGTTCGACGGTGGGGTCAGTTTCCCATATTGACAACAAACAATTCTCTTGACTTCAGTTGGGTGTCTGATGATTCAATTCAATTCTGGCACTATCTACTTGGAGATAGCATAGGATTCCACAGGTTAAGAGTTCAGTCCTATTAGACATAACTTCCACCCACACTTCAGACACCAGTCGAAAGCCTAGGCTTTTAACTGGGCTTCTGGCTAACCGGTTACAAATTGGAAGTTCCAATAACCCCCTCTAACTCAGAATGTCATGCAGAAGTCCAGTTTGTTAGCTTCGCTTCTGACCAACTGGCTATAAATCAGAGGTTCCCATAATCTCAAGTTTGATTAATTTTCGAGAGTGGCTCACAGAACTCAGAGAAACATTTTATTCTCCTTACTAGATTCCTCATTTATTATGAGACTGTAACTGAGGAACAGCCTGGTGGAAGATATGGGAAAAGGGCACAGAGATCCATGCCTTCTTCAGACATCCCTATCTCCCCAAATCTGTGCGTTCACCAACCCGAAGGTCTCTGAACCCAGTCCTTTTGGGTTTTTATGAAGTCTTCATTACATAGGCATGATCGATTTGATCATTGGCTGTTGGTAGTCAATTCACCTTCCAGCTCCTCTCCCCTCCCTGGAGCTTGGGGGACACTGAAAATGCAGACCCTTAACCACATGCTTGGTTCTCCAGCAATGACCATCTTTAGGCATGGTCAGAATGTTGCTTCATCAGCATAACAAAAGACACCTTCATTGCTCTCATCATTTAGGAATTTCCAGGGTTTGGGGAGCTCTGTGCCAGAAACAGGATGAAAACCAAATACATATTTCTACTTATAAATTACAATATCACAGATTCTAACCCTAGTCTGAAGGTAAAATCAAGATAATTTGATGTAGCGTATGGGGTATATGCAAAGGATGACTCCAACTGATGGAGTTGTCATTTACTGAGATAGCAAAGGTTCAGGTTATAAATAGGAATTTGGTGGTAGTCAGTATGTACGTCACATGTAATGTTTTGAAACTGTATGAGATCAATAAAGGAAAGAAGGTAAACACATAATAGTAGAGATCCAGGCAATGAGCCTTAGACCACTCCAGCATATAGAAGTAGGGCGATAAAGAGGAACCAGCAGAGCTAAGGAGCATCTATTGAAGAAGGAAGGAAACTTGCAGAGCCACTTGTCAGTTAGAATAGAGACTGAGAAGCTGGACCATTAGATTCAACCATGGGATGGGGTGGTCATTAGTGACCTTTATACTTTACATACATGCTAATTACTTCCATTAGACTATCTTATTTTTCCCATCTCCTGAGGATTTTCTATTACTATATCCAGTTTCAGCTACTTGCTCACACTCTTTGTATACTGTCAAGCACGTTAAAATAAATAACTCTGTACCATTGTTTCTCACCCAAAATAAATGATTTCACACATACAAAATTTGAATAAAGTTGAGGGTCTTATCTGACTATTAAATTTATTGAACACAGCATTGAAAATATCTACCAATATAGGCATCCTGTCTCTGCTAGAACCCCACAAAACATTCTACAAATTGTCCTTAATAGTTTTTGCATAATACAGCTACTGAACAATTAAATAAATATTAAACTATAAGAGAAATGTCTATAAGTCTTTAGGGACTTTGAGATGCACCTTAAGTATTTCGCGAAGGTGTGTTTTTCTACTTCTAACAGTCCTTAGTTTACATTCTCTTTCACTTGAAGTCCCTCACGTCGATCATTTCTTGATCACTGTAACAAAGCAAATCCACCAGTATTCGATATAATGAGATTAGGGGGAAAAAATCATGTGATGCTTTTTTCTCAAACGCTTGCAGCTGCTACATGTCGTTTCATTTTTTTTTTTTTTTTTATGGCCTGTCACATTTTTTTTTTTTTTTTGATTCAAAGGAATAATTTTTAAAATCTTGGTAGGATAAAACCCTTGATTTTGACTTTCCGTATAGCCATTGTGGAAAATGTGCTTGGGACGATGCTCTTTAGTCACCTCACATAATTCCAGTTTTCAATATAGGTTGTTATGTCTAATCCACAGTTTTATCTAGGACGTGGAGCACTGTGTTGACTGATTCACAAGTCTGCAGTCAGTCAACCAGCCTGAGACCTTCCAACCTGACACCTTCCAACTTAAGGCGCTGGTATTAGGGTGAAATTCTTAAACTGGGGTGACTGCCGACCACAAAACGTTTTAGGTGCGGAGGATTAGAGGGTAGCAACATCGTAATTTGTAAATGTAATCAGATTTCGGTAGTTCTCAAGTTTCCTGCTGATAGGAAAATTGAGCCAGAGGCAGTTGTTTCATCCACTGATTTAGTAAGAAGCTGCACTTATGAACATAAATATGACTTTTTAAAAAAGATAACATTTTCTGCAAAGCCAGTCATTTTTTTTTTCCATGTTTGGGCAAAGGCAGAATACTGCTGCTAATCAGGGTTTGCCTAAAACCCTGAAACTCATAGCATTGGAAGGTCAATTTGAGCCTTGAAATTGCTGCTTTAGTTGTGGGATGATAAACATCATTTGCTTTTCATACTGAACTGTCACTGTTATTGGCTGCATAGATACGTCGTTTTATTCAATTACCATACTCTTTCATTAAGAACCTCTCGATATTAAAACTGGATTTGAATATGACTGGCCACCTTTCCTAGAATTTCTCACTTAAATATATAATCTGCGTTACCCGCACAGTATTAAAACATCTGTTCTTGAGTAAAAATGCAAGCATTTGCTTTTCTTTGCTGGCTTAAAAATAATTTAAAATCATAACCCAGATAACTTTTTGCATGAATTCAGATAGGAACAGGGGGATAAGACAAAGGAGCATGTTTAAATGGATTGTTCCGGGGCATTCTTGTGTCTTTACAGAACCTCCCGTCAGTTGTTCCTGGCACGCATTTTTGTCTGCATGCCCTGTCTGCTTCTTAAGCTCTTAAAAAGTCAGACTTACGTACAATATATCAGCTTGACATTATATAAATGAGATTGGAGGCACCTTTAAGAAGTGATGTAACACGAGACTGAATTTTGTTTTTTCTTCTCGTACAACACCTGGATTATTACTTTGTTCTTTTGTTTTTATTAACTACAACAATAAAACCTAATCTGCATTCCTAGCCCTTCAGCTAGGTATGAATGAAGTGAAAGGCTCCTTATCAGTTTGAAATGTACTGGATGTAGTTGGCTTAGAAAGCGGCAACATAAATCTTTGTAGGCCTTAAAAGTTTTGCAACAGTTGCTATGCTACTCAAGGTAAACATTCGTATGTGTATATTTGTCCAGGGAAGATTCATTGTAAATGTTGTATTTTAAAAATTGCACTCACCACAAAAATCCTAATAAAAAAGACAAGCTATAGTTTTTTAGAAGTAAGTAACTACTTATTGTGAAATTTTAAGCAGTTCATATAATAGCACTATTCCAAACAGGAAGTCAAATTTTCTTTTTCTAAAAAAGGAAAATGTGATAATAAGCGCATAAAATATTTATGGGAGCCATAATAAAATACAAAAACACTGAGATGTTGATTTTTCAAAAGTAACGCTAGAGAAGTCAGTAAGTGAACCTACTCCAGCAGGCGAACTTGCCATCTTGAGCTTGTAACATAGATGCATGTGGCCACAAAGTCTGAACATATGGGCTGCCAGGTTTGTTTTTGTTTTTAATAATAAAAGTAGAAGTATATTTGTTTTTCAGTTATTCTTTCATATGAAGTTTACTTTTTATGGTCCACACTCACCAGGATGTCTGTGATACTTGTGGGGTTACTTATGTGATTTCTAACAGCAAATTCTCAGTTTGGCTTTGTTTTGGCCAGGGAAAAATCTCCCCTATGATACAGAATACTTGGTTTATTAAGGCCTTGTTCTCAGTGGCCATCTCATAAGCCTTTTAATAAATGTCTGTTAAATAATTTAATAACGGACATAGTATAATATTAACCTTTACTGCTGTAATAGATTTTAGGTTGAGAAGTCGATGACAGTATGTATTAATTTGTTAGTGCCGCCTTTACAAAGACATACCACAGACTGCATAGCTTAAATTAGAGAAATTTATTTTCTCGCAGATCCAGAGGCTAGAAGTTCAAAGTCAAGGTGTCACCAAGATCGGTTTCTTCTGAAGCTTTTCTGCTTGGCTTATGGGTAGCCGTCTTTCTCCTTGCGCATTTCAGCAGTCCTTCCTCTGTGTAGTATCTGTGTCCAGATTTCCTCTTCTCACAAGGACCAGACCTATTAGACTAGATATCACCCTAGTGACATTGTTTAAACGGAATTAGCTCTTGAAAGGGCCTGTCTCCAAACACAATCTCATTCCGTGGTATTTCAACATTAGAATTTTAGTGGGATGTAATTCAGCCCATATCACAGCATGTGTCTCCACGTACTTGAAAAATATTGAGATCAATTCTCTAAACATGAACCTGTTGTCTTCTGATTTTTAGATCCACATGGCTCCCATTCAACTAGATATGCCTTTCTAGGGATATTTGTATTTTTAAAAGGCACGGTAAACTTGTATGCACTCTGAGGACAGAAAAAATAAAATCAATGTTGACTTATAGAGCAGTTTTTCTCAAAATTCACTGATAATCTAAAGCAACAAGGAAGATTTAAAGAAAAAAAATTAGAGACTTCAGCCTCACCACAGACTTACTAACTAGTATATTTGTTTAGGAACTTTCTAGATCATTTTGCCTAAGGTCTGATGGACTCATTTCTTTCTTTCTTTATTCCCCTATTTGAGATATAATTGACATAGAACGTGTAAGTTTAAGATGTAGACATGTTGCTTTGATACACTTATATATTACAATATTATTGTCACCATAGCTAATGCCTCTATCAAGTCACATAATTGTCAATTCTGTTTTGTGGTGGGAACATTTAAAATCTAGTCTCTTTGCATCTTTGAAGTGTATAATACAGTATCGTTGACTATTATCACAATACTGTGTATGTACTTGTTCTTTTAACTGAAAGTTGGTACTCTTTAGCCGACATTGCCCCAAGTCTCCCATTCCCCAGCTCTTGTGGCACCATTCTACTCTCTGTTCCTATGAGTTCAGCTATTTTAAATTCCACAAATAAATGATAACATACAATGTTTGTCTTTCTCTGTTTGAGTTATCTCACTTAGCATAATACCCTCAAGGTTCGCTCTTTTGTCACAGATCTCAGGATTACTTTTTTTTCTCATGGCTGAATAATATACAGTACTCAGCATCTTCTTCATTCATTCATCTGTTGATGAATTCTTACGTTGTCTTCATATTTTGGCTATTGTTAAAAATGGTACAATAAACATGAGAGTGCAGATATATTTTCAGTATCCTCTTTCCTTTGGATATGTACCCAAAAGTTAGATTGCTAAATCATATAATAGTTCTAATTTTAATTTTTTTGTTGAACTTCCAGACTGTTTTTCATAGTGGCTGAATAAACTTACATCCCCACCAGCAGTGCATAAGGATGTTATGGCATAGCAATAAAACCAGAAGTTAAAAAGTAGAGCTATATCAAACCACAAAGCTTTCGTAGGTTAAAAGAAGCCATGAACAACATGAAAAGGCAACCTGTGGAATGGGACAAAATATTTGCGAAATATATATTGGATAAGAGATTAAAACCTCAAATATATAAAGAACTCATACAACTCAATAACAACAAGAAAAAAAAAGAAAACCTAATTGAAAAATGAGCAGAGGAACTGAATAGAAATGTTTCCAAAGGAAACTTACAGGTGGCCCACAGTACATGGAAAGATGCTTGACATCACTAATCATCAGAGACATGCAAATCAAAACCACAATGAGATATTACCTTACACCTGTTGGAATGGTTATCATCAAAGATACAAGAGATAGCGATATTGGTAAGGATGTGGAGAAAATGGACCCTATGGCAATTATATAGGATTACGTAGAATTCTGAAATTTAAAAGCTGGAAAGAACCTTAACAGTCACTGAGTTTAGCGGCCATGCTTTACAGAGAAGGAAACTGAGGCTCAGAGGGTCACAGTATTTGCCCAAATCCTGGGAGCAGCTCCAAGATTACTAGCCAGGCTCCTTGACTCCTGAATAGAGTTCTTCTCTCATCTCATATCATGCAGAATGACTTTCACCGGGGAATTTAAAAGCCCTCATTTTAAGTGTCTGTACTTTAGCACATGGTATACAGACACTTTAGAACAGCATGGTTTGACAGGGCACTTCATTGCATAGAGATTTCAGAGTCCTTTTCTGCTCTTTCACAATCTATCTTTTCAGAGTAATGTACCTGAAATGATGTAGCCTAGGACCAGGTTATCCTCTCAGGTTATCACTGCTACCCTGCAGGTTATAGCAAAAAAAAAAAAAAAAGCTTTCTTCTGGTGTTGATTTACAGAACACCAAAAACAAAACAAAACAAACAAACAAACAAAAACAAAACAAAACAAACTAAAACAAAAACTGTGTGAGTTGTTTGAATTACAGAACACCAAAAAAAATTTTTTTCTTCTTCCTGACCATTGTCATCCACTAGAGTCTTGGAACAATTCATAACTTTGTAATAAATATCTATTTTTATGGTGACTAAAAGAGATAGGAGGTGGAGAATATGAAAATCCAATTCAATTTGAGGCACTTAACCCAATCGTAAGTATTTTTAAGTGACAGAGATATTGTTAGAATTTTCTAGACACTAAATGGCGGGGCGAGGCAGGGGGAGGGAGAGGCTATGAGTCTGTACTGAAAAGAGGGGTTTTGGGTTGGAGGAAGAGTTAAAACTTAAAACAATATAGAGGACATTTTTTCCCCTCTAACTTTTTTTTCTCCATTGTTCCCCCTTTTCTCTGAAAATCCCGTTAGACAACTTAGAAAAGCAGAACTTTGAAAGTGAAGGACTTCGTTGTTCCTTGAAGCAGTGGGTGGGGTGACAGTCACAAGAAAGCCCTTAAATAAAAAGACTGTTTCCTCTGTTCTGTCCAGGGGGTGATTCTTTAAATCCAGGGGAAGTGAGTTGATTCTCCCATCCTGTTTTTTTTTTAATAGGCGGGTACTGCTGTGTGTGTGTGTGTGTGTGTGTGTGTGTGTGTGTGTGTGTGTGTGTTCGAATTTATCTTATTTTAATTTAAATAGTTAAAAGCTTGGAGATTTATAGCAGCAACCCATATATATGCACGCAGTAACATATGCCAAGTTCTTTTCTTTCAAGCTTTGACATTTGAAGGGATTGATATTCTGATACTTCATTGAACCCAAGGTGTGCATATTTTGTTTGTCAATATTGCAGGCTTATTATGTTTTGGTTCCTTTTATATATATAAAAAAATATATATACTTTAAACTTTATCTTAGCAATGTTGATTTCAGTGAGAGCTTTTTATTGCTTTAAAAGGAATGCTGTATGCAGTCTCCAACAGACGTGGAAGTAAAGTAAGCCAACTTATTCTTGGATTATTGTCTAATTGAAAATAGTTTAAAAAACCAATTTTATGTCATGTATAAAATATACATCTGCACTCTCACACTTTAATGAATAATAAATTTTTCGTGTATTAGCTTTTTATACATTTACTCTGTGTTGTGTACAGATTATAACATTCAATTTGTTTTATATTGTCATAGTCATGAATAATAACTCAGTTATTCTTTGAATATTACTGACCCTTAGGTTTTACTTGATATAAACATATATATGTTTGCTTATTTTTAAAAATTTGCATTAATCTTTTTACATGATAAATTTAATCAATAATAACAAAATTGGTTAAATTCACAATGAAACTTTTATTAGATAATTATTTATTTATATCTATAATATAATTATTAATCATAATAATATTCTATCAAAGCAATTTTCCATTTCTTGTATAATTAAAAAATATTGGGAGTAAACAGGGGATGTATTACATTTGGGTTTGCTCTCAAAAATTAGATAAAATAATTGGAAACATTTTAGTACTATTATTTTAGCTAGAATCTCGACATTATTAAAATTAGATCTTTAAAGTAAAAATAAAATTATTACTGCCACAGTCATGTCTGCCAATTATGCTTTAGAAAAATCCATTTCACCCCCTACCTTCCACCCCCACACCCCTCACCCTGTGTGCAAAGACTATACCGGTGAAGCTGTGAGCCCAGGAAGGGGTTGTGCTTGTCCAGAGAATGGTGGTCCTTTTTTATGAATTACAGAACTGCTTCTGCTTTTCAAGCCCTGTGCCCACAAAATAGCCCAGAGAGGAAATCTTTTTCAAATTGACACAGTTGAGATATATGGTACAATGATGGCCCTGTTATTGAGTAAGTTTTCATGGATGAATTGAGTTTCAAGAAATGGTAGAGATTTATTATGTGGATTAAAGTCGGGAGGGTTTTGCATATGGGAGAAGGGGAGCAGCATTTAGCATGGGCAGAAGTACAAGGTCTGAGATGAATATGACATGTGCAGTAGTTAGTGAAGAGACTAGATTGATTGGAACAAAATGTGCCTGTCTTTGATGAGTAGAGGATTAGATGAGAAAGGGCAGCAAAGGTCAGGTTGTAAGGCTCCTGAGTGCAGGGTAAGGAATTTGGATTTCATCCTCCAGATGAGAAATCACTATAGGCATTTGTCCAAATTCATCACATGATCAGTGATAACTTATTTTAGGTAGATTAACCCAGGGTTATGTGGCATAGAATAAAAGGAATAAAGAAAGATTAAAGGCAAGGTGACAGACTTAGAGGCTACTATATATAGTACATGGCTTTCCGTATCTAGCCCAGGATGCAATGAGGATGAAAAGGAAGAGCTGATATAATAGGTTTATTATTATTATTATTATTATAACAAATGTCATTATTTTTACCTCACTTCCAAAAGGAATCCATATTTATAATAGAAAATGTTGAAAACATGGATATGTATAAGGAAGTAAATTAAAATCACCCATTCTCTCCCTTAGATTATAAACACTCCTGAAATGTTAGGCATTGTTGATTTTTTGTTTGTTTCAATTTATGTATGTTGAAGTCATGGTATGTTTACACTACATTTTTATAGCTCTTCTTAGTCATTTACTACATAGTAAGAATTTCTTTTGTTAATATAGATTCCTAGAGGACCTCATTTCTAATGGCTGTACACTATTGCAGTTTATGAGTACAGTGTAGTTAACTACTCCAACTACTATAAATTTAGATTCTTTCTCAACTGTTTGGTATTATAAAATACAATGATAATGAACATTAATCAACATAATATGCTTTATTTCATATTCTCCCTCCTTTGAAAATTAATAATAATTAATAATAATAATAAACTCAGTTGAGCATTTATTCATTTATTTGTTTTGCCTATTTTGATTTCAGTTCTGACCTACCATTTCCTACCCTTAGTCTGCTTTAAAAATTGTGGTGGTTCTTATTGAACTTTTAATGAAATTATTGTCTCATGTTGTTGCTCTCCATTTAAAATGATGTATTTTAATCCATTGCTCTCTGTATGGACATTTAGGTTGTTTTCAATAATTCTCCATTTCAAACGACACTACAATGGATGTAACTGTATATATTCCCATGTGCACAAATAAACCTTAAGAGTGAATTACAGAGACATGTGACATATAAATCTTCAGCTCTAGTAACCTGTGTAAACTAAAGTGGTTGCACCAGTTAACACTTCCACAGGCAGAGCAAGAAACTCCAATTCGCCCACATCCTAGGCAATCCTTTCTTTTAAATGCTTGCCAATCTCATGTATGTGAAATCGTATCTCCTTTTTTATATGTGAAATACCACACTTTATTTTGCATTTCTCTCATTACTGATTTTTTACATATTTTTATATGTCTGTTGACCATTCACACTTCTTGTCTGGAATTTGCCCATTTTCTATTGAATTGTTTGTCCTTTTTTAATTGTATACTCTGGGTACTAATCCTGTGACAGGTAGTTTTACCAAAGTGTTGCTTGTCTTTTAATCCTGTTTATTAAATACAATTGTAGGCAAATTTATTAGTTATGTGTTATTGTTTAGGCTTTTCTATCTTGATTAACAAGTTCTCCAAGGTCAAAGGCTTTTTATCTACATTTTGTCATAATTCTTTGAGTTAATTTATTATTTTATATTAAAATTTTAATGTATCTGACATTGCATAACTACCTAGTGATGTCCAAGATTGAGGAAAATGTAAAGACGAAAACCAAGAAACAAAAATTTGCTAAACCGTATTATCGTTTTCATTTTAAGTCCGAAATTGAACCATGGAGACAGTTTTTTGTTTGTTTGTTTGTTTTTTAAGCAACAGATACCTACTTCTACTCTGGCTTCTGGTATGAAAGTTAAGGTCTTTCTCACTGCTTGCACAGAAAATAGGTCAGAGTTCATCTAAATGAAGTCTTTGTCAAGTAATTACTTCTAACTGGAGTTGAATGCAGTTTCACTTCCCATGTGTTTATAGCTTTAGTCTAACTTGATACATGAGTCCAAGAGGAATACATTGTTATTTTTAAAACAGTTAACATAGGATTCCTTTTACTTTCAGCAATTCACAGAAGCTGTGAGTCCTTCAGTGTTACCCCCCTCAGCTTTGCCACTGGACCTGCTTAATAATGCTGTCACTGCCTTTAGTACCTTGGAAGACCTCATTCGGTATCTTGAACCAGATAGGTGGCAGTTGGACTTAGAAGATCTGTACAGGCCAACTTGGCAACTTCTTGGCAAGGCTTTTGTTTTTGGAAGAAAATCCAGAGGTAAGCTCTCTCTTCAGATTAGAACCTCATTTAATTTTCTTAGCAGCTAATGTTTCAGATTATTCTGCCATAGATTCTAATGAGTAGAGTTTTAAATTCTTCAGGGATATATTTAACTAACCCATTTTCATAACATTGGAGCATAATTATATGTTAAATATGACTACACATAAGGAGGTACTTAGTTATAACTTGGTGTGTTTGCAAGATTAAAAGGAATGCTTTTGCTGAAAATTCTTGTCATTTCTTTAATTCAGAAATATCATTTTGATAAAGTCCTTATTACGTTTCTCATGAACCATTGCTTATTCAACCTAATAGTTGGGGTATTTTGATTTAGAGATTCAAGAGAGGTTATCATAATTGCTAAACCAAGTTTGGGGCTAGAAAAGGGGAACCTTCTTCAAAATCATTATCTACGCTGTCCTCAAGGGTCAGGATTATATCAATTCCATTTCCAAAGCCTAGAGACTTTTTTAAATAATATAAAAAATGTCAATGGCTCGTTATGAAATAAAACAAATAGTTCCGAAGATAAGATTCCTAGCAAGAAAATAATGACCTAATGGAAACCACACCATGATAATTTTTCTCTATATTAATTTGTTTCTTAAATGATCAATTTGACCATAAGAGCATATCTCTCTTCAAAAGTGAAAATGTTGATAACTAAACATTATTGGAAATAATGTTGACTGGATTTCCTGTAAGGTTAGCGAATTTCCTAGTAACCTTAGAATTAGAAATCGTCCTTCTCAGACACAAATGAAAATGTAATAGAAATAACTGGATAAGTACAATGAGCTCAGAAAAATCTGTTCCTGTCTGCTGGAAACATTAAAGTCTACCCAGCATAACTTTAGAGAATGGAATGACAGTCCATAAAATTTAAATAGATGGAACAATGTTCAGTTAATTTGAGCAATTCACAAGGGCAGATCGCACCAGACTGGTTCTTCTAAATCTTGTCAGGAAGAAACCCAATTCCTGCCCGTTCCTGCTAAGAGCTGCAGCCCTTCTGGATGAGGAGCTTTCATCTCAGCAGGTCATGCTCAGACTTGCCCAACCACGGTGTTTTGCTATGCCAACAGACGTGGTTTCTTTCAGCAGTATCTGAAAGCTGTGTTCAAGTACATGGGCAGCCGAATATTGTCCAGATGCTGAAAGCTGTTACATATTTATAAGATTCGATCTTGATGAATAACTTGATGAATAACTTACGAACAATACTTCCCTTTCCTCCCACTTCGGAACAGGAAAATGAAGATCTGCAAAGCTAGCTGAAACACCATGAATAGAGCCTTTGTTAGCAAATTCGAAGTCGATTATCACGTTGATCTTTCAAAAGCAGAGGGAGTAAACCAGGTTCTAAGCTCAACTCTAGTTTTTTGACAGTTGAACCCAGGATTGGAGCCTAAAAATCGACCTCCTAGCCATGCCTTTATTTCTGTACCTCTCCACATGGTGCTCAATGAAGATTTGGCCCTCAGCTAGCATATATTTAAAAGCACCCAGCCCTGAACCAAATCTTTCAAATATTCATTTAGCGCTTTCCAAATTGAAGCCCTTTGCAGTTTGCCAAAATGGTTTTTTTAAGCATACAGTAAGTGTGAGAAAAGGAGTGTATATTTTTGAAACTTTACATAAACTAAAATGCAGGTGTGGGATATCATCTATATAGACAAAACCAACTTCCCTCCCAAGAGTCTCTCTACAAAGGAATGAAGAATAAAACGTTTAAATGCTTCTAATGAGACTCTGAAATAGATTTCCCACAGAATAAACATATCACAGTGTTACCACATTTATCTTGGAAAGACCACCCTCAGATTGCACTACAGTAACAATATTCTTGAGCTATCTTAAAGGAATGAACAACTAAGTAAAATGTGACCATATTTTTTTCCCAGTATTATCTATTTTAGTAAAATTTGTAAAATTGATGAATCTAAATAAGAAAATTTGTAGTAGAAATAACAACTTTGGTGACATGCTCAAAATGTTCATTCTTCAGAAAGACATTAATGTATGTGTTGTCTTAGGAGGTAGTTATGAAAAAGGATATATGGAATCTGAAAGCTCAGTTTTACTTTACAAATATTCTGCGGAGGGAAATTTTCATAATATTGTCGTTCAGTTCTTTAAAAATGTATGCATTGGAGCATAATCTTTCTCCCTTTTTTTTTCTTTTTTACCTAAAGTTCTGCACAATGATTAGAGAATTTGTGACCCCAATTTATAATCACAGGACTTATTTTAATGAATCTTAGATGAGTTTGAAGTAAGAAGCATAACTTATAAATAAGATATGCCAAACATTAAATTTTTATTGTATTCTTAGAGCCCCGTGGACTGCATTAATGTTTTTCTATTTTGTTTTTTTCCCTTTCTTCCTCTGGTTCAGGGTTTTCATTCATACCTTGCTACAACAGAAAAAAATAATAATAATAACAACACGTATTTTCTAAGGCTTAACTAGTACTTAAAAAGGGCTTTTGACTTTTGTGTCAAACGTGATAAATGAGTGGAAGCTAAGTTGAAAGTGTGTTTAAATTTTCACATTGTAACAGGTATCATAACTTAGTCCACTTGGGAAATCTATCTAACCTTTTATTGTGGTTAAGTAAACATTTTAAAGTGAACATATACAGTCCGATATTCTAGTTTCATGAAATAGTGTGTTTTAAAACTATTTGTGTAGACAAATATCCTTTAAAAGTTAAGAGCTTCATTCACATTCTAAGGGAGTATCAATCTTCAGTAAGCATTGCAAATTTTGGCAACTGGCTTTTGTGTGTGTGTGCATGTTTTAGGCTTTCTCCCTCCTTACCCAGATAGTATCTTCTGGAAAAAAGACTCAAGCCTCACATATAGCTTTCACAATGAAAGAGCAGCACGTACATATCCTATTAGTCCAGTAAAATGAAATCAGGTAAAATATGTGACATTATTTAACCTACTTATCTCATTAATTTTATTAGAGATAAATTGGTCTTTTATAGTACTCACAAAAAAATGAACTAATTTCTCCTTAAATATTTAAAAGCTTTACTTTCACAGGATCAGTTTTCAGATGAAAAGACAATCTTTACTCAAAATAGTGATTTTCTATTGAGTTGGAAAAATAATTTTTTAGATGAAAAAGAAGTTGAAATGAACATAGAATTAGCCTTTTATTGGTGTTTTTCTAAACTTGACCAAGGTTTTAATCAACCATATAGTTTACATGTACTTATAATTTATGACTGCATATATAGAAATTATAATATATTTCTTTAAAATGCATTAGTTCTCTTTGACATTTTGGAAAAACTCAATCACATATACAATATAATGTAGCCATGAAAAAAAAATTTAATTCTTAATTACCTTGTCATTTTAAAATTATTTAAAATATGGCCCTTAATTTTTAAAACAGGATTACATAGTGATTATTATTTGAAACAATCTTTAACCAGAAAATATTTTTTTCTTTTCTTTCAATTCTTGTCTATGTTTCCAATATTAGTGAAAAGTTATTTAATTAGTGTTATTATATTTTAGAAACTTTTCCTAAATTTTAATAAAAGCTTTATTTTTGATAGAAAAATCTGTGATGAATTATCCAAAATGCTTCAATTTTATTGGAATTATTTTTATTTAAATATTTCTAAGGGGGAAAGGCAAAGCAATAAAGCAGAAATTAAAATTGTATTAGAGAATATGTCCTGATAATAATAAACCACTATTTATACATTATTTATAAATTCATATTAAACATTGCATGTTACTTGGATATAATTTAACTGAGGCAGTATCATTTTGTAGTTAAAAACAATGGTTCTTTGAGAATTTACTGCAACAATCTGATGAAAGGATATTTTGTTTGGTCTTCACAAGTAGGTATTCTTTTAAAGAATAAAGCACGACATAGTTAACCAAGTTATTAAAAGAACAGAGACAATGGTTATAAGTTAGACATTTTTTCCTTCCTTTAGAGGAAGAATAGAAATCTGAGTTAAACCAAATTTCAAAGGCCAGAAATTACTTAATGCACCAGAAGCCGCGCTTTCCAATGACTTCTGCTTTTTTAAAATGTATCATGTTTTTTCACTTCATGGTCCACTCAGCTGTCTTCAAAAATCAATTTTCTTCATTTCCTTTTTACATTTTATGATTCTTACCACCAGAAATTTCTGTCGACAAGTTTCTGTAAGTTCTTCTTCATTAATTACATGAGCTTGTAATCCTTTTAAAAAATACATTTATTTTTTAATCAAAGCATTGAGCATTTTACATTCTATTTTTCCCTCCAATGCTCTTCTTGTTGACTTTGTTACTAAGGTTAAAAGGTGTAGCCCTCTTTTTCCTTTATAAAGTTTCCTATTTATAGCTTTCAACTGTTTTGTTGGCTCTGTTCTTAATATTGCACAATGGCATCTCTATTGGTCACTAAATCATAATGGAGCTTTGTTTACCATAAAATAAAGTCCAACTTGCACTCTGCATAGCCCCAAAACCTGATTAAAATAAGAAGGGATATTGTTAGTGTTATTGTTTATGAAATAAATTTCTTTATGAAACGAGTTTAATAAAATACATTCGGGCTCAAAGCATGAACATTTCTCTTTGCTTTCTCTTATGCCATATAGTAGTGGATCTGAACCTTCTAAAAGAAGAGGTAAGATTATACAGCTGCACACCTCGTAACTTCTCGGTGTCCGTAAGGGAAGAACTAAAGAGAACCGATACCATTTTCTGGCCAGGTTGTCTCCTGGTCAAACGCTGTGGTGGAAATTGTGCCTGTTGTCTCCACAATTGCAATGAATGTCAATGTGTCCCAAGCAAAGTTACTAAAAAATATCATGAGGTAGGTATATCATTTTCTTTTGGGGTTCCTTTGGGTGTTTTGTTCTTAAAAAATAACAAAACAGTATATCTAAAAATACATTTTTGTTTGGAAAAGAGATGTAGCATTTGGGGAAAAAGGGTTTACAAATAGTTCATGTTTGCATCTTTTAAATTAGGATCTTTAACTAAAAACCCCCAGACATTAAGGATTTGGAAAGCTTGTCTACTCTGATAGTACATCATGGGTGGTCAGCGAATTTATCTCTCACACAAAAAAAGAAAATGTGTTTCTTTGTAGGGTAAAAAAATGGGTGAAACTTCAACTTTTCAAAATCTGAACAGAAAATATTTTAAAGATAAACTTGGAAATAAATGATTGTATGTTCTAGAGAAAAGAGATCTTTGATATTTATTTTTCCATTTGGAGCAAAGTGGACACATAAATCCCAAGAAGACATACTCATAATTATACCAATATTCCTATTATCTGTGTCACCTAAATAGCATTTTAAACCTTTTTATGGATTCTGCACCCCCTTTTTTCTTTTTTTCTATGGAATTAAGGAAAATGGAATATTACATGTGAATAATTATTATTTTTCTGAGCCTTGGGAACCTTAGAATTTATACACTACACATTTTTGTTAGTGCTGGAATATCCCAATTCTATCCTTCCTTCTTTCCAAGAGCATCATACAGCATTCATAAATCAAGAAGCAGTCTTTGTGGGAATCATTGGTTTTTCTGTGATTGTCTTTCTTTAATTCATGATCAAATTAGGTTATGAAAAAAAGTAAATTTTTTTTGCATAATTCATCATTTCTGAGGCCTAAATTTTCTCAGTCCTATCAGTTGAAAATAAGTTCTTAGTCTAGTACTACTCAAATAAATTAAATTAAATTATCTTTAAATATGACTTGGAATAGTATGTAAAGCATTAAGTCATTGAATACCTTTAATCTGGAGGTGTAGACACTTAGCTCATTTAAAATGAAGCCTATCTTGGGCTTTGATTCTTTTTGATGAGTAATTTGCTCATTTTCAGTTTGAAGATTATTTTGTCTCACAGAGAAGGCAAAAGCAAAGACAGAGCTTAGTTCTAATTTTTCTCTCCTTCATCTATCTATTATACCAGCCTCCCTAAATAGTAAGCTGATTATCCATTCATTGTTACTACAAATATAACTGAATTATTTTCTCTTTTGTTTTCCACTAGTATTTTTACTGTGTTTAGTTCAACTGTTATGTGAAAAATAAGTTTAGAAAATAAAAAGTCTCATAAAATATAAGAATTATATTGTTGTTATAATGTTTTCATATAATATATTATTAAGATTTTTACTACTTTTGTAACAATCTTCAGATATTATTTATTAGAAGCCACTTTAGCCAAAAAATATACATATTTCTTTACAAATTTTACTATCACTCAAACAGGAGTTTTCAGAAAAGCAAGACAGGAAGTTTATGTATAAACTTAGATATTACCTCTTTCTAAAGCACTTTTTAGTTTCCTGCTGATCCCAGCATAACTAGTCCTGCATGTGTATGACCTTACAGACCTTTCTATTGGAGAACTTGTACCGTTTCATAATTATCATTTATTTTTATGTGTTTCTACCAAACTGAGAACTAAGGAAGAACAAAGATCACATGAGAGTGCAGTTCTTCAGAACAAACTGTGAAGCCAGACATGCTGTGTTTGAATCTGACATTTGTTAGCTTTGGGACTTCAAGCAAATTACTGAGTCCCCTGTGCCTCCATTTCTTCACCTGTAGAATGAGCTTCTAAAATGAGGATTCAAGGAATGATACTTATAAAACAGAACAAGATCTTACTAACTATGCTCTCACTTACCTTTAGTTTTTCCTGCTGTGCCTAGCGTTATTCTTCAGTTATGGCAAATGATCGATAAAATTTAATGAATTTTGCCCAGAGGTAGAAAGGGTATTCTCTATCTGATGAAAAGATCTACCGAATACACTGACAACAGAATGATATTTTCATTCTTAATCAGCCTAATGATCTTCATCTTGTTTATGTCTTCATATATTTAATTTCATATTTTCATAACAAAGTATAGTCTTATTTTTCTTACATATCAAGTTTTTTTTTTTGGAGACAAAAAGTATACCATTCAATTGACTTATTGCAGTAATGAGTCTCATCCTCCAAGGTTCTGTGACACCTAAAATTTTAAGGTACTTTTTTACACTTTGGTCAATGGTCCATGTGCATCATCTATTCCTTGATGATTCTTTCTGTACCTTATCTATTTCCACAATGTCTGGTTTTAGCTTTTCCCTGGATTATTTTTTAATGGATTTGTAATTTTAGTTTTAACCTCTCCCTCAAAATTTTGTGAGATATACTTTTGCCTAGTTTCTTTTCTGGTGTCATAAACTATGTCCCAAAAGTCAATTTCTTATCTTTAATATTATCCAGGACCTGCTGGTCATTTTTTAAATCTGTATTTCTAAACTATTAAGAAAGAAAACAGTAATTATGCCTTCTCCAATACACGATAGTTTTTTTCTGAGACTTTAACATCACAAGTACATAAGAGATTCTTCTGCTATTTGTAAATGTCCATGAACATCAGTGGACAAGGACTGGGGATGAGAAGAAGGCTTTTATTTGATTTATGTATGTAGACATAAGCACTGTTTCAGGAATGAAGGACTGTAGGTAGTCTGGTGTGAACGACTATTAGGACTGCATATGGTGGCTTCTCTAACCTCTACCTTTTCCAGTGTTTTTTTTTTCCCCCCTGCCAACTGGGAAAATGTATACAGGTGGAGATAGGAATTTAAGACATTGGCTATGTCAATGTTGCAATTTATCTGTCCCCCAATCCTCATTCCAGAAACAATATGTAACAAGAGTGTGATATAAAATATAGCACCAGTACCTTAGTAGTTAATTTTGATGTCACCTTTAGTTGTGCAAAAGCTTTCAGTCAGTAGTGACTCACAAAAATAATATTCAACAGTCACTGAATTGTTGCACATTAAAATCATGCATTTTAAAATAATTTTTATTCTAGAATTATGAAAAATAATAGTAATTATAAATTACTTAATAGAATTCTTGTGAATCAAAATATGTAAAAGCATTACCATAGTGATTGGCACCAATAAGCATTCAAAAAATTTAGCTAATTAACCTTTGATATGACCATTCTCCAAATGAGGTATACATGCTCTATTTTTCTTTTAATCTTCGAGTAGAACAATCATAAGACTTGTGCCTTTTTGGATTAATGAAAATTTTCAGGAACTTTTAGAAGTTGCTTTATGATGTGATCTGTGTCATACCCAGGGAGCAGAGAAACTAGACAGCTTCATGTTTTATATGCTCTAGTCTTTGTTTATAATCCAAACACAATTTCTAAAACTTTATTATTTCTATTATAAATAATAAAATATAATACACAGTGAATAGGTAGTTCTGATTCAATCAACAGATAATCTTTTATAGAATACAAAGCTATATTATTTTGTACAGTGTTAAAAAGGAAGTGGGTTTAGTATCAGGGTCTGTTTTACTCTATATTTTATGAAAAACCTCAGCAATCCAACTGCAAGTAACTTTATTAAATACAGGCATTACAAGCATTATTGTTTTTATTGCCAAACCTCCGTATACTACACAGTAGGATCCAGCTGCAGAAAGTTAGCTGTGACGGAGGCTGATGTCTATGAAGTACATCTAATCCATCCCATCAAGTTTATAGAGGACTTGAAGTGTAGCCAAGGAAATTAATGAGTGGCATAATTGAACAAACTCAGCTGCAGAGTGATCATGTTTCTTTTCACCGTATCTCAGTACTTGCATGTATTACTTCAAGTATAAATATTTGTGAAATGTGTGAATAAGTGAATGAGTGAAAGCAACTAACAAACAAGAAAATGAATAGTGCAGTAGCAGTTCCAAAATACTTAATCAAGGTGGAATTCTCTGTAGCACCGTTAGATGTGTAAAAGAAAGAGTACGTAGTGAGTCTTTCAATTTAAAGACTGTTCTTTATTGTGAGGCAGCATCCTTCTAAATTGTTATTAAAATGTCCTTTCCTCTATGAAATAATGATCATTTATGATTTTTTAAGGGGTATATATTTCTCATGCCTTCACTAGAAAAAAAAAATTAAAATTTATAAGACTTTGATGAGCCCCGAATTTGTTATCTGAAATCCGACTTGCCTGTGAAATCATCCGTTATAGACATCAGTTGTTTTTAAAGTCTCTTTACATTGTTTCCATTCAGGTCCTTCAGTTGAGACCAAAGGTTGGTGTCAGGGGGTTGCACAAATCCCTCACTGACGTGGCCCTCGAGCACCACGAGGAGTGTGACTGCGTGTGCAGAGGGAATGCGGGAGGATAACCACGTCGCCCCGCACAGCCTTCCCCGGACAGCGGAGCTCGGCGGCTGGCGGCTGGCTCGGAGATGGCTCTTCTGCCTTATCTCCATCCATAATCTCAGTTGTTTGCTTCAGGGACCTTTCATCCTCCAGGATTTACAGCGTGTTCTAAAAGAGGAGACACGAACCGGAATTAGGAGTTGTGCATCTGCTCTCTCGAGAGCAGGCCCAAATGACAGGAGAAAGGTCTCCCATCATGGAAAAAATAATCAAATGTTGTAGATCACTTGCTAGTTACAGAGTGACCATGTACTTACTCAGCTAGCTGTGTTCTATATTTCAGTTGTCTTGATATGACTTAGGTTAATTCAGTACAGGAAAACAACTGCACAAGCGAGCACCTGATTCTATTGCCTTGCTTAACTCTCAAGTTCCATGTTCTGGGCCTAAAATCGCAGAAATCTGGAATTTTTCCTTGTATTGGCATATGTAAACCAGAGTGTTCTATGTTCTACAAGCGTGGTTTTTGAAAAGGAACTATGTTGCTAAATCAAACTTGTGTCACACTGATAGGAAAGACTGAATTTTCCATATCTCTTATTAAAATTTCTACCATTTAGAAGAAGAGAACTACATTCATGGTTTGGAAGACACAAACCTGAAAAGAAGAGTGGCCTTATCTTCACTTTATCTATAAGTTGATTTATTTGTTTCATTGTGTACATTTTTATATTCTTCTTTTGACATTATAACTGTTTGCTTTTCTAATCTTGTTAAATATATCTATTTTTACCAAAGGTATTTAATATTCTTTTTTATGACAACCTAGATCAACTATTTTTAGCTTGGTAAATTTTTCTAAACAGAATTGTTATAGCCAGAGGAACAAAGATGATATAAAATATTGTTGCTCTGACAAAAACACATGTATTTCATTCTTGTATGGTGCTAGAGCTTAGATTAATCTGCGTTTTAAAATACTGAAGTGGGAAATCAATAGAATTGGTAAATTGCAAAGACTTTTTGAAAAAGAAATAAATTATCATATTCTTTATGCCCATTGTTGGAGATGCAAATAAAAAGTGACATGAAAATAGGCGGTTTCAGATCCAGTCATTACTAACCCCTACTCCTTATTTTGAGAAATGTGAGCCTAGCTCAGAAGAACATGAAGCACCTTGCAAAAAGAGACTTGACAGCTTCCTAACAAAGTGTGCTCTGCTGTCCTGTAGGAACACATCCTATTTATTGCGATGTTCTGGTTTTATTATCTTGAAACTCTGTTCCACACACTTGTATAAATACATGGATATTTTTATGTACAGAAGTATATCCTTTAACCAATTCACGTATTGTACTCTTTGGCAATTGAAAAGAAAACCAGTAAAATACTGTGCTTGTAAAATGCTTAATATTGTGCCTAGGTTATGTGGTGACCATTTGAATTAAAAATGTATTGAATCACCAAATAAAAAAATGTGGCTATTTTGGGGAGAAAGTGAGTGTCTGTGCAAGATTTGTCTCTTAAGCGCCAAGAAAATGAAACCGATAAAGTTCCACATTACCATGATTTTTCATTATACAAAAGCTGATGTCAGTTTAAAAGATAGGTAGAAAAGCGAAAATTTCTGTTGAAGCTTACCTGCCTCTCAATAATTCTTTTTTTTCCTCCACTGATCTTAATACTGATTTCTGGTAAATTAAATTGCAAATGACTTGAAGGCTGTAATGTGATTTATAAAATCCTTAATGACACATCATATGGTAGTATAAAACTGGGGAAAAAAAACCTGTAACTTTCCACTCATGTCTTTATTTTTTGTGGCAAATACTAAACAGTGTGAGCATAAATTGGTTTGGCACTTAGATTAATGTGTTATACATAATGTCAACATGTGGATCCTCAATTTCAGATGTAGGTTTCTATTCAGAGCTGGTATCTTATCTCAGACTTTCAACTTGCCTGGGACATCTAGGGCCCAGAGCCACACTGTCTTCAGACACCTCTTCTAAGCTATATCCTTTTCCCGTACTTTTCCACCTGGCAGTCCTACCCTGTGCCAGATCACATGACAAAAAAATCAAATGAACATCCATGTTCTGTGTCATTGGCTTACTTTTTCATAGTTTTTGTCCCAGCCATATAAGTCTTACAAGATATAACTGAACTCTGCTCCCAACATATCTTCTTAGCAATTTGCAACTCTCATTTGCATAATAAAGACAATTAAATCTTACAGTAAGTGACCTGTGTAACTGTTTAAACCAGCATTTCCAACCATTGAATGGAACACTTTCTTCCTCTTTTATTTTTTTATGTTTATTTTTTTGTTTACTTATAAAATGTTGAAAGCCAAAAGAAATTACTCTATAAGGCAGCCGTCCATTCAGGGAGTGGGAAGGCTATGAGGCCTAACTGCTTAATACTTAACTCACTTATAGCTCTCATGCATTTTACTAAAAAATAAAATAAAATAAATAAACTTATTAATGACACATGATGCTATAATTTCTCAGAATTCAGAAAAATATAGAATGTATTAACCACAAACTGTTTTGTACCTGTGATGTGTGCCTTTCTCCTTGAGAGATGAGCTGTTTTGCCTAGTGATTTTATTAAAATAGAACATTAAGCTTAATTGGCATAAGATAGGTTTTCATGTCTAAATTTTTTATTTCTACATCTTATTCCCTTTCTCATCTAATTTCATCGTATGCACTTTGAAAATGTTCAAATAACAAAGTACTAAAGCATATGAAAGCATTACTCACTCCAGGTACATTTACTTATACCTGTGATTGGGTTTAAGGAAAGGCAGAAAATACAAGTCTAATTATCACTTAATGTAATACACTTAATATCATGTAATTCCCTTATGCTCAAAAGAATTGTGATATTTCAGTCTATTTTAGTTACTTATTATAAATTCATTTAAAGCTTATATATATCACTATCCTTTACATTCATAAGGAGTAGGAAAACTGAAAATATAATCACTTGCTTTATACCATAATTGAAGAAAATTTCATGCTTCATGTGTATTTAACCAGCAAGTCCCACTGATTTGCCTTTTTCAATTTCTCTTGAACTGTGTCTACCTCTCAATTTCTGTAGCTCTAGCTACCCTGATTTGGACCCTCATGCCTCACTTCTATTATACTGCAATAATTTATTTCCAGTCTTCCTGCCTCTATCTCACTACGCTCTGATCTTCCACAATACTAACAAAGTGATTTTTCAAACAAATCCAATTATGTTAGTTGGGTGGAAATTTTTCAGTGGAATGCCACAGATTAAATTTTAATTCTTTGCATGGCACTCAAAGTCCGTGCAAAGATTATAGTCTTGAGGTTTCTGCTCATTTTGCTCCAACAATTCTCATATACAGTGCTGGTGATACTTGCGGTTTCCCGAAAATATCAATATTCTTTTAAATATCTGTGCTGTCATATGCTGTGTTCTCTTTGGAGCACGGTTCCTACACTTGCCTACTCCATAACTTTCTCTCAAATCTCAGCTCAAATGCCACTCCTCACTGAAGCTTTTCTTCCTTATTCCCACTGGATGCCTTAGGTACCATTTCTCCTATGCTCCCAGAAATACATTTCAGTTATAAACATGGTCATACTGTATTACAATTATTGGCCTTCAGTTTGATTTCTCATTAGACTCCCAGTCTAATGAAGTTAATGATTTAAATAAATGTGTGTATGTGTATATAGTACACAGCACTGAATATGACATCAGGAACCCTGGAATTCCAAAATATCTCTGAACTCCAGCTACCTAATCTGTAAAATGAAGGTATTAGGCGATGAGAGCTGGGTACTTTTTAGTTCTAATGGGTTCACTCTACTGGTTATGTTGGGCATCTGCCAACGTGACAAAAATATGTACTCCTTGTGATGTGATACAATTGTTTTTCTCTTTAACAATGTTTTGAAACTGAAATGTTTGGTTTTCCAGTTAATGATTTCCCTACCAACCCTATCTCATGTATTGGTCATTTTTAAAGTTAAAGAGATTTACTAATCCACTTATGTATTATTCATATTTTGGATACTTGTTATCAAATTGTGATGACATTATTAAATAAGTATCCAAAATAAGAATCATACATACGATGATTAAAATGTTTCAAGTAGAATTTAAAAGTCTTTAAATGTGAATATATAGACATATCAGTAATGAGTCATTATTTCTTCATCATTTATCTCGTGATTCATTTTGCATCATCAGACATAACATAGAGTGCTAGCGAATACTCACAGTTTCCTGAAAACATCAACAAACTATTCCCACACATCTCTGTGACAGCACGTGCTATGTGCTCTTTTTGAGGCACTGTTCTTACTCTTACCTATTTAATCATTTCCTCTCCTGACTATTAAATTATTAATTATATCTTTTGGTGCTCTGCCTCAGCATTTACACAGCCACCTACACAAAATCCAATTTCTTTCCTAACTACTAAGACATTACAGTAAATCTTATTCAGCATAAACCAATATAAAATTTAAGGAAGAAATTTAGTAGTTTTGTAAGAAGCATATCTTTTAAGATTAATAATTTTATTACTTAAAAATATATACATGCCATTCTAGCTGGCTTTTTTTTTTTGCAGAAAAGTAAAAGCTGATTTTAAAATTCATATAGAAATGCAAGAGATCCAAAATAGCCCAAAAAATCTTGAAAAAGAACTACGAAGTTGGAGGACTCACAATTTCCAGTGTCAACATGTACTACAAAGCTATGGAAATAGTGTGGTGACGTTAATAAAATTAGACATACAGAGAAATGGAATAAAATTAAAAGTCCAGAATTAAACCCTTGCATTTATGTTCAACTGATTTTGACAAGAGAACTGAGAGAATTCAGTGGTGAAAGAATGTTCAACAAATTGTACTAGGACAACTGGACATCCACATGCAAAAGAATAAATCTGGACCCTTTCCTCACACCATATACAAAAATTAACTCAAAATGAATCAAGATCTAACTGTAAAAGATAAAACTATGAATTCTTAAAAAGACATATAGGAGAAAATCCTGATGAACTTAGTTTAGGCAACTGTTTCTCAGATATGACACCAAAAACACAGGCGACAAAACTAAAAATAGATCAACTGGGCATCATCAGAGTTAAACAATTTTGTGCTTCAAGGGCACCATAACAAAATGAGAAAATAACCACATAATGAGAGAAAGTATTTGCTATTCGCATATCTGATTAGGATCTTGTATATAGAACATACAAAGATCTTTTACAACTCTACAACGACAACAAAACTCAATTGAAAAATGAGCTAAGGCCTCAAATGTACTTGCACAGATGGGTTTTGCTCTCTTTGACTGCTGCCATCACCGTGAGAATATGTTCCAGAGTGCTCACTGGTTCCAGGAGATACATGGTACAGATTTGAATCCAACTAATGCCATGGAGTCAGGTCCCACTGGATCTAGGAAAACCACAGATGCTTGGGTGAGAAATGAATGATATTTGTAGCCTGCTGTGATATTGAGGGTGTTTGTTATATAACATTATTTAACAATGGTTGACTAACAGGTACTATTTCAATTAAAATGAAGTCAGATTATACATACTATTCTTTAGTGAAACTTTTCATCTCATTTGAAACTTAAGGACAAAAAACTGATGCAACAGAAAAAAATGTACTTTGGAAAATGCTTTGTCACCACAAGATATAACCTTTCTAAACAATCCCACTAAAGTTGTGACAAATGTTATTGAAAACATTAGAAGTATGGAATCCCTTGTTAAGGATTTGCTTTTATTTCAGTCAGTGTCTATTGATTTACTTGTAAAAAGAAGAGGAAATAAGCTCTCTGATAATTTAGCCTACCTCCTCCACAAACATCCTCATTTTTGTTAAATTTATCACTTATTTCGTGTTTTAATAAACACTTAGCAAATACAAAAACATTAAAAACATTTAATAAAAAAATTTTATATTTATATTTTAATAAACTCTTTTTTTAACCTGAAGTACTTAGTTAATTTTTTTCTGTTCCTCAGGTTATTTTTCTTTCCAACTTTTGTTTTATCTCTCACCCTTTTCTTTCCTTCTCCCTCTCTTCTGTCTTCTCCCCCCATCTTTATTTAACATAAGATTATTTGTATAATTTCTGTGCCTTTAATTTTTGTTCTGATCATTTCCATAATGCAGAGTTTGTGTCAAGGTCACTGTTTACTTTGATGTGGTAAAGTGAATTCTTAATTCTCTTTTAACTTTTCTAAAACCTTTACTTTTCTAAAGCCAAACAGAACTATAGTGTGAGGATTAGGTATTATATTCTGTTTAATTTTCTGTTTATTTGGAGGAAGGAGGCTGGGAGCCCTTGAAGGAATGTGGAAACTTTGATGAAAGAATTCTGCTCAGCTCTTTTCCAAAATATCTTTTGCTAGAATTCACTCTGGTAGAAGCATGTATCATTCCATTCTTCATGGAGTGGGAAAACGGGACCGATACAATAGATTTTAGATCTGACTCATAACTAAGTGTCAAGACCTTGCAGCTATACTTTAATCTGAAGGCATCAGTCCCTAATTTTCAATTTCTGTTTCATCAGAATCTCCCCTAGAAACCATTTTCCCTTGCCCTTCTACTCACAACAGAGGAAAGATAATGCCACCTCTTCTGACTGCTTCTCTTCAAAGTTAGCCACGTTAGTGAGGATGCTCAGAATTTTATTTCAGTGCTATATCTGGAAAGAGAAATAGGAATGAGAATTATCCTAAACCTCACTCTAAGCTGCTCTTACCTTCTTAACCTCTCATTCTCTGAAGTTTACAGCATAAAATATGTCCCTTTCATTAGCCAGTATTGGCAAATGAACTTTACATCGGAATTGTTTCTGTGATCTGTTATTACCTTGATATTAGAAAATATTTTAATATCATTATTATCATTCTAACAATAATTTAAATTTTGCTTAAATCTTTATTGTTTTGCTACTGAAATGTCTATTTCCATTTTTATACATACAAACTAAATATCATATGCTCCTATAAAAGCTTTTTTATTCTGCATTTAAATCTTGTTACAGATTGAATTTCAAAAGTTATTAATGCTGTTCAGTATTAGGTGGGTTGTGGTTATTCTGTCCATTTGAGAGGAAGCTTATCTCTCTCCCTGCTTCATTTGCTATAAGGTCTTCCACAGAACTCAGGTAGGAAGTACAATAATTTTCTAAGCTAAATTGAAAACAACTGTGAACGAGTGTTTTATTTTATCTCTTGTTTTGGAAAAAATAAAATTATTATAAGTTTTGTAATGCTCTTTCATTTAGAAGTAAATATTTTAGTAAGAAGTAAAAAAATTTAGCTGTTTAAGGAGCTTAGTATTGCTCCCTCAAATGGCACCTCCACTATAAGTCAAATTCATGACAGCCCACTCAACACTATTTGAGTTTCTTGTTGACCCAAAATGATTCTAGAAATAAGTTATCAGTTTAATATAATTATCCAAAGAAGTTCCTGCTGAGCTTACTGATAGACAACCAGCCCCAATGACATCCTCAGAGAAATATATACAAAATATATTTTTATGAAATAATCCAGTTTCTGAAATAACTACATGTCTATAGATTTAATAATAATAAGCAATATACATTTTAAGAAGCAATTCCCTACAAAATATGGAATATAAGGTATATTCCTATTGTTCCATATCTAACTTGAACAAGGAATAAAATCAGTATCTCTTCATACAAATGTTAATTTTTTTAAGATAGTACCTATGGTAATGATTACCCTCCAGATTCCTAGACTGGCAGTCTAATTTCAAATGAGTATTCAGAGCAGCAACTTTATATATATATATATATATATATATATATATATATATATATTATGTACATATATATAATATAATATATATATAAAGAAAGAATTACATGAATGGTTTATTGATTTGCTTCCCCCCACCTAAAGCTGTGATTTGAAAACATGATTTGTCAAAATTTGAACAGAAGCATAAGGGAGGTAGCTGAGTTTACTTCTTCCAGCTTAGTTCATCAGCTACTGTATTTTATCACTGTAAGAAGAAACTGACCTTAAGCAAAAAGTGTAAAATGAAAAGGCTTAAAATGATTAATTCCATGTTGAATATCTTTAGAAGTCTTCTGGAAGACATATTAATTCAACCAATGAATTTTGATTACCATCATTTATTTTAATTTATTTTAAGGTGAATGATTTGCTAAGTCAAAATCTTATTGTGCTACATAAGGCTTATCTATTTTGACAATATATGGTATCATGTGTCATCATTGTGGAATAAAGGCTACAAATTGTTAACAAGACTTAAGTCTTGTTGCAGTTTTAACTGGCATGGTAATAAATCATAGTGATTTGTTTTTAAACTGCCTTTTTTTTCCAAAGATACTTAAAGACTTTGTAATGATTACTTTTGTGGAAAGTTTTTCATCTTAATTTCTGCAGCTGGAGATTAAGCCAGGAAGTGGGAATGTGACATGACTGAATAATTGCTCGACATCGCACACAGACATGTAAAAACATTTGAAGAAAATCATGAGGTTCATATTTGGTTTCTATTCATGGGAGAAAGCAAACTAATTTGCATTCACATGCATCTGCTTTTATGATTAGCCTGCGAATAAGTAAAGCCTGTGTTCTTTCTATATAGCAAGCTTCATTTTGCAATTTGGACTGTATCAAGGCTGTCTCCCAATAACTATTTTGGAAGACCTAGACCGTGGGTGCCAGGCAAATTCTGGAATAAAAATAGGTCATGAAACCCTCTACTCTCCATTCCCAGACTAGCTATTTCAATCAGGCATAATGAGGGATGTATAAAGTCACTAATGTGTCAACTTGTCACCTTGCAGTTACAGCTTTTGGTTCAAAGATACTTAAATACTCTGAAAGAGAGTGGCTTGAACCCTTTAATTGTGCCTCTCTCCTCCCCAAGTTTCTCAGGTAGCCCTCAGTCTCGGAGTCATCCCACAGAAGCAAATTCATCAATAGGCAGCCTAATATCTCATCTAGTAATATCTAGTAACTGCTCAATGAATTTTGAATAAATACATGTAAAAGCCAATATTTAAATTACTTTTCTAAGATTTCTCAAGGTTCCAATCAGTCAATGATATTATTTACATCTATTTAATCACGTGTAATCCATGGTTAAGAAACTGGATAGTGTCCTGATATTATAGATGCAAACTCCTGATATCTTATACACCCCCCATTGGGAGAACAAAACAAAATGAAACAAAAAAACAAAAAACCCTAAATTTCCTTTCTGTTTGTTTAACAAGTTGACTATAAAATTGATCCTTAGAATTAAGATTTGTATGTAACTTTTCCAGTTTATGAATGTAAAGGATAATAAGAATTAAAAATGGTGGTCATCAAGTCTTCAATGCAATGACCAGCTTTACAGTATAACTTGAGTGTGCCATATAAACTGCTACTTCTTTCCTTCATCTGCTACAGTAGTGAATAGTTTAAAGCAGATGATCTCTGAGATTCTCTCAGCACTTACATTTAAAACTTTGAAAACATTCAAAAGATACTACTTATGGGGGCAGGATTCTGTTGAACAGTCCAACAAACAAATCTGCCTTTCTGTAACTTCCACTCATCAGTCCGGGTTCTGATCTGTGCAAGTTACCTCCTTCAAATATGAGAAGACAACTTACACATTCCTCCTGTGTGTTGCCTTCTGCAAGTAAAACGTACCAGTGCTCATACCAAACTTCACATGTCATGCTTGATTATCGTGTGCAGGTCTTGACACTCTGCTGAACCTACTCTTTCTCAGTTGCTTCATCCACCATGCATTGCCTCACTCAGTTCTTTCTTAGGAATCATTTCTTCTGACTTAAACACTTTACCTCTTTTATTGCATAAACCTGTTCATTTTTTTCAGACCTAACTTAAATGTCACTTCTCCTCTAATACTTTCACAGATTTTTAATGCTTCTATTAAGTGCATGCTTCGTGCATGGCCTTATACAATAGTCGTGGTGTGTTCAGGACTTTGGAGTCAACTCTCAGTTCTGGCACTAGCTACAGATCTTTGGTCTTTTACTAATAATTTTGATTTCCCTCTTTGCTCAAGTGTAACACAGATCAGAGGACAACTCCTGAGATTGAACTTCATAAGTGGTAAGCAAAGTGGCTGGTAAGCAATTGGTAATCATTTGCTTCTTATCGGCACCTGCAACTATTATATTAGACTTATTCTTCCCTTAGCAGATTGTGACCAAACTAAGGGGACACTGGTCTTACTTGACACCTACCATAGCATAGGCACTCAGTAAGTGTTTGTTAAATTTGGATCCTCTTCAAATGTTATGTTTTGCCTCAGTCCCTGATTAGAATCTACATAAGGAAAACATTCCCAAATCCCTTGGATAGCACAATCATCCATAGTGTCATCCAGCAGAATGTTCATTTTGCTCTTTTCTTTATATTAACACTCTCCTGTTTTGGCTATTGAAAGAACATATACATTGTATTTCCATACTGCTCTCATCAGAATCATTGTACTTATTTTTGTCATGATTATAAAATTGTATCTCCTTCCTTCACCATTTCAACCCTGATTTGGTTGATTGGTCATATTCTGTGTATTAATGAATAGAAATTTCATTCATAAAGATACTTTTATATGTGTTCCAGGGGCACTTGCTCCACTGAAGTTTTTTTCTAAGTGATACCTATTCTTTTCAAAGTATTCTATTTAATCTCCTCCTGTCTCACATTGAAAGGTATTCAATAGTAATGACAAATCATGTGCCAAAGATCCCTTCCGATACTTGTAAAAGACATATATATCCAGATATACTGTGATGTAGATTTCTTAGGAATGGTAAAGGTGAAGAATGAACAAACTCTTTTTTTTTAATTTATGGAGACGTTCTCCATTGAAACAAATTTCCCATCCTGCATCTCAACAGGCTTTTTAATTTCAGGGCTTATTTTTTATTAATGATATGATATTGGAAAGTTACTGTTTCAGTGATGTTTATGTTCATGTATCAATTTTAGTATGTCCTTCCATAAAAACAAGTTAATTTGATATACATCTCTGAAATTACGAAGTAAATCAGTGGGAAAACAGGATTCAATGAGAGAATTTTCTCTAAAAGTCAGCATTGCTCTCAGTTATAATGTAACCCTATTCTAAAATCCTACTACAGAAATCTGCTTATGTATTTTAGTATTTAGAACAAAAATCTTAGACTGAGGTCTATGGATGAATTTGAAATTATCTGTGAACTTTATGATTTTGTATGTAGACATTTTGTAAACGCACATATTGCCACTTTTCTAAAGCTGTCAGAGAACTTGATTCAAAAAAGGTTGTGAATTAGTGACAATATAGAGGGAACTAGAAGGCAGATAACGTGGTAACAATTTCTAAACTTCTAAATTTCTGAAGAATGGTGATAGGAAGAAACCTGAATTTGTGGTTAAAGTTTATAGTTGACTTGCTTTGTTGGAAAAGGCCACACAGGGAAAAGTTAGATGTTTTACTTAGAGATCATCTCTTTTATCAGAACTGTAGTTGTTAGCTTGTATTTTTAGTTCCTGTGATAGCAGTCCCTACAAATCAGAGCCCCTGGGAGTCAGGCTAGCAGCCTGACTACATTTAAATTTTAAAGTTCAAGAATGCTCCAATGCAAGGTGAATTTGACTTACAGAACTAGAGGAAGATTCTCATGGATTGAGCTGCCAGATGTATGTCAGTGATAATTACTGAGAAAGAAAACAGAAACTTTTTTGGTCAAGTTATGGAAGAAATGACAGAGTGAAACAAAAACTTAAGCACATTATCCTCTTATCAGTTTTGGACTCACCTCCAACATTGTGGCCTCCTAATTTTCATTTGCTCAAATGCTGAGACCCTTTCCTCCCAGCCTACCAAAAACCTAAGCAAGTAACCCTCACTCTGTGCTCAGAGAAATACCATACAGCTCAAGCAACACAGTCCAGATTTAGAATAGAATAAAATTGGACAAGAACATGAGAAATGTTTTCAATGTAGAATTTGGTTTAATAATCTCGAAAAGTACACACCCATCTTTCAAACCACTCAAACAAAATTTACATGTGTAATTTCATTTTTCCACATATAAAGCATATATGACAGCAGTAAGTAGTCTATCACTGAATGCAAATTTTAGAGAAGTTTTGATTAAGTTTTAAATAATAAAATATTTTTCATAATGTTAAATCTTGCATGGCATAATTATTTCCAATACCTCTAATAAATTTGCTCTCATAATGTTAATACTTTCTCCTTACGTTTCACTATTAATGTTGTATGATGAACATTTTCCCTATGTCATTGAAGTTTTGCAATTTAATTGATGGTTTTATCATATTTCAATACATAGATATATAATTTAGTTATGTTTTCTGTTAAAACTTTATTTATAAAATTTTATTATGAAGTGAACATCTTTGAATTTATTGAAAGTTGATTTCTATGACAAATGTGATGGTGGTTGGCTAATATTTTAAATTAGAATAAGTTATAGTAAAATATGTGTTATTTATTGGTAATAATATGATACAAACAATGCAAGTAGTGCATTTTTTTGTTTTGTTTTTTGAAAGAGACAGTATTTCTTGTTTCACTGAGTGTTTTCTTAGTCCAGGCTATGTTCTTCATGGACAGAAACCTTTTTTCTACAGCTTGACTTGTGTGCAATATCAGAACGTCAAGGAGGAATGGAATAAAGTAATTTGATCTCTTCAAGAGTCTTTACTGTACAAAGAATCCATCTAGTTAGGAAGTTAACTTTTTAAAATAAATTTCTGATAATTACATAATTCACATGTTTCTTGTATGCAGAAAGTTAGCTCAGATAAATGATCATTTTTGTCTCTTAATAATGCTTTAGTTGATGTACAGAGCCCATTAAGCTTCAGATTTATTTTTCAGGTTGTCTACCTTGATAATTTTCATTATTATTTTAATAAATGCAGGTTAAATTGTCTAATGATATGGATCACTTATGTCATGTACAGTAGTCCTCCCTTACCTGGAGAACATAAATTCCAAGACCTCCAGTGAATGCCTGAAACCTATTATACAATGTTTTTTTCTAAACATGCATATGATGAAGTTTAATTTATAAATCAGACACAATAAGAGATTAACAACAATAACTAATAGTAAAATAGAATGATAATAATAATATACTGCAATAAAAGTTATGTGAAGGTGGCATTATTAAGTAAAATAAGGGAGACAAGCACAAGGACCGTGATATCCCAACAGTCAATCTGATAACCGAAATGCCTACTAAGTGACTAAGGAAATGAAAGCATATACAGCATGGATATGCTGGACAAAGGGATGATTCACG
The DNA here is from genome assembly GCA_030015415.1 of Cynopterus sphinx. Classification (NCBI taxonomy): domain Eukaryota; kingdom Metazoa; phylum Chordata; class Mammalia; order Chiroptera; family Pteropodidae; genus Cynopterus; species Cynopterus sphinx. The sequence goes on from CM057390.1 coordinate 58,666,683, forward strand.
TCCCAAGCAGGATGGAACACAACAGTACAAGATGTTATCACACCACTCAGAATTGTGTGCAATTTAAAACTTATGAATTGTTTATTTCTGGAATTTCCCATTTAGTATTTTCAGACCATGGTTGACCACGGGTAACTGAAACCGTGAAAAATAAAGCCATTGGTAAGGTGGGATGACTATACCTGTAGTTACTTACCACTTATACAGGAATAGACTACCTATATTTTCCTTAAAGTTTATTGAAGATGTTTTCTTCTTATTTAATATCATGTGAGGAATTCTGTGTTTGTGTAGCTTTTGTAGCAATGGGTAGACCTAACATAGCCAGTAATACTAAACACTCAACATTTAAATGGGCTATCATAGCTTAACAGAGAAGAATTGGAACCTCAAAGGGAATGAGGAAGATCACAGTTTAAACTACAATGAGACACAGACATTGGCTGTAAAAAATTCCCCCTTACATCTTGGCAATTTGGGATTCCTAAATTGTTGGGTTTTTAATGCCCAGGAAATCTCAGTATCTTGCACAGGCAGCAGTGAGGAATAAAACCTGCTTTCTAACTTTTTGGATTTACTGCCATGCCATTCATAGAAACTGACTAGACACACATACATGAGCATGCATACACGACACATGTACACACACATACACACAGCATGTATAGACATGAGCGCCGAATCAAAATGTGCATAGTGTGAAGTATAGAAAGAAGAGAATTAATAGAGAATATTGTTTGCCAAAAGTGGTAATGTAGATTTGGACACTTGAACACTCAAGAAATATATGTAGCTGACTGGTTGAATAAATAATTGAATAAATAAAACATTAACATAAATTGCAAATATTATTAAAATTTAAAAATTTAAAAGTGAGTACATTAAATACCCTAAAATATTTACATTTTAAAAAAGAGGAGAGGCAAGGAGACATCTTGAGCTGATAGATATATTTATTACTTTAATTGTGGTATCACTAGTGTCTGTGTATGTTCAAACCCATCAAAATGTACATATTAAATATGTGCAGTTTTTGTATATCAATTACATCTCAAAAAATGGTTAATGGAATAAAAATTTAAATATCCAAAGTAAAGAACTTTAGTGCTCTAAAACATTTACATTTACTATTTCCTTGACAAAGTTTTCCAGAACTTGGTTTTATCTTAAGTAAATTTTGACTTGGGACAAGCACAGATTAGATCAACTGTTTAAGATATACTTTGCACCCAAGATTTAACTATTTGACATTTTTTATATTGTTTTCTCCCAGTATCCTGAACACTCTTTCTGAATATGTTTATACCCTATATTAAAGGCTATAAGTATATTCTAATTTTAAGACCTACCAAAAGTATTCTAAAAAGTTTTAGACCCATTTATTATGTATGTATTTATGTATGTATGTATGTATGTATGTATGTATGTGTGTGTATGTGTGTATGTGTGTATTAATCTTTATTCCTGTTTCTCAGTATTGTAGTATGGAGAGGGGCATTTTCTAATTAGGAAAAAGTGATTTTTTTTCCCTCTATAGCAGTTCATTATTGTACATTACCATAGGGAGTAAAATTACTAATATTGTATTTCTAAGAAAATTTCTTTCTGTTCTTTGTACCTAAATTAGAAGTGTGATTGTTTCATTTCCCTTGACAAAAGTTTGGAAGCCAGAAAGAGCCTCTGTTAAATAGTTCAACTCTGAAATCTGTATATTATATATTTAGCTACTTTTTTAATGGACTCTCATGAATGAATTAAGCTCATTGTCTTGCTTACTTCTGTCTGATGGCTAATGATCTGCATAAAATTGATTTCTAGCATCTGTCTATACTACTATATCTCATCATTATACATTTTGGAATATATTTCTTGTAATTTCTCTACCCCAAGTAGATAGTTCTGGTGACAATATTTAGAGGCATTGTGAAAGGCAATAAAGCAAAATGGTTTATGCTTTATTAAGTTAAGAGATCTAGGGTCAAAAATAAAATAATTTAAATCCCAGGGACATCTATGTTACTTGGGAAACTTTCTTAAACTAAGTTTCAGAGTCATCAACTTAAAAAAAAAAGGGAGAGGTATAACAATACCTTCCTTTTCAATTGTTTTAAGGTTTAAATGAGAATATCCACAAGAAAGACAGAGCCTAGTGCTGAGAACACTGTATGCACACAATAAACATGAGCAATTTATTATTTTTATTATTAATTTGATTCAAATTAGTATTTTATCTTGATATTTAACTTTATACTTCTTTAGTGTATTATCCTTAGAATTCTAGAGTCTTATGACTAATTGCCTAGTTGTTTGCTCTCTTCACTGCAACCTGCAGAATAGTCTCCTTGAGCTTTAGGGTCCTGGTGTCTCTTTTCTTTATCTGCATTCTTAGAAGGGATTTCTTCTGATCACAAATGGTGAGCTACCAGTATAGGCTCATTACCCATACCTGCAGCATTTGATAAAATGATGTAAGTTCAACATAACTAAACTTTCATTATAGGATTTTTAGAGGCCTTGGTTCGTAATTAGTTTTGTTCTAAAGTACCTGTAGAGTTGTTTGTCATGTCAAAGAAGGACAAGCCAATGCAGTGATTTGAAGGGAGAAAGGAGGTCTGGTGGGTCATGAGTTATGGGTATATGCATATTTGTTGAAAGAGAAGAAGATAGAGGGTAGAGGAACCCCAAGAACTTTAGGGAGTTGTTTCAAGATAGAGAGAGGGAGTCTGGCTATGGGCTCAAAGGGGAGGAGGGAGAAATGTGAGGGACTACAAAACAGAGGAATTGGTAATATTACCAGCCATACAATGGTTGGCTTCCCAGGGAACATTTGAAAAATCACTGCTTTTAACATTATATCTTATTACTTTTCTAGTATTGAAATCATAGATGGTTTCTGGAACAGAGAATTTCTTTAACTAGGATACATAAAAGAAAATGTCAAGAAGGCTTTTTTCCAAAAATAAAAAGGATTCAAATTGAAAAAAGCAGTTTAAATTTTTCTACATAAGAATCATGTGTTTTAACTTACCTGATCTTTCATTCTTCAATGATACAACAACACATGATCTACATGACCCCATTTTTTTTCACTTTAGCACATTCTTTGGCACCCATTTGTTTTCATGATGCATTCCTTATTAGATTAAGAGTTTCTTGAGATGAATTTCTAGGGCTTATTCCCAAAGCCTGGTCCCCAGGGACTGGCATATAATAGACAGTAGGTAAATATTGAAAAAAAAATCCTCAAATCACACTTTGAAATTTATTCATTAAATTATGAAAAATGTCCATTCTTAATTTATGGTCTTAACACATCCAATAACTTGGCTTGATCTGTTATTATATACTTTGAATATGTTCCATTTCTGTAAACGATTGAGCAGCTATGTTCAATACATTCTTTGACAAAAATTATAAAATTAGGATTAAGTTTATGCTCACATCTTCTTAGTAAACCTACATAAGTATTAGGCTCCAATAGCAGCATCTTAGCAACTTATAATGTTGCAAGTCTACAATCTCTTTTCTGAAATACTAGGAACATGTTGGTTTGGAATTCAGAATATTTTAGATTTTTGGAAGGCAAATGGTAAGACGTATGCTGGATAATGCATAATATCACTAGCATCTGAGAAAGAACTCCAAACTCAAGCACTTTAAAATTTCTGTAGCAAAAATGAATGAATACACACACTCATTTATACATATATATATTCTATAAATATCCTCATGTTAGCTCAGATTATGTATTTTCACTCAGAGCTAACTTCAAGTCAGGTTTTGTGGCCAAATAAATTTTAAAAAGCTTCTGCATATCAGGTTTTTTTTTTTTTGTATTTAAGAATTGAAGATAAGGGATTGTGAACTTATAATAGCTTTTAACAGAGCTCTTTCTTGTTTTAAATTTTTTTTCCCCCTGGAATCAGTGTTTCTCAATTATAATAGAGACAGAAACTTTTTTCTAATTTAATTTATAACATTTTCTTTATACTCAAAATAAAGCTGAGATAAATCTATAGAAATAATATTTTTTAAATCAATGCAAAGTCATAACATAAAGCAAAAATAAAAGAAATGCATCTAATAAATTAATATATATAACAACAGGTAAATATTCAGATTCCACCCTACTAGAAAATGTAACAAAGCAACCCAATATTTGCACTATGGTTAGAATCACTATGATTGTGTCAGCTACAAATGTAGACAAAATACGTTTTACTAGTTATGCTCATATCTAATTAGTATTTCAAGGCATAATTTCCAAAATGCTAAAATCTCTTGGTAACACTACTAAAATATAAACTATGTATATATTATTTTATGATAGTTGTTTTCCTGAAAAAATGCAGTACTTCACAAATGAGTTTTAAAAAACTTCACAGTGGTTTGTAAAATGGTAAATAGTCTAAGATGAGATAAATATAAATTAGCTTTCCCTCTCCGTGAATGAGTGGCAGGGTATTAGAAGGTGCATGGAATTTGAGCAGTTCTGCATCCCACAGGATCATGCCAGCCTGCAAGCGACTTGAATCCTTGACTCCACTAAATGGCAGCAGTCCTCCCCTAATCATGTGGACAACAAAAACTGCCACTGCACATTTGCCAAATGCCCTCAGCCTCCCATCAGAACCTTGACCCATCTAATCCTCACAACCACCCAGTCAACTTGTCATCTTACTCCCATTTTGTAGATGAGACAATTAAATTATGAGGAAGAAAGTTATCAAACAAACTATCATCATTGAGTGGCAAAGCAAGACTCTGCCAAATGTAGACATTTGAACTTCTAGTCCAGCTCTCATTTCACAATACCAGCCAATAGTTATCAATCTATTGCTTACTTATTTCTTCTAATTTTAACATGCTTGTGAGGTAACTCTGTTACCCTGTTACTTTCTATCCTCTTCCTGGAGAGTACTTAATTCTGATATTACCTATTTCAGGCTTTTTTAGGTAGATCCTGTTTTGGTTTTTGACTGTAAGCTACTAGGAGAGTTAAAGTTATTAGCATTTTTTGAAAATTCAGCTTATTCTTCTACCTCTGCTTGCAATCTATTTGAAAATAAAAGACCTATCAATTGCCTTGCTACCTAAAAGAGATCCAAGATAACCAACGGGAAACTGAGGGGGGTATAATGATAATCTATTTATATATAACAAATTATCCTCAAAACTTAGCAACTTAAAACAATGAACATTATTTATAGCAAAACGTTTCTGGAGGTCAGGCATTCAGGAATGGCTTAGCTGGACGAGTCTGGCTTAGGGTCTTTCTTAAGGTTTTAGTCAGGATACAGGCTGGGGCTACATCATCTGAAGGTTTGAGTGGGCTAAGAGGAGTCACTTCCAAGCTGATTCCTAGGGCTATTGGCAGGAGAGAGGGGGCATGGGGAGGGAGGGAGAGAGAGAGAGAGAGAGAGAGAGAGAGAGAGAGAGAGAGAGAGAGAGAGGTCATTTTTTACCTTTTCTGACTTAGTCCCCAAGTCACAAATCATCACCTTTACCTTATTATATTTTTTAGAATAGAGACACGAATTCCTGCCCATACTCCCAAGAGAGAAATTAAGCCCCACTTCTTGAAGGAAGGAATAGCAAGAATTGTAGACATGTGTTGTTGCTGTTGTTGTTGTTGTTATTGTTTTGTTTTGTTTTGTTTTTAATCAACATAGTGGTCTTTTCAGTTCTGAGAATACTGTCTGGTATTTTGTTTCAACAGAAAAATAGTTCCACTCTTGATGTCCCACCCAGAACTCCTCAGATTCCTTTCTCTAGTTTTTTGCACCAGTTCTCCAGCTTCCATGTAGCTAAGACTTGCCACATGTAAAGCTTTGCTCTTGGCAACTAAAGTGCCTCACACATGCGGAAAGCTAGAATACTGAGAAGGACATGGGGACAGGACTGATCTCCTAAAAGATGTCTAAGAGAGATCTTTCTGAATGAAGAGAAAGGAACTATGGCCAATAAAATTAGTGCTGGTCTGATGGAAATTCAGAAAACATAGTTTAGAATAAGTATTTTTGTAAAATGCTTTAGGAGTTATTATATGCAAAAACAGAGTCAGCCTTAACTGAAGTTGGCCAAATTTGAGGATGAAGGAAATGATGTGCAAAGTCAGCTTATAAACCAATCATACAATGATAGCACACTTGAGTTAAATCCACATAAGTCATAGCATGCTTTACTGATCCAAGATGAAAACGATCTTTAATTTTAAATAGCTCCTTTGGAGCTTGCCCCTTTAAAACAGACTAATGCATATGCCTGCCCTTATGAGAATGTAAAGAAAAATGTTTGTTTAAAGTACATTTTAATTCCCTCTACCATCATTTTAAGATGGCACTTAAGGAGGTAAGTGCAGCATTCCTTCTAGTACAAAAGCCATGAACAAGACTCATTGTATAAATATTTTGCTCTATGGCACTAGCATTAACAAATCATGGCTATAAAAACAACACTCAATCATCATGCCAAAGGTTGGGTCCTGTCTTAAATGTGGTAGCTGCGGTTTAAATGATTATAAACACAAAAGGATTCCCTTGACTGATGTCTGGGAAGGTATACATCCAATGTACTTCTTCATTCTCCTGGCTCAGGAGGAAAGGAAGAGAAACAAGCACATGAAACACTTCCACACTCATATTCAAGGTAGTCTGCATGCACATCGAGAGGCCAGGCCTCCATCTATTCTGAGATCTCACCGTGACACGGTCAGCTGAGATTCTTACTTGCAAATCACGAACCCTTTCTGACTACCTCAAGTAGAAAAGAATCAAAAGAAGGGATATTAGGTTGTTCCCTGGCCCTCTGTGAGGGCCAAAGATTTATGTTCTAGTCTTCTCTGCTTGCTCTTACTGTCATCTTTTCTGCTACAGTTAACATGCTGTGACTGTTACCAATTTTTTAAAAAAGTGTATTTGAATTATTAACTATGATACTATTTTAATTAAATATATAGAGAGCAATTGTTGCATGTAAAATCCAAGGGCAATAGTGTTTGAAGTATTCCTTTCTGCAAACAGATGCTTTATTTTATCAATTTTGTCCACATATTGCTCAGATAAATAGTATTCTGATAATTGCTACCTTAAACATATTACATAATGAAATTTTATGTTTTAGTGGATTGATTTCAGATTAATATTTTCAACATATTACATTTCTTATTAATTTTTCTGTTTTCTCCCAACATTCTTTTAATATTTCTTTTATAAAACTAGACATAAAAATTTTTTAAGTGGAAAAATGAAAATAGAAGTGTATCAAATTCAATTATGAGTCATAATTGAATTTAAAAAAAAAATTTTTTTAAGGCAAGGCAACCCTTGGTTGACCTCACAGATTGCAAAAACCTTGTCAATTTACAATTTATTGTTATTTTTTTATTTTTATCACCTATAGCAGCTGGTCTTCTTAGGTGGTCTCCCATCTAAGTACTAACTAGGCCTGACCCTGCTTAGCTGTATGGCCATAGATCTTTTCCCTTTATATCTTTTTTTCCCTCTGGCATTAGCACAGTGAGTGAGTAAGTGAGTGTGTGTGTGTGTGTGTGTGTGTGTGTGTGTGTGTAGGTACATACAATACATACATACATACATACATACATATATACATATATACTATAGATATATCATATCTATATAGTTTGAAGGCATTTTGTTACAAGTGGACATTCAGGTAACTACTATTGCAGTCAAGACAGAGAACTATTCCATTACTTCAAGACCTCCCTCATGCTATCCTTTTATAGTAATCCCACCCCTTCCCCTTCAACATCTCCCTAAACTGTGGAAACAACTAACTTCTTCTCCATCTCTACAATTTTGACATTTTGAGGTCTGTGTTTTTGAGTACATCTTTTGTATAGCTTTCTTAGTGGTTGCTCTTTGTTTCCCTCAGTGTTATTATATATACATAACTTATCATAGTCTATTGATAACAACTTACCAGTTCCAGTGAAGTATAGAAATGTACTTGTTTTTATATCTTTTTACATTGATCATTTATATTTGCCTTTAGTATTTTTTCTACATACATTAGAAATCACATTAGATAGGGTTACAATTTTTGCTTTATCCATCAAACATAATTTAGAAAATTCAAGAGAATAAAAATCTGTGGTATTTACCTGTATTTTTACTTTTTTCGTTATACTTTCTTCTTGCTATTCCAAGATTTCTTTTATTATTTCATTTTAGGATAAAGAACTTTCTCCAGATATTCTTTTAGGGTAGATCTGGTGATAAAAGATTTAGTTATAGTTCTTATTTTTCCTTCCCCTGAGAGTGTCTTGATTTTTGAAGGATATTTTCACTGGATATAGAATTGCATACAAAGAGTTCTTTCAGCACTTGAAAAATGCTGTACCACTTCTTATTGGTTTCCATGTTTTCACATGAGAAATCTAGTACTATTCCATTTGCTTTTACTCTATAATTAATGTATCATTTCTCTCTGACTACATTTAAAATTTTTTCTTCATCTTTAGCTTTTAGAAGTTTGCCTGCACTGTGTCTTGGCATAAATTTCTTTGAATTTATCTTGTTTAATGTCTGCTCATCTTCTTGAATCTATAGGTTTATGTCTTTTGTCAAATTTAGAAAGATTTCACCCATTATTCAATTAAATATTTTTTAGCCCTACTGTCTTTCTCCTCTGTTTCTGGGTTATAAATTTTAAACTTTTTGTAGTAGTACCACATGTCTGTGTTCATTTTAAAATTTCTGTCTATTTGATCTCTCATGCTTAGATTAGGTAATTTCTATTCTGTTGAAGGTTCTGTTTCAGTTTTTGTATTTTTCAATTCTAAAATTTCAGTCCAGTTGGTTCTTCATTATATCTTCTATTTCTTTGCTAAAACTTTATTTTCTTTACATTTGTTTCAAGCATGTTTATAATTGCTTATAGAAGTTTTTTTTTTTTAATGATGGCTGCTTAAAATCCTTGTTCAATAATTCTCACATCTGTGTCATTTTAACATTGGTGTCTAGTGATGGTCTTTTCTCATTTAAGTTAGAATCTCCCTGGTTCTTGGGAGGATAAATGATTTTTTTAAAATTGAAACATGGACATTTTTGGTATTATGCTCTAGGACTCTGGGTCTTATTTAAATCATGTGTTTTAGTAGGTCTCTCTTGACCCCTCTTTAGCAAGTAATGGAATACTGCTTCATTACTGTCTGGTGGGAACGAAAGTCTAGGTTCTTCACTTTGCCTTCATTGACAGCTGGGAAAGAAGGTGTTCCTTGTTTTTCAATAGGCCTCCATTTACAACACCTGGCTAGAATGGACAGGGTGCCTCAAGACTGCTCTTTACATAGTCTCCATTGACATTGTGGAGGATGATCCATCACCGCTGAGTTGTGGTGAAAATCTTGACCCTCTGCAAGGCCTCCTGGACACTGCTCTTGTGAGGATGAGGAGGGGTGTGTCATTACTGTGAAGTGGGGTGGAAATCCGGGCTTCCCACTCAGCCTTGTCTGACACCACCGGAGAAGGGAAGAGTTTCTCGCTATAGTCTGGCAAGGGTGGACACCTAAGGTTTCCGCTTGGACTTTGCTGTCAGGGATGGGGATGGGACATGATTTTTTCTGTGATAATTGGTTAGAGCAAAGTGGTTGTATTCTAAATAAGTTCTCTGTCTGTCTAAGATCCCTCATTCCCATTCCTTTGGTGAAAGAACAGCATTTTCTTGGTCCTTTTTCCGTCTCACTCTATTGTCATTTCCATTTTATCTGCTTCTCTAGTACTTTGTGTATTCAGTGTAGGCAAACTGGGCAAAAAACAAACAAACAAACAAACAAACAAACAAACAACAATAACAAAGCAAACCAGTCTACTCACTACTATGTCATTCTTCAGATTTCAAAGTCCCTATCTAGATGGTCTTCGTCTCTCGACCATTTACAGTATTCTTATATTTGTTTTATATATAATACCCAGAATTATTACCTGTACCTACTGGAAAAAATAAAGAAATTATATGTATTCCATCTTTCTAGAAGCAGACGTTCAGGAAAAGTTTTTAAATAAAAACAAGAATAATTTATATTAACCATTTAATCATAATTATTTTAATATTTTTTTATTTTATGCCACTTACTATTACATTCTGAATAATATATAATACGTTTTTTATAATATATGTAATTATATATATCATTCCGTCAAATAAACCAATGAACCCACTGCTCTGTAATATTTTAATATATTTGAGTGAAAAAAAATTGATGGTCTCATTTGACACATCTCTATTTATGACAACATTTAGGTTCTCCTAACACTCTTCTAAAAGTGATTTACAAAGAATATAGCTTCATTCCATCTCATAGTGAACTGAAGGTCTAGAAAATGGCTCCTAATTTTTTATGTAGTGCTCTGTTCAGAATTCTACCCTTCAGTACAGTTTAAATCATTTTGAGAAATGATGCTCATGAGTCTATTGCAACTCTTTGAATGCACAGACTATTACCTCCACCTCCTCTTCTTCCTCCTCCTCCTCTTCATCCTCCTCCTCCTCCTTGTAATTTTTCTCCTCTGTTACTATATGTTGTGCTTATTTAGTATCCTAACTCTGACTAAATTAGCCTTACAAATGTAGCATGTAAAATTCGGTCTTTCAAAAACTAAGCTCTAACCATGCAAAGAGTAAGTTGGCGCTGATATGATGAGTGTGATGTTAACACTTGGACAACCAGAGTCACAGAGTGGAGGATTATTCAGGAAACAAATGGAAAGACTTGTAATAGCATTAAATGTTTTTGGAGAAACTAGCTTCATGCTTCATTTCAGGCCATTTTTTTTAGTATTTGTGACGCTTTCATGGAACAACTTTGTACTTTTACATTTTACTTTATTTTTACTAGCAGAGTAGAGTTGTCTTTGAGGTAAGTTAGACTTTTAAATTTCTAGCAACTTGAATCTGTTTCCTTTTATTAATGTCACAGTAATCTGTTTAACAGAAACTAAGCTCCCAGAAGATCTGATGAAGTATATACATGGAAAAAGAAAGAAATAAACTATATTTGATGGGGGTGATGAAGGTAGGAGAGAATTTAACAATTTGTATTCTAAAAAATATTTTAATAAGAAATTTATTTTACTTTTTATTGGTTTCATTAAAATATGATTGCCAATTCTTTAGTTAATGGGTATAAAATTCTAACTAAACATTACCTACCATTTATTCAACAAATATGTAATAATGGCTATGACAGATGGGTAAGGGCCGAGACAAATAAATGAACCAAACTTCCTATACTGCTCTATAAAATGATATATCTGGTTCTATAGGCATGATATACACACATGACAGTGATGACAAAGAAAATTTTTTAAATTGCAAATGAATTGTAATAGCCAAACGTTAGAAAACCTACTTAATAGAGTGTGAGGTGAGGATGACAGAGAGACTGGAAAGCAGAAGCAGTGTGAGCTATGCTGAAGAAGGGATCAAGTACGAAGCACTCATGGATCCGAACACGAGACAAGGAGGAGTGAAAGGTACTACTGGATAATTGAAATCAAGAAAGAAGGTGGATGTCAGATTTCATACTTTGACAACTTTGGAAATTGGGTAGAGGATTTCCTTTATTATCCTGAAACTACAAGAATGCTTGACACATTCAGAGAAAAGGCAGATATATAATCAAGGTTTTATTGTAATAGGTTATATTCTGCAGAAGTGTTATTAACATATTGAGAAAGTAAAAGACTAGCGGTAGACACACCTTAAAGTTTAAGATGGCAAAATCGCTTTTGAACGCATCAAGTCTAGTGATCACAATAGAAATAAAAGAAAAATCTGATTATAAAAAGAAATGGCAAAGTTCTTGACTGGGTGATTCATGAGGGAAAGGTGAAAGTAGTAAAGGAATGGCTAGGGGTGAGGAATAATCAATGACTTTAAGATTCATGTGTTGATAACCAATAAGCCCTACTGTTGGAAACCAATTTGTAAATTGTTTAAATTGTTTGATAATAAAATGGAGATTATCTTTTTAGAACACTTACTCAAAAATTGTCAAAGAGAACAGGTAGAGAAATACGGAGATGGTTTTAAGAATTAGTGGAGGTCAGTGAATATTTTTGTTGGTCAAAATGAGTGAGTAAAATAAAGCAGAGAGAAAAAAATGATTTGATCTGATTAATTGAAAAAATTGAATAAACATTATGGAGAGGAGAAAATCAAGAGATGAAGGATCAATATCTTAGTGTAGGTAGAAGAAATAAGATGGAGGGCATAGATGGTCACTGGAAAGGTAACATGTAACTTCTTTTCCTCTGAGATAGGAGAAAGCAAAGAAAATATCAGTACAGAGATGTTGGAAAAGCAGTTTGCGTAAGGGTCAGAGTCACAGATTGGGGAGTTTAATTCTTTTGCTTTCTTACTAGTTCTGTGACTTTAGGCAAAATACCTTTCCAAATTTCAGAGTGTCCCTAGTCTGTAGATACGAATACTACCTATTTAGTTGGGTCATTGTAAAGAATAAATAAGATAAATTATATAAAGCATTAGCAAAATATCTGGCACACTGCAATCTAATAAATAATATTATTTCAGACATTTTACTTTGAAGATGAGCTCATTAAATTTTCTGCTTGAAATAGAATATAGATAATTCAGTGACTTCAGCCAACTTGTTTTCCTTTGCCCTCAGGCTCTTCTGAGGAAGTTAATCCACCCAGAGAATATTTGCATTTTAATAAGAGTCTTTAAGCCTAAGGGAGAAAAAGAGCTTTTTTTGCTCCTCAAATAACAGCACATAATTGAACACTTTATGCCTTTGTGTAAATCATTCCTGTTCTGCACCACATTTATAATAGAATTTTTGAAAAAATTTTCTAGTCTCACCTAGTTAAAGAAATATTTGATAATATGTTTCTTAAATAATTTCTAAGTTCTCTTAAAGTCACATAGTGCATGTGGAGTTGCATTTCATTTAAACGTGGGCTACTGAGCAGAGCATCTGTGACTCCCTTTGTCACCCCTGGTTTGCATTTCTGAGGAGCAGGCTCTCAGAAGCCTAGACCTGTCTATATACCTATGTTACTGTAATAGAATTCTCTGGAAGACTTTAAAAGGGAAGATTAAATCAGAAAATGATTTATTAATTTGCTTGGTACTCTCTTGGTTTTGAATTAGTACAAACAACACCAGAGATTATTTGTGAGAAAATAATATTTGCCAAAATGAGTAATTAGTTTTTGAGCTTAAGGTTTTTACAAAATTAATTCTCTGATTATATTATAATCATGTATGCACTCATGCTAAAATGGCAAATACTGACTAACATGGATTTTTGCTTTGGGACTTTAAAATGTTTTTCTGATCTATAAAATACAGGTTTTCTCTGGATTTAAAAAATAAATTAAATTAGGTGAAAAGTGGGCCCTCCTTGGAACCAAGTAACCTATAAGAGTTTATTCACTGATGTGACACTGATAGCATGAATGCTTAGGACTGTTATTGAAAAATCTCAAATAATCTCAAGATCTCAAATCTGAAAATGGTAAAAATTCTGCCGAAGATTGAATCAGAATTTAAAAAATGACTTTATATATCTTTATGGTTAATTTCTTTTGTGGGAATTAAACCTAGGCTATAAAAAATTCTGTGAATTATTATGTTTCATTAAAACAGATTAACTCACTCCTCTGAATCTTAGGGTAGTGTTTTGTAATTAAGACAAGTGAAAACAGAAAAGATTTAGCACAGTCACTACCCAAAAGCATGTAATGATGGTGTACTTGATGAATGAGCTCATGCTTGGTTCGCTTCCACAGCTAGACTCCCCCGTCAGGACTGCTTCTGTGGTTCTGCAAATGCAACAGGTTTAAACTGAAACACACAACCAAGAATAAATTGGTGTCTACAAGTAGGAAGTTTGACTAATGCTTCCACATGGACTTGTGACTTACACCACACAGAAGCATCAACATTCTAAACGGTTAGTTAGAAAGCTACTTTTTCGACTCTTTTTCATGGTCATTGACATTTTACCTGTCCTAATTAACAATATGTAAATTCTCAAGGATTTCACAAAACTATAATTAACATATTTCAAAAGTAGTAACCAAACTAAAATTTATCTCAGAAGATTGTTGACATTCTATTTTTAGTCATTCATTCCCTCAACAAGGAGAGGTGAGATGTCCTGAAAATGGTGCCCCCACAAGAAAGAAGGCAGTGGTGATTTGTCTTTAGATATTAGAGTCTCAAATTTTCTTCTTCTCTTTTTAGTTCTGATATCTAATTACTTCTTGCTGTTTCTGTGGATTGGCAGTAAAATCTATCCTTCTGATTCTCGTTTTCCAAAATGCACATTTCTTCTCTTCCTCATTCCTCCAAATTCTTTTCCACTCAACATGCCTGAGTCTAACCAAATCATTCAGTGGGAAAGTGGCAAAATAGCCAACTTAATGAGCAAATTATTTAGGGAGAAGATGTGTGCATGCTAATTTAGCAGCCCTTCAAAGGAATTTATGACAAAAATATCAGATTGGTAGAGAGGTGCTGGATCATAAAAGGTCTTGTAGAAAATGCTAAGTGTATTTTTTTTCTGTGTGCGATAAAGTGCAGTTAAGGAATTTTGATCAGGGACAATTATATCAAGGACAATTAAAGCTAAGCTTTTAAAGTTTACTTTGTTAAAGTTTTGGTATCTAATATGCTAACTAGATACAAAGATTTCTTGATCCAAAATATTATTATTAGTGAATTCCTTGCTCTATAAATAAAACTGATAGAATCAGACTGATTTCTCCTTAATCCTAGGCCTACATTTGGAAGTTATAAAGGTTACGTTTAGTTTAACATATATTAAAGATGATTAGATGACCTTTAGGAGTTTTCCTAAAAACACCAATAATTTACTCTCAGCTAAAGGTGATAGTACTACTTCACTGAGAAAATAATTTCTTCTCACATAATTCAATTTTTATTTTTAACTATATCTATGTTGTCAATATATCGCCAGCCATTTTCATATACATGCACCACTCACATTCTTCTCTCAGTATTATGGGAGCCAGCTCATATTTTTTACCTTCTAGCTTCACAGCTTACCAAGTTTTGCTGCTGCATTCTTTTTCTGATCATTCATAGAGACTGTCTACTTCAAAATAAATCTCAAATAGTTGCCCTTTCTGCCTCCACATATTTACTGTTATTATACTGGTTCAGGCCCTTATTGTTTTAATTCTGGAATGTTGAAATAGCCCCTTGACCCTGACTATGTGTCTAATTCTCTTATCTCTCCAGCCCCTTCATCATGTTGCCATCATTACTCTCTCTCTCAAATGCAGCTTTGGTCATGTGACCCCCCTGCAGAGCTTTCTGTTGTCCCGCAGGATCAAACCCAAACTCCTTAGTATTCAAAGTCAGTCACAGTCCACCTCCGTTTTTTCTTCAGCAAGGTCTCATAAAAGGGACTTGGAGCATTTAGGGGTAAATTTGAGGATAAATCTAAAGTTTTTAAAAGTCTGAATGGAGGGGAATGGTTAAAGCTGCCCTGTGGTAACTGGTTTTGGGGGCAGAAGGAAGGGATTGGTATCTGAGTGTTGGTGAAAATGGGCGCCAGACAAAGGAGTCCCTTAAGATATGCCTAGTTTAAAATCTAGGGAAAGGTCACTTGGCTTTGACATCTAAAAACTTAGTGGAGTAGACAAAAAAAGCAGCTGCTTAAAATGGTTGATGGCAGAGCTCTGACAGGGACATTCTTTGGGAGGCAAAATGATAACCAGATGAATTAAGGGGAAAAAAAGATGGCCAGAATCCTAGGGAAAAATAATTGTTTTGGAGACAGGATTATGGATTCCCTGCTCATCAATAAAGCGAGTAAATATTTTTACAAATTGATGAGAACTGAATTAACTGGTTTGTTGCAAGCCGGAATTTAGGCTTGACATGGCCCGAGAGAATTATCCTTCAACATTCTACTGGCCTCATCTCCCATGACAAGTTCTGCCCCTTCCACAAAAATGACACGGCCACTCCTGAGTCACGCAGGCTTCTTCGCTAGTGCCTTCATGGACTTCTGGGCTCTTGCACGATTGGTTTCCTCATGAAACTTCCATTAAAGAGGAAGCCCCAGACACCAGAGTATTCTTATCCTCAGTTCACCCATGGGTGGGAAATATCTGTACATGCATTTAGCTAATCCACATAATCCCTGCTATGAGATCAGGCTTCTCACATTCATATGCTAATACACTACTAATTCTCCCCATGCCAACCCTTTTCTGATATTCACTATTTTATTTAGCAAAATGTGTATGTAATATTACTTGAGATATTAATAACAACACACTTGTAGTAGCTGTCTCTGAAGTGTGCTCTTTCTGACACAATGCTGGCAGAACACCCCTGGAGCGTGGGTTCTTGCTTAGAACAGCCAACCGCCCCATATTTATATCACTCTCTTCTGATGTGCTTTGAATTACAGACATCGTAACAAGCTGGGTCATAGCATGATATAAAAAGAACACATCTTTGCAGTGACCCTCCAGGAGCCAGTATTCTAGGGAAAAAATACCTCTTTAGAGACAACTTTATGAATTTTCAAACCACCAAAAATCCTTGAAAGTCAGACAGATCTGGATTAAATTTTAGCTTCACCACTTACTGCTTGAATGACCTTGGACAAGTTATTTAACTTTTCTGATCCTCTCTTTCCTCATCTATAAATAGGGTAAAGATTCAAGCATTTAGATAATATGTAAACATAATAACATCCAGCAGCGTGCTGGAGCTGCTATGGAACAGAGTGGTAAGTTTTCAGGAATTTTATGAGACAGCTGTTAAGACAGCTGTTTTTAAAAAATCCAATTACATAAACCTGCAATTAAATAAGTTATAGAAAAAAAAAAAACAAAGGGAAACAATGTTCAGAACATATCACTTTCTAATTATTTTATCACATTTTATTATTTTCTATGTTCTTGTAATTCTTATTTCTATAGTATAAAGCTACACAACTGCAAATCTCTCCCCACCTCTGTTTTCACTGACATGTAACTTGGTAGTTTAAAATTAGACTTGGTGGGAGTATTTACACCTTGGAAGTCAGCAAATGCTAAAAATCAGAGTTTGATTTATCACTGTGTTGATTGTCTCTGGACTTGAGAAAGTAATGAAGAAAATGTCAATAATGTGGATTAAATTTGAGAGTATGACATGTTTGTGGTTTTTACAAAGTGAATAGCACAAAAAATTGAAGATATATATTTAAAGTATTTGAAAACTATTATCGATTCTGCAAAGCTGCTCACATGATATATTATTATTATTTAAGATGAGGAAACTGAGTACCAGAGCATATAAATAACTGGTTTAAGATATTATAGCTAGTGAAGGACAGAGATGGAAATTGAACCCAGGCAGTTTAGCCTCAGAATTAAATTTGCCAAAGCAGTATTTTTTTTTAAATTAAAGTTACTGGTAACATTTGTTATTAACATTACATAAATTTCAGGTGTACAACTTTATAATATGACATCTGTATACTTGATATGTCAGAAGGAGACTGTCATTTAAGAGAAGAACAAACTTTTTGAATATCAAGAGCCTGAAGACAATAGAGCATATAGATTATTCATAAACCATACATTTAGGAAGAATTCCTGATAATATAAAAGGTAGATTTCCTCCTAAAAAGGGATAAAATTTTATTGTCTTGGAGAAGAAAGGAGAACAAGAGGAAAGCTAAACACTCCAGGGCTAGGTATTGGTGTGGTCTCAGAAAAAATGATCATACAGTGGTCAGCTCTGCGAAGCTGGTAAAGGAGGGGAGCAATATTTTGCAGGTAGCTGTGGGGGGGACCCAACAACAAAGACCCAGATCTCACTCCTAGAGCTATAACTTGAGGAGATACAATTGTCGCAAAGAAGTCCCTACTGGAGCTGTTCCCAGCTGTGATCTAGCTGTGAGGAGAAATGGCAGCCTGGCTGGTCTGAGGCAGAGGGGACCTGCCAGAGCTCTGTGAGACTCTGGGGTCCCTTGGGATCCTAGGAAAGCAACTCAACAGTTTCTCACAACTAGAGAGGAGTGAGAGGGTTGAAAGGGTCCTGGCAGTCATGATCAAGCCCTGCTTCCACAGACCTCCCGCGGGTCCTGGGACATGTTCAGAGACCAGACAGAAGGAATGTTAATTCCACACAGGTAACACAGATTCAAGTGCAGGATGGATTCTAGCCTGGAGTTCCGGAGTCATTTCTCATTTCACTGAGTTTATCTGAGGGAGGATTAAATAAAGTTTTATGCAATAAAGAGAATAAGGATTCTCTTAGAGAATCCTTCTCTGATATCTTAGAGAAGATATTAAATTAAATTTTAGAAACTAAATTTAATATTCTTGCAAACTAGAGTGCGAAGCTATGAAAAATTTGTGTACTGGTCATATATATTCTCCACAAACAGTGCATATGTCCATCAAGGAGTTAATAAATGTGAAATACAATGGGAAATATCCTAGTGGACATGTATTTATTATATATATGTACGTATCCTTATGTTTATGGACACACAAATGCACACACACACACAGCTTTGACTGATTTATTAATTATTTCTTTATTTGTTCATTTGTGTATAGAACTCTATAGTTTCTGAGGATGTAGTGCTAACTTTTACAGATGACACAGTAGTTGAGAGTGTAGGACTGAGCCAGGCTCCCAGAGTTTAAATCCTGACTCTGCTTCATGCTATTTGTGTGGCATTATTTAACTTCTCTGCGATGTAGTTTCCTCATCTCTAAGGGTTGTTGGGAAAATCAAAAGTGTTAGCATTTGTTAACATACATAAAAGTGTGTGTGCCATCGTAAGTCCTGAGAAATGTTCGCTGTGGCTATTTCATGTAGCTTTTATCTTACTGAATGTCATGCTCAATCATCTTTCTTTGTCTTCATTTTGTTGGCTCAGACTAGCAGTTGTTGACAGTAGGTGTGATCCTAAGCCCTTCGTATTCCTCTAGAGTCTGGAGCATCACATTTGGAGAAGCCTGGGCTCCTCCTAGGAGTAATTCTTGAGTGTTGCCACAGTCTACCAGCTCTCACTCCAATCTCTCCACTCATTTATCTATCTTGTTTATTTTTTTAGCTTTTTTTCTGGGAAAGAAGTCTTTGAAAACAGTAGAAGAGCAATTATAAATAACGATTCCTAGAAGATCGCCTTTAAAAAAATTATTATTAAAGAAGAAAATAAGCTTTGAGAAAGAAAGTTGTGGAATGCTTTCTGTCATGAACTCACATCCCCTTTGTGTTCGGTTTAATTGATGTCATAGATGGTATTGTGCTTTCTGTCTTTCATCATGTTCTACAGTTTCCATTATCACAGATTGCTCCTTCTAATGAATCATATGGCGCTAATGCTTTGAAGTCATGAATCCATTTTCTGATCTACCAGTTTTAGAGTTTTTCTTTGTTTTAAAGAAATGGCTTTTGCCCTTAGTATTTATATTTCTGCATGAATTTGTTGGCATTTAGTGAATATTTACTTTTACGTTTAAAAAAGTGAGTTATCAGTACTTGGGTAATTGTTTCTGTTTATCAACATGTCACCACCTAAGGCCTCTGGTTTCAGAAACCACTTTAAAAGAGAGGCCAGCTAAAACAGACACTGGGAATGATACTTTTAAGAGAATAGGCAAACGTGGTCTCCTTACACTGCAGGTTAAAAGAAGGGTGATGAGTAGCTTGTGTTTTTTTGTCCTTGAATTCTGTAGTTACTGAGTTACCAAAAAAGCAATGATCAAAATTTGAATCTAAATTAGGTCAAGCTACAAAATAAAATCAATCCAGAGTTAAGTCCTTTGAAGATGACAAATGAAGACTCAGTTTCTGTGATCTCATTTGATACAGGTTTAGAATACTTACAAAAGTATTTTGAATTTTTGTCATGTAACTTACAGAATAATTCCAAATTGAAGTCAAGAGTACATGAAATTAGTTTAGAGATCTCATACTCTTATTATTGAGAAACTTTAAAAGCCAATGCAAGGCTTTTAACTATTCCAGAGAAGTAAAATTTAAGGTTAGTTGACACAAAATATATTTTAAAAGAAAATTCCAGAACATAGGCAAATATCACACATTAACTTTTCTAAAACCAGAAGGAATTGTTTTACTTTTTCTTCTTTGAGAGTTTAAAGTTATTTATAGTTATAAGGGAATAGAAGACTAAAATGTAATCGAGGCTGTATGGGTAGTGGTATGGATTCTAACATTTTTTTCCTTTAATATTTGATTTTATGGTTTTGTCAGTGAACCATTATTAAAAGTAAAGTTTCTAGGGAATAGGACACTATTTTTCTTACTCTTCACTTAGGTGTAAGTACTCTTCATTTAGGCTGACATTGAATAAAATTCTGAAAAGTTAAAAAAATTGTGATATAGTTATTTAAGGTCTGAAGATTCATTAAAAACATGATTTAATGTAATAAAGACATTTACCTTCTTGCTTACCAAAATGTCAGTTTTACATCTTTTTGAGAAAGAAAACTTGAAACGGCATATTTCACTGGGAATAATGAATATTTTGTATGAGTTACATATGATTTAAGGCAGACCTTGGGGCCTCAATTTTTTTCATATGTAAGACGAAGTTCATTAGATTATTTACCTAGTTCTAATATTAGTAATTTTCATAAAACCTCTTAGTGAAAAATAAGCAAACATAATTCAAATAGAAAATGTGTATCAAAGATGCTTCTAATGATTTTTCTACCCATGTTTCCACTAGATGAATTGTCGAATTAATGTAAAGCAACCTGTTAGTAGAGGCTACTTAGCTCATCCCTACCTGATTAATTTCAGGCCACTGCATTTCATGATGAAACTTCAGAGCTCTGTGGCCTTCATCATGCAAACCACTGGAGTGCTGGTGGTGTACACTTGAAATTCGGGAAAACACTAGGGATTGATTATAGCTCACCTGGGATGATCTCATAATAGTTTCCATGGTAAAAAAAAAAAAAGGAAGACCATAATGACATCATCAGTTTCTAATTTCCATGATGTCCCAATGGCATTACCCAAGTAAAATGCTACATTTTATTTTATCCACAAGTCATTATTATTCTTTTGCATATGTGTATTTATTTCAGGAATATCTTATCTTTCCATAAACTATCATTTCTTTAATGCAGATTCTGTCAGTTTTTTTTTTTTTACCAATTCCTCCAGTACATCTGGAAACTTTTTTAAGTTTAGTGGACGAAAACAATTCTCTATAAAACTCTGTAGCTCTTTTAGCAATGGAAAACAAACATGCATTTCAAATAATTAAGACTGAAAGACAATGTAGTTGTGCACTCTCAGTTGTTGAGCAATATATATATGTATATATTTATTTCTCCAAATGGTATTTTTCTGCTTTAAACTAAAAATCACAATGGGATCAAACTTTCTCGGATAACTTTAAAAAAAAAAAAACGAATAAATATGCCACAGTGACATCAATATCATTGAAAAGTTTAGTAATGTCTGTCCTTATCTAGGACAGGGCTGATAGTAGGATGTTCTGTCACAGAACGGGGCTCCCTTCCAGCAGTGCTGATAATAGGGTTCCAAAATAATAAAGACCAGGTGGTGGTGCAAGAGACATGCAATTATCACAATTAGTGGCAAGATTGGAGTGGCAGGCAAAGAGGCTCAACCTTCAGAGAGGTCTAGAGATGGTATTCCTAGAGGTGTGGGTGAAGGGTAGTTGATGAGGGTACTGTTTAATTTATGCAATCAAAAAGAAATGAAGTATAGATAAACAGGAGACTGAAGACAAGTGCCCCAATAAAAAGTTCATGATTCTTTACCCAGTTCCTGTACCTGAGCCAACTCTGACCTAGAACCTATTACCTGGAGAAGCCTATGAAGAAGACCCTGCACCATTGCAGCAAGTATATTCAGTAGTGACTCCCCAGTCCTTTCCCAAAGCAAATTATAAACATTAACTCATGTAAGTGTGCACTGGGAAGAGGGAAATAACCAGAGACTTAGAGAATTATTGGAAAAAAAGGTCTAAGTTAACATTAGTCAAGGACCTGAAGTGTCAACATGATTCTTCTATTAGTGTGGGGCATATACTTCTCATGTGAAAGGCTGCCAGCTTTGAGTGGGGCCCCACTCAAAAGAGCTCTGCAGCAGACCCAGGCAGCAGCAGCAACAAACTGAATATCATTCAGAAAGCAATAACTGGAATGTTATGGGTCCTTTATTGACACCTGACCATGGACTATCAAGTGACCAGCCTCATGTAGTCAGAGATGCCAATCTCGAACAAGATCCTGCTGGCCCACCAAGTCATACGATGAGGCAAGCCCAGCAGTAATCCAGCAAAGTTGAAAGTGATTCACAAGTCCCAGGCATGAGTAAGACCAACCAGATGACACAAGTAAGATATGCAAGCAGGTGGTGCAAACTGCCTTGCTATCTCATCCACTACCTCTGACTTCTGGCCTCATGTGGGGCCTAAGGTCCCTTAAGACCATTTGAACGAGAAGGAAAAGGGTACATGGTTCATTAATGTCTTTTCTCATTGTATTAGTGACAGCTGAAAATGAACTGTTTCTCCCTACAATTGCATTCAGATTGGCTCTGAAAAAAAGTAGTGAAGGGAAATTCTCTCATGAGGCAGAGTTCTGGGTGGTACACTTAATCATCTACTTTCTGTGAACAAAAAATAAAACAAAATAAGATTATACATGGATTCATGGTTGTTGATCCAGATCAGACAGAGGTTTGAGAGGGGAAAGATTGACAGTTCTGGCTGAGGACGTCTGGGGAAGAGATTTGGGAATGGATCTATCTATAAGGATGCATATGCAGTAAGAAGTTCTTATTCTGGTACTTGTACTGGTATCAGATGTAAAAATCCACCTGAAAACATCCACCACTGAAAAAACATTAAACAAGCAGAATGGCTTGGCCCATAGACCTCAGTTAGCTTCTGTTGTTGGCTACCCTAGTGCTGGCATAACTGAGAGTAGTCATAGAGGTAAAGATGGAACCTATGAATGGGACCCACAGCATAGACCCACATACCAAGTCTGATCTAGCTATTGCTGCTGTTTCATATCAAACTTGACAGCAATAGAGGCTAATACTGTATCTCTTTATACAGAACCATCTGAGACAAACTAACCATCTCGTGCAAACTGACTATATTGATCTCTTCATCTTGAGGGATCAGTAAGCATCTGGATTGGGATTGACTCCTATTCTGAGTATGAGTTTTCCTTTTTTGCACATAAGACCTCAGCCAATGCCAGTATTAGAGAGCTTTTAAAGTCTTTGATCCACCCACAGACGATCCTAAATAACATTGTATTATACCAAAAATCCTAATGTAGAGCAAAGGGAGTATAACAATGGGTACATGAACCTATCATACACTGCACTGCCTGTCAGCTACTGGACTGACATAAAAATGGTCTGTGGAATATGTATCTGTCACCAGGTCTGAGATGATACAGAAGCAGAATACATAGATATGGAAAACAAAAGTGGAAGTATGAATGGTGTCACTACTCTTAGTGGTTCGGTTTGTGGCTCTCATATTCCCGAGTCTCTGTGGATATAGAGATCTTGGTTCCCAAAAGGTGAACAAACACTTCTACCAAGAGACATGATAGGAATCTCATTGAACTTGAAGCAAAACATGTTTTGCTGATTACCTCAAGCTCCTGATGCCAAGAGACCAGCAGACAAGGAAATGAATTATCTGACTGACATTATAATTGAACTTGACTATCAGGAGAAAATGAGGTCACTATAATACCAAGGGGCATGCGAGAATGTTTGGTGTCAGGAGATCAACTGGAGCATCTTTTGCTCTTTCACATCTACTTTGATGGTAAATGAATAATAGAGCCACCATGGCCTGAGAAGTGAGTAAGATTCATTAGGAAGGAGGATCCGTGTCATCTCTCCAGGGAAGACGAACGGCACTGCCAACCCAGCATGAGAGAGATTTGGAATGTGTGGTGGAATAGAGGGCTGGTGAAGAACAGTTATAGCCTTAAATCAACTGCAGTATCAGGGCTATCGTTTGTTCCACTGACCCCTTTCTTCTGAGTGCCTCTGGAAGCTCTTCCCAGGTGATCCAAACTTAGTTTAACTTACTCTAAGAAGCACGTAGATCTCTGGGGGTCCATGGGTGGATTGTAGAAAATTCAATAGTGCTATGCCCAGACCTTTTTTTTTTTATTTCCCCAGCTTTATGGAGGTATAATTGGCCCATTCTTTAGGGCTATTTAGGGCTAATGTACTCATTGTTGTATCAGCTGCTGGTTTCTCAGAACTGAGTTTGGTTTTTTCTTCCCCACTAGAACTCCTCTCAGCCCCAAGGAACTGCCTCACTGGGGCAGGGCCGGTGTGCATACCAACGTCTGGCTAACTGGCTGATGTAGGCGTACAAAGCTGGCCCCCCTTGCCTCAGTTTGGGACAACTTGGAAGGACCATTAAAGCTCCACAGCTCCTGGTAGAATTATCAGAGTTTTCAGTTAAAATGACTGTGTGCTCAGTTTTTCACTGTGCCAATACTGCCTTCCTCACTTTTATAGGTGTTTCACAGAGTTTTTCCTAGTAAAATTTCTGCGTGCCACTCTTCATCTCACAGTCTGTTTCCACCAAACCCAAACTAAGACAGATGGAGATAACATTCAGGTCATTTATAAACCATAATAACTTGGGGAATGCTTTTAGTATTAAATTAAGAACCACATATTTTGAATAGTGGAAAGAAAATTCTCTCCGCCTATTTAACAAGTTTGTGGATGTTTGAACAAGGTATAATCTGTGTATTATGCTACAGTGAAGTAATGTGATTTAAAATATAGATTTTACATTAGCAATTTTAAAGACTACTTTCTTCATCTTCTAATTTCTTCTGTTCTTAGAAGTTGGCATACCACATTATTTAGCGTGTAAAATCATATGCTATCATCGACTCAATTTATATAAAATTAAAGCTTGAATTTTCTTCCTCCTTTAGGTATATTTTGTTCTTATTCACCCAAAATGTGAAACTTTTTTTTGACACAAATTCATGTTAATGCGACTTCTCCAATCTTTTCCATCCATTCTTTTAACAGCCCTCCACACACAAAAAATATTATTATCAAGTACATAACTGTGGCTTAAATTTCTGACTCAGAATTTTAGTAAATTCTTTCTGGTAATATCATATGTGTCACAAAGTAATACAAGGCTGTAATGATAATTATGTGCTATAAACGTGCTTTTGCATGGAGATTCTGAACTAGTGTGTGAGGCCCACATCCTCTTTGCTACTCACATAACATCTACAGTTCCTGTTTTGTCTGACTAAATTGACTTAATATCTTACTGTTCTTTTTTCTTTTTTTCTTTTCTTTTCCTTTTTTTTGGTAAATTTGAAGGTGAAAGGGGAGACTTAGTTTTAAACTCTGAATATACCATATACAAATTGAAATAAAAGGCGTTCTTTTACATTGATCAACATTTTCTAAGTCTTAAAACACCAAGATGTTTGACATCTAAATTTCAAGCCACTATATATCAAATTGTTACTGAAAAAAATTGAAAGGAAGTTTTGCTTATTTTCTGGAAAGAAATTAAAAATTAAAACCTAAACATATATCTTTGCCACACCCTTTGTGCACATGTGCGCGAGCACACATACACACACACACACACAATACACACACAAGGTATTCCATCTTAATTAATAGTTTGTACTATTACTCTGGTTCTTAAACCTTGAACAGTTTCAGAATCACTTGGAGAGCCTAAAAAATTATTCATGTTATAGAGATTCTGATTCAATATGATTGACATAAGACTTGGACATGTGGATTTTTCCCTAAAATTCAGAATGATTCTCAGTTACACTAAGTTTGGGCCCAATTGAAATAAAATAACAAGCTGTTAATATTTTACTTTGGTGAGAAACCCAAGGCTCTGGGATGAGCCATATTAGAATATTGCTCATTTTGTTGTCAAAATAAAATGTCCTTATGAATAATTTGCTATAATGTTTGGGGTTTCTCAGATTATGTCTATATGAATTTTATTACAATAGTGAAAATATCACCAACACCTAATTTTGTGAAGCAGCACATTCACAAATAGGTTTCTCTTATAATGTAGGTTAATTTTTAATCAGTTGCTCAAGAAATATATCCTCATATTCATACTGGCATTTTGATTTCAAAAATTTTTTCTCTTAGGAATTTTTAGAACAAATATAAAAGTTTAGTTGTCATTCTCTACTACTGAACTGGATAATCTAAACAAAATCATTTCGCTTCCCTTTTTCATAATTTTATAATTGATGAGTAAAGGATGATCCTGGGGGCTCCTTACTGAATTCCATGTCTAAATTACACAGTTAAAAAGGGCAAAAGACACACCTTCCCCAATAACAATAAAAAAAATTATTATGAAAATAAGTAGCTAAGCTTGATTGCAGTTATGGGGTTGGGAAGGTGAAAATCAACTGTTTTACCTTTGGAGGCTCAACTTTTCAGTTTATTAAAGTATCTGAATCTCTCATATCTGGAAACTCATCACCTTCCTAGAACAGAAGAAATTGAGGTGGTAAGTGTATTTTGTTTTCTATTCTCTAAACTTTACATAATGGATTGTTTGGGGAAAAAAACCCAAAAACTTAATAGAAATTTTTATCAAAAAAAATAAAGATTTAAATTTGTCATATATTCCTAATTTATTGAAGAATATGGAGCACTCTTTGGGCTAAGGGATATTTTTATCTTTGCCTTAGTGTTCTTTTCTTAGGAATTATGACTATTGCCTAAGAATAGCATGCACTGAAAATAAAATCTACCTTCACTTTTCCTTCTACAAAAATCTGACATCTATAATGTTCTATTTATAAAGAACTCAGTATATAATAGATGAGATTACATAGAAGATTCCACTTTGGTTTTTGGTATTATATTTAAGTACTTCCTTTAGGACACTTTCTTGGGGTTGCCTGTAATAAGATTTTTCTTTTTCCTTAGAAGAGTAATGATAATTTTTACTAGCCTGTTGACAAATGAAAGTTTGATAACTTCAACAAGTAAATAAGGAAATTGTTTTTCCAAATATACTATCATTCAGAAAATTTGTCATGTGTAGAAGTTTTTGAAATAGGAAAAATTAATTTCATAGTGTTAAAGGATAGTTGCATCAGTGAAAGAGTAAACATTAAACAGATTCAGGATTATGAGAGAAAGTAGTCATTTTCTCCCTTATTTATGGTTCAATATTAATTATCTGTAACCATAGAAATAAAGAATGTTTGCTTTATAATTCATGTTTTATATTTTCTACCTTATATGATTTTCATGAAATTAACATATATCTATATTTATTTCATTTTATTTCTCTCATAGTAGGACTTGAAATCTTTCTGTATACATCAATGTGTATAACTTTCAAATACATATGCACATTTTTTTGTGTGTGATACTGTAGAAACAAATAACATATCAAATGCTCCCTTTTAATATTTTGCTAATGCAGTTGATTTCTGTCAGTAGAATATTGCTCACCTCATGAATTTAATGCAACATTTATGATCTTAAAATTTGAAGTCGAAATTTTTATTAAAAGAAAATTCATGAGTATATCTTCTCTACAGGGAATATATAGTACCCACAATAGATTTTCAGAAATTTAATCAACAGTGTTTCTGGAATGGGAGGGCAGTGTTTTTCAAACACAATGATTTGGTTCAATCGAGTTTAGAAGGTTGCAGAGTTCAGGTTGACTCATATAGTGAAAAGTTTTTAAGCAATGATTAAAGTCAAGTCTCAGTCTTATCTTCTCTGATGGATTTGAAATTGATATAAAACCTGGTTTCTAAGCACAAACAAACAAATGAACAAACAGACAACACAAACAAAACCTCATACTCTCATGCAAACAAACAAACAAAAAAACAAAGCCTATGGTCTAGGAATGAACGTACCTACTGTTGAAGGAATAATGTGATAAATTTTCCAAACCACACAAAACCGATACTCTGGAATTAAAATTAAAATATTTTTCTCTGACTGTTGATTATAGAGAATTCCTGGTTTTGGTGCTTAAACAATGTAAAGGATTTAAATAAAATACTTAGAAAGGGGCATAGGAGTGGGAAGATGATGGTATTTATGTCAGAGAATAGAGAGGTTGGAGCCTGATTTTAGTGCCTCTTGAAGGTCACAATTATTTTGGGCCTAAATCTACTCTCGGGAATACGGGACTCTGTTGGCATGTCACTTTAGGTAACAAGTCAGGAAAGGCTCCAGACACCATTGGATAAATGACAATTGAAGTGAGCCCCTTCCTCTAGGCCTTTCTGTCTGGGCAGCGGTGGTCGGGGGGAGGATGTAAGGGGGGGAGGAAGTAAATGCAGAAATAATGGGAATAGAGTCACATGGAGGACAGGGCTCCATGTTGCCTTGGAAGTTTAATAATACTATTGGCAATGACCCATCTATCTTTTTCTCTATTCCACTGAGGATCATTTGTTTGTCCAAACACTATCCACAATGTTCTCACACTCTGTCTTAAACAAGTTTTATTTACTTTATGTTAAAAAAACAAAAAACACTAACATATATGTTATCAAGTGCCTCATGTACATGGTTCTCACTCTTTATCTACTGCATGTGTGACGTGAAATTGGTGGTTTCTGGCCAAGGATCCAAGTGAAAGTAAATTTTGAGAAGATCACCAGTAGATGATTTAGGAGAACTGATTTACAGAATGCAAACAATCAGGCCAGATGACTACAAAACAGTAAAGAAGCCAGTTGAGCACTGGCCCAAGATTAGTAAGAAAATCAGATATCCTTCCCATAACACAGTGCTTCTCAAACTTTCATGTGCATAAGTGGATCTTGTTAAAAATGAGATCCTGATTCAGCTGGTCTGGGTTGGGGCCTTCAGGTTCTTCTTGTCTAAGAAGGCACGGGGTAATGCTGTCACAGCTGCTGCTGGTTTATGAACTGCACTTTGAGTTGCAAGAGCTATTCAAAAGCTTATGCTGTCTGACTAGATGGAAGAGTGAAAGAAGTGTAGTGTCCTTACAGGACTACTAGAAATAAATACAAATCAAGGCCTCTTTGAAGAGTAGAATGGCACAAGAATCCTTCACAACATGACATGTGGCCTGGAGGAAGGAAAGAATGAAGGCAGGTAATTTGCTTAGATGACACTAATATAATCTGGTTTTGAGGACCTAAGAGACCGAGCAGAAGGTGTGGCAGTAGGAATGCAGAGGATGGATTTGATCAGGGTTGATGTTGATGTTGAAGATGGAGGAGGAATAACAATTAGAGTGTAGAAGAGAAATTAATTAGGAAGTATGGTGAACCATAAGATACTAGTCTTGTGGAATATCTCCTTATACCAGTCCATGGATATATTTGTTTATTTTCTCTTTTACTATCCTGTCTTTTTATCTTTTTATTCTATCGAATGAGGATGAGAATGCTGTCCTTGGGGCCAAATTCACTATTTTGGGATTTATCAGCCTCAGCCAATTCCCCTTACCAAAGAGAAGCAAAAAAACCTGTTTTTGTTATTGTTCTAATGGGACCTGAATGGTCACAGTTTTTAAGTAACTACTTTTGGTGGATTACTTTGAAACTTCAGAAACTTCGAAGTGTAATAAATGAGAAATGTAGAGCAGATAAACCCTGATTTAAGCTGGAAAATCAAGGGAAATTCAATGCCTTGATAGTATTAGCATTGAATTTACAGCTGTTGCTGCTGACCACATGAATAAACCCTCCCCAAGGACCTAGATCAAAGGTGTCGTCACGGTGTGACAGAACACGGGACCATACTATATAATTTTACAGATTAAGCAGAATGTTTCAGATGAAAGTGCCTGTGATATAAGTTGCAGGTGTTCATAAACATGATGCAGGGTTCAAGCTGCTGTTGGCTTGGAGCTGGGTTAGTCTATGTACTACTTTCTCCTGAAATTACGTCCAAGAAGATTGGCCATCACCATGGGTGCCTCCCTCTAGGAGTGACACTTTAGCTCTGTGCATATGTGCGTGTGTGCATGTGTGTGTGCATGTGAGTGTTTGTGTATGCGTGTAGATTTGGTACATATAATTCACTGTGTCCTTTCTGGTATTAATGCACTCTTTCTAGTGGAAATTTTATCTATATACACTTTCAAATTTTAAATTATATCTCCTCTTGTCCTTGTATTTACATTTGATTTAAATGTGTAATGAACATGTAATGAATATGTATATATATATATAATATTGAGATATATGCATATATTTATTTCAAAAGGTACTATCTGAAACACTATCAGTGGTATAATTTTAAAATTTTGCACATTCCCAGGCCTTTTAGGCTGATATTTTAAAGGGGGTTAAGATGTTAATGTTCCACATGCTGGGGTGATCGATGGAACCCATATGAATTTGACTTTCCTACTTTCCCAACACTTAACAACTCTCTTAATTAGCATTCTTCTTTATTGTTGAACAACTCTTATTTTCAATTAGATAAGTAATACTTAGGCCTTAGCAAATGACTTTAGGCACATGATTTCTGACTCCATTTCAGTTTTAAACAGTGATCCAAGAAATTAACCAGTAGCCTATATAACCATTTATTTCCATTTGTTCCCTACTGTTGTCTGGTTCCAAAAGAGTTCCATTGAGGCACTTGAGATATTGTAGAAGATAGCTGTACAGCATTTATATAGTAACTATGTTTAGAATTTTCTCTGGAGGACAAATTTGGCTATAATTGATTTAAAGTTTGACAATATATGTTAATTTCACGTTTTACAATTGCATAAACATATGTAAATAATATATGATAAATTTAAAGTGCCATACAAAGTACATTATGACTATGTGGACATTTTTGCTAGTATTTCAAGAGCTGCTATAGTCACTTATCACCTATTTTGATCTAAGTGCCTATTTTACAACAAACTATGTGTCATAGTCATATTTAATATGTTTCATTGACTATACTTATTTTGAGTTAGAAACAACTAGCAGTGGGAGTTTTTATTTCCATACGTATTACTAATATAATTCTAATCATTTTTACTTTAAAAAGATTTAAAAATTTAAAATTATTGAAGCTAATGTTATATGTTTTACTTGGGAGGTTACTTCTGATAGGCTTAACAAAGACTTTTTTTTAAAAAAAAGTAATAAAAGGACACGTTGAAGCATTTCTTTAGTAGCTCCCAACTTCTGAGACCCTGTACAAGGGAAAAGATGTTTGTCTCATTTCTGTCTGGGTCTTTCCCTGTACAAGGGAAAAGATGTTTGTCTCATTTCTGTCTGGGTCTTGAACTATGATGTGTTCTCACATTTTAGACTTTCATATGATGCTATTACCTTGTATAGAATGACATCTACTTTTAAGTACTGTGAATCTATAGATCTTTTTGCTTTTATTTTTCCCAGGTGAGAAATTCTTTTTGGTTCTATTCATATTAGCTTTGCAACAAGTTCTCTTCTCTTTTGTGAATTGTCCCAAGGTCATCTTATGAGGATGTGTTGTTGTCTGTTCATTTTTTATTTTTTGAAATCTCCATTAAACATCAGTAGTTTCCTTTAAGCAAAATTGATGCTTTTTCCCTTATTTTCTGATTAGGTTTCAAATGTATGCTTCCTGAGAGCAGCTAAGAAGTTTTGAATAATTGGCTAAGTTAGTTAAATATAATAAAATCTTTGAGATTTTATGTTGTGACTGAAGAACTATGATATATTTAGATGACAAAAGAAGCAATAGTTGTATTTATTTACTTCTACAATGAGTTATTGCACAAATGACTGAATTCATCTAATGTAAAAAGTTAAAAGAATTTCCTAATTCCAGAGCTGATAGAGTACATGGTTGTTTATGTGGCCCAAACAAATCATGACTACTTAGTGTTTTCAATTGCATTAACAAATTAAAAAAACCTTAATTGTGGGGTTTCCATCAACACTCGGAGCAAGCATTTCAAAACCTCTGAGAGTTAAAATTATGCTGTATTTATCTATTTTTCCTTAATTATATCCTTTTTGAAAAGAAACCTACCTGATAACAATTTAAAAATCATCTGTATTTGCCAACTACTATTATTTATAAACTTCATTAAAGTAGAAAATATGGTAAGCATAAGATCTCTATAAATTATGAAGTTACATTTTAAAAATGTCAGCAACTATGTAAAATCTTATTCTGGTTATCCACAATTTCTTTGAAATTTATCTTAACAAAATTGTTTTTGAATTTTTTTCTTTAAAACATTTTAAATACTTTCAAAGCAAACCTTAATTTACTTTCACAAAACTTTTGAAAAACACTTAAAAATTTCTACTTAGTTTAATTAAATATATACATTCAGAATTTCATACAAATGCGATTATGAAGAAATGACATCTGAATTTTTATTTTCTGACAAATGTATGTCGGGACTTCTAAAATGTTAATTAAGTAAACCACAATATTTTTTAATGGATATTGGTCCAAAAACACTTTTAACGAATTTTGATACAATAAATGGCTCTCTTGTATATTTTACCTTTGGTGTTTCCTTACTGCCCACTGACTAGACGTAAACTTTGCATAGGATACTCCAGGTCCTTCCTTCTCATATACCTACTCGGCCCATTTCCATTTAGTTTTTGGATGGTAGCTGCTAGGGTGAACTGTTTTATTTTGCTTCTGCGCTTGAAACTCTACAAAGTCCTCCCAACTCTCTCAGAGAATACTGCAAAGTCCATAATTTCCTGTTTTCAATATAATTTGTGACCAAATTGACCATTAGAAAGTAACTTTTTAAAAAATTATTTTTAAGGAAAAAGGTGCTATAAGAATAGTTAATGAGTTTGTTCTGGAATCGGTATAGGTCTGTCAACAGAATAGCTAGGGTGTCTGCACACTGACCTTTCAGGCTGCTACAATTTACAAATGATGAGTGGGTTACCCCAACATCAGGGGAGGCAGCACCAACTATTAAAACATATCTATTTTTCCTTAGTTACATACTTTTAAGACAGGAGAGATTGGGAATTAGTAATAGAGACATAATAAAGCAATACTCTGATATTTATATTCTTTGTTTTTTGGCAATAATTTGTATTTTGAATATTATAAGTACTATAATGTATATTTGGGTTTCTTTTATCCAGTTTTAAAATATGCAATTAAAAATTAATTTATATTTTTGGATTCAAGTTAAAGATAAATTTACAACTAAAATTACAAACATTTAAAAGAAATTAAAAATTACCACATTTATACATTTATTAGATTATGATACTTTTTAAGTGTGTGGAAAGATTGTTTGTTATATCAGATAATTGCAATATTTGTAAAAAAATTGAATATATTAATTTTAGGAATACATGGTGAAATAACATTTAATCGATTAAAGATTAAATGTTTATAAAATATAATAATATTTACAAGCTGAATTTAAAACTTCCAGGGAAACTTCACTCTTGACTTTACAAATTTCATAAATTAAATACTAAGTAAAAGTACAAACTCATTTCTGTGTATCATTTTTATATAAAGAAGGTCATATGTAAAAAACTCATTAGCTTAACATTAAAAAAATTTTTTAAATGATTTGATTAAAAAGTAAGCAGGGGGCAAAAATAGACATTTGTCCAATCTCTTTTTAGCCTTTTGGCTAAGATCAAATGAAGTATGAATTGATATTTCTTCAAAGAGAATGTACAGATGGCCAATCGACATATGAAAGATGTTCAGCATCACTAATCGTCAGAGAAATGCAAATTAAAACCACTTTGAGGTATCACCTCACACATGACAGAATGGCAGTCATTAATGAATCAATAAGCAACAAGTATTGGAAGGATATAGTGAAAAGAAAACCCTTGATGGGATTGCCAATTGGTGCCGCCAGTATGGAAACAGTATGGCGGTTTCTCAAAAAATTACAAATTGAACTACCATATGACCCAGCAATTCCGCTTATGATATTTACCAGATGAAAATCTAAAATGATAATTTGAAAAGACATATGTACCACTGTGTTCATTGAAGCTTTATTTACAATAGCCAAGATATGGAAGCAACCCTAAGTGTCCAACGACAGACAAATGGATAAAGAAAATGTAGTACATATGTACAAATGAATTTTACTTGATCATAAAAAAGTGAAGTCTTGCCATTTGTGAGAACATAGATGGACCTAGAGGGTATTATTCTACATAAAATAAATGAGACAGAGATAAACAAATGCCATATGATTTCACTTTTATGTGGAATCAAAAAACAAATTAAAACAAACACATCAAAAACAAACTCTTAGATACAGAGAACAGTCTGATGGTTACTAGCTATGAGGGGATTGGAGAGGTGGGGAAAAAGGTAAAAAAGATTAAGAAGCACAAATTGCTAATTGTAAAAACAGGGAGTGTAAAGTAGAGCATAGAGAAAATAGTCAACAATATTGTAATAACTGGTACCAAATGGAGACTAGACTTACTGGTTTGATCATTTCCTAAGGTATGTAAATGTCTAATCACTATGTTGTACACCTGAAACTAATATAATGTATGCCAACTATAATTGAAAAATAAATTTAAAAAAATTAATGTCAAGAATACCCAAAATTCTCACAAAGGGTAGTGTGACTATTTTTGTCTAAGGGCTAATGAAAATGTAACTATGGGATGAAGAAATGGTGTAGAATATTTAAAGGGAGACTTTTAGTGATCTGAAATGTGAATAATTTGATTTTTATTTAAACAATTTTTTTATTCAAATAAATTATAGGTATGAACAGATCCACATAATAATCCTTTGACCCTGGAGAAGGCAGAATCAATATTGTAATTTTTTTCCCCAAAACATTTTCTATTTTTCTGTGAGTTCCCTTCAGTTTTGTTTGTTTATTAGTTTGTTGGTATTTTTGTGTATGTGTGTGCTCTTTTTGAGCCAACTTCTTGGGAAGCATTTAAAATGGTTTAAAGTTTAGATTAAACATTTAAATCACCAGTTTTTTGTACACTATGGAATATGTTATTGGCTTCCAGAGTTTCACTTTTGCCAACTACAGTTACATATGTATATTGTAAAAATGGTTGGTGAAGATTGGTTGGCATTTTAATTTCCTCCCTAGGTTATAGCTGTTCTAGAGGAGTAGGATGAATTTACACTCCCAGTCACATGAAGGATTACGTGTGGAAGCATTACTTACATTTCCAGCCTTTTAAAAGGGCTCTGAAGCAAATTTATCAAATTGCTAGACACAGACATTACAAAAAGGGGAGTCAAAGAGTTTGCATAATATTCCAAGCTGTGTGATGGATGGACTACAGTGCACTTAATAGAAGAGCGAGTACTGAGGAGTATGGAAGATAATTTGGGGCATACTCAGCTTAAAATTCCAATTAGCTAATAGTTAGAAATGTAGAACTGAAGCACAGGACAAAAAGCAAGGTAAAAGAAGAAAATTCAAAAGTTAGTTTTCTAGAGCTGATACTGAAGCCTTGAGATTGCCAAGGAAGAGAGTGCAGGAGAAAAGATGCGCTGCACAGGGCACTGCTGGCTGGGGAGATGCTCTCGAGGTGGGGGGACACATGTGGGACTTCGACTGGCAGAGCTACAGGCTAGGTTTGCTGACTGATGTAGTGGCTCACAGTGTGTGTGTGTATGTGTGTGTGTGTTTCTGTGTGTTTCTATGTGTTTCCCATGAAACTACATTAAGTATGGGTGAGTATACATGAAATATAGGTTTTCACATAGTCCTGAAAAATTACCTTTATGACACCAGTTGGTAAGAGCTGCCAGGCAGTTCCCTCTTGCCTGATCGCATTCCACACTCTCATTTATGTTTATTCACTTTAGTAATCGACATGTTAGTAAGCATGAGGCATTTAGTAAAGTTGGGGTCAGCCTGGAGTAGTGTGGGCCCTGAATCCAAGATGATCGTGTCCTTATAAAAAGGGGAAATTTGGACACAGGCGTGCAAGGAGAATGCTATGAGAAGATGAAGCCAGAGGTACAAGACAGGAAACACCGAAGATTGCCAGGAACCCGCCAGCAGCTAGGAGAAAGGCATCGAACAGATTTTCCCTCAGATCCCTTAGAAGAAACCAATCCTCCAGACACCTTGATCTGACTTCTGGCCACCTGATTTTAGATCAGCAAGTTTCTGTTATGTAAGCCACCAAGTTTGTGGGACTTCGTTAAGGTAATACTAATACAGATAGAAAGTATATTCTTTATGAAGACAAATTTTGCCAGTTTTAAAGATCACAGGAAAATGTCTTTTTTCCATTGATTATGATTAATAAAATTTATAAAAGAAAACATGCCCAGGAATAACATTTGGTACAATTGAAAAAAGATATCCATTTTGTTGACTGAGAAAAAAAATCACATAGCTGAGAAACAGTTAAACCTGCATTTGAATCTTATTCCTCCCAGGATTGATGTGTATTTGGGGACATGTTACATAATTTCTTTTAGCTTAAGTATCATCTTTAAATATGAATCCAAACTGTATCTGTTTCATAGCAGTGTTTTAAGGAATAAGTGGGAAAAACACACAGAAAGGGTCTAGCACAGTGCCAGTGCCTACTCAGGGTAAGCACTCAACAAACTGTAGCTTATATTTTTATGAGCAATTATCACTCTCTCTCACTAATTCATTTTAAGAATTATACCTCAGAACATCGAAGTTGTGCTAAAACTCTTGGGACTGTAAATACTTGATTTTCTTTTCTCTCTCAATCCTTCTCACCCCATCTCCCTTCCTTCCTTCCTTCCTTCCTTCCTTCCTTCCTTCCTTCCTTCCTTCCTTCCTTCCTTCCTTCCTTCCTTCCTTCCTTCCCTAATGAGTTCTTACAACAAGCTTCTAAAAAAACCTGAGACTTTCTGGAGTACAGTTATGGAGAGTGAGGAAAAAATGTAGACTAGGCCAACTTGTAGTGGAATACTCTGAAAAAGTTAATGTGCCATTCAAAGGTACTTGCTTCAAACCAGTGTGGCGTTCAAGTCTCAGAGTCTGTTGTACATTATGGTTGCTAATAGTGCTGCATAGGTGTCTTATCACATTCAATGTGTAACTGGTTTATGAGTTCATTTCTACCACTGGATTGTGAGCTTGAAGGCAGAGATCCTGATTCAGTCTTCTTTTTTTCTAGCCTCAAGACACAGTGGTATAATTAATGCTTACTGAATAAGTGGGGAACAATTCTCAGCAAACAAACAAAAAAGACACAATCCTACTTAAAAGATGATGTTATGACTGTAGTTCCTCAGTCCAATAAAAGTAGAATTAAACTGCAGGAAGTGTTGGTTAAGGTCAAGTTATGGAAAATTGTTTCTTTAACCCTGATGTTGCTTTTCACTTTTTAAAATTAAAAGAACATTTTTTGGTGATTTATGTTAAAGGGATACATTAGTCTGGGCTATTTTCCAGACCTTTTCTGAAATTACTACCATTACAGTTTTTGAACATGCTTGGCTACAGTTATGCCTGGTGAAATATATTATTCAGTATATATAGCCTGCAGCAGACACTTATGCATATATTAAAGTTAAAAATGATCATTTAACATACAATTTTATTTCTGATCCACTTTTTAAATTCCATTTTTCTATTTATTTTGAAAGACAAACTTTCCTGAAAAGACTTTTTTAAAAAAACAAAGCAAGGGTGAATGCATTGAAAATAAGGTATATTTCAAAATAAAACATGTCACTCTCTTAGATTTTACTAAACTCATTGCTATTCTTTTTCACGTGTTATTTTCTAAAGTATGAAGCAGGAATTAAAGAGAGCCCCAGCTAGGATATAAAAGCATGAGCCAAAAAAATATTTCGGCTCAAATTTCACAGAAAACATGTGCATTTTATAACTTAATACATGTAAAAATTTATATCTATATATAATACAGTAGAGAAATGCAGGACTATATTTTTAATTTGTTTTAATTTGTTTTTAAAAGTTTTTCCAGAATAGTCTAAAAAGAACAACCAGTATTTTGTTTCAACCTTTAGCAACTTTTCCCACTTGAAATATATTTATATTCATAACAATGGAAAAATGTAGCTATTTGTATTTTTGGTGTCCTATAGAGAACAAGATGACCTCAATTCAGCACTAAAGAACAGCTGAAAATCTTGCAAAAAATACCTAATCGATGTAGCATTTTGTTTATAAGCAAAGAACTGAACAAGCACGAAATGCCACCTTTACTTTTAGCATTGGGATAATTGGGTTGACTTGTGTGGTGGGTTATTATTTAAGGTTTTGGTTTCTGTTTAAGACCATGTGCATGTGTATTTGTATTTGAGAAAAAGAGAATATGAATAGATTTTTCTCAGGATGAATACAAATCACTCTGAATTAGGAAATCTTCTGACTCAAAATTCACTCTCATATCAGCTGGGGCAGACAATCCTCCATGTGTGCTGAGCATCTGGGTGCTCATAGCAGGTCCATGCATATCATCATTCCATTTAATGTCACTGCGCTAAACATGTCCTTATGACATTGATGAGAAAAGGAAATGGATTCTGAGTTGGGGCCACTGTCTGTTTGGAGTGTGCACAGTCCCCACATGTCTGTGTGCATTTTCTCCAGGGACTCTGGTTTTCTTCCCATCCCAAAGGTGTGCACTTTAGGTGACTGGTGTGCCCATGTCGTCCCACGTGACTGAGTGGGTGTGCAATGTGTCCTGCCAGGGAAGGGTGTCCTGTCCAGGGCGAGTTTCCACCTTGAGCCCTGAGCACCAGCATGGGCTCCTGCCATCAGACACCTTGACCTGGAACAAGTGGGTTGGAAAATAATTCTCTTATCTGTTTTTATTAATCCCTCTAAAGTGTATGGATAGCTCACATATATTTCATAGTTATTATTAGAAGTGTTTTGGGTCTTTCTGTAGGAGTTTGGGGCTGTCTTGCGACCAGGAATATGCTGTGGAAACTTAACTCTTTTAAAAGTCAATTTACTTATGGTAAAATTGGTTTTAGTATATATGCTTTTGTTTAAAGTTGTAGTTTCCCCAAATCTATCCATGACATTAAACGAGGGCGTACTGTACTTGCTGGGTATGCTGAGGGTGCAAGGCCCTGACCACTCTCAACCCAGACCATTTCTTAGGCCGATGTCTGTCCCTCAGGGACAAGGGGCAGGCTGGCCTTGTGCTTGGATTTCACAAGCTACATTTGTCAGCTGAGATGCAAACACACCATGTGCCTCCAACCTGCTTGCCCTCTGTGTTCCTGGGTGGAATTTGGTGGATATGGAGAAGCAATGCAAACTTGATAATCTGCCGCTTTCTGGTCTCTGACCCAGGGGACTGCGCCTTCCTCCAGCATCAATGATACACAGACAGATTAATTTACTCACTTGTAAGTAGGGCAAAACCCCAGACCCAACAGTATCTCAGAACTCAAATTTAAAATCGTATGCTATCATAAGTGCTAATGAGAGAGGGGTATAGGAGATGACTTTGCGTTAGGAATATTCCTGACCATCTAACATATAGACAAAAAATATTTAACATTTCCTTCAATTCATTTGTTTTTGGTATACAAATCAGCAGAACCCAAATTAGTTACAAACCACATTCAATATAATTAGATTTAACAAAAGCAAATCATTTTGTACTGAGGTAACTTTAATGCTAATCTCAATTCAGAGAAAATATTTTACAGTTACTTTTAGGAAAAATATACACTTGGAAAGTCTATGAAGTGAATCAAATAATGACATATTTTGAACTACCTAACAGCTAAATAATAAAAATGATATTTATAATTTGTTTTTTTTTCTGAGCAGAATTTATTTGAAGTTGGGACTGTCTTCTTATTGAATATGGTGTGGAATAATGAAACACCTGTAATGTAATTTTAACAATCCAGTTTTCTGTTTATGAACAGTTTTGGAGACAGCAAGCTTAGGTTGAAAGCATTGGGTTGCAGGTACTCAGCAAGGGACCTGAAGTATCTCCAAAAACTGCAATTAAAATGTGTTTATATTTTGAGATAGGAGATTCTGATTCTCTTAGGGCCTCTTAAATTAGGTGCAAAATAATATGTTCATGTTTGAATTAAAAAAAAAAAAAAAGCTGTCAGAGCTGCTTAACATCTGGCAAATCAATCTTTTAGTTTAGAGCCGAGATCACTGTTTATTGATGGCTGTCACCAAATTATGCCACCACAATTGCATGCAACTTCACAAATAGGAGAAGAAAATAAGCTTTATAAAAAGGAAAATATATACCCTATATGTGTAAATGATGCTTCAATTAAAAAATGAGAAGAATCTTTTGGTTCCTTAATTTTACATTTTGTAGGTATATTTGTTTTCTTTGTTATGTGTGTAGGTGTGTATGTATGTATTTTTTATGGCTCAGAACTTTGATTTCATCCTGTCAAAATGCCTAGCTGGGATCATTCCATCTAACAGAGATGAGTTAGTGGCTTCTCTTTCTATACACATTTTCTGCTTATTCCTCTTTCTTTTTACCATGCAGCTTAATAGAGGTTGCTTATGTTAAATTTTCCTATTTTCTTTTTCAGTGACTTCTGGATATCACCTTTTTAAAAATAGCTGATGTATTTATAAGGAATAGATTAGGGGTTGAACTGATTTTTGCAGGTTGGGAGGTATGGAGGAGTAAGAAAAAGAAGTGTTTCTTT
The DNA here is from genome assembly GCA_030015415.1 of Cynopterus sphinx. Classification (NCBI taxonomy): domain Eukaryota; kingdom Metazoa; phylum Chordata; class Mammalia; order Chiroptera; family Pteropodidae; genus Cynopterus; species Cynopterus sphinx. The sequence continues at coordinate 58,707,327 of CM057390.1, forward strand.
GTTAAAATATACTGATGACCTACATCATTGGGATCAACTGGTCTATTTATGAGGAAAGGATCTTTGGATTGTGTGCTTTGTTATAGAAAGTTTCTTGTCATTTTACTCAGTAAATAGGCCCACATTGTCAAGACTGGGTTGTAGCCACATTTCTTCCCAGTGTGGGAGTCATATCTTTCTCCATGTATACAGCTTCAATCAATTGATTATTTTCTTTCATTAATTGGGCTTCAAAGTTCATAGGAATGGTCTTTTTCATAAAACAAAAATTATTCTAAGTATCAAAATATTCCTGTTTCCCTTCTGTTCTTCGGATAAAACTATTGAGATGTAAGAAAGGAAAATAACATGTGAAATAATAGCTACCTCTGTTCCAGTTTTTCAGTTAAAAGTGCTGCTTTCAGAGACATATCATTTCCTACAACTAAAAATGTCACCTCATCAGCAACTGTTTAAAATAAAATTGATTTTCCCTTACTCTTTAAATAAAAATTGAATGTCTCTAAAATTAAACAAAAGAACCCAAGTCATTCAATCACCATTCATTTCCACATTGGCTTCTTTGATCATCTTGGGATAAGCTGAGCAGGTTCCCTCTTGAGTCCACAGCTGTTTTCCCACGATGGCCTCCCCTGACCACTGACGGAAAACTGCCACCCTCATGCAATCTCCAACACTTCTCATCTACTTTTTATGCCTTTTCTTTTCTGCTAGCACTCATTACAGTATAACACAATGCATATTATACATACCTGTTTACTGTCTGTTTTATTCCTTAGCAAATAAACCCTGTGAGAAGAACTGGTCTGTTTTGTTCCATGCTCTCTCCCAAATGTCTTTGGTGGTACCTGGCACACTGTGAGGAATATAAAAATGCACAGTTTGAATGAATGATTCAGTGTCATTCTGTCACTTTTTTGAGGGAAAATGACAATATCTGTATTTTTTAAAGTAAAAATTCTGATTTAATAAATTACAACAGAGTTTTTTGTTGTTTTGTGTTGTGTTTCATTTTAAGCTTAAAGGTGTGGTTTTATGTACCAGGTTTTTCTTTTTTTCTTTCTTTCTTCTTTTTCAGTCTTTGGAGCGCCTTCATTTCCTCTAAAGGATTATGTAGTAGAGGCCATTATTACACAGCTGTATGGCTGCCAGAAACTTAGATATAAATGAGAAGGTCATTCAGAGATGCTACCGGTGCCCTTCAATCTTGCTGTAGAAGCTGCACCTCTAAAAGGGCCTCCTTTTTAGAATCAATTATCACTCCAGGAAAATCAATGGAACTGCTGTTACATCTGCTTAAAATGTATGTTTTATTTTTTTATTTTTTGTACTTGGCAACTGTTTTTTTTTTTTTTTTTTAGGTTGAGTATTTGGTTTCTACCTTTCTCACCAAGTGTTGCTAAAAGTAAACACATATTTCTTCTTACCTTCCATTACATAAATCTTTCCATCAAAAATTCCATTAACTTAAACATAGCTAGTAATCTTTTTTTTTGCTAAGTTAAAGAAAAAAATGTAAATCGGCAAAGCAGTGAACCAATCATTATTCACACCATAAAGAGACACAAAGATTTATCATTTGGAATCCATACAAGGATAACCCTTCCACCAGGTCCTGTTCAGCCATATCTACAAAGGGTGATGAGATCACTTTCATCCATTCTGCAGAGAGCCATCTTGGGGATGATAAAGAAACACTTTACTAGGCTATATGAGGGCCTTTCTCATCATTTCTTTACAAATATATAAACCTATAATGCACATGCTAAAGCTTATCACTTCATACAGTTTTAGCAATGATGACAGGTTATAACATTAAAAGTACCTTTTTTCTTAAAACCTTTTGTGATGGTTTTTTTGATATTATGGAATGACCTGAACGAGAAAAGATAAAATTAAAACATGCTTGTCAAAATTTCTGAGGTACATATATAGAAAGAAGACCATTTCTTCCCACCTATTTTTCATTAAATTAAGCAGAGTAGGAATCTCTTTTGAAAATGCATCAGATTTCTTATTCTGCATGATGTTGTGTTGATGCACTTATTGCTTTTTGTAAGCATTAATATGCAGCTTACCAATGATTGGAACTAAATTCGTGTCCATTTTGAATCCTCTAGAGCTAGTTACCTCTGACATCTTGGCACATATTTCACACATTTACACTTGCTACACATATACTCACACTCCATTGTTAACATCCACAGGGGCAGGCAACAATATATATACATAGTCCTCATTCTAAGGGAAATAGAGACGTTAGATATATTTTACACTTTCTAATGCTAAAAAGTGAACACAATGCAACCTAATATGTTTCCCATGCTTGGCTTTGCAGTCAAAAGCCTTACAGCCAAATTTATTGCCTGAGTATGGTAATCCACTCAACACAAATGTCTTAGAGCAGTTATTTCAATTTCCTTTAGGAAACTTAGTTATATTTATCCCTAAATGATTTATCTCATACTGTGCTTCAGTTTGTAATCTGCTTCAAATTCTTTCAGTAGGTCAAACAATCAAATACAAACAATGAAAGTAAGTTTTCTTTTCTTTATGAATAAATGTATATCTACCTTTAATTTCAGCAGTGAATAAATGTGGATTTCATCGATTTGAACTGCAGATAGAATACCCTGAATGCTTTCCTTGTAGGAATATATTTCCATTAAACTTACTTCTGGTAACAAAGTGTTCAGAATATGTTTTACCTTTGAGCTCTTCATTAGAGTTTTTGATCTTAAGAGTCAGTTGTCCTAATGTTTTATAGCAAGTGGATAACTTCATATGTTTTCACAGGACCTTTATTTTTTGTAAATTCACTTATTTAAAATAAATAACAATGACATATATGTAGAATAATCTACTCAGTGGTAGACTAGCATAAACCTGCATCTTTCATGAGTTTCATAATATTCTCGTTTTACCACATCAACCTGTAGCTCTAGTGGAGACATTACAAAATCATCAGCTTGAGGCTTTTATTTTCGTTCCCAGCCAAAATAAATTTCTTTGTAAACGTTATGATTTCCCATGAATCTATGAATTTTGAAACTACTGAGTGCTATAAGCAGTGTCCTACTCTAAGGATTAGTGGGAAAATATTTGGGGGTTTTCTAGCTCTGACTGAAAACTGGGTGAAATCAATTATGTAAGCACTATAAAGCAAGGGCTTGGGTCTCAGACAACGATTACAAAGCAGACACACTTTAACACCCAGAACAACCATGTGGATCTTGTTGACTTCTTTACCATGGCCGAAGGGTGAATGAAATATCATTCCTGTCTGCTGATGCCATGGAGATTCCTTCAATCTAAGAGCAGCTGGAGCTTCCATTCACACACACACACACACACACACACACACACACACACACACACACTTTTTAGTTGTACAGATGTTAAATATAAAGAATTTCTACAGCTTTTATTAAAGTCATCAGAAAAACAATTGACTTTTTTTCTACTGTATTGCAATCGTCTCCTTGGTCTCAAGCAATTTCTATAAAGTCAGAAATGTCAATGCTTTCAAAGAGAAAAATTTGTTCTTACTGTGTTATAGAAAGAGTCGAATACTATGGAAAAATTTATTGAAGACTTGATGTGACTTTTATAGACAGTCTAATTTTTAAATGTTTGGAAGAGACACTCTTGATTATGCCTGTACACTTAGTAGTTGTATGGACCAATGTTTTACACTGCAGTCAGATAAAGATTTCAAAAATTGTTTTTCAAGTTGCTTAGACTTCTGGTTTTAAAAAAATGTATTTTAGATGGTACTGAGTAGGTAATATTAAGGGAGGTGAGGTAGAGAGAAAACCTTAGAGGAAGAAATAGAGGTGATCACAAACAATCATGTTTGAACTCTTATGTGGAAGATTAGCACAAGCTTAGAGGCTTTGAAATCTAATAATCACATAAAGCTCCCCTCAAAGCAATTGCAGCCCTTGGTGTCAGATTTTTTTTTCAGTCTAGATCAACCTGAAGTGATATATCAAGATTAAGGTACATTTCAAAGAGAAATTCTTTAAAAATAAATCATAGTCATTGCTGGTTTATCATTTAAATCATAAATCTTGAGTGGTGCATTAACGGTGACCAGACATCATTACTGAACTAAAAAAAAAAAAAAAAAATGTTCCCCTTATCTGTGGTGATCAGTGTGAGGTTTTAGAATCAGTGTGAGATTTTAGAATCTCAACTGAGTATCTTCTGGCGTCTAGGATTTAGACTAGAGCATTGGACTTCAAACTTTTATTCATTTAGCCTTAAAATTTTTTTTGTAAAACTAGGGATAACCTCACACATTTATTTAGTTAGCCATTTTAAAGATTTTATTATAAATATAAATATTGCAAGTTGAAAATACTTCCAGCATATTGTAAATGATCACAACTAAATTAAAACTGTTATTTCATTTATTCAAATGTATCTTACAGAATTTAAATACTATAGCAAGTTGATATGTATCATTATGTATTTTAAAAATATGTAAAATATATTTAAATGCTTTCTATTGACCATCCTACTATATATAATTCTGTGCAACAAAAAAAACACATACATATATACGTATAATTAAAATCTATTATTTTAAATTTTCTGAGTTGCAAATCTCTGATAAAAGACTTTTTTCTATGCCATAAATAAAAACCACCTATCTATAATAAAATTCTGAAAAATAATAATTAGATCTAAAAGTAAAAATTTTGATAGTACATATTTTTTAAACAATTTTAAAAGTATAATTTGCATATAGTATTACAGTAGTTTCAGGTGTACAACATAGTGATTTGACATAGGGATACCTTACAAAGTGATCATAATGATTAGTCTAGTACCCATCTTTTATTAGTATGATATTGATTATATTTCTTATGCTGTATATTGCATTCTCTGATTTATTTTATAATCAGAAGTCTGTACCTCTTAACCTTCTTCTTCTTTTTTTTTGCATGTTCCTCCACTCCCTTCTCCTCTCTGGCAACCATCAGTTTGTTCTCTGTTTCTGAGTCAATTTTTGTTCTGTTTTATTTTGTTCATTTATTTATTTTTTAAAATATTTTACATATAAGTGAAATCATGTAGTAGTGCATCATTTAATAGATTTTTTAATGGATAAGTTGAAAAAATAATTTACGTATTTAAATATTACTTGTTTGATTTAGGAAGTGATTAAACACAATTCTAAGTATATTGTGTTTTGCTTGCTTAGATGTATGTGTTCAGAAAATTTGTCACACAGGTAAGTGGGTAGGAATAGATGTTTTGTTATTAGAATTTGGCATAATCTTTTGAAGTCCTTCCCAGTTATCATTCCAAATTACACAGATTATTAAAAATAGTCTTGATAACAGATCACCACCAATTAGATTTTTCTTCAGTTTTGTTCAAAACAAAGAATTATAAACTACCTGACTTACAAAAAAAAATTTGTTTCCTGTCATTAGCTATATCCTTTCCCAGCACCAACATTAATATTTTTGTACCTCTGTTTGGCTTCCTAGAAGTTTTTACATGCTGAAATAATGGACTGTGTTAACTTTGAGATGGGCATAGGACTATCTTGAGAGGGAGACTGGAAAGAAGGTCTTGAACCTCAATCAAAAGTATGTTCTCAGGAGGATTGATTTAAGACAGTGTACCCCTGGGAATAAAAAAAAATGGAATTTGAGAATCTGAAAGTTCATGCCTAGATACCCCGTGTAAAAATCTTTACATATACCTAGGTATATTCATACCAAAGATTGATGACAGCTGATTCAGAGCAGTGTAACTTACCACAAAGAACTTCTCTTCTTCATTTCAGATTAGATAATTGTGTGGGCATAATCAGTTTAGGTATTTTTTATTTCTGTCATGTAAATGCATAGCCACTTTTGAAGGAAAAGAGGAACTAGGACAACATAAAATACTCTTGACAGGATATTGTGGTATAATAATAATAAAGCGTTAAATTTTTATAACTAGTCTTATAACATATATATATAAATACATATAGATAGATAGATAGATAGATAGATATAGATATATATAGATAGATACTTTGACTTCCAGATTAGCATTATGTAAGACATTTTTAAAAATGAGTTTAATCATAGAGAGGTAAGTAAGATTTATTCAAAAGTTTATGCATTATTCCATGTTAAAATACAGGAGATACTAGAAAATATTTAACTTTTAATTCACCAATAGATTAGTATAAATTATTTGTATGGAAAGTCCAACTAGATGAAGCCCATTTATCTTTACTATGCTTTTCATTTTAATCATATCTCATTCAGTCATCATCTTTCTAGACTAAATAACTTTTTCTTTACCTCTACCCTCATTCAGAAAGCTATCCATATCTCTGAATTTTGGTTGCTAAACATTTCTCGTGTCTTTGAAGTCTTTGTTGCATGGTAACTAAAACTCCAGAGCATATTTGTAATGATATGCATGCTATATTTGTACTATGGTTGGCCATTTCCCTTTAAATTAAAATTTTACTTTCAATGAGGTTTGATGTTTCTATCCTCCCTTCCTTCCTTCCTTCCTTCCTTCCTTCCTTCCTTCCTTCCTTCCTTCCTTCCTTCCTTCTTCCTTCCTTCCTTCCTTCCCTCCTTCCTTCCTTCTTTCCCTTTTTCTGGCACACGGGAATACTTTCTTCTTGGAAATGGCAATAATAGGTGGCCTTTTTTATGGTGTCCTGACACAAGTCAATGACCTCTTCTATTAAAATTAATAAACAACTAACAAACGTATATGTATGATGTTTTTTATGCACTTAATATCAAATACTTCTAACTACCTTATCAGAAAATATATTCTTTCTGTTAGGAATGAGAAAACTGAGATTTAGAAAAGTTGTGTATTTTGTTCAAGATGTTTTTAGGTCAATCTAGGATTAAAAATCCAGCTTTTTTTACTCCAAAAATGTATTCAATTTAAATTATTTTCTGCAAAATCCTTTCAAGTTATAGCTTTGAAGTTGTTCTTCCATGTTTCTGAATTTATTTATCCATGTTATGTCAATAGCATTATTATGACTTTATTCAAAGACTGATAAACTCACATAGTGAGAATAAAATTTCCAGGCTGAATAAAGCCATCTCTCACTAAAACGAAAACTTATATATTTATTAAATATATACTATGATAGACTGGTAACTTGAATTCTATCTTATTTCCATGTTCCCGAGTCTTTAAATTTATATATAACTAATTAGTAGTCAACTCTCTCTAAGATTTTGAATTTTGCTTTCTGTTTTATTTCTTCCCCCAGGACTCAAGTCCAACCCCTGACTTTCTTCTAGGTTAAAAAGTTTTTACTAACTGTTTTGGATATTTTTTATTTTTACTTTTATGTGACCAAATCTTATCTGCTCTTAGGTATGCATTGCTGTGTTTCATTTACCTCTAGAATATCCTTTTCTCCCTTACTATTCCTTTACTATTTCTTTACTATTGCTCCCTGCGTATTTTTAGAATTGCACCCACCACCTGCCCAGCTTTCTATTAGCACTTATAGTTAAATTTTTCTTGTTTTTCAGAATCTGTTTTACCTAACTATCATATATTATTTCTATTTGTAGTAGTAAGATAGATGGATATGTCAAAATTTTAGAAAAGAACACAGAGTAAAATAAATGCTCAAAAGCTATCAATACAGAAATGGCAGAATATATAAGTAAGTATCCTGAAAGAGGCACATAAAAATCACTAGAGAGATTTAAAGATGGGTGGCATCTAGTTGGGTGTTATATACATAATTTTACTTTAAATTTTTTAGCATAGATGATGTAATCTTACCTGTCTCTTGTTTGGAGTAAGTTAAAACTCAGTTGCTGAATTCTGCATTCTAATAGGGGATTTATACTCTAGGCACATCAGCTGGTATTCTAATGAGAAGGCCCATGTTCCAGCTATTGAATGCGCTCTTGTCTCTATCTCCATCATTACCTTAGGCTTTTTTAGCCACACAGTGAGTGTCACAAAATAGTTTTAATTTGAGTTAGATTTTTTTTATTACCATAGTAAATGTTCATTGGTGAAATTAAAGTTATTTAAGATATATGGCTTAGTTTAAATGTTTCAGAAATGTCCATTTTTTTTTGTTTGTTTGTTTGTTTTTTTTGAGACATTCAGGAAGGCCAATAGTCTTTATTTGTAGAGATGGTGACCTAGCTCAGTGGCATATAGTCTTTTTGGACTCAGAATTCGTGGACATTCTTAAAATTTATTGAAAATCTCATAAGAATATATACAATAAAAGTGAAAGAAATTAAAATATTAATTAATTAGAAAATTGTGATAGGTGGATTATGTTATACACAAACACTTGTGGAAATAATTTTATTCTTAAAAACAAAAATAGAAAGAGTGGCACTGTTTTATATTTTTGAAAATCTTGTTAGTGTCTGGACTGTGAGATGGCCCTTGGATTCTCAGAGGTTCCTGCTTTCAGTTGTTGAAAACATTGTTTTGGTTTGAGCATATAAAGAAAATTCATTCTCATACCTCATCTGACTTATGTAGCTAGAAAATAAAAAGTAGTTTAATAGCTTTTGCAGATAATTTTGGATTTTTTTGGTATTATATCACAACATAACAAGTAGATGTTTATTGAAGATTAGTTGCAAATATGGAATCTGAAATAATCATAAGCATTTTACATTCTGCTCTATGAAAACATTGGCCTATCTTGAACTCTGAATGCAACTTTTATCCATGCAAAATTTTGTAATATTATACATTGGTCATTATAAGATATCTGTGCACTGATTTATGCAGATCTTCCATATGTTAGCATACTTCATTTTGCAATATAAAAATAATCACAGTCATTACTGCAACCACTAATCTCATGAGAAAAGTTTATAAATATTGGGAAACAGCCAATATAGTGAAGAAAAAGTTCTAAACTTCTAAATTTCACTTGAAAGTTCCAATTTTATTACTGGCAACAAATATTGTCAATTGCTTTCTTTGAAGTAACAGACTTCATTTATTTTTGTGAAGATGACTGCCAAATACGTAAGGTTGAATACCCATATTTTGTCTTTAATTTCTTTTCAAGTAAGACTAGTGTTTGATGATTTAAAAAAAATGAATATTCAGTCCCAACTCAACCACACAAGTGGTTTATCTGAGACAGCTCTCAGACGTAGTTATACAGCATAAGTACATCATACAAATTTTCAATTTTGCACAAAGAGAATATTTTTAAAAACATACTCTCATGTGTCTAGATTTAATAAAATTAATAAATTTTATTGCTATCTCAAGGACATTTTTCAAGTGAACCTTTTTTCTTTTTTTTTTTTTTTTTTATAAATGCACTGGCTGTGGAGAACCCTAGACTCCTAGCACAGTTTGGCAGCTCTGCTTTTGTACCATCAGTTGTAAATGCTGAAACACTGATAACAGGCAAATAGCATCTTAGTATTATTACAGAATAGCTTGACCTTGCAGATCCCTGTAAGGAACTTTTGGTATGACATAGCTAAATTTTAAAAAGTTAATTTTATCTAGAAATTAAATTAATACAGAAAAATCAGGTTGTCTTCTGTAGGTATTATGAAAGACATGAATTTACTTCTAGAATCTTTCTTTGGTTAAAGTGAAGATTTCCTGATTAGTAGTGGCTGGACCTCTAAGGAGACAGAAAACTGGACTTCATTAAGTTTACAGGACAGGAATGGAAATGACATCTTGTATATCAACTAAAAGTTATTGGTGATTACAGATTTTATCAAAAATAGCTTTAAAATTCTGCCTGACAAGTCTGGATATAGTTGGTTTATAACATTTGAGAAATCAGAAAATGCTCATTAAAACGAAAGCATTTGTCATCTGGGCAGTTCTACATATGAGATATGAGACTTTGGACAAGTTATTCATTACTATATCTCAGTTTCTCATAAAAGACAAAACACCATCTAGGGTTGTCAAGAGGAATAAATGAACTATCACATATGAAAAGTGCTTAGTTCATATAACATGTAGAGAGTGTATAGTTCAATGCTTGGAACATAATGAGCCCTCTCTAATGCCCACCACTACTCATCACTATTCATCACTCAACATCACTATAGTTAGATGTGGATTGGTCAATGATAGCTTTTGAGCGGCAACAGAGTCACATAGAGAATGGCATAACAAGTATTCATAAAAGAAAATAATTCAGTTAGGTTGAAACAAAGGAATGTACAAGAGGAAATAATGAGAGGTAATGATGGAGAAGTTGATTGAAGATTTTACATGTTAGAATAAGACTTTAGAATTTAATTTCATAGGTATTTGGGAAAACTTTAAAGTCTTTGAGTGATACAATTTGAGCTCTGCTTCATTTGATTAATCTGGTAGCAGGAGTATATTAGATTTCATAGAGGTAGCTGAAGATAGGTACAGCACCTGGACTCATGGAATTTACCTTGCCGTTTTGACACAATTGGCTATCAGATTTCAATTTTAAAAACAGAGTGAATCAAAGTTTTGAAAGAGTGAGCCATAAATTAAGAATTGTTGCCACTGTAAAATGAGTAATGTGATTGCAACTTCTATGGGTCAGCTAGTTTATAGCCAAAAACAAATGGTTGGAAAACACTGCCAAATATTAATTATACTTTGTGCCTACACAAGCTCTTTTGAATTTTATTTTATTGGGCTGGAAGAAGTTTAATATTTAGTCACAAAATTATTTTTTTTTATGCTAGGTAGATATAAAAGTTGGGAAGAAAGTCTTTTTGAACCATAGCATCCATATAGTTTTCTCATCTCTAAGCAAAGGTTGGACTACATAAAAGTAGAATGATAAATCTGTTTTTCTTTGCCCCCATTTACTTATAGAAATTCAGGGACTAGTTCCTAATTCCCTATTGTCTGGACCCTGAGAATACAGTAATAATGAATTTTCAATGCATTGCTATAGATATGTGGTAAAATCGTAATATAAAAATTACCATGTGGTCTAGGTCACTATTACTGAATTAAAAAAAAGAAAAAAAAAACAAACTCTCTAAATTCGCCACTGCAATATACAAGTATCCTTTTCTAGACAATGTCTCTCAGTCAGGAGTAGTTGGAAATGATCAGGTGACACATTCTTTTATTTTCTACCCACAGGAGACTAGGCTACATAATTATGGGTACATATTGATTCATATTTAAATAAATTTGTGTTTATCATGTGTGACTGAAACAGAGCTGTTTTCTAATTCAAATACGGCTAACATGATTAGAGTATTCATGGAATAGAAAAAGAGCCCTGAATGTGACTGAGCAATTAAGTTCGGAATTCTGGCACGGAGCAAAAATGTGCTTCCCAGGGGGCTCCATGTGTTGGCACCACCCAGCTGTTTGAAGAATTTGCTTGATGAAAGCAAAAACCAAGAGAGAATGAGGGAAAACAGGTGGTGTGTCAAGAGCAGTGTTTCAGTGAGACATTTGCAGGTGGCTCTGGGGATCCAGCATCAGCCTGACTCACTTCAAAGGAGTCCTCTTTGGGGCGCTTTCCAAGTCTGCTAAAACTAAATGGGAACCGAAAGTGTTAAAAGAATCTTAATAGAAAAAGAGGGAAAGACACATATGAAGACATCCATAAACTTCAGAAAGAATTAGATTTCCTCAAAATATGTATATTTTAATCCATATTAATATATACATAATATACATATTATTATTTTAGTATATTAAAATTATGAAATACTGTATTTCATCATGTCTGTATTAAAAACAAACACACACAAAAAAAGAAAAACAAAAATCTTTGACATTTCCTATTGTCTTTTATTGTTGTCTCACACCAAACCAGTAGGGTGTGCTCATGACTCAACATTCTACTTGTGGCAGCCCACCCTGTCCCTTGGTATTTTCAGTAAAGGTAAACAAAAATTGCATCCATTTAAGAGGTAAAATGCCCTGTTCACACATCGCTCTTGCAAACACTTTCATGCCCCATTAAAATGAAATGTTAAGATAGACTTTGCTTGCTTTTGTCCCTCTGCTGGAATGTTGATCAATTTATTCTCTAATTCTTTTCTTCACTTCTCCTGGGGAGCAATCCCTCAGTCTAGGTACCAATTTCTGTCTTAACTCCCAAGTCTCTCTTTTGGACAGCTCGCATTCTTTAGAATTGTATAAAGGAATCCTTCTGGTAAATAAACACTTTTGCAGAATGGGGACAAACTAAATTATGTTGCTAAATCACGTCTATGGTTCATCTCCTTTACCTAAAAGAACAATGCAGGAGCTATTGAGTTATCTATTTCATTGCTTTCAACTTGAAAAGGAGACCACATTTCTCTCGCTGCAAAGTAAAAAGCACAGTTTGGCAATTGGAACTCAGAGTAGAACTAAGAAACAAAAATTAAGTATGAAAACAATTCTTTCCAGGATAAAAATAGCAGAACATTTCATTGGCTTTCCCTAAGAATTTTTTTTTTTTTTTTTTTGCAGCAGAATACTCTTAGTGGCCTTCACTAACTGTATACGTGAAAACTTGGCTAAAGGATCCTGACAAAATGAATAGTATGAACTCAACTGCTTCCAAACACTGTTTGGTTGATGACTATATGGACACTATTGTTTAATTCTACCTGGCATAGCCGAAAATAACTTAAACACTTTAAACCATGTCCAAATTTAGAGCGATTAACAGTACATTTACTCATATTTCTGTTCTAGGTCAAAGTTCATTCTTCTACTTTTAAGATAAGATATACCTGGATATTCTAAGACATCCTATGAGTCTCATCCATTTGGAGTATTTGGAGTATTAATATGTTTTTTTTTTTAACAAGGTGAAATCAGCAGTACATAAAAAAAGCTCACACAAAGTATGAGGCTTTATGATTGTTAAGACCTTTATTTAAAATCTGCTGTATGCATTGTTCTACACCATTTCTTTATAAGGGACTTGAGCACCCATGAATTTTGGTGTTTGTGGGAGATCCTGGAACCAATCCCCTGCAGATACTAATGGATGGCTTGTAGTTAGGTTTTTGGAGGAATCAAAAGTTGTATGTGAATGTTTGTGCAGGAGTCAGCCTTAAGGGTCAACTCTAATTTACTGAGGGGTGGACTGTGCAGTAGTGCCACCAGGTATTCCATGCATGCTCTCTCTTTCACAACCTTTCTTGCAGCCAAGTGAGGGTCATATAACTGGTTCTGGCCAGTGAACTATTTGCCGAAATAACATGTGTCAGTTCTGGACTGAGACATTTTAGAACCAGCCTGCTTTTTCATACCTGTCTTCTGCTGTGACCAGTCTTAGAGGCCACAAGTTCCAGATGTCATGGACACTAGATATATAAGAGCCATCCAATGCATATCAGACTTTACTGAGTGAGAAATAAACCTTGTGAATGTTAAGCTTTGAGATTTGGGGGTTTTTCTGTGGGTGGTAAGCACCAGCAATCCTGATAAACATATGAGAATCCCAGTTTCTTTAATGAATGAAAAAGTTTAATTCACCTTTTACTTATTTATTTCTGAATAAATAATACATTCATAGGGTTCATCATTTAAAAAAATCAGTGGGATATAGAGTGAAAAAAATCTTTTTCATTTCTAAATAGTAATCATTTCCCTTCCTGGGGCAGGTAATAATTAATAATTTTTTATACATATTTCTGGGGCTGTTTCACTTATATATAAACATTCATAAATTAAATTCCCTTTTTACACAAGTGAAAAGGTATATACATTATTCTGTGTTCTGCTTTTAATTTATGAAACCTTTTTATATATTAGGGAAATTTACCTTTTGTCTGTTATATGTGTTGCAAATACTTTTTCTCACTTTGTTACTTTTGGCAAATGCTTACTTAATGAAAAAATTATTTTATTTTAGTTAAATTTATGCTTCAAGCTTGGAAAAATCTCTGAGATTATTTTTAAAAATTCTCTCTTGTTTTCTGTATTATTTCATTTTTATACGTTTAAGATATTGATATACCTGAAGTAAGGCTTGATGTATGGGTCCAACTTTAATCTTTTCCAGATAGCTACCTGGTTGTCTCAGTTTTATTAAACACTTTCCTCACTGATTTGAAATGCAATCTTTATCGTATCTACTTTTCCAGATGTTCTTGGATCTATTTCTAGACTCACTGTTCTATTCCATTGATCTGTCTCCCTATGGTGTGCCAGTATCATTTATTTTTCAGCTTATGCCAATATGGCTTTTATACATATTACTTCAGTGAAATTCCTCTTATCCCAAGATGTTTACTCTAACAGATATTTAATGCACTGGGGAGGTGCTGGCCATGTGTGGCAGGTGAGGAAAAAGGAACTAGATCTATAAAGGAAGGAGGAAGTCATATAGAAAGAGGAACACACTTGGAATCATTGTACTTTCTAATAGCAAGCCAATGGGTTGTGGCCCAAGTTAGTCATTTCTTTCTTCTTTTTTTATACCTAGGGCTATGGAAGTGAGGCTGTATATAGCACTGGCAGGTGAGCACATTGATGGGTGTCTACATTGTTTTAAAGCTTTCTCTTCTTGGTATTTATCTTGAATAATCTACTGACACCTTCAATTATTTCAAGTTAGCAATGGGAAGTGTCTGGTTACCCATTTTTCCTCCAAGAATGACCCAATTTTGTCAAAAAAATAATAAAGAAAGGTTTGAGACACATCATAGTAACATTTTATACTTTTCATTTTTTTTTCATTACTCAAAGTTCTTCTTGGAGATTAATTGACCAAATACAGTTCCATAGTTGTTGATATGATTTACATATCTCATTCAATATCTTCATTATATAAGGCATGAGAAAGTCTTTGTGAGAAACAAATAATCCTGAATAAGAGCATAAGTAAACTAGAAAATATTTTCAAAATCTGACTGAAATTTTCAAAAGGAAACTCCTGAATATATCATTGTTTTTTCATAATTTCCTACTTGATTTAGGAGCTTTTTAGGAAGCTATAATGGAAAGTTGATTATAATATTTGAAAATTTTCAAAATAAAGTTATTCGAATTAGCTCTAAGTATAGATAGTAATCTTACATTTTTCTTGGAAACAGGACACTAATCATTTGACTCTTATTTGGGAATTTTTCTTGGTTTTTGTCTGTATGCTTTAATTTAACTGAAATGTGACAAAAGATATTACTAATGAATAAATATTCATAGAATTTCTTCTTTTCTCGGCCTACCATAGAAGATATTATAATTCCTATCCCTGTTTTAGTCCTGTTAAGAAGCATATTGGTTTTCTGTTGCCAGGATAATGCTGTGTATCAAGTCATCTCGAATCTTATTAACTTAACATAGTAAGAATTTATTTACCTCATCTATTCATGGTCAAAGATTTCAGCTGGGTTTGGTGGGGTTATTCCTCTGAGTGGAATTATGTACAGGTTTTGTGTAGACTGGTTGCCAGCTAAGATTGCAGTGATATCTGGACCAAGTATCTGTCATCCTCCAGCAGGCTTTTTCATGGAGATTTTCCCATGGTGTTGTCGAAGATCAAGGATGAGAGCAAATTCATTTAGACAAATGCTTTCTCAAGAGTCTGCTTGTGTCCTACTTCTCAAAATTGCATTGGCCAAAGAAAATCACTTGTCTGAATCTTATGTGAAGGTAGTTGTGAACTATAGCATTTCATGTGAAAGAGCATAAACACAAGAGGAGTAAAGAACTAGGGTCATAAAGGAAAGCAATTGATCATAGTGAGAAATAATAATGTATATAGGGAAAATGCTGATCAATAATCAATTATTATAATTAATGCCCAAATGATATAAGACAAGAAGAGAGGAGGAATGAAAGCCTCATAGACTGGGAGTAGAAGAAGATATTTTTCCTTTTGAGTGGAGAGCATGAAAGAAAAATAACCTATGAGGAAAGTGAAATAAAAACAAGAGAACTTTAATGGGTATTTCTGAAGGTGTTTTATTTCAGTCATTTAATGTCATCCAAGAAGTCACAGAATGAAATTCTTTTTTAATCATTCTGGTTCTGAATCTGTAATCTGTGTGTGTCACAGCTCCATGACTAAACTGCATTGATCTGTAGATTCATAAGTGTTTATTGCAGACACTCTAGCTTGCATGCTCTTCATCATACTTCTCTTCTACTGTTTTAATGATACGTTATTTAGGTCTCAAATTTAGTGTCCTCTGGGAAGTTAAATGCCTTTTTAAGTGTGCTGGTTATATTGTCTTGCAGCTCCTAACTCATTCCTCCATACTTTGCTTTGTGATGCTGGGGTTGAGATTGTGCAGGCGGGCCATAACTTAACCTTTATCAAATGAATACCATTTAGGTTCTGTCAAAAGGAGTCTGAAGGAAAAAGAGGGGGCTTGCTCCTTCCCGATGGCTCACTGCACTAACAGTTCTTGATTCTGGCATTTGGTGTGAGTAGTAGCAGTTGGTACCAGTTGCCATTTTTTTCTATACTTGGAGAACCAGCTTCACTATTCTAGTTCAGAAGTATAAGCATCAGTTGGCTGATGCTTCCTCCATGGAGGTCTGAGTCCCAACTCTGCAGGATGTTATGTTGTTCCTCTGAGCTCTTGAAGCGCTATTACCAGTAGTGAACTTTTTGTTTTAGGCTTGAACTAACTTGTAACCTAAACCAATTTAACCAATTTAATTTCAAGGGTTAAAGTTAAAGAGATTCTAAGGTTACCATCACTTCTAGAATTGTCCTAATATATATTTTTTTCTTGAGCAATGCACTCCCTCTCCACATACATAAAACTTATCGAAAAGTGAAATGATTTCAAGTGTTTAATTCAGAAGCCATTTTTATGTAAATTATTCTAGTTAACTGATCTAGAATCATTAGGCTGCTAAGAAGAGGAACTCTTTACTAGAAGGTAAGTATAAAAGTGAGATGACCAATCAAAGTAGAATAAAAAGCATTGTGGAAATGAACAGAGATTGTTTATGTGAGAGTATGTTGGAAATAAAAGAGTACACTTGTAAAAGGAGACAAATTTTGATGAATACTAAAGTCACTCCTTAAAATGGTAATTATTAGCTGTTTCTTTTCTGATTCCAGAAGCTTCCAAGAGTTTAATTTTAACTTTAAAATTTTTAGTTTGAATTTGTCCAATTAAGTGTGACTTTATTCTGATTGTTTGATTGTCTTCCATTTGTATAACCCTCTGCATTTACTTACGTTTGCCAGTATTTCTAGTAATATCTTGGTGGTATACGTCAAAAATTAAAGTGGCTAATGCTGAATTTTGATATTTCAAGTAAAACAGGACCTGTTTTTCTATTGCGTATTGGTTGCCCCTTGTTCTAGCTATGAACATAAATTTCTAGTGAACAATCGAATTTATGGAAAAGGAATAAACAACATGTAGATTGGCTGGCTTTTCTGGAATGGCATGAATGTGGAAGAAAAAGAATGTGTCTTTGTCATTTCTTTGACTTATTTATGATTTGTGTTGTCTGTTGAACCTGGAGACTTTAATTGTAGACATATTTTTATAAGTGGAATAGAATACTATATACTGGTGGTGCTATCAAGCGTCCTATAAGCTCTCTGCTGTATTTAGATTAAAGATTTGACATAGATATTTCATTTAAAAAATCAGGGATAGAAGAGCACACCTATTTTCAAATAATTAAAAAATATTTGAAAATAAGAATAATAATCAAAAGTTTTGAGGATAAGAAAAACCCTGCTTCTATTATTTCCTTCTCAGAAAAAAAATTTTTTTTCAAAATTAAAGGTGAATTCTAAATCTTGCCATTCCATTATCTAATAAATTTAGGGACTAAATTGTGCTGAATTTTCAAACTACTGATGCAGAGCTTCTCTGTTCTTTCTGCTTGTGTTACCCGCCCAACCGCCCAAAGAGGTAAAATTAAAATATTTTCACTTATCAAATAATTATAAATATTTATTTATTTATTTGTTTGTTTATATTATGTTAAAAACACTTAACATGAGATTTATCATTTTTACAAAATTTTAAATTTACATTGCAGTGTTGTTAACTACAGGTACTATATGGTTCGGAAGATCTTTAGAACTTATTCATTCTGCATAACTGAAACTTTATGCCAATGAAACAATGACTTCCCATTTCCTCTTCTTCATCCCCTTACAACTACTATTCTATTCTCTGCTTCTATGAGTTTGACTATTTAAATTATTCATGTAAGTAGAATCATGCCATATTCATCCCTCTGTAACTGGCTTATTTCACTTAGCATAATGTCCTCAGCTTTATCCATTTTGTCACATATGGCTGAGATTTCTTCTTTTTTAAAGGTTGAATAATATTTCATCATATGTATATACCACATTTTATTTATCCATTCATCCATTGATAAACATTTAGGAATTTAGTTTATTTATATACCTTGGCTACTGTAAATAATATTAGATACTTTTGTACTTGTTAACATTAACCAAAAAACATATTAAAAGAATTTTTAAGTCAGAAGTATCATGATTGCAGATGGAAGCCTGGATGAATTGTGAGAAAGAATGAAAGCAAAGGAAAAAGTAAATACAAGGGAATAACTATAACTATAAAAAGATACTGTATATTCAAAAATAAATATTAATGTCATGTAGGGTTTAATATGTCATATGGGCTGGGTGAAAATGGTGAAGGGATTAAGAAGTACAAATTGTAATATGGTCAATAATATTGTAATAATTATGTACAGCGCCAGACAAGTAATGGACTAATCAGGGGTATTACTTTGTAAATTATATAAATGTCTAGCCACTATGCTATATACCTGAATTAATAATATAAAATAATGTTGAATGTTATCTATAATTAAAAAATAAAAATAAAAAAATACTAATGTCAAGTGGGGCTTAATATATGCAGGATTAAAACATATGGTAAAATAGCACTATTTTGAGAGTGAGGGTAACTGTAGTTAAAGTGTTATAAAGTATATTATTGACTGAAAAATTCATATCTTAAAGCCCTAAACCCCAAAGTGACTTTATTTGGAAATAAGACCTTAAAGGAGATAATTAAAGTAAAATGAGGTTATAAGAGTGAGGCCCTATCTAATAGGACATGTGTCCCTAGAAGGACAAGAAGGAACCCCAGAGCTTTCTCTCTTTCCACTAATGCACGGAAAAAAGGCTATGTGAGGACACAGACAGAAGGCAGTCACCCGTAGGCCAAGGAAGAAGATTCATCAGTAACCAACCTACTAGTATCCTCACCGTGACCTACAGTTTCCAGAACTTTGGGAAATAAATTTTTTGTTTAAGCAGCCCAATCTCTGGTATTCCGTTATGTTAGTCTGCACTGTCAGAATAGATAAAAGTACTAAATTAAAATAAATCACAATAAATTGATGCAAATTATAATAATCAAGCTAACAACTAAAAAAAAGTAAAAGAAATGTAATGATAACATGTTAGTGGGAGAAAATTAAATAATACTAAAACTTAATTGCTCTCAAAGAAGGGGAGCAGGGGGAAAAATGGGTCAAAGGAAAGATAGAACAATGCACCATATTTATATAAACAAGAAATAATTTGAAACATTGATCAAAGACAGTGATTATCAGACTGGATTAAAAGTAAAAGATGCATACCTCATCTATGAAGACACAGAAAAGTTGAAACTAAAGTGAGAGAACATGATATATCATGTGAACCCTAAAGCAGTGATTGGAAATTTTTTGAATGGCCCAGATTTTAAATATTTTAGGCTTTGTGAAACACTAATGGTCTTTGTCACACATTATTATTTTGTTGTTATTGTTGTTGTATCTCTTAAAAAATATAAAAATTATTCTTTGGTTCACATATAGGTGCTGTGTTTGGGTGAATATATATTTATAAGTAAAATACCTTTCTGGTGAATTGACTCTTTTATACTTAAATAATGTTTATCTTTGTTTCTCATAACAGTTATTGACTTAAAAATATATTTTTTTCTAATGTAAGTGTGACTACTCTTGCTCTCTTTTGATTATTTGCATGGAATTATGTTTGTCCTTCCATCTAAAGTGAATCTTTTGTAGATAACAAATAGTTGTATCTTGTTGTTTTAAATCCATTTAGCTACTTCATGTTTTTTTAATTGGGGTGTTTAATTCATTTACATTTAAAGTTTTTGATAGCTAAGGACTTACTATTGATATTTTGTCTGTGAGAAGCCACTAAGCTGTATTGGTCTCTGTGTGCTGTAGTGCAGGCCCTTAGAGCAGGAGCTTGCCACCAATTTTTCTGTGTTCTCAGCTCTTCCCATGTCTCCAAAGACTGTTGAGTCCCCACAGCACTGAGACAGGGAAGACATAAACCAGTCCCTTGGAAGGCCCCCCCAAAAATGTTGGTATATTTGGTATATGTTTCAGTCCTCTCTTTTTTCTTCCCAAGAAGAAACTGGGAACTAGAAGTTTTCTCCTTATCAGGCCACACTGAGCTTGGGGGAAGGACTATGGCGAATGAATGCCATGAATTTTCCTACCAGTTTTGTTGTGGCTGGTTTTGCATTTAGCTGGAATTCAGGAGTCCTTTAACTGGTTTTTGAGGGAGAGAAGTCTAAGGCTTTCTATTCCTTCATCTTGATATCTTTCTTCCAATTTCATCCTATTTCTAACCTAAAATGTTAGTGTGCTATGATTTAATGAAGGCTGGGAGAAGGCATGCGATTCCTGAATTAGAGACACTGAGTTTTATTACTCACATTACAGTAAGCTGAACAATCATCAGGATATTTAGTGCCAGTTCATCAAGCTGCAATTCAAACAGGATGACTTGAAGAAGGCCAGGTAATATCTGCACATGTGATGAGTACATTATAGAAAAAGAGATTTGCTTAGACCTAAATCTTTTGCGCTGGACAGTAAGCATGCCTGTCTGCTGTTCCAGAGACAGTCATTCAAAGTCTGTAAGAAAACCTATCTCTTGTTCTGGAAGGAGACACTATCTCTATCTTCCAAAATTGATGCTGTACAAACATCCTTCAAAATGAAGTCTAGAAGAAGGGGAACCAAAGGAACCTTAGCAAAGTAAAGTTAAAATCCTAAAAGAAAAAAATAAGGAACAGAAACCAATAAAACTCTAAAATGAAGCAAATGGAAAAATCAACAAATCAAAATTTGGTTATATGAAAAGATCTATGAAACTGATGGACACTCTAGCAGTACAAATTGTGAAAAAAAAGAGCAGAAACCAGACACACGTTACTAATATAAGGAATGTGAAGATGATTTTACTATAAATTCATAGACTGGAAAATATAATAAGCAAATGTCATTAAATTAAAAAGAACATCTTGAAATATATAACTTACAAAAATTGATACAAGATAAAACATAAAATCTCAATGCTCCTGTATTTATTTAAAAAAATTAAAATTGCTCAGATAATGCAATACTACACAACAACAAAAAATGAATTACTGCTACATATAGCATGGATGAATCTCACAGACCTGATGACAATGAAAAAAGCTAAATACCTAACAGTATGAAATGTATGACACCATTCTTATACAGTTCAAAAACAAACAAAACTATTTTACGGCGATAAAAGTAAGTATGGTGGTTACTTTTGTGTTTTGGATAATAATAGATGAGAGCATAATGAGGATTTTTGGGAAGCTGGTGGGTATGTGTATGATAGTCTTATAAAAATTCATCAATGACACATAAGATTTGAGTTTTTACCTGTATGCTTATTTCAAAAAGCATTTAAGTTAAAACATTAACTAAAAGAAATTATAGAGAAAAAGTAGTTTCATTTCATAAAGTAAATATCTGAGATTGCTAAAACCATGTCCTGCCCTCTCCTCTCTTTGTACTTTTTACATCAACAGTGGATTAGTCTTTTGGGGAAGATTATAAAATGGATAACGGTTAATAAACTCTACATGTAGGATTTGATTATGTCAGTAAAGAATTACAAACTAGGTTTATTTTTAGTATTTAGACCATCTAAATTCACCAGCTGACTTCAAGGAAGAAAAAAAATTAGGGTTTATGAGGAGTCTCAGTGGGGAGTGTTTATATTAGCTACTTAGTGCTGCAGGATGCTGTGAGTTGGAAAACATAGGCAGACCCAATTAACGAATCCTGTACTGTAGAAACAACCATATTAGGCTTTTGGACAGTTTTATGTGTAAATGTGAGAACATACTTATAGAAATGTTATCATTTTATCTCATATAAGTTCATGAGAATTTTTCTATAGTCTAGGGATTTGTGATAAAAAATAGAGATATGTTTGCTCCTCATTTGTGAAATTCTCTAATAAAATTTCTTGAGAATCATTATTTAAGGGAATAATACTGGTTTTGAAAGATAAGTAACAGCATATTGGCCTGTATGAAACAAGGAAAGAGAACACATTCTTTCTCCACTGTTCTTTCTATCTTAATGATACGGACTCTCAAAACAATTCAGGGACTTGCACTTCTATGTGTGTCAGATTAACAGCGATTGTTGCATGTGATCAGCTACTTTCTGATGAACATTCCAGCTACCCATTTGACTTTTCTAAATAAAGCATTGATTCGAATAGTCATTCATAATGGCAGACTATAGATTATTGCAGAAGTGTACATTTTCAAAAAGAAATGTAATCTGCTTATAAACCCCAGAGTTAAAATTTCATGATATCTTTAGAGATTAGAGATTGGATTGGAAACCTTGTTTCTAGAACTTTATCCTGATATTTCTGACCTTATGGATCATATGGAATGTTTAGGATCAATGATTCTTAAACTGCTATTTGTAGGTCTCTAAAGAATCAGAGTAAATTCCAAAAAGATAGCAATAACCAGTGCTATTAAAACCTTAGGAACTCTTTGCTCACACTCAGATCCATTAGCAAAATCTTCTAACATTCATTTGCTATTTTTTTCCCCTTTTGGCTAACATGTATCCAATCATTCTTGCTGCCTCATTTTTGTTTTATATGTCACTACCTTCTCCCAAGGTTTTCAATCAAGAAATCAAGGTGTACATGTGTGTGCGTGCGTTTGTGTCTATGAGTGTGTGTACACATGCATGTTTATATTTCTTCTAAGTTGTGCTTTGTATTGGGATTGAAGATAAAAGGAGAATGCAAGCAGGAAAATGACTAAAGAGTAATTGGAAAAGTTGCTGGGGAATGTGGTATAAAAATTGAAGAACCACTTTTTAAGAATAGTCATCTTAGTAAATACACATTATGAAAATTCAAAATGTCAAGGCAAAGGAATAAAACAATTATTATTTCTGAATCAAACATCATGTTCAGAGGGAAGTAGTTCAGAGTGCTGTCATAGTTATGTTTTCATTCATTCATACAGTTCCCACAAAAAATGATTTGCATTCTTACCACAAATAAAAATAAAACAAATTATGAATCAGGTATTATAAACAATTAAAAAGTGAAGTAATTACTAGAGCATCTTCACTGAAGGTAAATTTAAGGGTTAGACTTGAAATATTTGCTTTGATGCAAGAAACTAATGTTTCCTGTGGAAAGTTGTTTAAATTTTATTTCTCAGAATCATGAGTACTTTCCATAAAATGCATAGTAGGAGGTGAGCAATTAAACAAAAAAGAAGAAAAATACAATATACATATGCATATTTTTCCTTAAAATAGTAATTGTTGTATAGTTCTCAGCATTACTCTAGGCTCAAGTGAAACAGACAGCCATTTTCAGAATAATATTCTCTTAAATTCTGTGATTTTTTTTTTGCTTTCAGAATCCAAAGGAATAAGTTATGTTACCTAAAAAATCCTCCTTCTATCCCACAAAGTTATTTTAAAAATTCTTAGTAAGTCTTCCTTAAGTTTATTTATTCCAGAACAAGACTGTGAGCCAATTAAAACTTTAAAGAGCTATTCAATCTGCAATACCCCAAACACCTGAGATTTAACCCACATTAAGTAATTTTTTAGAAGGGAAATAATTGGAAAAATGTTCCATATGCTACTGCTTGGTTTTTATTGGTTTAACATGTAGATTTCCATAGACTTTTTGGAACACAGAGAGGGTAATTTTTTTTTTTTTTTTTTTTGAAAGCAGGAGGCTTTGTTTGCCAGGTGAATATTTCAGGCCTCTCACAACTCTGATAGAAAACAGCTTTAGATCTGGATAGGAACAGTACGTGTGAAAAGTTATGATGAAACCAGAGAGAGAGACTTTCTGGGACAGCATTGATTTATACATAATATTAGAGATGATTGTATAATCTGTTGTCGACAATTGATTCTGCAATTGTCAACTCAGCAATTTTTAAGGAAGAGAGATGATGACACATGGTGAATCTTCTAATTTTGAAAAAATATATACTGCCAAATATATACTGGCAAAGGAATTTTTATTTTAATGCATGCTTTTCATAAAGGAAAAAATAGTAGAATTAGACAACTCAAGCTCTGTGAGGAACTCAACAAATCAAATATTACCTTGTAGCCTCACCCTGACGGGCCTATAATCAGTCTCACAAGCCACTCTTAGTCATCCTTACTCTCTCCACAATTTGTTTTTCTTTTTCATTGTGTTATTCACTTTCTAACTCTTCATAGTTTAGTTAATTTATTATGTTCATTGTTATTTTCAGTCTCCTCCTACTGAAAAGAATCTGTCTGTTGTGCTCGCTGATGTATCTCATGCTTATAATGGTGTGCAGCACATAATTTGATGCTCAGTAAATATTTATTGAAGTCAAAGCAATTTTTATATTTGCATTGGAAAAGATGAAAATAGTAGATAACAATCATTTAGCCATTTCTATGTGCCAGGTACTGTCTTTCTTTTAGTTGCATTTTCTCATTTAATCCTCACAAATAACCTCAGGAAGCTGACATTTATTTAGGGACTACTACTACCCCTTTTGAGAGTTGAAGAGAATGAGGGTCAGGGAGGTCAGATGAAGATTAAACAGCCAGTAAATACCAGGGTCAGGAATGGAAATGAAGTCTCTCCAACACCAGAGCTTCTGCTCTTCTCCACCAAGTACCCTTCTCTTGGAAATATTTCATTCTTTCCGGTGCTTGAACTTAAGTAAATGTCAATTCTATATGAACTTAAAGGACTTCCAATTATAAGGAACTATCCTAGCAGTAATTACCAAATTTGTCTATGAAAAATCGTCATTTTGTAGTAATTAGATTGCACTATTGGCTTTTGTTTGCTAGTTTTCAGGGTATGGGATTTTGGAAATTCTACTTGGAGAGCACACATGGAGCCAGAAGTTTGTCACCAACTGTTTTGACTTGGCCAGAACTGACTCTTTCAAAGAGCGAGATGTAGAAATCCAGGCCAGTGATTGGTCACAGTCCTTTTCCCAGGATATGTAAGTTGGCTTGCGTGGGCAACATCAAATTCTCAGCAGTAATAGGCTATGCATGGCCTTTTTTTTTTTTTTTTCACAGTTATGTTGACAAGTTTGTTAAGACAGCCAAAGACAAAAGAGTCACATTTGTTTAAAATCTAAGAAAAGCTCTGAGTGCCAGGGATCGCTCATTTTGTTTTATGGAATGCATAACTCTCAGAGCAAGAAAAATTAGAGAAAATAATTATTCATTTTAATTTTGATTCGCCTATCAAATGCAGTCAGCTCTAGTTTGTGTCAATAGATTGAAAAACAAGGGGCTAATTTATTAACTACTTATTAATTTTGTCAGTGTCAATATCATAAATCAAGTAAATGAAGCATCACAATTATAAAACCGTAAATCCAAGGAAAATTCCAAATGACCTGGTTTTAGATCTTGATTATGAATAACATAAAAATATTTATTTTAATTTCTGATGTGTACTTAGATTTTTATTTTAGCCATCCTATTTATTTAATGGATGATAATATGTCCATTATACTGACATATTAGAAAACCTAATGCATATTGGTGAAACTATTACATGTGTGCTAATAAGGCATGATTTGGTACCATAAAATATAGAATAATAAATAGACAGGATTTCTCTGATCTTTTTGATAGAAAAAATACTCATGCTACTATAATATCAACAATAATATAATAACTATTCTTCACAGATATATTTGGAAATATTGTAGAGTTACTATGAATGACTAATAATTGTTTTATCAGATAAAGATGAAATTTTTAAATCCTTGATAACATAGGTAGTAATTAAGATAGAATTGGTTTCTGCCTATGAAAGGAATGTATAACATTTATTTTGAAGAAAGGCAATAATTACCATTAGGGTGCACATAATTATTTCATCACATAGCGTTTGAATAAGTTTCAACAATGGAAGAATGTTATGCAGGGGACATAGTACTCTAACATGAATCATACATTACCTTTCACTTCTGGCTTTTTCTATGAATGTGTGTGCTCTGAAACAGACAAATCTCTTGTCGATTTTTAAACCACCTAAAATTATTTTTAAACATGGTTGATTTTTTATTTGTAATTATTGATAGTTAAAACATCAGAGATTTTTTTTTATATAACAATTTCAATCTTATTTTTGTTTATATTTGCTTTTCTGAGTAGATAAAGATTTATAATTTGGGATAGAAAATAACCTAAAATCCTTGGAAAGTGTCCAGGGAATTAGTTAACTATTTGTGAATGTTAAAAAATAATCAGAAGCCTTGGTCTACACTGTGTATAGTGTGTGTAATTACCGTCTTTGTGGCTTCCTTCTAGGGTTTCTCATACCCACATAGCTCTCTGGCTGAACACATCCAGACTTGCCAAACATATCCCAATATTTTTTGTGTATGATCTAAATATATAATGAGATGCCTGGAAAGAGTTCTCTGCCCCACATCAGCTGAAGCAAATGCAGAATTTTAGTACATTGGTGGTGGGATTAGGATACCCAAATGGCAAGGCTTGAGAATCAATCAGACATGAGTTTACATTCTGACTCGCCTATTTACTAGCAATGCAACTGGGAGCAAGTAGCTCACCCTCTCCAAGCCTTAGTTTCCTCATGTGTAAGAATTAGGATTACAGTTCTTACCCTCTTGTGTTGTGAAGATTAAATGAAACAATGTATTTGTTTATTCATCGAGATTATTTGTTAAGGGCCTAATTTGTGCCAATCAACATTCTAGTTTTCTGTGATGGATGTAGTGTTGAACTTGTTCATATAGAACTTTAAGAATAGTGTGTTAAAGTACACATTAGAGAAAATAGGATACCATGTGTCCTGTGTCGCCCATGGTTAGTGCATTATGCCTTCAGTAGATAATATTGTGCATATCTGAAAGCCCAAAGCTGTTATAAAATAGCTTCTTTCAGAATGCAAACAAAACTTGTAAAGAATATAGGAAAAATTAACCTCAATAGATACACAGAACCGCTACCACTCAGGTTATAGCATATTATTAATTGTTTAAAAATTGGAAAAATTATGAGAAGAGTAAAGTAGTTAGATGTAGGCTCTCAGTATATTTGGGTTAACCTGCTTCTATTCCCTTCCCACCTTTCCTGTCCTCCACAAGTTTCATTGACAAGGAATCCCACTATTGGTTCTGGTTCACTTTGTGGCTATTTTGATAGTCTGCAATTAGTTGGAAAAATAATTTAAAAATAAATCTGATGAAAAGATTTACTTATAGGTCTTATTATACTCAAATCATAACCAGATGGTATTTCAAAATCTGACCAACTTGATACATTGGCAGCAGAAGTGGGTTAAAATAGATCTGAGTCCTGGAGCCATCACAAAAGATTTAGCATGTCACCCTCACTAAAAAAGAGCGATGCCAAATGATATGAAACTCCAAAGAGAAATTTCAGAGAAAGGATAAGATGTGGAGATCTTGGAAGAACAGAAACACAGATGCTCACTTTGGCTATTTTCCATTAAATAATATAAAAAGAAGCCACAAAACCTAAGTATGAGTTGGAGGGAGACTTAGGTGTAGGGATCCACCCCCAGGAGTTCAAGAAGAAAAGCTCATGGATGACTTTTTGTTATTTGGGGGGAAAAAAGAGAACATATTCCTAAGAAACTGGAAGAAAAGAAAAAATTTTGGGACAAGCCAGTGAATGAATAAAATACTGAACTAAATTACTTGGCTTATATTTTTTTCCTTAGCTATAGTGTTTGAACTAAGGTATTTTTTTCCTTTGCTATAGTGTTTCCTTAGCTATAGATAGTTATAGTTTTAGGGACTGAAACTGGGTAAAGGACAAATGAGGGGAAAAGATTTAAAACTTAATTATTATTCTTTGAGATTTTGCTTACTCTTATTAAGTTTTACTATTCTTCTACACGCTCATGCCTGTATGCAAATTAGCATGTAGGAGAATCAAGGCAACTTGGTGTTAAAAGAGACCACATTTATCACCACTGTCAAAGTTCTTAATTATTGGTGGAGAAAGGACAGTCAAAGAAGTGAGGTGATTTGCCCAACCAAGGCCATTCAGAAGAAAAGGGCAGAGCAGGAGTGCAGGTCTCTTGCCATGCACTCTTGGTGTTTTGTCTACAAAAATAGTTTACTTATTATTTGTCCTGAGATTAAACTTCTCAAAAACTCAGTTATTTGGTAATTTATGTTTTCTTAGAAAATCATGCATTTGTTTAAGAATTTCAAATAAATTAGCACTGAATTGTACACACTATTATCTTTCAAATGTTTAACCATATCTATTGTTAATCATCTCATTTTAAATTTTGTGTATACCTCTCATCATTTCTTTTGATTTGATTGGCCCTTAAGTGTTTTTTTTAATAACCTTAGAAAATCTACTCTAACACCCTTAACTTCATTTTTTCTTCTTTTGTCTTCACTTTATTTTGTTTATTTTTTTCTTGCTTTGAATGTCTATTTCATTTATTTCCTCCTCTTATTAATATCAACAAACCACTTAAGGGTATACATTTGCCACTAACTGCAAATGTGGTTATATCACATTTGTTTTAAAAAGCAAATTTTATTGTTACTTCTTAAATAACCTATATTTGGAGTTTTGGCTTTCTCTTTGACTCATTCATTTTATATGATTGAATTAAAGAGAAACACGGTTAACATTCACAAATGTAGGCTCTATAATTTCTGCTTTAAACAATGTCTTAATCTGTTCTTTGTGTAGTAATTTTTACTTAGACAATTATATATAGATAGACAATAAAAAAGTCACAATTACAAAATTTGTATGTTTATTAATTTATCTTTTTATTGATAATTGTTTACATTTGTAACAGTTATTATTTTTAAAGCTCACTAAATCATATTTCAACATAAAGTAACCTGCTTTGGTTTATTTACTGCATTTTACATTGCAACTCTACATATTTTCATAATACTCTTGTATAATCCTGCTTTTTATCAGTAGGGTTTATATAAGAAATTGCTGATCACCATTTATTTTTAACACTTTAGTGTTCTTTTGAATTGTGCAATCAACAGATGACATCTGCATAGCAGGTCACTGCTATCTTCCAATGCTTTGTTTGCTTTATTTTTTCTAATAATTTAAAAATTTTAAATTTTGTTAGTGTATTTTGTTCCCAAATATTTATACTCTATTGTATTACTATTTTTTTCTAATCCAATATTTCTTTTGGATCCCCTTTATCCCAGAAATGCAAGACATTTCTTCACCCCAAACCTCCCACCTACAATCTCTGGTCTCTTATTTATCATTGTAATTCCAAAACTTTCCAAATTTATTTTTAATACCTAAGTTAAAACCTGGTTAGAAATGGCTTGAATCTCAAACACATGTTTTGTTTGGCACCCTCCGGTGGTTATTTTTCAATAGTTGGATTGTCTGTGTATATTACAATGTTACATATAGATTTCTGGCTTCTCTTGAAATCTGTTGAACTGGCTCATATTGCATGGTTATTAAGTGAGGGAGTTGAGTAACTTCTTCTGCTTTTGGATGGTAGAGATGCTCCTTAGTTCAGCGTCATCAACATCACTCTCTATTCACTAAGGTTATATCTCTATTTCACCTGCCTTCTTAAAGTTATGATTGTGAATTCAGAGATTTCCACCAAATTATTACAAAACATTATTTATGTCATTTATCTTGTTTATAGATAGTTTAAATACTTATTTCAAAAGTACACATATACCATCAAACTATATTTAATATTTACTATCAGTCTTTTTATGTGGTGACATCTATTTTAAAATTATATTTGATTAATATCTAGTTGTTAAGATACAGTTTTCTATTAATTTTGTCCAATATACACATGTTAGCATTATGTCTTCTGAGTACTTGCATATTTGCAAATATCTTTCTTTCTTGTGGCCTGCACCCACAAAGGACAACTTGGCAGGATATGCAATTTGGGAGATAATTTTTTGTCTCATAACTCTAGAAATTTAACTGTTTGTTATTTTTCTGCCATTTAACATTTGAAATAAGTAAATGCTAACCCGATTTTTGTTAAATTTAAAAAATGTTTGGGTGCTTTTGTATTTTTTTAAATAATTTTAACTCTTTGTTTCCTGTGCATATATGATTTTTATGCTCAAAGATTACTGAGTCTTTCCAATATATATGTTGGTCATTATTTAACATAGGACTTTTTATTTCATAAACTTTTCATTATTGCTCTGTTAAACAGTGTGCCTTTTTCCTACAGTAACTTCTATTAATTTGATTGTATTGTCCTTTTCTTTCACAATTATGAATTTTTACTTACTCTTTTTATCTTTGTACCATTTTTCCTCTACTTTATCCAGAAATTTATATAGCTTGCTCTTCACATTAGGATTTTATTTTCATTCTTTGTCAATTTTACTGTTTATTACTTTTAATAAGCATTTTATTATTGCTATTGTGATCTCTTGTTTAGTTCATCTCACTTTTTAATGGCAGGGGGCATGTTGAGAATCTTTTAAAATATCAAATCTTTTAAAACAACAGCCTTTCAAAAGCTTTTCACACCTGTACCACAGGTCTTTCTTAGTCTTAGAGTTTTCTTAGTCGTGTGTGTGTGTGTGTGTGTATGTGTGCACCCGCACTCACACATCATACTTTTCAAACAATTTTCCTGGCTGCTCAGCTACTAAGTCTTCAGAAAGACATTCTCTTTTTCTTGCTCCATATATTTTCCAAAACTCATTTCTTATTCTCACTTGAATGAGTAGAGATCTCTTCAGAACCAGTATTTTCCACACACAGGCTGTATTGACTGCTTCTGTCCTTATTTCATTATTTCATAGATTTATTCCAGTTCTCTCATTGTGTTATTGTACACAGCTTCTAGCCCAGTTCCGAGTTCCAATCTGTAATTAGACACTAGGTTGTAAAGCAAAGGAATATATAAAAATTATCATGATTTTAGATTTGTTAAGGCTTTTCCTTCCATTTGTAACCCTTAATTTATGGGGCTACATTTTCCAAAATGACATCAAACACTCATGTTTCTTCCTTCAACCCATTTTACTCTTTTCTTACCTAGCTGTTTCCTTTAAGCTTTAGTCTTTAAATGGATGAAGAAAGTATTTATGAGGGAGTAAATGAGTGTATGTATGTTGGGATATTGGAGTGAAGGTTAGGATTAGGTTTAGGTTGAGCAAGAAAGGCACTCTAGGTTAATCAAACTGTGATATCCATTCAATAGTGGGGTAACTTCTTTGTTTTCTTATTTGCATGTATTTTGCTTAGCTGATCCAGTGGGCATAGCTTAAAAGGTAACTAAAGGGTCTTCCTACATTCTTTTAGGTGGCTTTTCAGTTCAATCTAATCTGCCTTCTGTTTCATGGAATCGCTTCTGAATTGGCTATCCCATTTTTTATTTTGGGTGTTATATTTTTCTGAATTTTTCCAGGGGGTTCTGTTATCAAGTTAGGAGAAACGATCTTTGGAATGATTAACCTAGTATTTTTTTTTTTTTGTTACTTAATGTAACAATGTGTCACTTAGAATTACTTGATGATCTTTTTTATTTTCTCATACAATAATCATAAATGAAAAGAGGTGAGGAGTGCGGCCAGAAGTAGGTACAGTAATAATAGTGAAAAATTTGAGTTATAGCAAGATAATTAATTATGAGTAGCAGTGAAGAATACAAAATACATTGAAAAGCATTTCTAGCCTTCTAAATATTTTAAAACAAATCTGACATTAAGAAAGTTTTTAATTATTTTTTTAACATGGTGATGTACATAATACTTTGGCTATACAAAGGAAAATTTATTTAAAAACTCTTCACACTTTAAAAGACTCCAATTTATTATCTAAAATATTCATTTAAGTAGAATAACCAGTCCCTCAATATTTTTCACTCTATTAGATATTATCATGCATACATCCATTCTCTACACATACATACACATACATACATATTTGTCTTAAGCTATCTGTTCCACTCTAGTTTTGAAGGAAATACATGACTGCTAACTAAAATTTATAAATATAGCTAAAAACATGACAACATTGCCCTATAATAAAATAGAAGAACATAAAAAACGCTCTTTACTTAGAATTTCTCCTTACTATCTGAAAAGCATACTTATACTCCTCTTTTTAGGATTTCCAGACAGCCTGAAGTCTTTGCTTAAAATGATTAACAAGTCCCGTAAAGCTACATGAAGACGTTCTGGCAGTTGCTGTGGTTTCCAACCACCCATTTTTCTGCCTCATCGTTTGAGGCTATGTCCCAGTGACTCTTTAAAAGTTATGATCTGTCTCATTTCAACTTACTTTACAATAGCTGCCAGGGCTTCTTGCTTTTATCTATGCTATGCATATGGTCAAATATTTTTATGGACAATCTAAGGCTGAACTCTGCCACAACATTTTTTCACCTGGGCTCTTTGACAACTATGTAGAAAATGGAAGACTAAAGAACAACATAACCTTGGGAAGCTTCACATAGAGTTCTGAATCAATGTATCATCAAGATCCAGGTCTAACTAAAGTTACTCAAGGGATTGTGTCTTTAGTCTCATGCGGTATGAAGAGATTTTTCATTATATACAATGGAGGTTCATTTTTGCATATGCAAGCATCAGTGGCCATGTGTGTGTGTTTGTGTGTGTGTACATAGATAAAGATTGTGAGGGAGAGAGAAAGAGAGAGAGACAGAGAAGCTTAAGGAGCATGTGTATCTAGATGGATTAGAGATGTTTCAGCACTAGTCTGACATTTCAAAAAGATTAGTTTCGAAATAATAAATGGACAGTTTATCAATACATAGAATTGTAAATACTGAGGTTTAGCATTCCATATTTATTCAAATTACAAATATAATAATCTAATTTGTTAAAATGTTTTAACTGTATTATGTTATGATGAATTCCTAATACTACTTACTGTGTAATGGTAGTACATTAGTCCCAGTATCTTTCTATGATGCTCAAACTGTAAATGATTTAGCTACTGATAGCATCTTCTAATCCAAGCTCAACATACATGCTTAATGAGAAAATTTATTGATGAAGAGGTATTTTAAAAAATAAAATCTAAGATTCTAAGTAGTTTAATGCCAGATTTTATAGTCTTTCAGGAAAAAAATTGGACAAGATATAGCTGATGTCATATATCTGCAAGCTATGATTTCTTGTCAGGAATATATTATCTTTAGAAAAGAGATAGGTATCCAAATAAATAAATACAATGTAAACTTTATAAAGTTCAAAGAGGCTTTGAGCATAGTTTTATAAGAGGTAATTCCAAAATTTTGTCTAATTTATAACAAAGTAAGTAAAGATGATCCTTCATCAAGAGTATTAAGATCTGAGGTTGAAGAATTACGTTTTATACTTGATCTTAACCAAAAGGCCAAGAAGCAGTAAGAATTATGTTTTGAGGGGAAAAAAATCTATCCTTTACATTTTTTTTCATTTTGCTTACTTCAACAATAATGTGATTCTACATTTCCTGAGAATAACTTATATATAACAATGCTTCAGAAAAGAACTGGAGATAAACTTCCCAGTAAATTTGTCCATACAGATTACAAGTTACATGGGAAGCATGTATATATTTCTGTTCTTTGACTATTGACACTTTCAAGTATCTTTTAGAAAGAGATAAATGCACATATATTTACAGGTCACAGCAAATCTTGGGCATTAGGTCATCTTGAATGTAAAATAAAAAGCAAATTAAGATGAGCCATCCTTGAGGGGACTCTTGAGGGCTCCTTTATTTTAGTAAAACAATTTTTTCAACATTCCAGTTAGAATACCAGCAATACCACTATTAGAAAATGGTTTTAGAATTAAGAATTTTTAGAGAATGAAAACATGTCTAATATGGTAAATTCAGTCCTCTGTGAGATGCAAAAGAATGGCTTTTCTTTTCCTTTTGTGAACTTCCACTCACTCAAATCATAGTTTATCAATCATGACACCTTCCCTGCCACAGATCTTTCCTAACTAGTTATAGTCTCATCCCGCTAAATTTAGTGGCTGTCTAGCTTGGCCAAAAAACTCCCAAACAAAACAAAACAGAAAGCCGAGGAGAATCAATCAAGGCCTTTTGAGGGGAAATGATGTACGCTATAAGAGAAAGGATCTTCTTCTGTGATTGTAGATGCTAAGTACCATATAAGGCTACAGTTTTTCATATCCATTTTTGTTTTTCATGGACAGAACTGCCTAAAAATAAATAAAAAAACAGGAGTGAGAAAGAGATTTCTAATGATATCATTTGAAATTTTGGATCCAGTTGTTCATAAAGATTATATAACCACTTGGATTTCCCAATTAAAGCAGCCAATAAATCCCCCCCCCCACCTTTTTTTTTTCTTTTGCTTAAACTAGTTGATCAGGGCATTTGTGTATATAAATTTGGGTTAAAATATATATATTTTGGACCATAAGTTATTGTCAGCAAGGGTATTTCTAGAGAGACCATTGGATTAGGAACTTTGAAGAAACGTGTAGAATATAAAGACACTCATTGGATTTGGGTTATTAGGAGGTGGAGAAGTGCAGAATAAAACAGTAAGAGGCATGAAAATCAAACTTTGCTACAACCGACATGTTAAAAGCCCCAGAGAAATATTATATGTTTTTCTTTCATTGCATTTTAGATAATTAAATAGTAAATAATGAGTTCTCATAGCTTGTGCATTTAGAGTTCTATTCTTCTTTGAATTTTGGCAATAGAAAATCAGGAATTAAAGAAACGTGAACTGTATCATTGTACTCCAGAATTTTTGTTGTTTTAACTTCTTTGAAACTGAAGCCATTTTGACAAAGTAATTGGGTAAATTCTATTGGCTTTCCTTTTTAATAAAATGGAATCTTTAGTACTGTAATAAACCCTGATAATTTTCTTTTATCTGAAGACTTATTTAGATGATAAAATCTTTCAACAGAAGGCATTGTGTCTCCATAGTTCAAAAAAATTTAATTTCAATAATGAGATTTAAGTGTTACAAAAATTGTTACTTTTATCATGTAATAAATATTTTAAATAGGCATATGCTAAATAAAAATTATCTTTTACTTTTTTCCCAAAAATAATTTAGTAAAAACCATAAAATTTATTTTTTCTAATTATAATAAATTCCAAAAAACATATGTAGCCATTCATAATGTACCTTTTGTTACCATGCACTATATGTGGTGCCTCTAATTGGCTAGATGTTAAGCAGAATACATTGCTTCTTAGTGTTGATATGAGCAGACTGGAGCAAGAGCTGAGATTTCATAGGGAGTATTAGCATTTGTGAGAGAACTAACTATGAGGGAGTAGAAGATAATTAAACCAGAGCTAATAGCAACAGACTTGAATTTCAGAGGGCCACCTGGACATCTTGTTCTCAGTCACTTTCTCTCATGTTTCATTTTCCTCATTTGAACAGGTCAACAGTCATTAAAAATTTTCATAACATCTGAGCCAAATCATTGCATTAATTTATTTGTAAGGTGTTTAGAAACCACATATTTTGTTTTTAACATTTAAAACACTTGGCTTCTGCCATTTTTTCTTTTTTCTCTTTTTTTTTCTAAGTTGAAGTAGTCTGGGAATCATTAAGTGCCAAGTGCTTTCATCAGGCCCATAAACAATACAAGATTCCATAGTAAATGCTGTTACTTCTCGGGAAGTTTCAACAAAACACATTTTCACTCATTCAAAGCTAGGGGGAATAAATCTTGACATCTTATAAGAAAGGCTCACTTTAGACCCTAGGAGGCTGACACAGTACTGGATTTCACACAAAAAGATCACAAAAGCTATCCTGCAAGTTCAGTAAATTCTGGAGGTTCCTGGAAGCTTTGACATGCTTCTCAGTATTGGAACCATTCTTCTTTGTCTCTCTGTTTATTTCTTGACCTAGCAACTTAGATAAAATATGCGATCAAGAGAATGAGCTTTCAAGAAGCTACCTAGTTTTAATCAAAGAGAATGAGATTGAGGTCAAGTTATCAGCTAAGGGTAAGGCCAAATTATTATATCATTGCTTCTCAATGTTTTATAATTTTAAATTTATTTTTCTTCCTAACAAACGTATTTCCACTATGTATTTTTATTTGTGGCTTAGTCTAATTGTAACAATTCCTTGAGCTCCAATATGCAAATTAATGCCCTTTAAAATTTTTACCTGTTGGGAAATAACTTAATTATGAATATAATTAACAGTGACTGTAAAATTATAAAGTAAATACCAATAAACAAGGTTTTGCTAGTATATGTGCTGATGGGAGAGACACAGAAATGTACCCTGAAAAATGGATTATCCTCCACATTTCTTTTTAGCTACGTGAAAAAGAAAGCTCTATGGAGTCTCTACTGATAGAATTTCTACCGAGCTCCTTAATTCACAGAAGAATAATGTGAAACTAATAAAAACATCATGGCATGCAGCACAGATGGAAGACCAGTAGTTTTCACAGTGTTATAATCGAAAGACCACCTGTCTCCAAATAACATGGGGTATTTGTTCAGAATTTAGAATTCTTTTCATCATTTCAAATTACTTGACTTGGTATCTCTGGCGGTGGTGTCAGGAATCTGCATTTAATAGATTTTGATTGTCTTTAAAGTTTAAAAAGCTACTGGTAAGTGCTAAGGATAAAGTTATCAGGTTTGCTTGGAATTGCCATGTCTTTGAGTTGAGGAAGGAGTGAATCAGAGGGCAGCTGGTCTCTAAGAGCATGGGTCAGTGACTTGTTCAGATGTGTCCTTGAAGGCAGCAAGGTGAACACTTGAGGCACTCGCCTAGAAAAGAACACCAGTGACTCTGCTCATAGTCATTTTCCAGAAGTGCTTTTGAATCCTCTTTTCCTTCAGGGATAATTTAGTGGCAGGCATAGCATATTCTGGTCTACATAGATAGGAAGCCCAGACTACAGAGAAACTGAAAGTCAATGAAAACAAATGTGCAGCATTATTTCCCAAATAGTCCAACCAGAAGATATAAACATGATACATCCCAACAAAGAATATATGATTGAGATTAATGGTCCTAAGTTACAGCCAAAAATGTCAAAAGGTTAGCTAAGGACACAAAGAAGTTCATCATTCAATGTGTCATCCCCAGACCAGACACACAAAACAAGTCTTCACAGAAGAAATAGTGCACGGAACTAATGCTTGAATTTAATTCATCCTATAACTATTTGTAGAAAATATCTAGCCTGTTTCAGGCAAAGAATTGGTGTTGAGGCCAATGAACCTACAAGTCCATTAATTAAAAAATACTTGAAGAAATTTTACCATGTATATGTGGACATATAGAGTGGGAAGCAGGCAAGAGAGAAACAACAGGGAAGTTGGTGCTTGTGAAGGAGTGAATATTGGAAAAAAAAGATCCATAAGTTGTAGAATATGTTTATTCCAAGAATTTGACAGAACTTGGAACTCTATTTGAAAAACCTTCATACATGTGCATCCATTGCAGTTAATCTGGTTACTGCTTTATTATTACATTTTTATAATATATATCTACTTCAATGGTTGCTGATTCCATTTTTGGCTATAAAAGGTTTTAGTTCTCCTTTTCTGGTATGCCTATCTCAGGCAGAGTTTTTGCCAGATATTTGATAATGAGTTATTGAGTCATTTATATTGAAGATTATTACTACCAACCCGAAAAAATAGACATTCAGTAGAATGCAAGTGACTATTCCATCCCAATGCAACACCAGATTTGAATGAGAGAATTTACAGTCGGGATAGAGTCCCTGTTAATAGGCACTATTAGATGGAAATAGTGTCCACACAAGAGCTGACACATACTCTGTAGTAACAGTAAGAAGGAGTTTCTTCTCTAAGTGGGATATATAACTTCTCCTATGTCTTGAGTTTGCTTTAAGTTTTAAGAAATAAATTCTCCTTTCCTTCCTGTATCTGAGTTTTCTTGAACATGACTCTGTTTTACAGTTCTAAATGTGGTAGGAGATATCAAGCACTAGACAAGGAGTCAGGGCACATGTAACTTCACTGCTAAAATTACTCATAGGATTGTGGTCTAACCATTTCATCACTTTAGGTCTGTGTTGACTCCCAGGTGAGAGGAGGAAGATTTGGATGACTCTATTCCATTAAACTGAACTAGAAGGTGGTGAATAGTGGGTCATAAAAATGAAAAGAAAAGTGCTTCTTTCAGGGAACCTAAAATCTACAAGAGGTAAACATAAAAATAAATGTTGCTCACGTGTCTCTTGAGAAATATCTTATCTTCTGGAAATGAAATTAAATGGATGAAGGTAAGCTCTTCATATCATAGTCCAGGGGAAATCTACTGCCTCTCAATTTCTGAAAATTCCTGGGAGATATATGTCAACATGGTCAGTTTGAGCTTCAGGTTTGGAGTCTGAATTCCTATTCCTGCTGCACACTTCATTTAACTTAAACTTAATCTTCTGTGTCTCCTCTGTCTACTGTAGGGCTAGATGTGGAAGTCACGCCCTTTCATTCTAGAGAGGCTGCAGGGCACAGGGGTTGTTTGGTGACAGTCTCTGTGCTTAGGATCGAAGTCTAGCTGTGACACTTAACTACCTTTGTAAATTGAGCAAGTATTTTAACTTTAATTTTCTCATTTGTAAAATGGAATAATAATTGTTTCAATTGATAGTGTTTTGAGAAAGCTAAATGTGATTGGTTAAGCAAATACTTAATTTAGAGTGTAACATATTTTAAATAATATATTGTTTGCTATCATTTTTAAAAGTCACCTATACTGGCATTTGTGTGTATAGTACATATTCTGGAGGCTTGGGTGTGTTGGGTAGAGTTTATTATACTGCAGAAACACAAACCCTTGACTATTAGATATCTTTGTTTGTTAAAACCATATCTGTTGAAAAATTTTTACTACACTGAAAAAAAATAAATTGTATAACATGGTAATTGAGGCAATAGTATATGGTAATTAAGGCAATATTACAGAATAAAAAGATAGAAGATATGGATTAGCTCTGTCTTGGGAAAGGGTAAATGGAAGAATTCAGGAGATATTTGAATTAGGTTTTGATGCGTGAATAGGATCAAGCCAACAAGTTACAAGATAGCAGGGAATTTTAAGTAGAGGTAAAGAAATGTACAAATGCCTTAATTTTTTACTAACTTTACCACTTTCTAGAATATTTATTTGGCATCTGTTACATGAAAAACATTACCTTAGGATCTGGCTTTACAGGAGAAGATAAAACTGATATAAAAACAAACACTGAAAGGGTACAATGTTTTTATAAGAACAGGTGTCAGGCCCCTTGGGAGTATATACCAGGAGGTCTGAACCTGGTCTGACATCAGATGTCACATTTAAGCTGATACTCCTATCAGGCTCTATTTCCAAAATATCCAGACTATTGCATTGTATCACCACCACCACACTACCCTGCACCAAGACACCATCATCTTTCATGCAGAATCCTGCAATAACCTCCTGACTGCTCTCTCTCTTCTCCCATCCTTCCCTACAAGCTATTCCCAGCACAGCAGTAAGAGCGGTCCTGGAGAACCTAGAGCCTGTCAATGGTGCTTCTTAGCTTGAAACCCTCTGATACTCCTATTTTTCTCAGAATAGACCCAGGGTGTTTATAATGTCCATGAGCTCCTTCCTCAGGCCGTCTGGTCCTGCTGTCTCTCTGAATAGCCCCCTGATGGTCCCTTCCTTGCTCCTGTGCTCCAGCCACTCTGACATCCTTACTAACCCTCAAACAGGCCAACCTTTTTTTTACCCCTCAGTCTTTGAGACTGCTCTTCTCTCTGTCTAGAATGTTTTCCCCCCAGAGACACACATGGCACCCTCATCTCCTTCAGATGTTTTCTTAAATGTCATTTTGTAAAACGAGCTCAGTACTTCATTTCCCCTCATCCTGAATTATTGCTGCGCAATAGTACTTATTTATTTGTTTATTTATTGCCTCAGTCCCTTTTTTCCCATCACCTCGCTGTTGTACTATCTATGTTTCCAACAGTACAGAATACATAGTGGGCTTTCCCTAAATGTTTGGATGAATATATGAGATGTATTTGATAAGTCAGCTTTAGGCAAGTTTGGAGAGGCTTCCAGGCAGAGGAACAGGAAGTTCATTGACTCTGAGCTGGAAAAGGCACACTGAGTTGGAAGAAATAAAAGAAAGCATGGAGTATAGAGTACAGAAAGCATGGGAAACTGGAACTAGATACTCCACAATTCTACTGCAGTGATTAAAAATGAGTTTCACTTATCATGATTTGTATTTGGTGATGGGAAGTGGAAGGTGCTTAAGGATTATAAAATGACTAGATTATTCCTATACAGTAGATTGTTTTGCTTGTAAAGAATATCTGCCTTATTGTGCTGAAGTTGTAGATTCAATAAACTTTCCTGGAATAATTTTATATTCTTAATTGATGGAGAATACTCTTTGGGGACAAATATTTTAGGTTGCTGAAATAGAAAATGTGGTTTTCTTAATCTGAATTTTCCTTTTGTCTAATTTTAGAGATTGTCCTTTCTTCACATTTAATGACTGTAAGATGTTTTTGAAATGCTTTAAAATATTATACTCTTTTTCCTATGCCATGAGGTTCTTTCTTTGGCTGTTTTTTTTTCAAGAAGGCTGAGGAGTTTTTCTCTGGCGGATGGCCACCTCTGCTGAGTGATGAGTGTGTCCCATCTGCTTTGAGGACAAAAATCCCAAGCTCTGCCTGGGAATCATGGAACTTGGGCCGGTCACTGTCATTCACAATAGAAAGTGGAAAGTTCACTTTTGAAAAATACATACAGTGAAAGAAAATTTTACTTTTTCAAAAACATGAAAATACAACATAAAAATATACATTTCCGTAAATAAGAATTCTGCTGAAATGGTTGAGTTAGGGGGTAAATAAATGTTTAAATGTACCTATAAAGCTAGGGAGTGATGCTAAAAGAAAGTATACTGAAAACCTCGAGTTCTATTATATAATTACTTAAAAAATGCTTACTGGCTTTTTTTCTTAAGTGTAAATCATTTCTTCACAAAGCATAAAAATTGTCTTTGACTAGGGGCTATTTACAATGAAGCCAAGAGCTGAAAGGAACAAAGAAATTTAACATTAAGTCATAATTTGTATAAGTTAGTTCCTATGACCTCCTGCGGCTTCTGCTGCTGGCGGGAAGATGTCTGTGGAAGAAAAAGTGGTCAGAAGAGACAAGGCTAAGGTGAAATAAACTGAAATCTAGCTGTAGAGAGTGGTTTGGAGTTTTTTTCAATGTGCCTTAACTCAAGGGTGTGGCAAACCAGACTTTCCTTTGATAGATTTGCTATGATTAAAAAAAAAAAAATCAAGAACTGTGCTTGGAACACTGTATCATACTACACTAGATAACTAATTTGTGGGAGGTTAGGCATGGTTAGGATGGTTTCTGCAGCTGTGAAATTCATATACCTGGTGAACACAGCCCATCTGCAGCATCAGGGCCTACTTCTAGGGAAGTTGGCCAGGGTTTCAGATGAGCCCTAGCATTCATATAGAATGGCATTGTAAAGCAGGAAAAGAAATTAAGTACTGGGGTGGGGCAGGGTGGGTGGTGGCCTGAGTGGAAGGGGAGGTTCATATGAATTGCAACATGATGGGAGTACAGAAAACTAATCTTTTAGAGAAAATTGGCAGTCACTAAAAGTAAATGTCATGATCAAATCTCCATTTTATTTATTTTTATTTCACAAGCAATTCAAAGGCTTGGATAATACAGGGAGGTGTAAAATGAAAAGCAAAAGTCTTGTAACCTGTTCCACTCTCCAGAAGTAATAATTTCATATTTATCTTCTTACATATAAGGGTTTAAGAAATACTCTCTAAATCTGCTTTGTACATGGAGATTTAAGTGTCATATGAAAGTTAAAAGAGTAATAAAGAGAAAAATCATCACGATCATAATAATAATATTAGTAATAAAGAGAAGTGAGCTATGGGAGAAAAGTGATTGTTCCCTTTCACTGCAATAAATCGATAGATTAAATTTAGAATTTATAGACTTAGATTTAGAACTGACATTTAATTATGTGGTTATATGAAAGCCATTACCTAAAAATTACAGAGAAAATTAAAGTGGTGATTGGAAATCATAGTGGCTTAGAGAAATGGGGAGGAAAAAGGAACCAAAGAGTTAATTTTGAAACAATGGCAACAAGGCAAGTTGTAAATGAAGAGATCTTTGTTTATGACAGTGTGATGTGAATCAAAAGGTGTAGACAGATAATGGTGAAATCATGGGAGTAAAATTTTATTGAGCATTTGGAATCAGAAAATCAGAGCATTTAGAAGGTCATTCATGCAAATGATTTGTGGCTCAAAATGTTAGGAAAATAGAATGGGGAAAAGAAAAACAAATTTTGAGTCTCATTCCTAGTATGTTATGGAATATAAAGAAATGATGTGTAGGCAGAAGGATGCAAAAGATGAAGGAAAGTGATGAAGATTCTAAGCTAGTGTCACAGTGCTAAACACAGGAACTGGAGAGTAAAACAGGTGCTAATCCTGCTGCTTGTATCAGAGAGAAGATGAATACAGATGGTCATGCTTTCATCAGAAAGTTACGGAAAAACTGATATTTCTTGGTTCATCTAAAGTAATAAAGTAGAAGATGCTTATAAACTGTGATGCATAAGGTTTCTTGAAATCATAGTTTCAAAGTAGAAAGAGAGGCTGGTTAAGTATCTGAAAATGGGACCAAGGATGAAATAGAGTGGAAGACAGAATAATCTAGAGTGAGAGTGGAGCACATTTCCATACGTAGTGTATATAAATTAGGAAATAGAAAATTTGATCTGTAATCCAAACATATCGCTAGTTCTGGATTAAAAATGTTTACACAAAGAACATTCACTTATATTTAATATTATTCATTTAGTAATTTCTTGATTTTTAAGTTCTTAATAGTATTACCTTTAATACTGTAATATTTTTTCACTTAATTTCCATAGGCATATATATACTATATATATATACATACATATATGTATATATTTATACATACATACATACATGCATATATATATAATGTATAAAGAGAGAGAGAGAGTTTATGCATGTAGACATGTACCATAATGCCTAAAAAATAAATTCTGTGACCTTTTAGATAGGTAGACCAACATGTTTTCCTAGGTACGCTCTAATCATTTTTAAGTTCTGTAAATTAATAAATAAAAATACTTAGAAGTTTTCCATTGAATTCAGCTACATTTTCTTTCCTCAATTAGACTAAAATCTCTCCAAGTTTGAAATTTATAGTTTTGGCCCCATTTGATTTACGTGAGCA
The DNA here is from genome assembly GCA_030015415.1 of Cynopterus sphinx. Lineage (NCBI taxonomy): Eukaryota > Metazoa > Chordata > Mammalia > Chiroptera > Pteropodidae > Cynopterus > Cynopterus sphinx. The sequence goes on from CM057390.1 coordinate 58,750,858, forward strand.
AAAAGAAAAATTTTAGCAATATTTTTTATAACTGGAGAAGCACATTTCTTCTGTTTTCACATAACTCACAAATAACTAGATAGATTTTACTAAGCCTTCAAAAAAAATTCCATTTTAGACCAGACACTAATGTGGAAAATTTGAGGCCAAATGATTCAACTTTTCAGTCTTATAACTAGGAATGAGAGTGACATAGAAAGAGAAAGAAAGATAGAGACAACAGAGAAAGAAGGAAGGGATGTGGAGAGAGACACAGAGAGGTAAAGCAATTTATTAATTGATTGGAATATTTTTGTATCATTTCTCTAAAGTTTATATATATATATATAATATATGTAATATATAATATATATATTAATTTCCAGTGCTATACAGAGCTTATAGAACATATTCAAACACTATTCACTTAATGCATAAAGTATATTTTTATATTTAGTTGAATAATTACTTCTGTTTCTGGAAAACATACAGGTTAATATTTTCTTTAAATTGCACAATTTAAACACAACTTTAAAAAAATCAAGTGCAATTTTTATAGTATCATGAAGAAAAGCAGAAGACGAAGGGTGAACATATGTTAAACACTAAACATTTACAAAATGTAGGGGGAAAGGAGAAAAACAAAGACCAGATTCACCAGACACAGTTTCTTCTGCATATAGAAAGCCCAGGGACTTCAAAGGGTTTACTGCTCAAGAACCAGACTCACAACATGGGGGAGAGAATGAAAATCTGCCGACAATTGCCAGTTGCAGAGTCTCAGCCAATTTTTACAAACTTGGAAGTTGTCTTCTTTGATACTTTTATCAGTGAAAAATGTCTGGAATTACTGAAGACACTTGTAAAGGTTTTTGCTTCTTTACATTAATACAGACCAAAATAAGTTGAAAAAATTAGATTTTCATTAAATATGTCCTGATTATAATGTATAGATACAGCATTCATCTTTATATTTTCTCAGGAATAACTAATTTTTGTTTATTTCTATATATTTATGAAAATTATAGTGTTTCAGGCTTTGAAAGCCTTTGGCAATTATAGTGTAAAGTGAATTTGTTTTATGAGAAAAAATATTTTGAGGTGCATTTTTGCTTACATTTTTACACATATATTTCCTGATTATTGTCTGCTTTCCAGAAAAAGATGGTAGTTTTTAAAATCCTTATCAACAGCTTTCCTTGCACTTTTCAGCCAGTTAGTTGACCACATTAGAAAAGAAAAGGTGAATTTGTGCTCTAGGCCATAGGGAAAAATGTTAGCCTTGATTGAAACTGTCACCAAAGAAATACAGCACAGCCAGCATGTATTCTATTTTGTTCTTTTGCATATAAATACCTATGAAATGAGCAAAGCAATCTAAATGATAAACCCAAGAAATCGTAAATAGACAGCAAAAATAAACATCATCATCGCCAAGTGATTGCCTTACATTTACCATCAAATTTGCTGTATGAAATGAGTTTGATGAAAATTTTTTCGAGCCATTTATCAAAAACTCAGTTAAATGTAAATATGGGTCTTACAGTCTTTTACTGTAAAGTTCTGCTGCCTGTGTTCTTGCAGGTATGTATTTGTCTGCAAGGTTTAGAATAACTTAAAGGTGTATTTGTGGCAGTGAATTTTGCAGAAACAATTGATTTCTCTTGCTCATGAACTTAGAACCTAGTATTTATATAAAGCCAATGAGGAGACATTACAGAGAGATATGTGTCAATATTCTTTACTATACCAAAACAATTTTTGAAGTATAATAAACTATTTATTAGTTTAGTCCACACATTGCAAAACAATCAACTGATTTTGTTTTTGTCCTTTGAATTTAGAATTAGTTTCTCTGACCTGCATATAATGCCACAAAAAGAAAATTTATTTATTTTTTTTAGAAATGGCTTTGGGAGAACTTACTGCCCATTCTATTGCAGCCTGACAGCTGCAATGAATACTCACATCTGCCATATTGATGTCAAGTGGTATATAGTCATCTATCATAACAGCTGTTGTTGGCAGATCATTTCAAGTATCCTGGGGATGGATGGAATATAAATGATCATTGCACAAAGTATATAAAGCTAGGTTTATTTGTTTTGACACTAGCTTCATATCAACATACTCTGTCTTCATCTTAGTACTGCTGTGATGCTAAAAATTTGAAAAGCAAATGATTTATTTAATTATCCAAATATTTGAGAATGCTGAAATGTTGCGGGTGTGACAGATTAGTGCCAGAAAAAAAGTTTTGTTGAAAGAACAGCTTTTGTTTATGGTGCCAACTTGAAATATATCACAATATATATGTATATATTTGAGTGTTTGTGTGTGTTAATGTACAGATACATGTATATACACAACTATAATATATAATATGCTATATATTATATTATATTTTAAAATATACAAAATAATTTATTTAATTGAATACATTGGTTAAATTCTAGTGTTATAAAATAGGCCTAGCATTGCTTTAATGTAATTTATGACATTTCTGTATATTTATATATCTCTAATTCTATCTTTGTTAGACCAGATGCTACTTCTAAAGAACCATTTTGGGGCATTAAGTCTCCTATGAGCTCAAAGTGTTTGGTTACAATACTGTTTCTACGAAATCAATGCTTTTTAACAAAGTAAAAGGAGCATTTAAGGATTTCATATTAAAATGGAAAAGTGTAAAAATCACATATACTCATTGGGTTTGTAAATAGATTTGTTCAATCTGGTTAGAACTAAAGAAGGTATCTTAAGTGAAAAGAAATTATTAGTTATGTGGAGGAATCACAAAGATGAAGAGATATTTCGAGGAAATTCTAAATAAGGAAAAATTATTGAAGGTAATTTTATGGCTTGGCACTATATAATTTTTTCCCACCATATACCATTCTTTCTTTGTCTGTTATCATCACAATCAACTATTATTTTGTGTGTGTGTGTGTGTGTGTGTGGGTGGGGGAACTTCCACAAAGAAAAACCTCCAGAACTCAAAATTGTTTGCAGTCTGTATTTAGACACCCATAGGGAGGAGAGAACCTTTATGATAAGATGATACCAGGTTTAATTTTTTTTTTTTTGTCAATTCTACAATAATAGAGTATTTGAATCCTTGTGAAAGTCACATCTGTGGAGTTCTTCCTCAGGAGCTTCACATTAATACAGGTCGTGACCTTCAAAGTTACCTTTTGTTTTCTGTAGGCAGCCATCCTTCTTTTAGTGATCTTATCAGAGTCCATGGTTTTAAATGCAGTCCCTATATGCTAATGACCTGGATACCTATCTCTAGCCCAGATGTCCCTTTAAACTTCAAAATCTTTCATCCAACTACTTGTGAGACATTTTTCCTTGAGTAGCTAATCAAACTATTCATTTCTTCACCTCTCTCACTGTTTCCGTAGACTTCTCTATCTTAAAAACAAAAAGTAACCATATTCTACCGATTGCTTGGCCAAAACAATTTGACTTACTCTCCATTTTTTTTTTTAATTCAATATCTCCCATCCAGTTTCCTAGCAAATCTTGCTGGCCTTTCCATCAAAATATATCCAGCACCAAATCACTTACCACTCAGCTCATGCATCCCACTATTCCCTCTCCCAGAACTATTTCAATAGCATCCTAATGAGCCTTCTCATTCAACTCCTTACAGTATAGTCTCAACACAGTAGTCACATTTTTGGAAAAGTTTGAATCTTAAAATATGAGTCAGATTGTGTGACTCTTGAGTGTAAAACTTTATAATAATTTTCTATGTCATCCTGAGTAAAATTCGAAGTTCTTACCAAGAACTCCCAGGTCTTATCTTATTTTCTGTTTCTTTTGAAACTTATTTAAAATTTCTCTTGTCATACTGGCTTCTTCCTGTTTCTCAAATATGTCAGACATATTTCTGCCTCAGAATTTTTTACTTGCTCTCTTTTTGTCTGGAATATTCTTTATTCCAGCCATGAATAACTAACTTCCTCATTCTTTTGGTTTTTCTCTTGGAGAGGTTTTCTCTGATCACCCTATTCTAAACCATTCTCATCTCCTCTATCATACTCTATCTCCTTACCAGACTACTATTTTTTTAATAACATCTTTTTATCACTAACTGGTATATTATAGTCTGTATTTCTTCACTAAAATAAAAAATCTTTGAGAACGTGAATTTGTTTTATTCTTTAAAACAACTTCAGAGTCTAGAAGAGTACATGGCAACAGTAAGCACTCAATAAATATTTGTTGACTAGAATATATTCCTTTAATGTCATTTGTGAAGTCTCATTGAGTACTAAATGTATCTAAAAGATTGCTATTAGATGAAATAAATAACTTTAATAACTTCTTTTTTTACAATTGAATAGTTGTGGACATTGGTTCCAATAAAGACAATAGTGTATTAATTCAATCAACATTGTTCTTGTTGGCAAAGAAAAGCTTTCTGTGTAGAAAAGGCAACTTGACCTCTAAAAAATTTCTCCCCCTTGCCTCTGCAGACGAAAAGAAACTGTATCAAAAATCAATTGGAATATGCTCAATTGAATTAAAATCTCCAATGAAATTGTGATAAAATATTTTAAAATTCTGAGAAGACTCAATATTTATTTCCACATGTTCTTGGGTTAGTTTTACTATTAATATAAGATAGTTTAGGATTATCTTATTAAATGCATTATCTTAAATTAAAATCATAAAGAAACACCTTTACATGAAGAATGAGAAAGAGGAATAAACATATTGTGTGCCAAGATAAATGTATTTTAAATCTTTTATATTTTATAGCCAAAACATTTTCATTTTTCCCCTTTATTTTCTGTACTGGGCAATTTCTGAGAAAAATTCAGGAATAAAAGAAGTTCGAGGGTGAGGTCAAAGTAACCTGGTTTAGTGGAGAAGTTGAGCAGTCTGATAGAGTACATTGTTTTTGAAGATCCACATTCTGTTTTTCAGACCAGAAAGATACTTTCCTTTTCAGATACCTTCATATGCATATTGTGGGATGTTTTGGATCTTGTTGCAGTTGATGTAACCGTTGTTAGGCAGGTTACCCATGACTTCATCCAGAGTAAAAATGACAGTTAAGAGATTTAGTATGCATATGTAATGATTTGCCACATATGCATAGAATTAAATGTCTCAGGCTATTCTGACGTTCCATGTAGGATCTGCTATTTTGCTTGGTACTTGACTGTACAAAGTAGCAGAGTTAAGAGATTTTAAGAACATGCAGAAACAATCCTAATGGCTTCCATATGTGAAGATGTAGTCTCAAGAAATGACCGATAGATGTGTGAATGAGCACTGATCTAGGAATCTGAATACCTGGAGCCTGGGGCCCAGCTCCATTACTTTCTAACGACATGCCTGGGTGTTTTTGCCTTTGAGCCAAAGATGTCTCATTTTAAAAATGGAGAGAATAATCATTGTTTTGCTTAAGCATAGGTTGCCATGAATATTAAAAAGGCATAATAAAACATTTGATAAATGCTAAGAATAGTTTATACATTTTCACATGGATGAAATGAGTGTTTACCATGGACAGTATGGGAGCCGGCTTAAGGAAACACCAAATTTTCAAGTTAAATTAAAAAGCCAACACATAACTGATAAAATTAGACATGTGTTAAAGGTAATGCAAACAAGAAAAGAGTTTGGTGCTGGAAGAAAGACGAGCAAGAAAATCTTGGCCAAATTAGCATGTTTAAGGCCAGTCAAGAGCAATTTGTTTTGCAATGTTTAAAATGAGAATGTGTACTGTAGAAGAAGGCTGGTGTCTTAGGATGAGTTTCCCAAAGTCAGACTCTGAAACAAGGCTTCATGTACAAGTTATATATTAGGAAAAGGTTCCTTGGAAAAGATTAAGAAAGTGGGAGAGTGAGTTGCAAGGGAAGAAGATAAAGTGATGGTGTGTTGTTAACAGGTCCCCCAAATGGTAATTTGGTTGAATCCCACAGGAGAGATCTCCAGATCTTGTAGGTCACACCTAGATCTTGGGGGGAACAGTAAGAGAGCAATCTTATTAGTGTGCAAAATCAGGTATCTGTTCTGAGGGGACACATCGATATATGAGTCTGATAAATTGAGGTCCTATTACAACTTGGTTGTAGAGATGAATGGACATTTTTGAATATCCGTTTATTTAGTCATTCATACAGTCTATGGACTATTTATAGACATCTACCACAGGCCACATCCTGAGTAAAACACTGCAGATTACATCCAGGAGATTATCATACAGTTGGAAGTTAGAATTAGAGGAGAGTATATAATAACCAAGAATGAGAGTTATGATATCTCCAGGGCTTTACCTGGTTGCAGGCACATATTACTGAAGAGACAGCAATGCAAAGAATAATCACTAGCGCTCCCCCAATTTCAAATTCTGGCTTCATCATTTCCCATTGTGAAACCCTGGGAAAATTACCCAAACTCTGAGTGTCAGTGTTCTCAACTGTACCATAGAGATAACAACTCTATCCAGCTGCCAGTTTGCTTTTGTAGACTGAGACAATACATTAAAAGCAAAACTGAACAAAACTTAGAAGACTGTTAGGGAGTTTATTTTTATTTTTATTTGATATTCAATTCATACAAGTAATCTTTATTTTTCTGATTCAGGTTTTACCAATAATTTTGAATATAATTTGTCTTTTTATTTAGATTTGCATAGAGGAGAAGAAAGTACTGGTCAAAGGATATCAATGGCTTAGTCTCCTGACAGTTATAGTTCGTATGATAAATCAAACTTCAATTCTATAGATTGATGGAAGAATAGTAGATGGAGTCTGGATTCTTTTCTTGTTGTTCTCACAGTCTTCTTCGCTATAATGGCCTTCCCCATTCTTGAAGGAGTATTGAGTGGGACCACAGTGGAATGCACATTTGGGGGTTAGAGAGTGCAGAGCTCTAAGTTACATGCTCGAGAAAGGCTAGAAATAAGAACCCATGGAGCAGACAGGCTGAAAGGGATGCTACTTTACTGCTTCCTCTTCACCTCTATGGGTGAGGGTGGGATTCCTGATTCAGACTTATGGGGATGGCTGAACAAACATTCACCCTGGACAGAGGTGATCCACAGCAGTTACGAATTTACATATTTATAGCCCAGGGTGAAGGACACTGCTCATCGTTGTGGTTGCACTCTGAAACAGAGGGAATGACCAGGGGTGGTCAGAGAGGTTGCTGCTTTGTAGTGTCACAGAATGGCTGCCCCCTGGTTCCACTGGGAGAATGTGAATGGGTCATTTGAATGATTCTGTGGACTGACAGGGAACTGAAACCTCCTATTGGGACGTCAGCAGAAACTGCATCTGGTCCACCTGATAAGCAGAGTGTTTAGATAGGGGACCTTATCTGCCAGAGTAGAATGTAGAGGGGAACTTTTGGTTCAGCCATTCCAAGCCCTCTGGATTTCAACAGTGAAGGTGGCACATAACCTTTAGCCTTAATTTTAGGTATTATGTTACAGATGGCAAGATTGTGGGGAGTCAGAGGGAAGAGGAGGCTCCTTGGCCAGTCACAGTAAAGAGGAATTTGGGGGAAATTGGATGTTTGCTGGAGATGTTGTACACTAATTATTGTAGGTATACAGTAAACTTTCCTCCTCCATCTCTCCTCTGAATTCCCCAATAACATCTTCTTCAATTATGGTGCAATTATGGTGCACATAAATCAGTAAGGGGACAGCAAGACCCTCCCGAGTCTAGTTCCAAGGTTGGCATGGGGTTAGAGTAGAGGCTGACAGTGAGAGAGAGAGTGGTCACTTTCATCAGTGTTTTATAAGCTTGGTTTTCTGAGTTTATCATGTACTTTCCCATTTTGTCAGCACACTAAAGCTTAGACCCTGGTCTTCAGTCATTTACCAAAGTAAATGTTGATATTCTTTCTATATGGACCATCTACTTTCTGTATCTGACATATGATCATTCTAAGTTAAGTTTGCTAATATAGAAATTTACTTGCTACCTTTCTTTGGTATTTTTTTGCTAGTTCAGAATTTTTTTTCCTTTTCTTTGCTTGTAACTTCTTTACAGATTACACAGCAGGAAGAAGATATTTCAGAAAATGAATTGCCTGACTTTTCCATTAAATATCTTCACAGAACTTACTCTCAGCAAATTTTTGTCTTTAAACAGAATTTTTATTTTTCAATTATCTGTCTTTGACCTTGTGTGAGAACATTCTCTTTTAAAAAAGTCATTAACATTTCCAGAAAATGCATCTGCGATTGCATTGAAGTAAACAAAGAAGAAAATAAAGGGCAGAAATGACTGATTTTTATTCAGTTCAAAAATTTTCAGAGATAGGCAAGGGAAATAAAGAGGGAGGCAGGGAGAGAGAGTACAGATCTAAGGTCAGACTAATGATTTCATGTAAATTTACATAATTATATTAAAAATTCTCTTGAAAAGCTTACTGGTGTCTCTAGGCTGTGGTTAGTGTCTTGGAAACATATTGAATAATAGATGGAGGAGTAGGAAGAGGTAGAAAAAAGATGTAGAAGTAGAAATTCTAAAGCACAATGTTAGAGGAAATTCAGGGCAGTCTCAGGAAAATGTGGGTTTCTTGGTTTTCTCTTCTTACTCACTTTACCTTTTCTGCTAAATTGCCAAAGAGACTTTTTCATTTGTTTGACTCATCAATTTTTTTTAATTTTCCAGAAATTCAATAAGTGGTAAACTTTGTGGTGTATAGCTGACCCATAGTATAATTTAAAAACCCGTTAATCTTAACCTTGACCGACTTTGACCTTTCCTCTATTTTTTTTTTCCTGAGAATGTGGTTGGCACTTGTTGTTTAGCTATTTCACCCTCTCCTCCATCTCTTTGTGGCAGCATTACCTCATTTTGCCTTGGATGAAGGATCCCTCAATGTTTTCACCCAATATGCTGATTCTCCCCTGCACTTCAGGAATGAAACATGCAACCGAGGGACAGTCAGAATGTCTATTCCTACTGCCCAGGTTCAAGGATGAGCTCATGATTAAAATAACATCTTCACACCCAATTAGATTCAGTCCTGAATTTTTAGTTTGAGCTAGTTAGGAAAATGAACTTCCCTTTCGGCTAAGTGGAGTCTTGTGATCTAGCTATAAATTGATAGCTTTGGAGATCTACCCTATAGATCCTGATTAGGTGTCCACTCAGAGGAAAGACAGAAGAAAGGTTGGTCTTGGGTATATTGCCTGAGACCATTGAATTTTATGAGCAAATAAATACTTTTTTCCTTAATTCATTTTGTTTGAGAATTTTGATTATTTAATTAAAATTATTTTAACTTTAGAATGGAGAGGTCTAATAGTGCTATGAATCATTTATATTTATATAATCACCATGAATCCTTGTGTTAGTAGTGTTATACTAGTTTAAAATTATACCTTTTAGGTAGAACAAACTTGTTTTGTTCCATTATTACATTTTAATATTAAGTGACTGGGAGGAGAGAGTTAAAACAGATGGTCTGAGATTCTCTCATATACTTTTATAGATGGTGGAAATGCTCCTGGGACAAAGAGAGGGTAAATGACCTTGTCTAATCTTCTTATCAACCTGACCTGTGAGTAACAAACTATGTTGTTTTCTAAGAAGAAAAGCCCTTAACTCTGAGCTGCTAATAGTAGGATGCCCCTAGATAAGGGTTTTCTAGACAAACAGAATCAAGGATCTAGAAGATATGGCTTACTGGGTAATGTAAATGATGCCAGTCCCTCAGGTTGTTTGATATTTTAAATGTTCCAGCTGTATTAGAAACCCATGAAACTCACTTAGAGGATTCATTTATTCTGTACCAAAATATGAGGAGCTGCCCTTGATGTGTCAGATGTCTTTTTGCTTTGTTTGAGCTTTTTTCTTTTCTACACCCTTGAAATTGTTTAGTAAAGGTTGATACCAGATAAAATCTCTGAACTCTGTGAGTCTGATTTGACAATCCGGTTCTGTAAGTTAGTTCAATGACCTAAATTGGTAAGAAGAGGTTGGACTGTATCACAATAGATAGCAGCCAAATACTGCCTACTAGGGAGTTCAGCAAGGGTGTCTTAGAGTCTTGTATTAGTACTAAATGTATTTAATGTGTGTTTCACAGAGCCTAATTAATATGTATGGCTTCTGCATCAATCTTTTGAATATATAATATCATAGAGCAATTGGTCAAAATGGGATTCTCATAGCCTTACTATTGAATGAGCCCTAAAGAACACCAACAAAATAGTCATGGCAAAGTATTTCCACATTCCAAAATGGATGCTGAACCATCCATGCAAGACTTGGAAAAGGAGTAAAGAAAACTGACTTGCCACTTCTTTCCTGATTTTTAGAGTACATCAAGTTGCGGTTGAGAAGCCTAAGAATATCAAGAATCAAGTCCTTCTTTGGAGACTACTGGGGTGCTATGAATTCCCATGGGAAAGGAAATACACATATTCATCTCAAGCTTAGTGAGAAGGACTTCACAGAGACTAGTCCGAGTTTGAAATCCAACTGAACAGTTATATGCCTGAAAAGTGACAGAGGATTGAGAGAGAGATGAGCTGAGTGGGTACAAGTCAGGCTTTCATTTACACCAGGGTCAATGTTCCGAGAAAATTTCTTGAAACTAGATGTAGCCCATGAGGAGGGAGAAAGCTTGCTCGTAGCCATTTTAAACCATCCAAAGGCTTGGCAAGGGTGATGAGGTTAATAGGTATATGTACCTTTGAAGTTCCAGAGGATCTGAGGAGAGAAATATATCTAGTAGCTCAGAGGAAGTTGTGTTACTTATGTCATAGGAATTGCCTTCAGATGTTGCATGAGGAGTGGCACTCTGAAGAACACACAGTATTAAGCACAGACTATGCGTTTAAACATTTGCAAAGGTGAGAAGAAATCAATATTAGCTCAGTGCTAGTCAAGTAAAAATTTCCTATCCCTTTAATTCTTCTCTTTACTAACCAAACTGCTTCTTAGTTCTTCCCTCTTCCTGTCCCTTTGACCAAAAAAACATGCAAGATGAGAAGCCACAGAGAGCTGGGGTGGTGTTCAGGAGGAAGCTGGCACAGTGGGGGAAAAAAAGAAAAAGAAAAAAAGAAGTTCCTGCATGCCGGCTGGAGATGCAATCTGGGAAAGTGGGGAATATAACCTTAATTTAAATTCTGAGGTTTTTTTTTTTTTTTTAATTATATGGATCTTATTATGTTAATTAGTAAAGTGAAATTGGAGTGTAACAGTAACTAGAAGTGAGGGCTTTTTAATTTTACAAGGGTGAGTTAGGTAGTTAGGGAGCCATGAGTCAAAGAAAAGCCAGCACTTCCAGTAGATCTGAATGAGCAGGGGCGATTGGGCGAGGGATGTGGGTAAAGTGGTTTTTTGACCTTAACAAAGTTTTTATTTTCTTAATGTCACCAATCAACATATACTTGTCATTTTTATTTGCACAATTTTAAGCAGCATACCTGTGATAAAAGATAAAAATAAAATGTAAATGTATAAATAAGCATAGGGCAGGTAGGCATACTTGAATAACTGCTTCTTTCTGAAGGGCCCAAGATCATGCCTGATGACCAAAAGACTTGGGCCATAATAAATATCTGGGTCCCTTGCCCTAGCCAGGAAAACTCTGAAAGGTTATCTCAGCTTTAGATCTCTGCATGGGGCTGACTGAGTCCTTGAGACTGCATGGCAGCCCATCATCTCCCTCTGCCCACTGCTTCCTTCTCTTGCCTTTCACAGTTCTAGAATGCCAGGACATCCTCCTGCTTGTTAACCTTTAACCTCCATCTCAGAGCTGGCCTTCCAGGATCCCAAGTTGTGACAGTTGCCATTATGGTTTTTGCATTATGCTCAAGAAGTTCACAATTAGCAAGAGATATGGGGTACCGTTTGACTCATAGGTATGTTAGATAATAATTTGGGATGACTAACTTTAAGGAATGCATTTATTTTCTTAAATGTGTTCAAATACACTTTCTTAAATTCTTGGGGGGAAACACATTCTATTATTTTAGCATAAATTATTTTGTGTGAAAGTATTTCAGAGGAATTTAATATCATGTGAAATAAATTCATTTTTACTTTCATTGCCTTAAAAAGATAATAATACATAAATCTAACTTAAAAATTTTACTTTTTTCCAGTTTATCAGTTCACCAGCTATAAAATAGTGCTGATAGAAATTCCTTAAATGCAGTTTGCTTGTTTGTTTTTTCATTTTGGAGGATATATTTTCTTATGATAATACTAAGATATCTTCTGAGAAGGACACAAAACTAATATATATTCTCTCTTGCTTGCTTTCAGGATAAGATAAGGCATTTCTCTTCATATCTGTTGGATTTGTTTTTTGGTTAAATATATTTCTATTAAAACCGTTTGATTTAAATTTTTATTTAAATGGTAGAAAATTTCAAACTAACTGCATTTTAAATGTTTACTATTTCCAATACATTTTCTGAGTCTGCAAATAGAAATCAAGGTAATTTTTCTCAGTGTTTTCCAGACTCATGGAAAAGAGGTGAGGGGAGGATGAGAAAGAGGGAGGAAAATAAAGGAGCACCTGACAAATGCTGAAGAAGAGAGACATTTAAAAATTCTTCCTTTTGTGTCTAGAGTTCACAATATAGAAAAATAAAGTTTTTGAAAACTAAGTTCCAATGCTTATGAAAAGATAACATTTTATTTCATAATCAGTTACGTTAATTACACATTTACTTTGTAGCCAGGAAGAATCACATAAACATAAAGGTAAAATGTAAGTTTTTAAATAAAACAAAAACAGTAGTGTGACTAAGAGTTTCACTAACAAAGGCAGACAGCATAGTCTTCACATTGAATTTTACTGATCTCTGGAACAGTAGCCCCCCCTGAACTGAGAACCATAACAAAATTAAGGAAAGATATTTCCATCCCAGAGACCAGACGTTTGGAGAGCAGCCATCGTGCCAATAAAATGTGAACCTGGCTAAGTATTTTATTTCTTATTGGATTCTTGACTATTTCTGACTCTCATCATTTAGTGAGTCATGACTGACAGTGTATATGCACATGAGCAGTCGTCAATTCTGAGAGAAATTACTCCAGAAGTCCCCACTGCTTTCTTTGGAACTTATCATTCTTTTAGTCCCAGAAGCTGCTGAAGCAGTGATGGAGAAGCACAGACTGCAAGGCTCTGTTTTCACCCTGCATATCTAAGGGCACAAATTGATTCTAGGTTCGAATCATATAAAGAAAAGTCCATATTGGATGCCTCCGATCACTCCAGAATTGCCTTGGAATGCACACCTGTGATCTTGAAAACTTCATGGGAAACAGAATAGAAATATGCAAGGGACACAGGACTTGAGGTCGGTAGTCACAGGCTTCAGTCAAAGATTGGACCCTTTCTAGCTGCGATATTGAGTGAGTCACTGTAATTCTCCAACCTCAGTGTCTCTTCTGGCAAATGAAAAAGAGCAATGTAAATCTGTGTAGGCAGATTAGCGGACATTTCAAGGACAGCTAGATTTTCAAGTGAAATCATCCAATTTTAAATGTTCTATTAAATTTTATTTTTTAAATTGTATAGACAAAAACAAACAAACAACAAACAAACAAAAAACTGGTGAGACTTTTTTAGAACAGGCCAAGCTCAATTTATTCTCTGGTTTTTTCTGGTCAACTTCTCGAAAAATGTCTGCTTTTCCAATACTTCTTTGTCTCTGTGTTTTGGTTGTCACACCCTACTCCAATTCTGACTTCTGCTCTAACTCCTCCTGAAAAGGAGTGATACAACTCTTAAGAATCCATGCCACTAAATGCAATGGCTACTTTTTAGTCTGTATCCTACATCAGGGGTCCCTGATCCCTAAGCCGCAGACCTTATTGCTCCATGGCCTGTTAGGAACCAGGCCACATAGCAGGAGGTGAGTGGCAGGTTACTAAGTAAAGCTGCATTTGTATTTATACCTGTTCCCCAGAGCTAGAGCATCACCATCTCACCTCCACCTCAGATCCTCAGTCATTAGATTCTCATAGGAGCGCCAGTAACTGGTGCCAAAAAGGGTGGAGACTGTTGTCCCACGTGACCTCCAAATGGCCTTTGAAAACCTGATTTAGAAACTAGTGACACAGAGAAGCAGGAACATCTGGTACTGATGGGGTGAGGGATATCCAATTTCCAGATGCGGTAAGAGAAGTCCTAGCTGTAGCATTCACGGTCTGGCTTTGATGAGAGTTTGGGTATTTGTGTGTAGGTGTGTCCTGGTGGCAATAGGGCCGTCTCAAAAGGAACTTTTTCTCCAGTGAAGGTGGGGCCTTTGAGCCTGTGATTTCCTGTGTAGATTCCAAGCCTTCCTAGAATAGTGAAAAGCTAACAGCCCTTCATAGATTCCTTTTCTGTTAATATAATTAATTTGATTTTTCCACAGGAAGCTGCCCTTCACCTATCTAATAAGACCATTCCTGCCTTGCTTGCTGAACCTACAATGACCTGGCCGAAAGAGGTAACCGAAAAAGGAAAGATGATTTTCCTAATGACACCATTTCCTTAAAACCATTTCAGCATCTTCAGATCTATAAGGAGAAGAGTGTTCTGGGGTGGGTGCAGAGGTGTTTACAAAATAGAATCTTGAAGGACAAGGATTACACACTAAAGGATTGCACAGCCTCGCTAATTTATGTAACAGGAACCTAGAGTTGATGGATAGATTCTGTGGGTATTAGATCAGGAAGAGAAGCATAATCTTAGATTACATTGAGTTTACTGATATAGGTTCATATACTAGGAGCTTGAAGTGGTTTTAATTGTTTGCATTGTTCATTGATTGGAATCTGGACTGGGTGACTAATGCTAAAATAATTTGACATGCCAAAATAACTGGTATAACCTAGACTGGGGGTCAGCAAATTATGGCCCTGGGAACTGGTCAGTAGCCCATAATTGTGTTTTATATTTATTTTTTTAATGGACCATGAGCTAAGATTGGTTTTATGTTTTAAAATTGCATCAACTTATATGTTTATATAAGTACCCACAGTATATCTTTGATTTTATCTCTTAGTCTAAAATATTTGCCATCTAGTTCTTTTGGAAAAGTTAGCTGATTTCTCATCTAAGTTCCACAGGAAGGAATACCAAATTCATGAATATAAGAATGATGAACTGGCTTTGAACCATATTACCTAATTGCTACCTGCGAAATTTGTCCCCCCAAAAAGTTTTTTTCACCTGTTATTAGTCTAGAACATAGGCCATATCATGTGACTATTATGTCTAAAGATAAAAATTAATAAAATATTATAGTATAAAGGTAGGACCACTGGACTCAGATCTCTGAAATATAAGGATTTGGGTTCATTTACTGGGTCAAGAACCTTAAGCAATTGAACAGCTAACTGAGGGAAAAAGAAATATGGTTTAGAATTTACAAACGTTATAAATTCTAAATGCAGCCTTGTGACCACTTTTAGTATCGATACATTTTCTTCTTTCCTGTGTCATGTGAACATTTGAATATTCTAATAAATTCCCCCCCTTTTTTTCTCCTTTATATAGACTGTTTTGATAATGGGGAACATTGTATCCTGGCCCAAAGTTTATAGACTATTAAGTAACAAGAGAGTATCATGACAGAACTAGGAGAGTAATGACATCATGCAGGGATTCCAGACTTGGTGCTGTTTGCTGTACTGATGAAACTTCATGATGTCTCCCTTTTGGGAGTTTAAGAAAGTTTCATTTGCATAGTGGTGGTTGAATCATACTAGCAGAAATATATTTGTTCTTTTTGTTTGTATATTCAGTAAAAAAGAAAGGTGACGAAGGGATAGACCCTAATGGATTTTTATAAATTATCTTTGGCTTCCCAGCGCCATTGAATACATTGCTTTAGGTCATTTCTTAATTTATAAACCAATTCTTCCACAAAATCAAAGCCACAAACTTACTCCTCTAATACCTTGCTCCATTACCGGTGGCAGGCATATTTCCCAACTCTGCAAACCGTGGAGACTTACTGGGGACTTCAGTTTGGGAGCTAGTGGTACAAATAAAGAGGTGACATATGCAATCTATCATGATGAGGGGACAACAATTACCTGAAGTCTCAAAAGTTGCAAGGGTCCTACCGATAGCATCCAATGCTGAGTGTCTAAAGAGAGAAGTTCAATTTTGTATGTCTGGAAGCTGTCGTGGAGGCAATGGCATATCCAGGAGGAAGATTCTGCAGAGTTACTTGGACTTTGTTTCTGGCTTCAAAGTCTAATCATCTGGCCCTCCTAGAGAGTCTATGAACTGTTGAATATGTTTACTTAGTTGAGTCTTTCCTTGTTAAATTGGTTAGAGTCAGTTATGCATTCTTTTCATATATGAGAACCCTGACTGGCACACTCTCCTATGACATCTTCGAGCTTTTGCAGTGTAACCAACTAGACCCCAAACTTGCTGTCTTTAGAGAACAATAATTTCTTAGTTCACTATTCTGTAAGTCAGATATTTTATTCTAGTTTCACCTGGGCTCATGTATGGGGCTACAGTCACCTGACTGGTGGTGAACTCAGGACTTGTTGGTTTCTGATAGTCTCACTCACATGACTGGTAGCTGGTGCTGGTTGTCAGCAAGTGATGGATATGACCCAGGCATGTGCTTACAGTATCCCTCATAGGTTTTTTCCTGGTTAAAAGTTCAAGCTCTTTCTAATCCCTGCTTGTTGCATTTGATATTGTCCTATTGGCCAAAGCAAGTGATGTGGCCAAGCCTGGATCTAATGGGCAAAGAAATAAAATCTACCTCCTGCAAAGTCACATTGTCAATGGTCATGCAAGCAGAGATGGAAAAATTTGCAGCTTGTTTTGTAATCTCCCTGACCAACATAGAATGTTTTTTATTTGTTTTATTTGAGTCAGGGAATTTTGAACAAACAAGAGTGTTTGTAAAGATTCTGTTATTTTCTCTTCTAGATTCCAGTTTCTCCTTTGCCTTCCTGAGCAAATGACCAGGTGTTCTTGTTCTTATAGTTCAAGACTTCATTTATTCAGGCAGAATGAACTGGTTTTTATCTCAGTTCTCACAAAATGTTGTAGATCTATCACTTATAGTTCTTTTCACATTGTACTCTATCTTTAAAGGTTCATTGGACAACAGTTACTCAGAGAACGGGCATCTTCTAGGGTATAGCACAATGATTAGCAAACAGTAGCTACCCATTTGCTAACCTGCTACTGAATAAGGGGCACATTCACACTGTTGGGTTCCTCTTTCCTCTAGGGCTCATTAGCAATGATGGTGCCCTGGCAAAATTTATCTGCAGAGATGAAGGATTTTTAGGTTTCTAAGAAATCTTTCTATGAGGCTATGTGGGGCCTAGAGCTTTATTGTGCTGTGCATTGTTAATGCAGATTTGTAGTAACCATTTATGAGCTAGAGACTCTGACTCTAGAAAATATCTGAAGCATATTCTAACCACGTTAATCCCTGTCCTAACCTACCTTCTTTTTAATAAATCAGAAGAAACTATAAAAGGCAATCTCACTGGCATATACTAATCCAGTGTTTTAAATTCAAGACATGGCTTGAATTTAATCTCTTTTTTTCACTTAGATGAATTTCAATGTTTTAACATGTTTCTTCTTCTTTTAAAAGAGTGGAAAGTAAGTTATTCATTTCATCCAATCCATTCTTCTAGTAAGCAGGACAGCATGCTCTTAAGCTGTGTATTTACTCTTTATCCTTTTGCTGAACTTGTTGAGGTTGGTGAAATACAACTCTTTCCAAAGAATTAGACTAAAAATAAAATTGCATATATTCTGGCATCTTTATACCCCCAAAGAGATGAGAAACCATTTGAACTCAGAGGGCTATTTAGGGACTTTCCCATTATTCTAGCATTGCCAAAATATTTTGCTCCTCTTTCTTTTCCCTTCCCCCACTATCCTCCGATTCTGAGCCAAATCAGATACTCATAGACAGCAAAGATCTCCTTTCGTCACCTTCTTTGTGGTAGGAGAATGGAAAATGCTCTGTTGGTCAGGTTTGAGCTCCTGGCAGCTGCTGTATTGGCAACAATTAGGGGAGATTTTGAACTTGTCTGGCTGCTGAAAGTTTTTGGATTTGGGGTTTGATGTTATCAAAAAATTCTTCTGGTCAGATGCAGAAATATATTGTTTAATCTAACAGGAATGCGAGCAGGTTGTCCTTCACAGTGCATTTCAGAATGCTTTTTTTTTTTTTTTTTTTTTTTTTGTGGCCGTCTACAGTAGTTCTGTGTAATAGGAGAAGGGTATGTCTGGGGACAGAGTACTCCACCACACTGCAGTTGAGTCTGTTTCAACCCTTAGGCAGATTCTGAAGAGATTTCTCAAAAGAATGAAACAGCGGTTAAATTTCATAGTTTCTTCTGCAATGTTTGAATTATACTGACCTGAAGCTAATTCTCTCTCCTAAAAGGTTTCAAGTTATTTAGCTCAGGAATCGTGTTTACACAAACAGAAAACAATTTTAACATAAGGATTTATTTATTTTACTCAGAAATACTTTTATTGGTTAAAATGTTATAAAACAATTTTAATATAAGGATTTATTTTACTCAGAAGTACTTTTATTGGTTAAAATATTATATCTGATAATAAACTATTTTGACCCGAATTAACCAGCCATTTATGTCTTGTTAATTAATTGTATCACTTTAATTGCTGATAAATACAGAATATAGAACTCACCGATTTAAAACATACTGTCTTTAAATTTTTGAATATAAAGATCACAATAAGTGCATTGGACAAAAATCTCCTCTAATACTCTGAAACACATCTTAACTTTAGAGAATTTATTAAGGAGAGAAACATGAATAACTCTATTTACACAGGATGCATCTTGCTTAGATTAAGATGTCTTCAGACATAAAATGTAATTTCGAAGGGCCACCAGATGACTGATTATATGTGAAGAAAGGTCTACAAAAGGAGAATATATTTATTTCCTGACCTCCTGAACACAGACTGCTTCTACATTTTCTATTATTTATTTTACTTTTCTTACCATTAAAGTCATAACATCACTGGGATATTGGGTGCTTTATAATTTCTATGAGCCAGTTGTTTTATTGGGCAGCATCAGTCGTTATTTGTTGGGTATGCTTTCTTCTGTAGGTTAAGATATAGACTAGATAATACCTTTAAACTTTTTTGAAGTCATTTAATTATGGCTTAAAGAATTGGATTAACCGATTCATTCTGAATCTGCAAATATTTTTTCAACTTATATTTAACTCTATATCATTTTCTCTGATTATTTTTCTTATAATCTGCTATTTGATAGTTTTACTGGATTTATTCATTAAACAACCTTAATTGGTCTGCCCTTTGTATGCCTGTCTGTGTTGGTTCATATTACTAAAACAGTAAGATCAAAGTTATCTGACAATTTTTCTTGAAGTAAGTAACTTTCATATGGCTATAGATGTTTTTACATTCACTATTGCTGGCTCTTCATACCAATGGCCAAATAGGACATTGTGGGATGACCTAAGAATACATTTCAGCTGTGATTATAATTTATGGTTCCTATATAAGCAAAGAGTTAAGCATAGAAAAATTAGACCAATGCTCTTCTTTGATCTCTCTACTTCTGCTAGAGTAGTATGTAACAAGACTAAAAACATAAGCTAATAGTTACTCAAAATATTTAGAAGTATCAAATGTCTGGAGAGTTTCCAGAAGCTGAAAATGTAAAATAGAAGGCTCAGTGTGTCTGCTTCCATAGTATAATCTTGATAAAGAAAGTGTATAAGTGGCATAGGGAAGGCAGTTAGCATTAATAACTTGGCTAGGTAGGGGGTCAGAGGAAGGAGGGTGCAATTAGGGGCATCATTTTATGAACTATATATATATATCCAAAATACTGTATACTCGAAACTAAAATAAATAAATAAATAAACGAATGAATGAATGAATAAATAAATAAATAAATAAATATTTGAACATGGATAATAATAATAATGAAAAAAGAACGTGTATGAATGTAAAAATAACTTTAGAAATGCTTGGTTGATGTTAACTGTGTCTGTATTGTTCAACTTGACATGCCGACACTAGAATTTATCTTTCTCCCATTTTAAAACAAACGTCTTCTTATAGTAAATTTCTTACTTCTGTCTGTGGACCACAAATTTCTCCAGCTTAATATCTTAGATTTGATGTGGATTCTGAGACTTGTGTTCATTACATACATTATAATACTAATTCTTGTTAATTTTTGTTTTGAAGTAATTTTTAGACTCTCCCTTTTCTTGCTACTGCCCCCCATCTACTCAGAACTCTTATCAAGTCATGCATTCATTAGTATCTCTCTATTAATTCATTTTGCTGTCTTCACTGCAAACCTCTTTGATCATACTGTTTGTACTCTTCCTCCAGTTTAATCCTCTTAAAACACTAATTTATTAGACTACTCCACTGAGATGTTGGAGTCACTTTTGACTCTTTTTTCTCCATCTTCCATGCCTGAAAATCCACTTAGTTGTTAAGGTCCATCAATTTTACTTTATTCACGAACACTTCTATCAAGTCATCCCATTTCTATTTCACACCACACAGCACTGTCAGATTAGTGTTTTCAATCACAGTTATGATTTTCCAGCTAACAAACTTAGAGTGAATCCCATTATTTGAAGAATAAAGGTGACATGCAAAGGAGATGGAGGCCTGACCTTACCTCTCTGACCTTGCCTTTCACTGCTGCTCTTTGCAGACTAATCACTGCAGTCAAACTAAACCTTAATTCTTACCCCTGCTTTTCTACCTCAGTACTTTTGCTGGGTTGTTTCCTCTACTGGGAATGAACTTCATTCCAGTTTCGTATCTATTAAATTTTTTTAATGTCTAGAAAATGTCACTCTTCATAAAGTGTCCCCCATCATCTTTAGAAATCTTTTTTCTCTCATAAAAATATATTTTTATAGTAATGAGTCTCTCTTCTACTATAGATATTTGTAATTAAGGTACGCCTTTTATATAAGCTCTTAGTTCTTAAGGGTTTAATTTATGTTTTAAAATACTCTCTTTTCATGATTCTTATAATATCTTGAATATCATTGATATAAAATATATTTGAGCTTTTAAATTAATATTGCACAGTGCCTCTCAATTACCAAAAAGGTTTATTTTATTTTTCATGGCCATTCGTAATATTATCTCAAATCACATTTTTGACTTTACTCTGTTCTCCTCTCATGTAGAAGACATGATTTGCTACAATTAATAAACTCTACTAGTCTAATTGTTCCTCATGTTTTACACCTATTACTGCTTGAAGCTCTGCATAAAATTCATCTAAAGTGCTAGCATCTATTTTTCTTTTCTTTTTTCTTTTTTTTAGAAGAATTTGATAGGTGGTGGTTAAGGTATCTAGTGTCAAGGTGCCTGGGTTCAATCCCAGCCCTGATGCTTGGAAGCTGGTTAATAATTGCATAAAAACTTCAAAGTGTAATATCTTCTTTGTTAAAAGCTGACGTTAACAGAACTCATTATAAAGAAAAACCATTTAACATAGTGGTTTAGATTCATTAAGAATAAAAAAATGTTAAATATTTATCCTGTTTTTTTTCTCTTTCTTATTTTTTTCAATCTTAATGAGAAAGAAACATTTAAAAATATTGATTGATGTTCCAAGCACCATTTACCTACCACTAGGCATACAGATATGAATAAGTCATGATCCCTACCCTCATTCCCATCCTTCACTTTGAAAGGCTGATAGACTCAGTAAAAAGTGAAAACCTAAATGATTTGTAAGAAATGGGTTTAAATATAGAGATAATTATAGTTGAGGGGTGAAATATAGGAAATTGAAAGAAATTCTATTTTCTTTGTGTTGTAGGAGACTGAAAAAGTTTACGTTCACACTAAAAGTAATAGAGATCAGTTTGGACAGAAGCACTAAAGAAAATAAAGGTGAGTTGGAATCACCTCTTGCAAAAAAGAATAGCTAGAAGAGATCACAAGCCAATGTTGAGACTACAGCAGGGTTGGCAAAAACTACACCAATCCATGTATGGAGTATCACTGAAGGGAAAAAAAGAAAGTGGGTAACACATCTTAAAACATGAGAAAGAAGTAAGAAAAGAATACCAGGCTGGAGCTATGGATTTGATGAAAAGTTATGAAAATGGACTCCACATGTAATAGAAACACTGGAGTGTTAGACAAGGAAATATGAATGTAGTTCGAAAAACATTTTTTGAGTCATCTCTATGTTCTAGACACTGCATAACTACAATGTGATACATGCTATATTAATGCATGGTGATGTGGGACCTCAGAGAAGGGAACTCAGTGCAGTCAAATGGTTTAAGGAAGCCGTCCCAAAGCATATGGTTTCTGGGCTAAGTGTTCAAGGTAGCCATAGTGAGACAGGAGGATTTAATTGGTGCCAGATCAGCCTTGAGAATTGTGACATCTCAGGCATAGCTTCACAGGCGATTCTTGAAGAGGCACAGAGATTGCTTTACGGTTGGAGTCAAATTGATTTTGTGAGTCAGGTGACAAAGTCCCTAGTAGGAGAGAGGCTTAGAATTTGAGCGGGAAGATTAATAAAGAGCAGACTATGGCTAAATAGCATAAACCTTGATGGAAGGGACATTTTGGTTGGATGGAGTGTGATGGAGATTCATGGACATTTGGTGTTCATATTGATTGTCTTTCTTTTTTTCATGACTGAGTATAGCAACTCAGTATTGCTCTGGAAAACTATCTCCTCCCCTACTCTGTTTTTATACTTCTGGTGACGTGTGTTTCATGTCAGATTCGGTGGGCTGACATGTATTCAGCCCAAGCTAATCTTGTTTGAATCTGTCATCACTGGTCAATCCTCTTCTCAAAATCTTTACTTTCACCAGACACTTAGGCATTTGATTATATTCATGCTTATTTAAGTCTTATACTGCAGCTCCACAGTTCTTCATAGTGAAAAGAGTGCTTGCAACAAAGTGAACAGTTAGTAGTAGATGGAAAAATAAAAGCAATTGAGGAGCTGAGAAAATGGAATTAACTAGAAATTAGGTACAAACATGGTTAGAATGAAAGAGAATGTTTAAGTTCTAGGAAAGATTTATAAAATCATCAAGAGGCCTAGACAGGCTTTACTGGCAAAGTTAACAGTTCTAGAATCAATTTTGGGTCTTGCGTGGTGAGGTATTCAATTACTGAGGTGAAGTATGATAAAAAATATGTTTGAGAATTTTTTCAGTTATACTTGGTTCTGAAATGGGATACTCAAGAGTATTGTAGAATTGCCTTTCATAGATGTATGTGAGGTTTAAATAGACAACTGTTACAGTTAGTTGGATGTTCTCATCAAAGACAGTGAGAGATAAACTACATGTTCCCTTGACTCCATTAACATTATATTGTGAATAAATATATGAACACAGGATTTATAATTTTTATTACTATCTTTGTGTTTTCCAAAGAGTATCTGCTATCTTTCTTTTATATTTCTGAGATAATCCCAGATTTATTACCTCTTTAGAGTATTGATCTCCTGGTATAAAGATTGAGACTGCCTCGCTGCCAGGTGGAGTAATTGCCATTTATTAAAATAACTGGATGAGTTATATACATGACTTGTCCTTTTGAAATAATAGCAGGTTGTCCTCTAAAACATTCCTGCTGTTCCTCATAATTTCTTCTAAAAGCACAAACTAATTTTTCTTGCTCATTTGACCACTAAAATGCTCTTGATTACATTGTAATAACCAATATATGTACTTTTTTTTAAAAAAGAATGACCTTGATTAATTGTTCTTTCCCATTTGCAACTTTTAGAAATAAAGTTTATGGAATCATCACTCACTAACAAAAGGGAAGTTCTTAGTATATTTTCACCTGAGTTCATTAGTTCTAAGAAATTCTGAGCAGGTCTTATTATCTCACTTCCTCCTCAACTCAAATACTTTAAAGAATAATGTAGAGTTTACTGAATGTTTTATGGAAAGAAGAGGTTTACAGTTCACACTGCCTATTAAATCATGCTCTCTGAATCATCTTTAAACAATTGTACCCTTTCCTTAAAAATTCTCTCAATGAAAGGTACCTCACCCCAGGGGCTTCATCTTCCCACAAGTCTTCTCTACCATTTCAGTCATAACACATCATGCTAGTACTCAGATCTCTGAACTTGACTGTGCTAGTCAATAAAAAAAAAGTCAAACAAAGATTTTTTTTAAACTATGTTATTAAAGGCCTTAATTTCAAAAATTTATATCTTTTAGAAGATAATTTTTTCATTTTCTTTTAGTTATCTATTACTACCCGACAATTTATACCAAAAGTTAGTGCTTAAAACAATATTAATTAGCTCATATTTTCTGTGGGTCGGAAATCGGAGCGTGGCTTGCCTGGGCACCTGTAGTAACCAGAGTCTCTCACAAGGCCAAAATGAAGGCATTGGTAGGATGTAGTCATCTTAAGACTCAGTGGGGAGAAGATTCACCTTTATCCTTGTTCAGGTGGTTGCTGCCCGGACCAGTTCCGCAATAGCTCTTTTTCTCAGAGCCTCCGTTCCTTACTGTTGTAAGGATCAGCCAATTTTTGGACCTGCAGTTTCTTGTTATGTGAACCTCTCCACGGGGCAGCTTACAACATAGCAGTTTGCTTCATCAGTGTAAGCAAGCCAGAAGAGACAGAGAGTGAGTAAGACAGAAATCAGACTTTTATAATCTAATCTCAGACATGAGGGTTCATCATTTTTGCTGTATTCCTTTCTGAGAAGGAAGTAATTAGGTCTAGTTCACACACAAATTGAGGAATAACAGAAGGGTGTGACGATGAGGAGGTAGGGATCATTGGGGACCATTTTCAAATACTTCTCCACACCCAGATATATTCCCCTAGGTGTCTTAGTAATGTGTTATAAATGAATTTGTAACAGTCATATACCTAGTAGTGCTTATTATTTAATTTTCATCATCCTTTCATCATTATGTTTCATGCTAGATCTGCAAAGAGAAATAGTTATGTCTATTAGCTCATTTCATATAGCTCTTAACACAATTTTGTCAGTTCTATTAGAGAAGAAAGCTGATGATTTCTCCTCTTCTCACCATAAATATGAGTGCTGAAAACCATAAATTGGAGGGGCAGACATGGAGTAAAAACAGCTGGGGGATGGTATATTGGTCAATGTCCTTTGTTCCAAACAGTAGAACCCATTCTGAATAATCAAAGCAGAAAAAAATTCCTATTGAAGTAATTGCCAGAATGACCAGAGAGCCAGAGTTCAAAAATCTAGACAAGATCACATACAACCTCAATGTGGAGGCTTCTCAAATGAAAACACTGCTGCTTTATCCGTGAGCATTCGTGGACACCAGAAGCTGCGCGCCTGCAGGCACTGGACTGGACTGGACACCTCCAAAGGCACTTAATTCCTGGAAGAGTAACATCCCCATATACTGTCTCACTCTCGAACTGAAATATCACCTGGGTAAGTGTTATGGGTAGGACTTAGGTACTGTTTTGCAAAGGCACCTGAGGATGTAAATTTTCTGTTTTTACCTCGGGTAGTTGAGACTCATATGTGGGAAAAAGTCTAATATAATAAGTATATTTTAAACACGTCAAGTAGACTTCTGTGATGAATGTAATGCTTATCAAGTAAAACAGGAAGTGATAAAATTGCTTCACACCTGCCTCTCACTATGTTAACCCATGTGCGTGTGTAAATGTCATCACTTTGATGTTCTGCAACCTCAAGGAGGGCTGCCTTCCCTAAGGTCCAGTGTCAAACTCTTTTGCTCTAATGTAACCTCATACCACAGAGACTCTCTTTTTCTTTCCTTATTCTCTAATGCAAACTGTCCTCTGTGTATTTCATTTTGAAATCTGATGAGTTTTTTTGTTGTTGGAAAGCAGTTCTGCTGAAACTAGATAAAAGAAGAGCGCAGAACGCTTGGAAGGAGTGAAAGTGTTCTAGCCCTCTGAGCAACTGCAGTCATAAATAATATTCAACAGTGAGCCAAGTGCTCCCTGAAATCAAGTAAATAAAGGAAAATATGGGTGAGGTGTGATGGAACATCTCTACCCCAGCTGTGAGAAAAGATCATAATCTACTAGATTCCTTTTGGGTTCCTAGACCTGGAACCCAGGTCTTTGTCCAGGCATCGGCTGATGTACGTAGCCAGAGTAGCAGAGCACAAAGGTGCTGATGCTCTCATAGTGCAACTGCTGTAGCTGAAAGGAACCAAGGCAACTTTCTGTAGGACCTTTAAATATTGCATCACAGATCAAGTGCATGCTTCTTCTCCTCTCCCCCTTTTTTTTCTTTCTTTTCTTTTTTATTTTTTTCTATGCAGAGGTAGGTGGGGGCCTGTTAAACATCATTCAGTATGTCCTGAGCTTTACAGAATTTCCACTGGGATGTTAAATTCTTCATCCAAGCACATTTTTTTCATTGTTTTTTTTTTTTCCTCCTTCACTTTCATGATGAGCTAGGGAAAAGCCTGCTAATCATCTCTCACAGCCCCTAAATTTTCCAATGTAGTGTATCAAATATATCATTTTCTAAGCAGACATTTTTCTAAGAAAGGAATGATTTAACCATAGAATAATTGTATTACATGAAAGATTTTACTATGTTCTTAATAAAAGAAAAATGGCTCTGCCATGACTACGGAGTCCAAATATGGAGAGGAATGCTGGGAAGAGAAACAGTAATTCTCTGAGATATCACATTATCAGGTGTTCTCTTTCCAGTAGAATTTTCCAAGGTGGACTTAACTGAATCTACTATGACTCATAAAGGAGCAATAGAAGCAATTACAGTTGAGGGCAAGCAGTTCAGGCATCGAGACTGAAGAGTGGAAAGATAAACTGTAGAGAGAATTTAAGGAGCAGAAGACATCATTTATCATTGCAGGGAGACTCCGACCTAAAGCATTAACCATTTTGTCTGGAGCAGCTCTCACTTCTTACTCGGCACCCTTTCAGCTCCAGTCAGGATTTGTTTCTTAGAGTTCCTGAGGTGTCTGATTTCTGAGAGAGTTCTGGATCTCTCCTGGAAGGAAAATAGGTGTGATTTGGTTTTGTGTGATTCGGTTTAATTTGCTGAAATTGCTGAAGGGCCATTAAAGAACAAAAATGGAAAGAAATGATTTGCAATGGTGAGTATTTCAGATACTATAACAAATGAGAGTGAAAGTTATCTTGGTACAGTGACTTCTTTTCTGACATTTACCCTCAATCACACCTCAGAGCAATTGCTTGTTCTATAAGATGGGTTCAGACAATCATATTTCAGAGGGCTGGGTCAGAGAATAATGTGATCAGGCATAATTTAGTTAGGGAACAAGGAGAAATACTTAATTCTAAGACACTGAGTCACCTGACTCAGGCTGATGATTGTGATAATGGGGGAGTTGTTCTCTGCTGACTAAAAATTAATAATACAACTAGCTGATCTACTGATAACCTGACAATATATATTGATAACATGATCCCATATCTTCTGTTATATAATTTTTTTCAGTTCTAGTTTATTACAGATATTTCTTAATAGGAAAAAGAAGCTTTTTGAGTTGAAAAACTGAAATGGTCTGCTTTTGTGAGCAAACACAAATTTACATATTTCAGTCTCTCAAAAATCCATTGACCTTTTTTTTTTGAGGTCAAGAATGATGTGGTTTGGCTACAGTAGGATTAATGCTAAAACTTTAGTAATGATTCACCTGGTCTCTTAAGTATGAGCCTATAGTACTTAAATTCTGTCACATTTTTCATCATTTAGACTAGTTGGGGAAACTAGAGATAAGCGCATACAGTTGGGAAATGTGTTCATCTTTC
Organism: Cynopterus sphinx; assembly: GCA_030015415.1. Classification (NCBI taxonomy): domain Eukaryota; kingdom Metazoa; phylum Chordata; class Mammalia; order Chiroptera; family Pteropodidae; genus Cynopterus; species Cynopterus sphinx. The sequence continues at coordinate 58,778,611 of CM057390.1, forward strand.
TGGAAGAAGTTTCTTTAAATGTTTTCAAATTAGAATAAGCAAAGACAAAATAGTAACTACTTTAATATGTGACATTTAAGGGATATTAGATGGTTTTACCAAGTTAAATGCAAATAATTAATAAATGGTTACATTAGGCTTTATTTGGGAGCCGAAGAATAGATTTATTCTCTAATGCTAATTATTAATCAATTATTAACAATAAATGTTTATAGAATAAATAGTTAATTCATTATTAATGTCCCATGTGGACCGTCTTCAATGTATCATACACGTAACTGTTATGGTTGATAATTAATAGTGCTAAAAATCAGGTTGCCCTGTAAACATTTTTTATTCTAGAATCCACCACCCCTACTTTTTAAATGCTGATTTTCTGGCTGTATTCTTAAATCATAGAACAGAAAAGATTTTTTTTGCTGTATTTTGAAAGTTTCTTTTCCTGTCACAAGTTGAGACAGGAAGTGCTGAAGTCCATGGAAAAAATGGGGAAAAAAAACAAAAATAAATGTCTCTGAATTTCTGGAACATTTGCAAATATTTAGTTTATGCCAAGGTTTGATTATTGGGCAGACTATTTATGTGGACAAAACTTTTTAAAAATAGTTTCCTGAACATAAGAAAATAAATCTTATGAAATGAAAGCCATAAGTCTCTTTAGCTTATAATTTTGTTAATATTAGATCAATTAAAACCATTAATTATGAGTTCATATTTTTGATGAGATATTTTTATTGAAAAAAACAGAATAATAGTTTAAAAGTTAATAAAGCAGTCTGTAGAAGCAACCAGCTTAAAAATTAATGGTGAGTAGTGACAGTGACACCCAGATGTTTTAATATTTGGATATTATAATCCTCTTTACTTTAAAACCCTAGTTTTCATTTGTTTGTTTGTTTGTTTGTTTTACATCTGACATTACACTGTAGACATTCATAAGAGAAAGAGCAATATATTTTTTCCAGCTTTCTGTTTCTACCTAATGTTCTTCATTAAACTGATCTCTTGCTTCATTGTCAGAGGATGATTCTTGGACTCTGTCTTTATTATGGAAGCTGAACAGAGAAATGGAAAACTTAGATATAATTGTAGATGCAACCAGTAACTCCAATAGATATTCCATTTCTCACATTACATTTATTTTCAAATTAGGCCATTTTCTTAGCATGATATGAAAACTCAGATGAGTTTTCTATTATCTTTAGGAATAAAAGTTTTCTCTTTAAAACTTTTCTATAGCTTGTCTCATCTGGAAAATTATATAAATATATATATTTAGACATTTCCTAGTCAAGTTATCTTTGAAACATTAGGCAAACCAATATGACAGAGTGGCTTAAAGAAAGGATAAATTTATTCTAAAACTGTCTCTAAGTAGACTCCTAAGTGGAATTCGCACAGGGACAGAGAGGTCAAGGGAAGCAGAAGTGCTACTTGAAACAAGCAGTGACCCTTTGACGGTGGCTTGGGCACTTGTTGAGATCCAGACACACTGCAATCAGAAAACCAACATTAGCCCAGACAGGATGTATGAGTCAAGGATATCTAAAGGAGATGGAAAACGTGGCATCCAAGCATTTGCAGCTTTCCAGTTGCTGGGCTCCACTTGCGGTCCCTGCTGCTGGTTGGAGCATACTGGAAAGGAAACATAAACAGTTTAAATTGAGTGTCAGAGCTAACAGCTCTCATGTGACTTTCTGAAAAGATGAGAAATGGACCTATCAGAATCACTGCAAGTCTTAAGCCTTAAGGAGCAGAGAATAGAAGAGGAAATCCTGGCACAAGTGAATAGAGAGCTCAGAGATGCTGCCATATATGGGTGAGAGGCAAGACTTCAAGCAAAATTCCCGTGATCTCAAAACTTGTGCTACTCAGACAGCTGCACCAAATTCCATTCAATGTCAAAGTGGTACCTTAAGCTAGTTTATCTGGTTTGGCTTTGAAGTAGCAATAAAAACCAGGAAGCCTCCTGACCTGGGTCATTTCTAAAAAGAGTTGTTTTCTTTTGGCTTTACCCATTTTAAGAACAGCTACGCTTACAGACATGTCTGTGTGAAAAAGTGTAAGAAAGAGGACATTTACTAACACAGGAAATAGTCCAGATATCTTCCAAATTTATTATAGATTTGTGCTTTCAGCAGCAACAGTGTAAACAGTGGGCATATTAGAGTGAAGCAAACATTATTTTCATTCAAACACCATATGCCAGCATTAGAGAAATCTCACTGATTTTATTCTTTAGTGACCTTGTTTCATCTAAATGACATCTGAGATTAGAAGCATCATTTACATGGAAAGAGAGTGAACAGTGCATGCCATGTCCCATTTTGCGAGCAGATGTCTTTCAACTTTTTGGCAAGTAGCTTTGCTATCTGGGTACATCTTACTCTAATTAGTTCTCCTGGAAAACCTGCAGAGTTGAGAGTTATATTCTGTGGAAATTTCAAGAAAAGACATCACTTCTGAGATAGGTGAAAATCAGCTCTTGAAAGAATTATTCAACAGTAGTAGTTTTTGGAAAATGTAATAGCCATCACTTGTCTTTGTGGCTATCAACATTCTACTTTATATATTTTATATGGTTTTTTTTCCTGCAGTTTGTTTTAGTTCTCCTAAAAGTATCTTGACCAATCTACTACTCAATATAAATAGTGGGAAAAACAATAGATTGTATTAAAACCAAGTTAGTTTCTAAGTTTTTATTAGTTTTATGAAAAAAAATCACAGAGTAGTCAATTAACACAAATAAATTATTTTGTATTTAACTGAGAAATTCAGTGCCCCAAGATTCTTATAAAACTCTCCCACATAGTTAACTTCACCTGGACAAGGAGGTTCTACGCTGATGCAAATTGGACCTGTTTTGTTATCAATCCCATTTCATCTGGACTCTTATAAGATAATACAATGAAATGTGTGATGCTCTTTAAAGTAAAATTCTTTTTTAAAATAAGAATCTTTGTATGCTATAAATGAAGACAAGATTAGATTAGGACATTTCTAGTATCCTGCCAGTTGGCAGAGTATATTTGACTGGGCACTGTGAGATACCTCAACTCATGCAACCAAGTTGCTCCTGTTCTCTAAGAGAAGAGCTTATTGTTTTTTGGTTACTTGCCTTGTAAAATCATAATCAAAATAAAATTAATTAGTATTTGTTGCTTTCCATTTTGCATTCACCTCATTTGCAAGTATGAATACTCCCTTTTCTCTCTTTTTAATCATTATATTAACAGATTAAAGAATATAGACATCTTCCTGCAAAAATTCTTTTAGTATTTTCATCTAATATTTTCCTCCCAAAATTACACCAAATGGACATTGAAACAACCAGCATAGTGTTTTAAATTTCTTTTAGCTCAGGCTTCCCAAACTTTGATTTCCATTAAGTTGGTTCTAATTTCATTTTGGTTCTGAAGATGAGAGGCATTTACTATCTTTGTTGCTTTATACACAAGGTCTGTTGGACAGATAGATGAACGAGAAGCTTGAATGGTGACTCTCTGTTCATATAGAGAGGATGAAGAATCTCTGCTGCCCTAGGAATAAGATAGATTTTCCCTGCAGAAGGCATCCAACAGGAAAGTCTAATCAACAATTTATCTTCTGGGCTACTAACATTTGAACATCATTTTGAGTTAGCCTGACAGTGTCACTGAGCAACGAGAGTTTTCTTCCATGTATGTACTAGATTTATTTTTTGAAGTAAAGTAGAATTCATTGCAGAAGAGAGCACTGTGCAAGTCTAGAGTGAGTTAAGATTTTGGCAAAGAATGCATGAGAAACTTCCTTCATGGGTATTTCTGATCCCACTGGGGAGAATACCAAAAATGTACCTCAATCCGTTCTCACAAGAATTGAGACTTGAAATTCACACACCCACAAGGATTAGATAAGAGTCTACTAAGGGTCCAGTCCTTGTGGATGCTTCTCCAAGTCCTAAGAGCATTTCTATAGTTCAGAGGGTCTTGTCTTCTATCTATGCTGACATCTGGGCATTTTAACTCTTGTTTGCTCAATGAGAAGAGAAAACAGTGAGAGTGATAGAGTAAAAAATGATAAAAAGCACACCTTGTTTTGCACATTAAAAAGAAAGTTTAGGTGAAAATGTCATACAACAGATAAGATGACCTGGTTCTACTGCTTTCCTTTGTGAAGAGAATACATATAATCCCTTTTTGGAAGAGATTTGCTGCATGTAGATTCTAAATCCCTTTTCTTTTCTCCTGAGACTTTTCTCATGAATATTCTCTCTTTCCTTTTGCTTCATTGATTATGTAAAAAGCCCTCTCTAATCTCTTGATAAGTGAGTGCTTCATAAAAGCAGCCACATGCTTACATCATCTGGAAGACACAATTAAGTTCTAAATTGATCTAAGTAGATTTTTAAATAAAAAACTATTTAATTCAGATTTTTTCTTAAAGATATATTAAATTTATATGATGGTATATATTTCAGCTTCAGAACTATTTACTTAGAGAATCAATCCATGGCAGGTTAATCAAATGTAGATGAGGGAAAGACACATGTTTATTGAGCTGTATATCAGGCACAATGGCAGGTGCCAAAATAGTAAGAATATCTCAGCTTTAATTTACAATTACAAAGTACAAGGCCATGTTCTAAACACATTACTATACACTAAAAATCAGATAAAATTTGCTGGTATTATTTTATTTTACGCGTGAAGAAACAGAAAAGGGATTTTAAAAAATTTACCAGGTCATGCAATTACAACTGGCAGTATGGGATTAAGCCCTACATTCTGGCTCCAGAAATTATGCTCTTAACCATGACCGTGTGTGTGTGTGTGTGTGTGTGTGTGTGTTTCAAATAGTTTTACAAGTCTTTATTTGAAAGAAAACATTAACTTTTATTACTTTTAATTCAGTTATTTTGTGTACTGAGGGAATTAGTTATCTTTTGGTGTGTAAAAAAACTACATCAAGATGTAGAGGTCTAAAACAGTGAACATATATCTTTTCACATATTCTGTGAGTGCTTAGCTAGATTGCCTGCCCCAAGGTCTCTCTCCAGGTTGCAATTAAAGGATTGGCAGGGAGTGCAGTCTCATCTGAAAGCAGAGCTAGAGAAGGATCTCTTTCCCAGTTCACTCTCATGGTTGCTAGCAGTCGTGTTCCCCAAAGGTTGTCACACTGAGGGCTTCAGTTCCTTGCTAGCTGATGGCCAGGGGCCTCCTTTAGGTATGTGCCGTGTGGTCCTCTCCGTAGGTAACTCACAATATGTGAGCTAGCACAAGTATGGTATTTTACAACATATATGAAATGTTTGCTGTGTAATAAACAGTGCTACTAAAATGATTTTTTTATTCTATGCTTTTACTACTTTAAAGATGTTTTATATATTTTAAAGCTCATGTAACCAAATCAACTGCTCATTAAAGTAAATATGTTAGAAGCTGATATCCAATGGCAACATACATGTTTAGAAAGTCTCTTATTACTTTTTTTGAGTAGAACAGCCATGTAGTAGTTGTGTAATCAACTCTTGCCCACTAATTAAATTCACCAATACAATACAACCTAACTGAATCCAGTATATTTTAGAAAATGAAGAAATCATACTCTGTAAGAATGAACAATGTATATTTGCTTACGTATATATAGGTTAAATATGTAATGAAAAGGAAATATTTAATGTTGTTTGACATTCTTAAATATTCAAACATTGATAATCTGTTTTAAGTTTATTCATCCTGTACACTGAATAGCTTTTTAAATATATAGTGTGTGTGTTTGTGTTTTAGCACAGCATAGCTCGTTATAAAAATAATTTTTAGACTGTGTTAATGACCTGATTTTAGAAAAAGAGAAAGGGGAGGCTGTTGAAAAGTTTTGAGTTAAGGTGCCTTTGTACCCATTATACAAGTGGGAATGTCCAGTAGGTGGTATATAAAGGCACCTGCAGGTGTCTTAGCTGCAGATAAAAACTCTGAGACCTGCTAGCTTGTAGAGTAGGGAGTGGGCAGGAATGACTGCTCTCCCTTCTCTAGCCCATCACTACGAGCCACATTAATGACTTATTGTATTGTAAGCACAACTTTATTATAAATAACCAGAACTATTGAATTATTACAAAATTAATTTTCAATTCTATTCTAAAAAAATAAAATTAGGTAGTCGATGGTGCTCTTCGTCATTCTATATTCCCAAAATTTTCTCAAAGAGAAATAAAAACAAACATAATTAACTAATATCAGGAAAGGAATTAAAAAGTTATTCCAGAATTACCTCTAAAAATGTTAGAAGAAAGTTACTTCTCCTTTTGAATGAACAAAATAATTCACTTTATACAGAAAGTGGTGGGAGTATATATTTACAAGCTTACTTTGAAAATGAACTGATGTCTTACAAAGTTGAAAATGCACATGCTCAGTGATCCGGCGAGCTCCACTCATGGGGACATACATAGAAAAATGCTTGTAAGTGTGAGCCAGGAGACATGAACAAGAATGCTCCAAACAACATTGTTTATAAAAGTTCTAAACCGGAAACAACTTGAAGTCTATCAATAAGAGACTAGAAATATTATTATTGGCAGTAGTAGTGGTAGTGTTTCGTTGCAACGGCAAAAGTAAATCTCAAAGTGCAGTGAATGAAACAAGTTGCAGAGGAATACATTTGGCATAATAGCACATATAAATTCCTTTGTACATAGAAATTAAAGATATATTATTTAGAGATACGTATATGTAGTTTAAAAATAACAAAAATGTAAAAAGCCATGAACAAAAAAATTCAGAGTAGTGGTTACCCTATGTAGTGGAGGATGATGACTATAATTGTTGGCAGGCACACAAAGGATTCCCAGGCATTAGAAATGGTCCATTCCTTAAGCTGATGGTGGTTTCAGGGATATTTATTTATTATTCACCATGCATTATGTAAATCAGAAAATAGGCTCTTAATTTATCTCCTGTAATCCTACAAATATTACTTCTGAGATTACTGCCACAAATCTTCATTTTCATCTAGAAAACATGCTTTGAGAAGATAATAACTGGTTCAGGGTTTACCATTTATTGACAGAGTTTTATAACTCCAAAGTTCAAGGTATTTCTACTAAACATAGTCTCTCTAAATTTCTAGAAAATTTAGAAATTTGAAATTAGAGCGCAGGCAGAGGTGTTAATATTCAGATTTTTTAAGTTAAAAAAACTAAAAAAATTAGAAAAATTTCAGAATTTTTACAAGAAAGTTTTAGAACTAAAATGGAGCTCAATAGACATCTGGTCAATGGAAGCCCAAGGGAAGTCAGGTATCTTTCTCAAAGACAAACAGGGAAGAACCCACAATTTACATAAAAACACAAAGGAGACCAAAAACAAAACCTCTAGACTCTCAGTCTAGGACTTTTTAATATACCAAAATAGATTAAATGTGTTTTAATAATATTGTCTGCATTTTTTCTAAGAGTTTTGTCTGCCTGTGTGGGGGATCCATATCTATAACATTGAACAATTTTTTTTTTCTCCAGATAGTTCTAAAACAAAGTGAAATTTATAGAATAATATGGTCACACTAAAAGACCTAAAATATCCAATTTATCCCAGGTTTTAATACAATGGGTCTTTCATAATTTTCAAGAGGTATGTGGAAATCGTAACGAGTTATGCTGGCCTGTTAAAGAGGAATGTTTTTTCTTAGACAGATAAGGATCAGGTTAGTATTTGCAGTGCCAGAAATAAGATAAAATTTCACTTCAGAACTTGAGCTATGTTGATCTACCTATCCTCATTACATGTGACCATTTATAGCAGTCAGGGTCAGCAAACTGATCTGCTGCAATTACTTTCCTGCCGTTTTAAAAATGTGATCATTCCTAGGCAGTGTGCATGACATTCAACAGCACCTCAAATGAGCTGATCGCACTAACAGCAACACAAATGTACCTGCTGGCACAATGCTGTATATTTTTCAAAGGAAATAAGGCAATTAGAAGGCTTCTTTCATAAAATAAGGTATTTTCAGTAAATGGTATTTGACCTAAGGTGAAAACTCTATATTTAATTGGAGTATGGAAAGTCTTCATTTTTTCCCCCTTTGCCCTACTGATATTTATTTTTTCATAGAATTCATGGCAAAATGTTGTATTCCAAGCAGCAAAAACAGACTTTCCTCTGCCCTCTTACTTTTCTTGCTGTTAACTTGAATAATAATAATAATAATAATAATAATGGCAAGTTTTGAAAAGTGCCATGTTTAGTCCTTGGCTGACACTGACATTTGTTTTGGGATATAAAAAAATTGTATGATTATGAATATGCATGAACTTTAATGTTCATTTTGTTAAATCTCTTTCAATGAAGAAATTCTTTATAAGACAAAACTTACCGATATTCTTCAAATTACATAAGTTCAATTTCTCCAAATTCAAAATGTAAAACCGAATTTTTAGATAAAGGCTTTCATAGTAAGTCAGAATTTTGTCCTTGTATGTAATAAGATAGAAGTTATTGGATTGCATGCCATTCACAATCTTACTAAACAGATCTGAAACCTGAAGCCTAGGGCAGGTATGAACTTCTGGAAGACTTTGGCAAGGATAAACCACACCTGTTTCAGCTCTTAGTAAAATAAATCACAGTTGTAGAAAGAACCGACCCTTAGCAGTAAGAGAATATCCTTCACTGTACTTTCAGCTTTTCAAAGTAAAAATCAAAACACCAGCTCTTCTTTGCATGTATTCAGTCATACATAAATTTTTCTGTTTTTATGAAAGTTATTTCTTAAATATGACGCATGGTTATACTATTCCACATTTCTTATTGTCTAACCAGTATCAATTAAAAACCTTTAAAATATATCGATAATATTTAAATTGCTTAGATATCTTGAGACCAAACGTAAAGAGCTATATTGTCATTTGAAATCCAGACTTGACTAATATGGAAATCTCACTCAACTTTTCATTGTTCATGATGAGAAATTGGAGAATGCAACAACAGAATGAGAAATAGGTGGGTATTTAATTGTATCGTATTTCATAGTGATCACCAGAGGAGTAATACAGCTTATTTTCCCTTTGACATTATTAATAGTAATACTAAAAATTGATAATTCCAAATTTCATCTGATTTGTAAAATTTGATTAGATCATCGTTTTTACCTGGTAACACAACTAGGTTTAGAATTTTATGCTCTGAGATTTTATTGTATATTTATTGTTTATTTATAATATAACTACTAACTTCAATTCCAAGTGTATTTTAGGAATGTTTTTAAACCTAATTTTTCATTTTTTTAAGATTAAACTTTATTAAAATAAATTATAAACCCACTTAACCAGGCATAGCCTAACTGCCACATATCTCAGCAAATTGAAAGTAAATAAATGAGTTTAGGGGCCACTACTAACTGCTTCTTGTTGCATCCTCAGTCTTGCCCTTGGATATGTAACATCCTAATAAATAATAGATTGTAAGCACCTATGTCAATTCCAGACATTAAATAATGGTAAAATTTTATTAAAAAATTTTTTCAGATAAATATAAATAAACAGTTACAATATTTTCTCCTGGAAGTGAAATAAAACATCTTGGAGTGCATGGTTCACATTTTAAAGATAATCAGAGCAGAAAAGTAAATTGAGAGGAGCAATGCCCAAGGTAAGAAATCAAATTGAAAGCTGCTGTCTTGCTGCAAAAGATCTGATGTTAAGTACTTGAATGATAACAGAGGAATGAAGAGAAATGGAGAGATTTTCAAGATAAAATTGGCTGGGAAAATCTGATATCTTTTATGAAATCTAATCCTTAGAGGAGTTCTAGATTCGGTTTCTTTCTCTTCATGATTTCATTACTTCTAGCAGGTGATCAAAACACATACTTTGCAAAAGTGCTGTGCCTGAACTAACTGTAACAAAATTGCTGGAAATGATGTAAATGCAGGTCTCTGTGTCCTAATTTAGTTTTACTAATATAGAAACTTTTAGGATATTGTACAAGGAACTCAATTTTAAAACATCCCAGGCAATCCTAATGCAGTTTGAATCACTGATCTAAATAAAACTTGGAGTAAATTATTGTAGAACCAATGTGGCCTCAGAGTATTGGAGAGTCAACCATCTATCATATGACTTCTAGAATAAGATTGCTTGATTAAGTTATTAATGAGTTGTTTTGCCTACGGTTTCTGTTATCTTAAAGTTTTATTCAAACTAAAGAACTTGGGGGAAGATTTGCCTTTCAGTAGCCAAGTAACTTACCAAAAAAGAGGCAAAGTCTTGAGGGTTAACTGCTATTTATTATTATTATTATTAATTATTATTAATTTAATAATGCAAGTTACTGCATAGATTTTGCTTAAGCCATGGTTACCTTACTAACCACTTGTATTTGTGTAGTTAATGAAAATGAAATACTAACAAGATTGTTTACAGAACATGTCCAATGCAGCTACAAATCTGTATATTATAATAACAATGTGATTGTTCAGAAAGATTTACCTACTTTTATTTCTAATAAAGGACCCTCCTTTGGTTTGAGATTTCTAAAATAACCCAATGCTAAAACACGCCCAAGATTTAAAAATGCAATAAAAATGAAGTAAAAACTTTGACTTTCCTTGGCACACTTAAACTTTATAAAGACAAACTTCAGTAATAAAATTTATTTTCACTGGCGTTGGTTTACTTCATATTTAGAGAGTTTGAGATAGTAAATCCTGTGTACAATGGTGTGGATTTTTGAAGAAAGTGAAAAAAAAAAAAAAAACACTTATATTCACTTGAAAGTGTCAGAGTGCAGTTCACTTGATTTTCTCTGGAGAATATTTTGAATTGTTTTGGAATTAATCACGAACTATTTAGTTGCAAATGTTCAAAACACAAGCCCACTGGAAGTCTTTTGAAAATTCAAGGCTAAATCTCCAAAGCCTTTAGCTCAATTTTGCTCAGAGAATAATATCTGAAAACACAAATACCATTTTCTCAGGTTGGCCTCAGCCCATTCTTGATGGGATTAAAGGAGTTGGCAAAAGCAGGGACTTTGAAGTAATTGCAGCCTAGGTTTGACACTTTCAGTACCACTTACTGCCCATGAAATTTTGTCAAGTTAACTTTCTGTGTCTTAGTATCACAACTTCAAAGATGGCTATTGTGACTATTATATTTTTATTATTTTTTTAATCATAATCATTTATATATTAAACCTAACACAAAGAATTGTCAAATGTTGTGCAAATGGTCCATGAAGGAGAAAGGGGTAGTAAAGAATTGTAGAAGCTTGAGATAGCGGAATTTCACTTCCAGAAATCTCTCTTTAGATTTTTTGGGGCAGACTGCTCAGGGGTCAGCACTAGGAGACAGAATGTGTTATTTGTCTTGAGGATAAGAGGGAGGATGAGACAAGGAAAGGGGAGGAATTAGAAAATGAACATGAAGATACAAGTTACTCTCGGGTATTTTGAGGCAAGTTTTTTAGGTAGGGCAGTCAAATTCTGTCACTGACTGGTTTAATACAGACCACGTCGTTCCTGAGACTCTAAGTACTGACCCAGTCCTACAAAATGCTAGTATAGACCTCCAAAATAACACTTTAATAGTATCTAGTAATATCTAGATATCGCAATCACTTATACTCATTAATATCTTGTCTTTTAAAACAGTACAACACAAGCTGTTTTCTATGTCATGCTTAGAAATACATATAGTCTGCATTTTTCATTACTCGGTCATTCTTCAATATGTTGTTTGGTATACATTCTGAATTTACCAAAAATTGTTCTTCTTTTTAATTAAAAATACTTACAAAAGTACACAAATCATAAGTTCTTAGCCTGATGAAAAATTATAAAATAAACACACCGACATAGCCTGCACTTAGATTAAGAAATAGGACATCACCAGCACCACAGAAACCACTCTCATGACCCCTCTTAACCACTAATGTCTATTTGTTCTCCAAAGATAATCACCATCATAACATCTCATACCATATCTTAGTTTTGAAATTTACATAATTTAAGCCTGACAGGGTGAAAATAATGGAGGTGGGCTGCTTAAATACCCCTCCAGTCAGAACACCTTGCCAGATGCTGGACTGTGGTTAGCTGACAGCCTCTAGTTGTGAGCTTCTGCCTCAGCTTTTGAACCAAGGCCACACTATTTTTGGTAATCCCCAGTCAATGACTAACTCAGGTGGTAGTAACTTAAGGACATACGCATTTTAGAGCAGCCACAGGCAATTACTAAACAAGCTAGTGGCCAAAGGGCCTGGTCACTTCTACCCAAAGAGGATTGCTCTAATTGTCAGTCTGCTCCAGAATTCCCTCACTGGGCTAAAAGAAGGGATCAGATTTGCACCATTTTCTGACAACTCCTTTGCTCAATTCTGCTTCCCCTTTTTTCCTTTCCTGGCTATTGCCCCACTCCCTAACTTTTTTTCTGTGTCACAGAATCTGTTTTTGGTCTTTCTAATTCTATTCAGTATTGTATTAGTGATTTTTACACACTTACTTTTGGACATTTGGGTTGTTTTCACTTTGGACTATTGTGAGTGAGTAAAGCTGCTATGAACATAGGTGCAAGATTTTCATGGACATGTTTTCAATTCTTTGGACAAGTTTGTATTTCTGAACGGAATTGTTGGGTCTAACAGTTTTCTAATAAACAACAAAAGAGAGCTCCAGTTGCTTCATGACTTTACCAAATTGTCAATGTTTTTATTTTTTCTAGAATGTATGAAGAAATATCTTATGGTGATTTTGCTCCATATTTTCCTAATGACCAATCATTGTTTGGCACCTTTTGATACACTTATTTTCTACTTTTCAATCTTTTTTCATGTATTTTGTCCATTTTTATTATATTGTTTGGTTTTTATTTTTAATTTGAAAAAGTTATATATTTGTGTAACAAGTCTTTTGTCAAATACATGTATTGTGAATATTTCACCAGTCCATCTTGCTCGTTATTTTCTAATGATACTTTTTAATGGGTCGAAGTTTAAATTTTGATGAAATTTAATTTATCAATTTTTTATTTTATTGATAGTGTTTTTGTGTGTTCTAAGAAATCCATGTCAGCCCAGGATCATGAAGATATTCTCCTAGGTTTTTTTCTAGGAGTTTTATAGCTTAAACTCTTATGTTTAGGCATATTATCTATCTCAAATTAATATTTGTATGTGAAATAAGATATTTTTGTCAAGACATTTTTTTAATTGTGGTTTTCTGAACTTTTTTTTAAAGTATTGAATAAAATTGTACCTAATTTTATGGAAGGGGTAAAATTGACCTGAAAGGTGGAGAGAACATTCAGTGGATTAATTCTTATTAATATTCATATGTCTTTAAAGAAAGAGACCCACACAAATAAATATACCTTCACATTCACTCACATATATGCATATTGAAAAAGAACAAACAATTAGGCACAAGACAAAATGTAGTCTGACCTCAAGTTGACTGAAGAAATGAGTACAATGTTAAAAACCAAAGAGAACATGGAAAAGGCAAGAAAGGAAAGTAGCATATTATGCTAGCTCCATCAGGGATTCAAATAACTGAGAGAAGAAACAGAGAAAAAGAACATTGGATGATATTGTCTTTAACATAAAATATTGAGTTGCAGGATCTTATTTATTTTCAAGCTAAAAATATAGTATTAGACTTCCAAGTGAGTAACATATTCCCAATTTGGGGCTCAGAGATACACAGCTATCTAAAAGGGGAGAAGTCACTTTCATTTAAAAATTAATATAAAATTAAGGCCTATTCATTTTGGAATTGTGCTTTTAGAAATTCCTAACTTTTTACGTAAAAATAGTTTATTTTTAGATGAGAACATTAAAAAAAGTCTTAAGGTCTATATTCTCAGCTTTCTACTTAAGAATTCCGCTTTAGAGTTAAAAGAAAATTATTTTTCCTGCCTTTGATGGAAAACGTACTATTGATTTGTCATACATAGACAAAGAACATTAGATCAAAATAATAGGGAGCAGATACCTCTGGACAACTGCTATTTTAAACCTGATGTATTCTGTCTTGGATGAGAGATAGAGAGGAAAAGAGAAATCAAGTAAATACTTGTGTGAAGTATTTCCCCAATTAATCATGGTTGCTGAAAATTCTATATATTTAGAGTAACCTTTTAAATTAACATAATGATTGATAATTTTGAAGCAAGTATTTGCAAAATTAGTTTTTACATTTTGTAGACATAGAATGAAAATATTTCAAATTTTCAAATTATACATACATTTCCTCCCCAAAATGGAAAAAGAATATCATATGATTATACTATATGCAAATTTACATTATCTTTATGCATCTTAGAAATCCAATCAATAAATCAATTATTTTTGATGGCATATTCTCCATCAGTTTAAGTAAAGATACAATGTAATGGTAATATTGTTATACAGCAGTGTTGCATGTAGGTCCCTGGGTTCAAATTTTTTCCTTTCCTTTCCTTTCTTTCGCTTCCCTTCCTTTCTTTTTATTTCCTTTTCTCCCTTTTCTATCTTCTTTTCTTTCTTTGTATCTATAGCAAAGCTAGGGGGGTGAAAAAACAAGTTAAAAATTAAAGCTTCAAGGTAATCGGGCTACCTCATTAGTCTTTGCTATTTAATTTAATTCCCTTCAAAGTAAGTTGCTTCTATGCAGCTCTAATTTTCAGGGACCAAAAAGGAAGTGTTAAAATATAATTTTGGAGATAGAACAATGAAGTCTATTAAAACAACTTTTTAAAATTCGTTGAATGAAAGCAACTTTATAATTTTCTACATGTAGGAAAATTATTTTGTAATTTGTTATATTTTTCTTCAGCTTTTTTCAGATCAAATTAAAGAAAAACACAAATTCTGTTTTAAAACTATAAAATTATAGTCTGAGAAAGAAAAGCCATCAGAGCAAAAAAGATATAGTGGTTTAGGTGCAAGGAATTAGCAGGTCAAATATGCTGAAGTGGAATAATTAGTGTAAGCTGGTAATAAAAGGCTGCTAAGGACTAAAAGGGGAAAGAATAGTAGGCTGGTTCTTTGGCGGGTGACCTCTGCAGCCACTCTGTGCAGCAAAGAAAGGAAGAGCTTACAACAGAGCTGTAAGTTACCCATCTGAAGAAAAATGTTCATGTAAACCTGAAACTTTCTGAGTTATAGATATAAAGTTAAATGTTTTGTAAAAATCAAGTTTCAGTTAAATATTGTATAAAAACTTTTGACATTCATCACCAAGTTTATTTAGGCAAAATACATACCTTAAGATTTATTTTCTAGTTTATATATTTACTTAATTTGAATGCAATATCATTACTACTTATCATATTGCTTTAGAAAATATTAAGCATAGATAGAATGATACTCTCTCAATTATTTATACTTATATTAAGCCTAACTGATCAGCAGGGTATGTTGACTCAGATTCCATTCATCTTCAGTTGCTCAATGGGCAGGAATAGAGTTTAGAGAAAAAAGGACCATACTTGCAGATATAAGCTTGTTTAATGTTGGCATGCTTAAGAGGAATTTGTGACATATTTGGAGAAGTTAATGGAAAAAAGCTTAACATACTTATGATACAAGCAAAATAATTTACTATTAGTTCCATTTATTTAATCAAACTAATATTTACTGAGTGCATTTAATGTACCAAAATGTGGTCGAGACATTAATGAGAAAACAATGAATGAAGGAACAACAGCCTCTGCCCTCAGGAAGCTCCCTTTTAACATACTAATCAATGGATTTAGACTGAATTCTGAACTCCAGTGAAGAGGGAGATCAGGTAGAACTACAGGAGCTAGGTGAGGTTTTGGAAGAGAAAAGAGACTGCATTAAAGAAGGAACACCAGAAAGAAGAATGAGTGAGATGATCAAGAAATTGTGCAGGTTGGATTTGAATGAGCAAGAGAGTGTATAGGAAAAGGAAGTGCCTTTCATATAGCAGATTGTGAAGTGCCTGGGAAATCTAGGAAGTAGCTACAATACCAATGCAGAATAAAGTATAGTGGAATTTTGGATTAATTTTATGAGATTATAAAATCCTAGCATGAATCTCATTTTAAATAACTGTTTAGACCATTAATAGCATTGAATATAACAGTAATACTAAATATTGATATATTTTAAATATAGTAAAGAGTCATATTCCAAACATTAAGTAAACAATTACATTTATTTAACATTAAGCTTAAATTATCATCTTAATACAAATTAGCAAATAATATCAACAATTTTATCTCACACAAAAATTAAAAGTAGACATTATATAAAATGAGGATAATTTCAATAAGCATAAAAATGCTATTTTATTAAATAGTATTTGTCTTCAATAAACAAAGCATATCAGAAATGTTATGGTTGAGTTTTATGTAAATTTCTCTAGCTTAGGAAAGTATTTTAAAAAGTGCTTTTTGACCTTATAGTAGTCAGAGGAATAAAGAGATATAGTTAGTTACAAGGCAAATCCAAGTAGTTTACTTTGACTTTGTATGCTTCAAATAATTTCCTCTTTTTTTGACAACTTGGAGGAGATATTTTATGAATAAACTATCTCTGCTTGCTATCCTTTTATTGAATAAAAAACTTAGATTTTTGTCCTTAATAAAAGTATTACTAGTTCTTTTCATCTTTAGATGAATAATGCATAAAAGCAGTCTCAGACACAATATATTAGTTTCAAAATTGTCATTATTTTATTTCTCTTATTTGAAAAATCTTCAAAAAAATAAGAATTATTTTTGTAATAATAAATACTTTGCTTTATCAACTGTCATTTTCTTCTTAAAATTTGGTTATAGAAACATGCTTTCTAAGTTAGTTCAATTTTGCTCAATTCCAAATTTTAAGACAGTTAACTCTGGAATATGTCTCAAGATAAAAATGTTCATTTTTTTTGATTGCCACATTTTATGTATTTAAGCTTAAAATAGTAAATAGGAGACCAAAAATTACAAATGTAATTATTACCAGTTTTGCTGAGGTTTTGGAATTTAGTGTTATAGGAAATGAAGTGTAATTGAATAAATATCATTAGAAAAATAATAAAACACTTTTAGGAGTGTTTGAACATGACTAGTTCTGTAGTAACATGCAAGATGAACTGGAGAGAAGAAACACCAATCAGAAAACAAATCTGATTGTGTACATGGGAGGAAATCTACGAAATACATGTGCTTCAAACAGCTTAGTTGACATGGGTGATAGTGAAGGCTGCTTAAAATTCCTTTGGTAAATATGTATGTACAACAAACCTCTGATCTCTAATTTTGCGAAAGATTGTGAGATTAAATTTAAATGTAAAACTCAGGTCAAAGGTTACTTTTTTGTATATTGTGGTTATTATGTTTTTTTGTATTCAGTCTTTTAGTTGTCTATTAATTATAAATGTAAATGAGGATGATATATATGAAATATATTTAATATAGGTAGTTGATACTTTTCATTCTTAAGGTGCTATATAATTCACATAGTGCTTCTATTCAGCAGTTTCACTTACCGCATGACAGATACTGTGATAAAATGCTGGTTATGTGAGAGATAATGAGATGATTGATCTTGGCTTAATCAAGAGATATAGATAAATTCAAATAAACAATTGAATATTTGTATAATCAAAAATTGTGGTAAGGTTGATAAAGAAAATAAAATAATAGAGTCTTACAAAAGAGAATGATCAGAAAAAATTTCCTAGGGAGCGATTATTGAGCTGAAATTGGAAGATTGAATAGGATTTAGCAAGTTTAGGAGTTGGGGAAGGGCAGTGATGGGGAAAGACTTATTTAACATACCAGAAGGTTTCAAGAGTCTGGCCTGCTAGTTATTTGAGCTGAAAGAAAAGCAGCCTGCCCGGAACATGAGGAGTGAAAGGGATCAAGTAAAAGTTGAAGAGATGGGCCAGAACAGATCATGTAGATTCCTTAGGCTGTAGTAAAAAATCTAGGATTTATTAGAAACTATTAAAATGTTTTAATAGAGGTGTAATATAATCTAGTTTGTAATTTCCTTTGCTATGAAAAGAATGGATTGGAGGATCAAAAGATTAGAAGTGGTAAGGCAAATGAGTAAATTGTGCTGGCTTATGAAACATTTGAAAAAAACTTTAATAAAATTGCTGCACATTGTTTTTAAATAAAAATTGTTAGGGATTGAATTATGCTTAAAATAATTTCATATTATTTATTTTTTATGGGCATCAAAACATTTAAAGTAATGCTATCAATCCAATGTTAATAATTTAAAAAATCGAAGATCTTATTTTTATGTCTGAAGAATCTTATGAGTGAGCAAAATAGTTTTTGTGTCATTCCTTTGTATTGTCAAAGCAAATATCCTGTACACATTTCTCATGTTCATAACTAACTATTAAAATATTATATTGCTGAGTAAATTGATCTTCAGTGTGTAAATTGAATGTCTTGTGATAGAATTTACTCAGGTGTGAGACACATTAATTATAATATTTGGTAAATTTCAAATATAAGAATTAAAGATGAAATTTCAGGGCTTATATCTGTGAATTGTGGGGTTGGGTTTTTGAATCGGCCTCTTATGTTTTCTTAGTTTTGTCTGGAAAACACAGAACACCTGGAAAAGCTGGAAATACCACATTATGTTAATTGATACAGGAAACTCAATATGCAGCCCCAAATTTACTTTCAGGATTTCTATTATTTAGATAGTTTATATAAACATATTAAGCAAGACATGGCCTCTAGTAGTGGTCTTCAAACTTTGTTTTTGCTTGGGCATTTTGAAAATATGTATATTCCTCTACACACTGTTAGGTTGACCCCTAAATTTATTAATATTTTTTAGAAATACAAAGATATGAAATCTGCCATATTATAAATATTGAAATTTTAATATGAATCTATTAAAACTCTTTATAAGTGTATCCCATGGAATCTAAAAATCATAATGGTTTGTTACCAACATTTATTTTAAAAATACATGGAAAGCTCTTTTTCAACAGCTAAAAAAATTCTTTGTTTTTTGAAGTCATATTTACTTTCTACTTCCTTAATGACTTTTGTTTTCATGTAATATATATCTGCATGGTTAAAAATTTGTTCTTAATCATCTTTTTGTAGTTTTATACAACAAAAATATATATTTTTAAATTTTAGAATAATTTATGATAAGATTAAAACTGTCATGATCGAATTAGAATTAGTAGTAGTACACTTTGTTTTGATTTTTATTAAAAAATTAAAGCAATATTATTGAAAATATATCTCTAAATGAAGTTTATAGAAGAGGTTTCATAGTTCTTTGATTAAAGGAGACTTTGCTAATAATGAACTATTAAAAAAGAAATTAAAAAACAGTCTCATTTATAATTATATCAAAATGATAAAATACCAAAGCTTATATTTAACCAAGGAGGTGAAAGATCTGTATATTGAAAACTATAAGACATTAAAGTAAGAAATTGAAGAAGACACAAATAATGGAAAGCTATTGTGTGCTCATTGATTAGAATTAATATTGTTAAAATATCCTTATTTCTCAAAGCAATATACAGATTCAGTGTAATCTTTATCAAAATTCCAATGGCATTGTACACAGAAGTAAAACAAACAATCCTAAAATTTGTATGAAGTTGTAGAAGACCCTAAATAGTCAAAACAATATTGAGAAAGAAGAATGAAGCTGGAGATATCACACTATGATTTTAAACTATATCATAAAGTAATAGTAATTAAAACAATATGCTAATGACAAAAAAACACAAAGATTAATGGAATAGAACAGGGATCCTAGGACTAAAACCATATCTATATAGTAAATTAATATACTACAAAGAAACCAAGAATATAAAATGGAAAAAGGACAGTTTCTTCAATAAATGGTGTTGAGAAAATTGGATAGGCACAAGCAAAAGGATGAAACTGAACCATTATCTTCCATCATACGCAAAACCTAACCCAAAATGGATTCATGACTTGAACATAAGACCTGAAACCATAAAACTCCTGGAAGAAAACATGGGCTATCAGCTACCTGACATAGGTCTTGGCAATGATTTTTAATCTGGCACCAAAAGCAGAAGTGACAGAAGCAAAATAAACAAGCGGGATACATAAAACGAAAAAGTAGGTACACAGTAAAGGAAACCATCAACAAAATGAAAAGAAAACCTCCTGAGTGGAAAAAAAATGCAAATCATATATACAATAAGGGGCTAATATCCAAAATACAGAAAGAATTCAAATACTCAAGCTCTAAAATATAATTCAATTCAATTTCTGCAAATGAGCAGAAAATCCGAATGAATAGGTATTTTTCCAAAGACGACATACAGATGGCCAACAGATACAAGAAAAAATGTTTAACATCATTAGTTATCAGGGAAATGTAAATCAAAATAAGATATGACTTTGCACCTGTTAAAATGGCAATTAATTATCAAAAAGATAAGAAATAACAAGTGTTGGCAAAGATATGGAGAAAAGTGAACCCTTGTGCACTATTGGTGAAAATGTAAATTGAATGCAACCACTGTGGAAAACAGGTTCTTCAAAAAATTTAAAAGTAGAACTACAGTATGATCCAGCAATCTCACTTCTGATATCAGAAGAAAATAAAAATACTAACTCAAAAAATATATATACACTCCTATGCTCACGGCAGCATTATTTATAATAACCAAGATATGGAAACAATCTAAGTCACCACAGATGGATGAATGAAGAAAATGTAGCATATGTCTACACAATAGAATGTTATTCAGCCATAAAAAAAGAATGAAATTCTCACATTTGTGACAACATAGATAGACCGTGAAGCCACTAAGCTAAGTGGGATAAGTCAGACAGAGAAAGCCTGTGGTCTCTCATATATGTGAAATCTAAAATAAAAATGCAAAACCACTATGATCATGGATATGGAGAATGCACTGGTGGTTTCCATAGGTGGGGAATGAGAGGTGAGAGAAGTAGGCAACTGTTTTCTGTATGTTTGTTTTAATTTAAATGATTTTTTTAAAGAGACTTTTCTCACACCAGTATTTCAGGTTTTCTATTCATTGATGAATTAGCGGTTTTTCAACCTTTTGGGATGTTCCATATTGATACATCAGATCTCAAACAGATCAGTTTTAGAAAAGTGTGCCGAGGCAGTTTAGGTGCTCTAAAATTGACTCCTCAGACCTACCCTTCCCCTTGGGAGGTCCCTTGCCTACAGAATTTTGTACTCTCTAGCTACTAACTATTTAATTTTCACATTTCCTCTTTTCCTTGTGGCTGTCAGACAAAGTGAAGTGATTTTTAAAACTGCAATATTTATAATGTCAGAGAAAAAAAATACTATTTTAAAATACCGTGATTTCAATTTAACACTTCTGGTTCATATTTTAAGGTTTAAAATGGGTTTGTATTTTGATTTTATATGGAAGTAGAAACATATTTTGCTTCAGTGGAAAATATGAACATTATTAAGCTGCCTATAATTTTACATGCAGAATTATTTTGCTATTATTTAATTATGAATGTTGGAATTTTTCATACAGTATAAAGACATGTAGCTGTGGCTTTGGTTCTCGGTTTTCTGTACAATATTTTTATTCTCCATCTTATTTTACTTGCCCATATCTCCCCTTAATACTCCATCTCTGTTTTCTCATTGATAGAACAATAATAATGTCTACTTGCCTTGCACTGTGATTTTTAAGTCCCTAAAACACTTCAGTGTCTTGGCAAGAGATTATATTTAAATATAACTTGTTTTTTTTCAGCATGTGACTTTCCAGAATTCAACTTGGTCAATATGCTTCTTGAATCTACGCAGATTTCCAATATGTTTGTTGAAATGTTAATGAAAATTTGCACAGTGAATACTACTTAGAGGGGAGGTATGTTGAAAGCCTACTGGCTTTTATATGTGTTTTGGTATAGAAACAATTAATGGTTATAAAATTAATGTTTAGAAGATAAAATATAGAAAGTTAAATTTCAACTAATTTAGTGTACTATGAATTTAATTTTAAAATGTTTTCCTCTTTTTGTATGATTTTTACTTTATCTTATTCTTCTCAATACTTTAACATAAAAGTCTATTAGTAAGCAGAAAGTAAAATAGATAAAAGTTTCTTTACTTATCTGGCAGTCATTTTTACTTCTTCTTGGGCTTATTACTATACTGTAATGTAGAATGACAGGCTTTGTCAATACAACATGATTTTTTTTTAAAGACCAACTGTATTTACTAAGCATGTGGGCATTCTTGCATATGGTAGTTTTTTGAAATTGCAAGTTAACTTTTATTTTAGGGCACGTACAGATGATTGTACATTTATGTACAGAAAAAAAAATGATTATTTCTCATAGAACTCCTACTTAAAGAGAAAAAAGATAACCACAAAGGTAGAAGTCAATAATAACACTGCATTATTCTCAGGACAGTGTGCCAGTATGTCGTTTACAATGCAATCAAGTTATGTGGTCCTAACTTTAATTAACAGTTTTTTCTCTACATAAATACAATGAAAATGGAATCAAGTTAACAACATTAAACTCAAACAAGAAAAAGAGAGAAATAGCCTGGTAACAAGCAGCTATAAGACAATATGGAAAAATTTCTACTGAGGGATTTCTGGGCATTAAAACAATTGCACAAATAAATACACAGGTACAAGGAATCAGATTAGCAGTAATAAAAGAAGACAAGCTATACATATTTCATTATGAACTATTCAACAATAGCTTTATTTTATCATTTTAACCAACAGATGAATTTTATTTCCATTTCTACTGAGAAGGATAAATGTTTATTCCAATAAGGAAAGATTTTCACTTTTGCTGTAATTTTAGCTCTGATCACTGCCAATGGCACCATAAACCTGCCATGACAATTCCAGATATAATACATTTAATAGCATACCCTCTTGTTTTCCCACTAAAAAAGAAGCCACTAGAGCTAATCATAGAAACACATCATGATAATCTTTGAGGTTTCTGAAATAGAGATGAATGGATTGCAAATATGGTTTATTTGTGACAATTCAGGTTACACCTATTGTCCAGACATAACAAGTAATAGCTTCTTCTTTCACACTCAGAGGTATCCTAATTTGGACAATGATATAACTACCTAGATGTAGGTGAGAACAATACCTGGCTCAATAAAATTCAAAATATTTACAAATAATTCTTTCAGAGATTATAGAATATAAGAATTAGTTGAACAATAAAAAAATAAGTAGTATTTTCTAATTTAATAACATGGCCTCTCAAGTTACTTTCAATAATAAGTTTTGATTTATTTTCATAAGCGTATAAAGCCTAAAAAGTTGTTTATCTCAGATCATAAAACTAACCACCGCAAATTATAAAATGATTGTTACATGTAAACTCAAAAATTTCCTATTTTTTATATTCATGACAGCTGTACCTTAGAAACTCATTTTGCTTTTATTTCTATGATAGCTTTTCAAAGGTGTGTAGATTTACATTTTCTTGTCATCTAAACAGTTCCAAGCTCAGAAGTGATAAACATGTTCTGTTAAAAGAATTTTTTGAGGAATTTTCATTATTTATATTTTAAATCCACAATTTTTCTCCTAGAATATTGCTTAATTTGTTGTATACTTACGGAGTATGAATTATAAAGGTTTTATTTACCAATTTATAATTAACACATAAACAGTGTATGACACAGAGATGCCCACAAACTGGTATTCAAATGAAGATTATAGAAAATTATTATAAATATATTCCCATTAACCCTGGGTTAGATTTTATATATACATATAAAAGCCCTTAGGGACATAAAACTTCTATCCTTCTAGTAGAGCACTTTGAGCAAATCCACAGGCTCTGGGTAATGTCAGCCTGGTTTAGAATCCTGGCTCTCTCACTTCCTAGAGGTGTAGCTTATGGCAAATTAGCCTCTCTAAACTGTTGTTTTCTTATCTTTAAACCAGAGTACCTGAAAGAATTATGTAATGAAATTCACGTTAAAACCTCAGCATTGTGTTGGGCACATTGCAAATTTACAATGGTGCCTGTCTTGTTATAAACCTTTATCCTCAGATTTGGTTCTAGCGGAAATATCTCACATCCTCACTAAGAAATGACAAACTTGTTTTTGGTGTTTGTCCCTCTTCCTAAGGGGTGAGCAAAGTGTCAAGAGCTTTTAAAAGTAGATTTGCCATATTTAGCAATAAAAATTAAAAACACTAAGTTAAATTTGAATTTCAGATAAATAATTATTTTGGTATAAGTATGTTCTATATTTTTATCTGATACCATATCTTAAATGTTACTCATACATGCCATAGGATTCTTTAGTTGTGTTCTCTATGAAGACTTGGGTAAATGATGGATTAGGATAGGACAACTAAAATTAGAACAAAGTTTATTTGTTTATTTAATCCCATGTAGTATAAGAGTATAAGTGGTGTTTTATTTATTAATATATTATGACTATAAATATAAATTGATTTGAAATAGCTAATATGTTATAAAATAGACAGTGTATACTATTACTAAGAAAAATTGGGGAAAAAATAAAAAAAAAATAAAGGTTGTTTTAACATGGCCAAAAAATAAACTTAGAATTATGATATAAGATCTAACTGCATTTATGATCAAGCCTTAAAAATGTTCTTCAGAATTAAGGGAGAGATAAAGACTTTCCTAAATAAACAAAACCTGAGGGAGTTCAACACTAGAGCTACTTTACAAGAAATGTTAAAGACAGTTCTTCAAATTGAAATGAAAAAAAATTATAAACAGCAACATGAAGGCATGTGAAAGTGTAAGGCTCAGTGTCAATGTAGACATATAGAAAAACATAAAATAATATACAATTGAAGTTATCAACTTAAAACAGATTTTTATGTTTTTTTTAATATAGGCCTCATGATAACCACAAAGAAAACATGTATAGAAGATACATAAATAAAAATGAGAAAGAGATCAAAGCATGTCACTATAAATAATTAATAAAACAGAGCAAGACAGCAAGAGAAAGAGGGACAAAAGAACTACAAGATTGACAGGAAACAAGAAAATGGTATTAATAAGTCCTTTATATCTATATCAAAAACTACTTTATGTGTAAAGGAATTAAACTCCCCAATAAAAAAGACATAGGTTGGCTGAATGGATTTTAAAGAATCTTACATAGCATCTATAAGAAAATCACTTTAGATTTAAGGACACACATTGACTAAGAGTGAAAGAATCAGAAAATATATTCCATAGTAACCAAAAGAGAGCAGAGGTGGCAAACAAAATAAACTTTAAATCAAAAATAGTCAGAAGGGACAAAGAAAGACATTAACTAATAGTAAAAGTGTCATATCACTAGGAAGATATGGTAATTATAAATAGGTATGCACTAACATTAGAGCAACAAATTCTGTAAAACAACAATGATGCAATTGAAAAAAGAAAGACAGCAACATATTAATAATAGGAGACATCAATACTTCATCTTCAATAATGGATAGGGCATCCAGACAGATGATCAATATAGAAACGGGGGACTTAAACAATAACAGGCATAAAAAAAACATTCTACCCAAAGGTAGCAGAGTACAATGTTAGGTCACAAAACAAGTCCTAATAAACTTAAGAAGATTAAAATCACACTGAGTATCTTTTCTGACCACAATGAAATAGAACTAAAAAGAATAGCAGAAGGAAAACTGGAAAAATCCACAACTATGTAGAAATTAAACACCCCACTCTCGAAAAATTAATCAGTCAAAGAAGAAATCTAAGAAAATTAAAAAATATCTTAGGACAAATGAAAATAAAAGCACAAAATACCAAAATTATGGGATACAGCACAAACAACATTAAGAGGGAAGTTTATAGCAGTGACTACAAAATATGGGAAGATTTCAAATAAACAATCTAACTTTATACTTCAAGGAATTAGATAAAGAACAAACTAAACTGAAAGCTAGCAGAAGTAAATAATAAAGATTAGAGAAAAAAATAAACAAAACAGAGAACTGAAAAATCATTAAAAAAATTAACAAAACTAGAGTTTGAATACATTAACAAAATTGAGAAAACTTTAGCTAGACTAAGAAAACAAAAGAGAATATTAAACTAAAATAAAAAATGAAAGAGGCGATATGACTGGTGTCATCACAGAAATACATATTATAAAAAATTACTATAAATAATTATATGACAACAAATCAAATAATCTGAAAGAAATGGATAAATTTCTAGAAATATACCTACCAAGACTGAATCATGAAGACTGTCTTAACTGACCTATAGTTAGTAAAAAGATTGAATCAGTAACCAAAAAATGTCCCAACACAAAAGCTTTGCTTGAAAACACTATCAAACATTTTAAGAATTAATGTCAATCTTTTTCAAATTCTTCTAAAAATTTGAAGAGAATTGAATGCTTCCATGTGCATTTTATGAGGCCAAAGTTTCTCTTAATCTCAAACTTAAGATACTACAAGAAAAGAAAATTTCAGGCCAATATTCTGATGAATATAGATGCAAAATCCTCAACTAAATATTAGCAAACTGAATTTAAGATCACATTAAAAGAATCATACACCATATGAAAATCAGTCAATGACATTAACAGAATAAAGAATAAAATCACATGATTGTCTCAATAGATGAATAAAAACAATTGAACAAAACATTCTTTCATGATTAAAAAAAAACCACTCAAAAACTAAGAATAAGTGGAAATTGCATCCACATAATGAAAGTCATATGAAAAGCCCAGAGCTGACATCATACTCAATGGTGAAAAACTGACAGTGCTTTCTCCAAGATCAGGAACAAAGCAAAGATGTCCACTCCCTCACACATACAACTTCTATTCAACATATTACTAGAAGTCCTAGTTAGAGTAATTAGGCTATATAATTAACTAAGTAACTCAATAAATAAACAGCCTCCTCATCAGAAAGAATAAATTTATTTCTGTTTGCAGACGACATGATCCTCAAACCCTGTAGACAACCCTAAAGATTCCATTAAAAAAAGAAAAAGAAAGAAAAAGAATTAACAAATTGTTCTGCAAAGTTGCAGGATACAAAAATCAACATAAAATCAGTTGTATTTCTATAACCAATAATAAATAATCTGAGAAGAGTATTAAAAGAAACAATCCTATTTACCATTATATCAAACAGAATAAAATAGTAAGAAATAAATTTAATCAAGATGGCATAAGACTTGTACTATGAAAACTGCAAAGCATTACTGAAATCAATGAAAGATACAACTGAATATAAAGACATCTTATGTTCATGGATTGGAAGACAATAGTGTTAAAATGTCCACATGACTCAAAACAATATACAGATACATTGCAATCTCTATTTTAAAAAAATCCTAAAATTCTTATCTTGAACCATATGCACACTAAAATTGAATCTAAATAGATTAAAAGACTTAAATATTGAGCCTGAACTGTATATCTCATCAAAGAAAACACAAGGGAAAATTGTAACATTGATTTTGACAATTTCTTGGATATGATACCAAAAGCACAGACAAAAAAACAAAAACTGATGGTGGCATCATATTAAATTAGAAAGTTTCTATAGAGCAAAAACAAATCAAGACAAAAACAACAGAGTGAAAAGGAACATCTCTGGAATGAGATAAAACATTTATTACCATATATATGATAAGGGGTTAATAGTAAAAATTGCCTAAAACTCAATAGTTTTTTTTTTTAAACTAACTAATAAACTAATTAATAAATGGACAGGGTACTTGGATAGACATTTCTTCAAAGAATACATATTAATGTCCAGCAGGTATACGAAAAGATGTCCAACATTGTTAATCATCAGGGAAATGCAAAAAAAAGCACAGTGAACTATGACCTCAGCCCTGTTAGCATGGCCATTATCAAATAATAGTAATAATATTAGTGATAATAATAATAATAACAGCAACATGTTGGGGAAGAGTTGGAGAAATTGAAATTCTTATCCACTCTTGGCTGCTATAGAAAACAATATCAAGTTTTTAAAAAAAACTAAAGATAGAAATACTGTATAATATACCAATCCCATTTCTGGATATTTACCCAAAAGTATAGAAAACAGAATCTGGAGGAGATATTTTCAGTCCTATGTTTCTTGCAGCATTATTGACTGTCCTTAGGTAGAAACAACCTCAGTCTCAGACAAATGGTGAAAGAATCATGGTCTATGCATACAGGAAATAGTATTCATCTTCAAAAAAGAAGAAAATCATCTAATATGCTACTACGTAAATAATATTTATGATCATTAAGTGAAATAAACAGAAGGAAAAACACTCCCGATTCCACTTATATGGTGAACCTAAAATAGTCAAATTCAGAACCAAAAAGTAGAATGGGAGTTAACACAGCCAGGGGGAGGGAGTTTCTGTTCAATGGGCATTTCAATTACACAAGATGAAAAGGTTTTAGAGTTCTCTACAACACTGTGCCTGTCATGAACAATACTCTACTGGACATTTAACAATTTGTTAGGAGGGTTGATCTCATGTTTTTGTTTTATTTTTTATCGTAAAAATGGCATTCTTCACACATTTGTTTCTGAATCCTTTTTAGGCAAGTAACATTTTCCTCTATTGGGACTCAAGTGTGTTTCACGTGCACTACTGGCTGATTGAGTCTGCATGTCATCCCGAGACTGTTTACATTTGGGTAATCAAATATGTATAACTGCAGTACTGTGACAATATAAAATGATTTGGCTGCTAATGTAAATACATTAGTCACACTCTATGGTTGCAACTGCTCTTAGTATTTATTAACACAGCTATAAAGAATGACAAAGTTAAAATCTTTCTATCATCTGAAGACTGAAGTGAATTCACAATGAGTCAAAACATCAGTTTGACATTTATGGGCTTCAAATATTCTGGTCATGTAATAGGATATTAATGGATGGTTTATTCTCCAGTTAACTTTAATCAACCTTGCAACTTGGTTGGTAAAAATGAGCACAAATAGATATTCACTATTTAATCTGACTTTTCCTAATAGACAATTTAAGAGCTATTAATTTCATTTAGAAAATAATGAGACAGCATAAAAATGTGTACCAAGTAGTTTCAGACTTAAATTTGAAAATGAAATTTAATGTTTTTTCCTAAGCATATAGACAACCAATATTTCCTCATTTTCCAAAGAATATGAGGACAATTAACCTCACTAGTAAAGTGACAACAGTAATAGTCTTTGTCTCCAAAAAATACTTCTTGGATGAGAAGACAGTTATCTGTATGACAAACAAATACTTTTGAAGAAAGAAAAGGAGTATGGACATTGATATTGTAATTTGGTTATATAAATAGAAATTGAGTCTATCTACTGACATAGCAACACATGAGGTTTTTCTTTTCATAATCTTAAAAGAGGAGGCGGGAGAAGAAAGAAGGGAATGTACAAGTGGGATGAGATCTTTGTGCAGAAAATATTTAAAAAGGGAAATAAGTCAGTGAACAACATTTATTTGCAAAGATCATATCTCTTCTGAGTTCCATGGCAGAGCACTGATGAGGTGATTAAAAAAACAAAAGCAACAAAGTCAGGAAATTCTCAGTAACTGTGAAGAACAACATCATATTAGAATATGACACTAGGTCTGAATTCCAGCACTTCCTCTACTAGCTTTGCAATCTTGGGTATATGACTTAATTTTTCCTAATTTCAGTTTTTTTCATCCACAAAATGGCATAACAATAGTACTGATTCATTGGATTATTGTGATCATTAAATGAGATAGTGCATGTGAAGAGCAGGGTAGAGGCTCAACAAATCTCAGCTCTTACGATGTGATGATAACCACTGCATTATCTTAGGTCTCAAACTCAAAAATGAACACAAATATTAATACTCACCCTTCCTACTCACAGCCTAGTTAATAGTAGTCATGACAATATGTATGCTTTTCTTTCTGCAAGATTATATTCTATTATTGCAATTTTATAAAAGTTGGATAAGTTTTAAAAATGCAATATGACATAGACTATAGAAACAGTAGAATAATTTAAATCTTTAGATACATTTCTCCCATGAATGCTTATCCACCTTATTTCAGAGCACAGCAAAACAAAAGCTTATTCCTCCATTAATTACTAGACTGTAATGTCTGGGCAAAGGTAGCAGTGCAAATGGACCTTTACAATTCTGGTAGAAACCTTTCTGTCTTTTATTCATTTGCATTTATATATAAACTTTTACGTTCTATAGGGTCCTCCTTTAGATACAATCCATTTAGTAGCTCATAGACTGAGGCAAGTAAGACTGAACTGGATTAGATTTCTAGAACAGATAAAATTCCCCTCCCCATCTTCCCTTCTAATCTTGGAGGCAAACTCATATATAAAAATGTTACTTTGCTTCCTGTTTCACAAAAAACGTTCCAAATTCTTAACATTTGTCTGTTTATCATGTCTTATACCAGGATGTATAGCTATCTAGTTTTCTACATAAATAAATTCCTTCTTTCAATGAAAAAATACTTAATGAATGCCTCCTATGGGCCTACATTTTGCATTAGATGCTGCAGATAACATGGTTGGATATCTACATGGAGTTCCTGGCTCTAAAGAGTTTACAGTATAACAGGTGACTGATACATGAGATATAATAATGTAAATACACATATAATAATGTTATAGGAATAGACAGGAGCAAAGCCCAGCCTAAATTTAGTCATTGACATATTAGAAGTAGTTCCTGAGCCAATAATTGAAGATGAGTCAGCATGACTCAGATAAGAGTTAGTGTGGTGTGTATTTGAGGGGCATTGGAGTTTTACTGAAGTCCAAGAAAATAACATGCTTGGAGCCCAAAGTTGAGAGGACATGGTATATTCAAGGAACTGAAAGGGTTATTTTCAGCTGGAGCAGAGAAGAGCAAAGGAAAAGAAGAAATAAGGATACCACACAAAGCTGAGGAGGACAAGTGTCAGATCATAAAGAACTTTCTTCTTCTAAAAGAATTTGGATATTTCATCATACAAACAAGGTGCACGGACTTTATAAGATTTTATTTACTAGAGTAAAATTATCAGACCTGTGTTTTAGAATCTTCTGGTAGAAAAATAGAAAAATTAACTGTAGTGGATTGCAACTGAAGAAGATACATAAGGAGGAAATGATGGTGATTTAGCTGGGCTAAAATTGTGCTCTCAGGCAGAGGCAGTTGTCGGGGGAGAATAAGACAGATGTGAGACAGAAAATATCAACTGGAATTGATCATTATTTGTCTGGAAGATGGAGAAAGGGAGGCATTAAATTCTAGTATGAGATTGTATGAATGCCATGCTGAATGGATAGAAATGTTCCTAGCATTTCATCAGTGCTTTTCTTCTGAAAAATTTATCAGTGCAGGCTGAGGTACTTGAAAGTTCTAATTTGTCCTGACAGTTTTGCATCTGCCCTGGTACAGTCATGATATGTTTACTGAGAGTTTACTAGGTTGATAGATAAAGTCAGGTGATTGAGATCTCTTTCTTACAAAGCTAACAGTTTTCTGGGAGACACTGACACAGAAGTTAGCAGTGAAGCAGGATGAGAGCTACAAATGAGACTGATGAAATTTTTAGATGGACACTTGAATGCGTAGGGAAGATTGTCCCAGCTATTTCAAGCCACTGTCATTTGCTATGAAATACATCTTCTAAAACTGGATTTGGGATTGGCTGCTTCCACCTCCATCTCTCCGCTATCAGCTATGCATACTTGTTTTTGCTTCATCTGTGCATCTGGACCAATATCCTCTCTATTTTCAAATAAAGTTCTTCTTATTTCTGCTTCTTTAAAACTTTGGCTTATTGTAGACCATCAAAGTCTTTCTGGCCTTACTTCAAATATGACATACCACTGGAACTAGCTTTGCTAATGACCTCACCTCTCTGCATTTCTTATATTTAAAATTGGAGCAAGAGTCTGATAGTCCCATCTAAATGTTTTTACATTGGAAACATCAAAGACCCTTGAAAAACCTGTGGTTTTGGTGCCATTGGGTTCTTTGCCCATTTCTCATCTAATTATATAACTAAGTTAAAAAGAAGCTTATCATAGACACGTGGTCCAGAATTTGACCACAAAGGATTTGGAACTGTTTGCAGCACATGGAGATGGAAGTACATGTATAGCAGGCTTTTTGAGGGTCAGCTAATTCAATATTTTAACTTGTAGAACTGGGGCAGAGCAGTGGGCATCTGATATAAAATACATGTATGTGGGTTTGGGGATGTATGTGAAAGAGAGGAGTCTGGGAGAAAGAAACACATCCCAGAGTAGAAGATGTTTGGGTTGATTCTTGAATAGAAAAAAGAAATGTAGATCGGTAAGGAGAGGTTGCATCCTGGTTAATGGTAATTTCAATGACAAGAGCATGAAAGAGTGAGGAACAAGGCACCTTCAAGAAACAAGTCAAAATAACTGATCATTCTTCATTTTAGTGAGCTAAGAACATGTAAACAGTTGACTGTAACAGTGTTTTTCAAATAGAATTCTGTGGTTCTGCAGGGGGTGTTCAGTAGTTGCGATGGAGCTACAGAGATTTGCAAGGTATAACCTCCTTCCTCTTCTTTGTTTCCAAGTAAAGAAAAACTAGAAAAGACATAGCATTTTCTCTTTGGTATTTAGTTTGCTAGGATTGCTATAGCAAAGCAGCACAAACTGGGTGTCTTAAAATCATAGAAACTTATTCTTACAGTTCTGGACACTAGAAATCAAGGTCTTTGCAAGGTTGATTGCTTCTGGAGGCTCTCAGGGAGAAGTTGTTCCATGCTTCTCTCCTAGCTTCTGGTGATGCCTGCAATGCTTGGAATTCCTTGGACTTCAACTGAATGACTCCAATCTCTGCCTCCACGTTCCCATGGATTTCTCCCAAGGATACCAGTCATGAGATTTATAACCCTCCCCAATCCCGTATGATCATTTTTCTTAACTTGATTACATATGCAAAGATGCTATTTCCAAAACAGGTCACATTCCCATGTACTGGGCTTTAGGACTTGAGCATATCTTTTTGAGGGACACAGATCAACCTGTGACAAGTGATGCTTCTCACATGGAGTCTGTGACTCAGCGATGAGTGGTTCAGTTGTTTCAGTGGATCCATGGAAACTACCAATTTGTAACCTCCTTATCTTCTGTTTTCAAGTGAAGAAAAAACAGAAGAGATATAGCATTTATTTATTTTTTCTCTATTGAATAATTGATGATTTCTTCTGGCCTTCCGATATGTTTTTATTTTGATGGCTGTCATAAGAATTAAAGTAGACAGCCAGCCTGATGATGTATCTTAAGTAAACTACCCTAATTTATTGAAAACAATTACACCACCTAGGTCATTTATCTGAAAAACATGAATGATATCATGAGAACAATATACTTGTGCTGTGTCACATAGAAGGAGAACAGTTGTAAGCATATGATGTGTAAGAATGCTTTAGCAGAGGATTGCCTTGGAACGTCCAGCTTTCCGACCTAACTGATAACAGCAAGGCTACAAATGGAAGGCAAACCACAATGGTGTGTAACTTTAAGGAGAGAAGTAGCTTAAGTCTGATTAACACAAAGGCACTCCAAGAAATACAAGTTGGAGAAGCATAGTCACAGACATTATAAGCAGTTTCTACAAAATACTTTTTTAGCCTGGAAGAAGGGGATTAGGAGGAAAGCCCACGGTCTAGCCTCATTTAAATTTTCAGGAAGTTTACACCATCTGAGCAGTAGATCTGTGACATTAAGGGTTTTTCCTATGAGGGCTGCTCAGAGAGCAAGCCCTAGTACAAATACCAAGTTAAATGACAGTAATCCTTGTTGACGCGCAAAGTGTGCCAACCTTACATCTGGCACTCAGTAACACAACATAAATCCACATATCTTTGAAGGGGATTAATCTTTGTTTCCAGTTCATAAAGATGTTTTTAGTAGATACTTTGGCTCTCAGAAACAAGTTTGCCTCCAAAACTTCAGTCACCAACTTTTGGTAGAAAATGCCTTCCCTAAGGAGAAGAGATAATGGCATTTTATTTCTAAATATAGTTTTATATAAACTGTTCTTATGATAGTCATCCAAGTATGGATTTTTATTGAACAATACTTAGACTCATCATGGCATATTGATAATTTCATAATAGGATACATGAGTTTGATTCTGGAAAGAAAAATATTTTAGGGGAGAAACTTCACATATACCTCTTTCTCTTTGACATTATCATCTTAATATTTAATAGCTTTTGCAAACTTAGCATTTCCAAGATAAAAGTTTTTTTTTAAATTGTCTCCTGCCATAAATTTGCAAATTTGTGCTTCCATTTTTCTCAGGCCATAAACCTTGGAGTCTCCCTTGACTCCTCTCCTTCTTTTAAATTCATATAACTCATCAACTACTTTCAGCTCTTATTTTCTTTCTTTTTGTTTATGAAAGATTGCAGACGCTAGCACTAACTACCCTCTTCTAAATCAGCATTTTCTTTCAATGTTGAAGCCTTCTCACTTGTTTCCCTGCTTCTAGACAGGCTCCTATGGGTCACTCCATCTTGGACCTTCACTGTATACCCTAAATAAAACAATACTTTCCCCTCTCCTGACATTTCAATTTCCTTTATTTTGCTTCATTTTTTCTTTTTTAGCATTTGTTACCACCTGCATTTTATATATGTATTTTTGGCCCAATTATTTTCTGTCTACTTAGTATAGTGTAAGCACTATCATAGCAAGTACTTGTTTTTGTTAGCTATTGTTGTATCTCATTCTTTAGTGACTACAATAATACTTAGCATATAGTAGATACTCATGCTTGAATAAATGAATGAGTGACTTATTGGTTAAATAAATAAATACATAAAAGATCATTTAATACATATGCCAAAAATTTACTATAATATTTTCCCTTTAGTGCAACAGAGACATCTAAAGGTATAATGAAGACCAGAAAGGCAAGGCTAACATGGTAATATTATATATAGTTACTGTAGTCTTCATTAGGAAATATCATAAGTCTGTGAGTACAGTTTTTATAATCTTAAGAAGTAAATAACCCAAATTACAACCTGATAGACAACCATTCATCTAACTGTACAGGATAAATAAAAACTTAGATTATGGAAAGTTTAAAGGAATGTTGCTTTTATTTAAATATTTTTGTAACTGATAGCTGTTTGACAAATGAGAATTAAATGAATGGAAGGTGCAGTTTGAGACTACACATAAAAAAGGCAAAAGAAATCCAGCTTGTTGAGGTAACAAAACATAAATCACATAAAACAATTGAGAATCAACATATATGAATAGCAAAATGAAAATACTATAATGAAAAATTAAACCACTAAATTTTAAGTGGTCAAATAAAGAAGTTATCAGATATATCAGATGGCATTTTAGGTCCTTCAAATCATGATGCACATCGATAGTGGTGAGAATAAATACAAAATAGAAAGGACAACAGTGGATGCATTGATCAATAAGTAGTTATTGAGCATGTACTGTATACTAGGCAGTTAAAAAGGAAAAAAAAATACAGTCTGTGCCCCCAGTCTATGGCAAGATAGGCACATAAATCAATGACTTAATAATGAAAATATTCAGTAGCAGATATTTGACCAAAGTACTGAAGGAGCAAACGGAGGGGAATCTGCCTCTACATGCAAAGGAGCGAGCACGGGCAAAAATGTCACCACAGTTGAGACTTAGTTGATGAATGGAAGTCCACAAGACAAAAGAGCAGGAGGTACTTTGGTGAGGAGGAAAGAAAAGGAGCTATGATGTCCGGGAAGCCACAGACAGTTTGATGCTGCTAAAGCAAAAATCTGCAGAGGTCAAGAAACAGAAAAAGTCACGTGGTAAATTATGAAAAGATTTGTTATTATTTCTGGAGAATGTGAGTCTTTAACCATTTAAGTATACAATTCAGTGGCATTAATTACATTGACAATGTTGAATGACCATCACCATTAGCTATTTCCAGAACTTTTTAATCATCTCAGACAGAACCTCTGTACCTACTAAACAATAACTTTCCCTCCTTCCAACCCATAGTTTTAGAAATTAAAGTAATATGTGGAATATAAATTGGAATAAGGGAGGTCAATTAGAAGAAAGTTGCAAGATACATAAACTTTGGCAAAGGTGATATAAAAGAAAGGAGGGAATACATATGATTAGCTTTATAGTTTTATAAACTAGTGTAGATGAAATTTAATATTTATAAATTATTTTACTTGAAATTTTTAAAAATCTGATTTAAGCTATTGATCTTTTAAAGCTCGTTTTAAGCTATTTTTGAGAAAAATCATGTTAGTAAGTTCATTTTGATGTGAATTTTATATTCAGTAAGATTTTAAGAAAGCTACCATTTGTAAGCTAGTATGGATGGAAAGCTACACTTACAAGCTTACTTTTTATGAAAAATAATATACTACAACTTTTTTCTCCAATGAATTGCTGGTCTTTGAACTAGGCTAGTTTAGTGGGAAAAGCACTTTTATAAGTTTTTGAAAAGAAATGTATGTAATCTTTAATTAAAAACCTGCATTTCTGCCAGATTTTATTTGATGTAAACTCACGCTCACAATTATTTTTGATTAAAATTTTAGTAATCTAGTCCTGTTTTAAAAGTACAATAATAGGGTTTAAGTTAATTTAGTTGAAAATTTATATTTACAAGCTCCATTTATGAATACTTATGTTTTCTGAATTTTCTGATAAAATTTTTAGAATGTTCTTTGTTTTAGAAACACTAAAGTACCTAACCTGTTTTTGATTAAAGTTTATATTCACCAGCTATTTGTATGCATGCATTTAGTTGTATTTGGTGAAACATACTGTATTTCAAAGGTTTATTTTAAAAATCTGGTGATTAAACAGAGATGAGATGAAGAACAGAAAGAAGGTAATTTATAATTTTAAGCAAAATTATTGCTAATTGCTCCTATGAAAATGTAATTTTTAATGTCATAAATAATACATAGTGATGTTATTATGGTAATTTGGATTGAGATGCTTCTTATGACCTCTATGACATGAAAAAGATATCATTCTTTCCAACTTAGTTTGTATTTTCAATTTTATCTACAGATTGCCCCCTCCCTCTGGCTTTTTAATGTGGATAATATTCAAGTTTTAATATATTTCTCTTCTTATTTCTCTCTGTTATCTTTCCAGTCAAGGCTGGAATTCAATTTGATGGAGTTAGTTATATGTACAAGATTGGCTAGTGGACCCAATAAGTTACTGAGTCCAAAGAGCCTCTGGTGTCTCTCATATTTATCTCTTTTACTTTCCCACTAAATCTCCATAAGCCATGACCTCAGGATTCATGAACAGGGTTCTACCTTCTTACTTTTCTCTTTCCTGAGTAAATCCTATGAAATCTATCATACTTGCCAGAGCCAGAGTGATCTTTTAAATGTATAGAGTATAACTTGGACTAGTCCAGAAAAAATTTTTATGCCACTCTGCAGGCATGACACCAGTACATAAACATGAACTCTAGATCTTTCTCCAATACCTAGTTCTTCCTCTTGATTTCTCCACTTTATGTGACAACACCTCCAACAGAATGTAAGCTACATGTTTGTTTTCTTACTTGCTGTATCCTCATCTCCTAGAATAGTATTTATCATGTAGCAGGCACTTAGTAAATACTTTTGAATAAGTGAATGAAAGAATGGATGAATGAACAACATCATCTATCTCTAATCACAATTACCAAGTTTTGTATATTTTACTTCTCAAACATTTATTTCTACTTTCTCCTTTTTATGCTTTCTACCATCAGTTTGCTCAATTCTTACTACATTTTGCCTGGAATGGCTGTCAATAGCCTTACTATCGATAACCATTTTATCTCATGAGTGGGTATGGCATGGCTGTTTTACTCTTTAAAACTCATCAATGATTCTTTGGGATAAAGTCCTGAATTTTTAGCTTTGCATTAAAACTCTCCATGATTTGCATGTGCCAGTTTTGCAATATCATATTTTGCCACTGCTTTCCTTAACTTTTTATACTTCCTTATTAAACTTGTAGTCTTCCTCTTGTCCACCCCCTTCCAAACACCTGTCCTATTTGTACAGGATTAAGTGGGGGTTCCAAAGATTTGAAATTTTTAGTACTAAAATTGGGAAAGTCTGGGGAAAACCAAGACAACCTTTATGTACTCGAGGCAGTTTCTAACCTCTGTTTCTTTCAAATATATTTACTTGCATCTCCACTTTTTCAAATCCATCATATTTGTTAAGGTTCTGATAGCCTACAACAGCCTCAGTGAAGATCGATTTGATTATCAGTCCAAAGTAATTTCTTTAATCTTGTACTATAATAGTACCTTGCATGGGACTTTCTTGTATTCCTTAATCCCTGTTGAGTTGTAGTATATTATCTGTAGCTTAGTATACTCTGCCTTATTTGATGGGAAGCACTTATCTCTGTATCTTCTTCATAATATAATTTAATGTCAAATGCATTTATTTAACTAAATATTAATTTGTGTTTTAAGATCATAAATTATTAATGTAGCATAGTCTTTGCAATACAGATGAACAATTAAAATGTCTATCTCATTGAACAGAAAGTTACTGTGCACCAGACCATCTGGTGAGAAATGTTCAGAAACATTTTACTTTTATTGTTCTAAGTATGAATTTGAAAATTACTGGCAAGTGTCACTAAATGTAACTTTGGCAGCAGGCTTTCCCTTATTTATTACAAAGAATAATTTACATAATTTTTTTTGATTATTTAGCTACAAAAAGTCAAATATACTTCCTTTGGAATTGAAATTGTCTCAAATTATTAAGTTCTTATGTCCTCTTTTATAAACCATTGAACTCATGGAAACAGTGATTCAGATGTTTTGTCTTTCCGTAAATGTCATACCTGCTGTCATGCTGTATATAACAGCATTACATACACAAAAAGGATACAAACATTTTTACTGTTTATGAAGATCAAAGTTAATATTTTATAAATACACTATTATTTATACTAGTGGTTAATGTTTGGAAAATAATTAGCGAACAGTAGGACACTCTTGATTTTAAAAGTATTTTGTAAAGATAATTTGCAATCTGAAAGACTGAATGATATTTATCCTACTAAAATGTTATTTTCACTTGTTCAGCACATTGCCACATGTTCCTGTTATTCTATAGTTCTGTGTGAACATTCACTTGCCTCTTAGATTTACTCATGTAAACAATTGCCCCTTCAAATAATGTCAATTCTATTACAAGCCTTCACTCTTCCTTGAATTCCTAAGTTAGCCTTTGCACCTTTCTCACTCAAATAATGTGATGATGGCATCTATTCTTTCACCCTCATAATGCCATATAATTATGCTCTTAATCCCTTTCATGAAGACATTGATTTAGCTGTTTATTTTTCTTTCAGAAAAAGGGTATGTCATCATCCTCAAGTAAAATTTATAGAAGAGATAAAGATTAAATGTAAAGAATTCTGACTGTTGGTATTTGTGTTGAAATATGAGTTTTAACCATTCAGAGGAATCAGCAAGGATTAATAGCTATAAGACCTTTTCTTTAAAATCAATTATGTGACCAACATTACAGATCTTCAACCTGGGCCGGCAAATCTGTTATCTGTTTTCTTTCAAAATTCTATCTCTTACTTGACATGCACCTTGGAGTGAATCTTATGGAATGTGAGTGAGTACTGCACCTTTCCCCCCAGCTAGTGTCTACTGCAGGGCTGGTAAGGTCATAAATATTTTTGAATAGATGGTGTATGTAAATGAGCTCAAAATTAATTACTCTTTTTATGAGTTGCTTTCTGAGTAAACTGAATTAATTATCCAATTCATTTACTCAGATAAAAAACATAATCTGAATTCTTTTGGGGAAGGGAACTCTTAAGAAGACATGATATTGGATTTAAAGTTTTAAGCATAGTAGGATATGTAAAATGAAGCCAAATACCATAGTAAATCAAAACTTGATAAACATCAAATACTCAAAAAATTCTTAGAAATTCAGGGGCTTACTTCTGACTGGCAGGATCATGAGTAAGGACGTGGAAGTAGGGCAATGTATAGCCTTGAGGCTTGAGAGAGTATTGGTGCCAAACACAGACATGACAAATGAGGAGGAAGAATTTCTGGTTAAGAGGATATCCTTTTAGATATCCTTTTAGGCATGGTAACTTTGATTTGCTCAAGAAACATCCAGGGAAATCTCTCTAGCATGCAGTTATAAAAACAAAGCTGAAGCTCAAGAAAGAGATTAGGAGAAGATGCATAAATATGATGATCAGCTGCACTGACACTTTGGTTGAGCTTTAGAGACCATTGACTTATGAAAGATGACAGTATTAAGATGGATAAGAAGGCAGTACAAGGGTTGCTAAGGAAATAGAGAGCAATAAACAAACAGTAATAAAAATCAAAAACTCGGGATTGTTTACAGTAAAATAAGGGGAAGAAATCAGAGTCAAGTTGAAAGCCATGAGAGTACAATATGATGGATGTCAACAAAAGGCATAGAAAACATATAGAAAGGAAGGGTTTCTCAGTGCCATCACTTGGAGGATTAAGGACAAAGAAGTGACAGTTGGTTATAGTTTAGATATCAGATTTCCTGGACTACATGAGGAAAAATATTGTGTGGGACTATATGTCAAATGCAGGCACAACTATATACTATAATTTGAAAAAAGTTTTAATGAAAAGAGACAAATGTAATAGACTTGAAGTTCATGGCCACACAGTTTTGTATTTATCCATTGAAAATACAGAATTATATTTTTATATTTTAAATTACTGATTTCTTTTCTGGCTCCTGTGTATAAATATGATATTGTTTGACTTTTTTCTATGATTCATGTCATTTTAACACTTTTTTGGGGGGGTGATCTTAAAACCTGGCCAATGAACTAGATTGTAGACTAATAAAGGAGGCAAGGCCTCCAAGAATGTCAAACATAAGGAATTTTAATGACCTTAACTCTAAGAGTGTGACAGCACCCTCTGTACTTTACAGAAGATATATCATTTATTTATATCTAATTATATCTTGATAAATTTATTTAAATGTATCTTATTCTTTTATCCTTTATTTGTTTCATACTCAGTTTTCAATTTAAAAATCCAAGATTTTTTTTTCACTGTGAATCCAGCAAATGTCTTTATACCCAGAAAGAGATTATCTCTGTTAAGAAATAATACAATCTAGGCACAAAAATCACATTTGGGAAAAATAAGGAAAGGCACAAAAAGGAAGGAAAACATTCTACCATATTTTCCCCATTTATCTCATGATAATCATGGAGCTCTTTAGTATTTTGATAAAATATATTTTTTCAAAAGCTAAGAAAATGGCTTTATTCAGTTGCTTGTCCTCCTTGCAACCTGAAAGCAGCTTCCTTCAGCCTTTGAAGCTTCCATCAGGCCCCCAGCCAGGTGTGACACAGACCTCATTCTTAGGGCTGAGATCCTCTTTCTTTGTGTTTGTGCCTCAAGGCATGTTTCAAAACTGATAGATCAAGTTCTTGGTTCAGCCAGTCTTTAAGAAAAAAAAAGGCCATTTATAAATGTGCTATTTCGGTCCTGAGAAAAAGGTATTTGTTGGATCATTACTTATGGAATGTTCTGATCTTCAATTTTCTACATAACATATTTTGAACAGTTCTTGAAATCTGAATAATTAAACAATTTTATAGAGAAGGAAAGAGAATTAGAGACTACATAATTTTTTTTTTCTTGGGTTTATCCAGTCTGTCAAAGAAAAAGAAAGTATTGGAGCCTTTTACATATGTACTTTTGGAGAAAAGTTTTTAAAAAGTGTATTTCAAAAATCCATGATGTAAATATACATCATATAAATTCTGACGGTCCTCCATTTTATGCCACTTGAGAGGAGAAAATGCCATGATAGGAAATATTCTATGCTTTGGTTTTCAAAGTAAGAAAAAGGAGTTTCCAGGAAAGTATTTAAAGGTTACAATGTTCACAAATATAAAAAATAAGAAAAATAAAATGAGCCTTGGAAAAAAACTACATTTTTTTTAATATATATTCTAAACTAGGACAACATATATAGTTATTTTTTAAAGAAATGAAATAAGGTGGAAACACCTTGGCCCATTTATGGGAAGAAGTGAGTCAAAGACTAAATCTTAGTGAGTTTTACTAACTCTTGAATTTTAGAAAACTAGAATAGCATTAAAACTTTGATTTGGCTAATACAAGTTCTGTGAGAACCAGCAATTTACCTACTTCAACAATTGGTGTGTTCTTAATTCTTTTCAAATATATTTTGTCTTATAATATTATCTATGTGAAAGGCTGAGTTTTATTTTTATGGAGAGACAAGATCTCAAACTTAATAGAATTAATTCATTAAGCTGCAAGAATTAATTTTGTAATAGACTATAGTATTATTCAGAATATTCATTTTTGTTTTAAATTTTTCAACAATGTTATTGTTGCAGTTGAGTTTCTATCACTTATAAACAATGACTTTATAGGATTCAGTTGGAAGGCAGATTCTAATTACATTGTATATTATACATTGTGATGCAGGGTCTTGACAATGCAAGGATAGATTAATTATCAGTTAAAAATTTTTTTAAGAAAAACCAAGACTTTGCTTTAAATTTACCAAAATTTATTGTAGAAATCATCTACAAACCCTACCACTACTTGCTCTCCTTTATTTCCATCATTTTCTTTATTATAATTTTCTAATATTATTATCTCAATTTTTAAAACTCCTTGGAATTGCCAGATTTTTTGAATTGAGACATGTTTTTATTCCAGTCACTGGAAACTTAGTTGTGTTATATGTTTTTAAAATTCTCAACAAATTCTGACCCTAAAGAGCTCAGGTTTTCTTGGCAACCAATTTACAATATGCCTGTAAAAAAATAAATTAAAGCAGAAATAATACATTTGCATATTTTTTATTTTTGATCTCTCTTCTGATAATATTAAAAACTATAAGCGAGCACGTTTCTAGTACATTTAAAAAGAAGTTTTTCTTACCTTTAAACTTTCTTTTTCTTTACACATCTTCTGCCTTTTAGATATCTAAACCTTTTCATAGAATCTTTTATTTTGTCATTAGATTTGTTCTTTGATTCTTAATTGTTTTTTATGCTTTAAACTTACTGAAGAAGTTTCAAACCTAAATATGTCAATTTTATTACCTAAAGTTTCTGAAACTATTTAAATTTCCACATTACTTAAATTTCAGAATGAGTAAATAAAGAAAAACATTTGTAAATTCAACAAATATTTGCTGAATAATTACAGAATTCAAAGTTTTTTGATAAAAATACCATAGAGGCAAATAGAAAAATAGTCACTCAAGAAGCTTATAAAGTGTGTAGATGGGGCATTATATCTGAAATATAAGGTAAAATAAGCCAACTGCCATTATATAAGGTATTAAGATGGTTAAGAGGATTAGAAAGACAATTCTGAAAAAGGTGAAATTTGAACTGGTGGTCTTTGGAGATAAGTAGAATTTACACGATGCCTATAAGGCAGAAAGAGGTAGAAAGAATTCCTGGGAATGGGTGAAGTGTGAGTAATGTCTTAAAAGGGGAAAATGATGGAGACATACTTGTACTCAACCAAAACAGGATTATTGAGTGTTTACCAGGGATCAGTGGGATGGATATAAAGCTAGAAAAGGACATAGAGGCCACCTTATAGAGGACTTTGTTATCTGATTGCATATACTCAAACAAGTACTTGAGTGTCATTAAGAAGAGATCTAATAACTTAAAAAATAACAATAATTAGACATTGACACTTGTGATAGATTAGAGCAGAAATGTAGGCAAGAAAGCAGTTTGTGAGAATTTGCAATAAACATTGTAGTTTAAAAGGAATTGAAAGGCATTGTGGACATATACTTTACAGGCTTTTTAAATTGTGTGAATATGGCCCCAAATGTCATAAATGATCAAAGGTTTGTACCTCTGCTGATGAGCAGACAGAGGTACTTATGAAAGAGGTAGAGAGGTGAGTGGAGGAGTTAGCTCAGGGGGGAGGAAGTCCAGTTTTCTTTGGTCATGTTAACTTTGTGGTTTCAGTGGAAGCATCTAGCAGACAATATCTAATGTCTGGTTGTAACCACAGGGCTTGAGCTTGGGAGAGAAGACATTCAGACTGAAGGTATGAATGAGGGAATCATTTCCATAGACAGGACCGTTACAGATCACAAGAATAGATGATAAAGCTGAGAGAATGAATGTTGAGGGAAAAGACATGAATATTGGGAAAATTAACCTTGAATAATATGTTCGAATGGGAGTTGAGAGAAAGCAGAATTACAGAGCAATTAAAAAAGAAATGTCCAAATTGCATGGGAAAGAACTCAAAAGAGTCTGTTCTGGGGGCCAGAAAAGACACACTTTAGAGAGAAAAAGGATGAAAGAAACTAGGAAAA
Organism: Cynopterus sphinx; assembly: GCA_030015415.1. NCBI lineage: Eukaryota > Metazoa > Chordata > Mammalia > Chiroptera > Pteropodidae > Cynopterus > Cynopterus sphinx. The sequence continues at coordinate 58,822,954 of CM057390.1, forward strand.
GACCTTTAGCCTCAGAGATTAGAAAGTCATGGGTATATTAGTGAATTAGAAAGTCATGGGTATATTAGTGAGAGGAGTTTCAAAAGGTGAGCAGAGGAGAAGACAGATCATAGGAAGGCAATGGAAAAAGTGGGTGATGTGATGGTAACAGTATTGGATGTAGATACATTGCAAGTGATTTGATCATGGAGAAAAGAAGAGCCTGAGGAACAGATTGAAGAAACAGCAGAGTGAAGAAATCTATGAATCGATTTATTAGATGAGAATAGCTGAGCACGTGGGAAACTAGTACGGTAGGAGGCCATAAGGTTAGAAGGTGTGAGGGAAAATATAACTGAATAATGAAGTCCTTAGAGTGTAGGCAGCTAAACTATATATCAGAGCACCTTTTCTTTTGCAGAAACTATAGGACAAAAGTGACTCTAAAGACGAGTGTGTGTGTGTGTGTGTGTGTGTGTATGGATAAATGGATATTCTTTCTTCTTCAGCTGAAGTCCCTATGTAGAAGATCTGGATCTCGGAAAAGTAGGGCCTAAGGTCCTGCTGAGATTGATAGGACCTGCGTGAGGTTGAGAATTCATGTGAAAGGTTTTTTGGGTGTTATAAGAAGCATCCACCAAGGACGACACTGAAGATATATGTTACTTCTTGACTGTGATCATTATTATTTTTCTACTTAATTGTTCTAACAGACATCAGATTATGCTAAAATAGAAATAATCAGGCAGTTTTTACCTGAATTCCAAGAGTAAAGAGAAGAAATTATATATAGTTACTGATAAAACTGTAGATTTTTTTCCTTTTGGGAGTTTTGACCAGACTTTAAAAATAATTTTTACCTCAGTTTGCTTTGTAGATATGCTCTCTGTGCTCTTACTTAATTTTTTGAATGGATGGTGCATTTATTAATACCTACCAGGTAATATTCCCCAGAAAACAGTTTGTACAAGGAAAATGACAATAAATTAACTTTACAAAATTATGAGGCATATTTTCTAATTATACTGCGATATACTTTTCTGACATTATTTTAGAAATATTAAAATTCTATTGAGAACATTTTTTATTATGCCTATAAATAAAACACAATACTCAGACATAGAAAGTTTCCTTTAAATAAATTGTATGCAGTGTAGGCAGAAGATAAAGTGTAAATATCAACCCAAAATACTAAGAGCTGAAGAAGCATGATATATACAAAAATGGAATAAAAAGTCAGAACTGTCAATTTCCATGCAATGGCCATTTATATTTTAAAGTATTTCCTGCATTGCTCAAAGCACTTCTAGTGTTGTTTTAAACAGTTTTATTTCTCACTTATTATATAAAGAAATTAGATTAAATGATAATGCTATCACATGTTCTATTTTGAATTCTGTGAAACTCCTGAACATTCCTTTAGACAGTACGAGTATTACCACATCTATGCTTAATCCTATGGCTCTGAATGTAGCCCATTGCCACATTCTGACACTTTATTAAAAGAAAAAAGAATTACTCAGACAATTAGAGGATACAATTACCTCCATTCCATTAGAAAGCCAGATGAAATTTTAATGGAAATAGCTGAGAAATATTCAAATTCATTTTGACATCTTCTTATTGACTGACTCCTATTTAGAGAAGGAAAATAAAATATAGTTTTTTATAAACTTTTTTCCAAAGGAATAGTTCCCTAGTTAACATTCAGGGAGAAAAAAAATCTTTTAGCTTGAAAATAACCATCTTGTCTTTTTTTTTTTTCTTAAGGAAATATTACTTCTATCTTACAGGCTTTTGCTAGGCCTTTCATTTTCTGGAACTATTTTCAAATCTAATATCTTTGAATCCATGGGTTAAAGCTAATTCATAATTTTAATTGAAAATTCTAAAAGTAAACGCTTTCTAAACTTTACAGTACTTCCCTGGGAAAGAAAGGAAAATATGAGACAAAAAGAGGGAGGGAGAAATTCTGGGAATACTAACCACAGGTAGCAAACTTGTTCAGATACCACATAATAATAACTTCAACATTAACTGAAAATGCACACATTTTCAAATTACAATCAAGTGTATCAGCAGATATTGCAAAAAACACTGCTATAGAATCTGCCTGTAGGATAAAGTCAGTACAAAGTCTTATTACAATCAATGCTGTTATTTGTAGCTTAGCTTGATTGGAAGTTTATGATGAGATAGCAAGTTCTCATCATTTACACATTAAATATCAGAGACATACATTTTCTGCATAGTTTGCTTTTCAAAAAAGTCACATTATATTTTAAATACAAAACCAAAAGAGACAAACCAAAGGCATGCTGGTCTCCTTCATCAATCACAGAGTTCCTATAAACTATTATAAATACCACATTAATGTCAAAATGCTTTGTTTCTTAGGCTCCATCAGAAACAGTTATTTTCAAACCTAATTAGATACTATGGAAAGAAAGCTAGTACAAAATGTGTAATAAAAATAAAATTCTAAGCATAATTAATACAGGATTTTAGTGGCATTCAGTCTAGAAGTTAAAATTTTATTAAAAATGGCAAAGATTTTCATAATTGAGAAAGCTGGTGACTTAAATTTCACCTGATTATAAAGTCAGAGAATATTCTAATTGAAAAGAAATGTGAGTGTCCATGCTTCTAGTTAGTAATTGAATCGCTCTGCCATGTTTCAACATTGCTGTGGTTGGAGAGGCTCCTTCAGTACCTGATGGTTTTCTCCAGAGGGAGAACAAACACTTCTACTGCCAAAGCCAATTTATTGGAGCAGAGGAGCTATATTTGCTGAAAAAAAATTCTTCCTTTTGTTAAACTTAAATTTTGCCTTACCTTTCTAACATGTAATAATTTTAATTCTGACTTCAGGAGCAACTAAGCGGAGTCTAACTCATCTTTTATGTAACACCTGTTAGTATGTCTGAAGACAGTTATATCGTGTCATTGAAGTCTTCTGTTCTCTAGGTTAAATAGTGTTTTTCTACAACCTATTTCTTCTATGACATGGTCTCAGTTTTTTCACCATAGCAGCCATGCTCCTGTCTGTGTACCCTCTGCTCTCCTGTTTGGAGGCCATCTTTCAAATGGAAATAGAGTTTGATGCAGAATTCTGAGTATGGTTTGACCCAGGCCAAGTTTTATTTTGTGCTTCTCTGGAGACCACTGCAGGTGTAGCATTGTCTTCTTGGAAAGTATATTAAATGGAGAAACATTGAGCTTTCAATCAACATTAACATGGACTGTTATGCTATATCTTTTCCTTCCAATACTTATGAAGTTGAATTGTTGACTTGAAATGCAAAATATTTTATCTATTACATTTCTATTTCATAAATTTAGCCAATTATACCAGACTGTTGAATATTTTTGTTCTGTCAAACTTTGGTCTGTGGATCAAATCCAGTTCATTGTCTGTCCTAATAATGTTTTAATGTAAATAATATGTTATTATACCACAGCCATCTTCATTATTCTATGTGTATATAAAATAATGTGCTTATAGCATGAAAGAAGTCTATAGCTGCTTTCATGTTATAAGTGAAACTCAGCAAAGTTGAGTACTTTGACGAAGACCATGTGACCCACAGAATGTAAAATATTTACTATCTTGTCATTTATAAAAAAAAATATTTCCAATTCAGAACTAGTACATCAGCTGTCTCTTCATCTTTCCTGCAGATTTAATAAAAATGCATCTATGCCGCATGAAGGCTATGGAATAAAAAGTTGTACTGAGTTTGATCATTAGAGTCAAGAATCCAGTTGGATATATAACTACTCACTATTTTTTGTGTTAATTCATTTAGCCTGATACGTTCCCAAATAATTAAACTGCCACCCAGCCCACATTTCTTGCTATCATGATGAAATGCCTGTCTGGAATTCAGATTCATTATCTCTGCTATGCTTCCAGTTCAGAGACACTCTAAAACTGGAAATGGATTAAATAAAATAGCTTTTTAGCCCATGTTTGCTTTTAGAGCTCATCATTTTTCTTGCTAAGTTTCTGCACTAACCCATTCCTCACCCCTAAATGTGTTTCTCAAAAAACTAGTCCTTGTAGAATCATAAATAAAGGTTCCAATGTCAAATAATTTGGTGAAATACTGCTGTCTCTATACTTTCTTTAGAGTCACAATACACATTAGCATGTTAAAGGGTAGGAGACATTCTAGAGTACATATATGGCTGAAGAGGAGTTAATATGTTCCTTTTTCACATTACTTAACTCTCTTTTCTTCCTATAATGTTATTATCCAGAAACTTTGGTAGAAGAAACTTTAGAAAAATTTATAAATTCCCTTGAGAAAGAATGTAAACCAAGTTAGCCTCAGATGTTGAAAAATTATTTCTCAAGTGCATTAGATATGGATGGAAAATAAACAGAAATAGTTTGGAGTTTGAAAATATCTTAGAATTTAAAAAAATGATAATATAGTTACACATTAAAAATGAATACTGATTTGCTCAATTTTACCTAAATTTACTGGACTGAAGTAATGTTTGTTGCACTGATATAAGAAAATAATATCCTAAATTTTATGAAAGCAATTGTTATAGAAATAGCAATAGGCATTAAAAAAGGAGTAAAACATATCAGAAATATAAAAATTTTCTATGAAGCTTAGAGTTATTTATTTGTAAACCCACAACTCATTACCTTGCAAATAGTAGGTACTCATTATATTGTTGTTGAATGAATTTGCAAATGAATAGACTTATATTTTATAGTATTATGGACTCATTCACTTTTCATATAATACAGATGTTTCCCTGTTGTTGGTAAGCAAAAATTTTTCACTATTTTTAATTGGGTTTTTTATCAAAGAAAATACATAGAAAGAATACAAATAAAATACAAAGAAAACCAGTAATACCCAAATTAAAAAAATGAAGAAATATGAGTTTCCCCATTTTGTAAAACAAAATTTAAAAACCTCACATTTGATGACACCAAAGCAGTCATAGTCAGTATTCCTACATTCACAGCCTTTGGAGACAGAGGTTAAGGATCAATAACCATACAGCTGTTAGATTTTTTTAGTTTGAAACTTAAAATACATGTAAATGTGGAACATAAAATTTAGTAACATAAATGTGTGAAGGTCTTAGATGGGGATCTGCAGATTTTCCTCTAAAACTGCTTTGGGAAATGCAATTTTAGTACTTTATTGTTAAACATATGAGCGCACTATTTAAGAATACACATTTCAATATAATATTTAAAATACTTATCAATTATCGTATGCTTTTCAAGAAATCACTGTCATAGAAAAACCCATTCTTTCTGTTAAAGAATATTCTATCTTTAATTCTTAATGAAATGGCAGTAACTTTTCAAACCATCTATGTACATTTTCAGTGTCATATTCAAATTTTAATGGGAATATATTTGCTTATTTTCTTGAATCTTATTTAGTTAGGGGGATATATATGGATAGAGTATTTTATTTGTTTTATTTTAGAAATTGGATGTGCTAGAGAGGACTGTAAGGTTATCCTTTGTGTCTGGCTGTCACATCTGACATTCTATTACGGTTAATTTGACTAACTTGTTTGGTTAAATTAAAAGATATGTGGTTTATATCATATGTCTCCAGGAACACTTATTCTTAAAAAAAATGTTGGGTTCTAGATATTGCTATTTTTGTGTGTGAAAATTATTAGGTAACTCTTATTTTACTTTTTATTTCTATATATCATATTTCCCCCCTTGGTATTGGATTTTGTCATTTTATTTGGGAAGATTTATCTTTTCCAAATTTTATATCCATTATATCTCAATGAAAATACTTTGAACTCATTTCAGATCGGCAAATTTTTAACCAATTGGTTGAAAATAATAATATTATTAGCAGTTCATATTTTGGTTTTTCTACTGAATTATAATCTCCTTTTAGTTCAGGCACCAAGTTTCATTTATCTCAGTGTTTCCCATTTCATCTTGCAAACAGTAGTTTCTCAAAAATACCTTTTAATTATTAAGGAATTGTGTACACACACACACATACACATATATGCACACACACGCATGCATATTTATATATAAAATTTCTAATGATGGAAGCTAGCATGCAATAGACACTCAATAATTTCATGGCAAAAAAAGTGCAAGCCAGGTCTTTAGCTTAGTCGCCAATTGCTTTGTTTGAAGCACTGAGGGCTCAAAAATATAAGGGCTTGTCTTCAAATCCATCAGCATTGTTGTGTATGTACATACACAAGACCAAGATTGGGACCATGTGCCCTAGAGCCCCACTGCTGGTGTTTACATTTTATAACCTTTCATTTGCTCTATGAGCTTTGACAAGTCATTGAATCCATCTGACCCAAATATCCTGATCTATAAAGTAACCCTCAAGGGTCTTGTGTGAATTAGGTGATTACAAAGCCCAGAGCATATAGTAGTGACTCGAAAAAAAAAATTTTTTTATACCTACTTTTCATTTTCAATCAGATTTGTATTCTATGAAGACAGAGCATTCAAATACCATTATGGATAACAGTTTTGGGGAGTGCTGGGGTCCTAGGTTGCCTATGACAACAGCCTATCATGTTATAGATTCTGGAAGCCCCCAAATCTACCACTGAGAAGCATTAATAGTTTCTTTTGTTTTTCTTTACTTTTTAGCCATCAAATTTTGAATTGTGATATTGTTTCTTTATGTCTACTCCTCAGATCTTAGAACAAGCATCTACACCCCACATTCCAGAATAGCTATATTTTGTCATACTGTTGCTTAGATATTGCTACAGGCTACTTAGCCTCAACTTTCAACAAGATGACAGCTATCTTAAGTTACTGTATATTCTTCTATTCTGATTTTTGTGTGTATTTCATGAAAAACAAATGCTATTGTTTTGACTACGAATTTTTTAAATTACATGCTATGTACACTTTCCTCATGCGTGTTGTTTCTTCCCCTCAATTTATGTCTTAGAGATTTCCTTGTGGGTTGTATAGCTATTAATGTTAATATTATGACCTATGTGGATAGTGTAGCTGTGACCATTTATATTGAAATTTATATCACTATCATAGCTATTACTACACCATTTAACAGCTTTGTAATAGTTCATTTTGTTAATAAATCACTTTATATAAAACCTCCTTTTATTTATTTTATGGACTATTAGGTTGTTGACAGTTTTATACTTTTACCAAGAATATTATAATTAAATAATTATCCCTGGTGCACATATATTACAGTGTCCATAGGTCCAGAGTCTTTATATTATATATCCACTTTATTAGATATATATCTACATACATCTACATATATATATCTATACACACACACACACACACACATACATATGAGAGGAAGCTACAGATATTTTCTTATCACGTTATAAATGTGTCAAATATCTACTACATTTACTGTTACTTTAAAATAATGGTAGTTATTAGATCTATTTCTATATCATTATTTAATGTAGTAACAAAAGTGTGAGAATTAGAACATCACAATTTAAAAATGCATTTTGATAACTTTGTCTTAATATACTTGAATTTTTTTATACTTCCAACTTTGTCTTAATATACTTGAATTCTTTTATACTTCCCTGCTTTTTATGTATTATCCTGATAATCATTGGATACACCAGAGGTTCATAGAACAAAAAGATTAGAAACTCCATGACAGGCCTTGCTTGAACCACGTAAAGAACTAAAAAATGGTCAAGTCCCTAGAGAAAGCCTGTTAAGTGAATATGAAGCAATGTCACTTTCTTGTTTGTCTGTTCAACTGTCTGGATTTGTTCAAGTCCAGATCTCCTTAGGAATCACACTTCTTAATGTGTGAGTAACACCATCACATAATTCAAAGAATCACAGTACGATTCTCAAATACAAGTAGAAACAGAAAGAAAACATGATTTAGAAAGAGGCATTGCTCAGTTTCCTTAATATCAGCCCACTTCAGAAAATGTCTCTCATTTTACACCATTTCTCCAGTTTGTGTCTTTGATCTCACTTTATTCTGATTATTCGAGTTAGATATTATTATGTTCCTGAATTCTTCCATAATTTAGGCTTTGAAATTAAGCTATATATGTGCTTGTAATTGAACTAATTCCATTTTAAAGAATATATTTCTCTCTCATTCAACACAAAAGATATTTGGCCTTCTTGCCCCATACAACTATAATTGTCGAAGCTTAAGACAACCAACATTCTGTGTCAGATATTTTACTAGGCGACAACACGGAGTAACTAGCTCTTTAGGCAGATCTTCAGTACAATTTTAGTATTATCCCATTGCAACTTTGGAAAAGATTAAACTCTGATAACTCAGTAAACCTTAGTCTGCAACTGGGACCTCATACTTTACGAGCTCAGAAACTTACAGAAAGTCTGTCCTGTGATACCTCTCATTCTTGGGTCCACAGAGATTTTAGACGTCAGATTAATCTCATCTAAAAGCACCCTCCAGAACAATGTTTAACCACATATCTAGCCAACCCTCCCCCACCCAGCCAAGGCCTAGCCAAATTGACATAAAATTAACCATTACACCATTAATGATCATCACACACTTACTCTTTATGCTAGGTTCACTGTTAGCAATCATTCTCATGTTTGCATTTTCTTCTGAGAATGCTCAATATTCCCCTACCTCACTCACTTCTTTTCTATTTTGAAACTTAGATCTCTTTAATTTTTAAGAAATTGCTTTTGAAGTTGACTCAAATCGAGGCTATTGAATCTTTCATACAACATAGAGATAATATGGGTATTCTTTAGCTCTCCAGTGAGAATTTCAGAAAATTATTTTTCTATTCTTCCTTTTTTGAAGGTCTTGTGATTAGATGAGATACTTCTCACCTATCTAGGTTGTCATTTACTGACTTCACTGTCCCCATTTATTTAGGATTTTGCCTTCTAGCTTGCATCCTTTTCCTTTATTAAGATGCCTTGTATCTTCTTAAGTCACTTTAATTTCTTTGTGTATAACTATCCCAGTTTCAAAGTTTACTGTGTTTTTTGAGTTTAAAATTTTTCTCATAGTTAATCTTAACAGCATACATTCTTACAGTTGATTCTTAAACTTGTTCATTTGATTGATCAATTTATGAAGTTTTAAATAATAAAACTGTAATGAACCAGTTTTTCATCATATATCCTGCCATTCCAGAGCTCCCTTCTTTATTCTTTGACACCTGTTCTTTGTCCTTTATCCCCACCAGACTCTCCCCCCACCACTATCATTATTAGGTTTCCCTTTGTAACACTATGATCCAAATGGCACCATCCAGATTATTAATTAAATCTCTTTATTGCCAACATTGTCAATGCTTTTACCTTCTAGGTTTCCAGAATACTTTTTTTCAGAAACTTACAAACTTAAATCATTCCAACCACTTGTAATTTTTTCTTAATATATGAAGTGTTGAGTAGTGTTTAAGAAAACCTCTGTTTCTAATGTGGACCGGTATCTCTACAAACACATAATTCTGAATTGGCTAAAGAATAAATTTCAATCACTTAGCAAAGCATAAAAGGAATTCATCCTACGACCCTGTTTACTTCCATTTCTAGGCATATTGTTCAGTAAATCTCTCATCTTCCTGTCAAGACCTGTGTAAGGTCTGAGATTTTGCCCTAATTGCAAGCTGTCAGTTTTCATGGATGTTGGCAGAAAACATGAGACTGCTTGTTTAAAGTGTGTAGTAAAGAATTTAAACTTGCCTAAAGAGAGGTCTGGCTTTTTCCCTCAGTTCCTGGGAGGTAATCTCTAAATTCTTGAAATGCACTTTATTTACCTGGGAGCCCTGAACAATGCTAGATAGTGTGACCATGTGACATATAATGGGAATTTTGGATCAGGTTGTATCAGCTCGACTTCTGGAGGGGCTGGAGAATAAGTTGGCCACGTGGGCAGTCAACCATATCTATATGATAGAGCCCCCAAAAAGATTCTGGACATCAAGGCACAGGTGAGCTTTGCTGCCTGGGAATACTCAGTGCATATTGTCTTCCGTCATTATTAGGAGGAGTGGATAGACAAGGAGCCCTCTGGGAGAAGACTATTAGAAATCCACATTTGGAATTCTTATGGACTCTGCTCGTGTGTCTCTTCCCTTGGCTGACTTTAATCTGTATCTTTTTTTGCTGTAGTAAATCATAAATGTGAGTATAACAGCTTTCTGTGAGTTCTGTGAGAAAGTTTAGCAAATTATCAAAACGGACGGTGGTCTTAGGAACCCTTGAACTTTGTATATATGAGAAGTGAAGATGCTCATGTGGACTGCCCCCTAACTTTTCAGTGACGCGAAGGAATTTATTAAAATTCATAGTCACTAAGCAGTATGAGTTTCACATTATGCATCACTCACCCTGTCCCACAGTCCCATGTGGGCCTTTGGAGCAGTCTAAGTGGACACTGTATGCAGAGTGGGGTTTTTAAGCATAGTCGAAGAACTCTGAACTGAAGAAATTTGAAACTTTTATATTGGATACTAAGCATGCCTACCCAGAAGATATTATCTTTATCTTTCAAGGCTGTACTGTAGAAGGAGTCATTCATTATCTCTGTCTTCCAAGGTTATTTGCAATAGAAGAATCCTTGAAACGGTAGTTTGGAACAAAATGCAGTCAGTGCCTCATTCACATGATATGAAGAAACAGGAGAAACCTGTGGAGAACTATCTTCCAGCAATTGCATGCTTCAGTCACACCAAACTACTGTCCTTGTCCTAAAGTACTTTCCTGGGTCACATGTCTGTGTTTTGTCCACATTCTCCTTCTGTCTTAAATACACTGATCATTGTGGCAAGTATTATTCACCTTTGAAGATTCTTCTCAAGGCATCTAATCAAAAATTACTTATAAATTCCCCTTTCCACTTGTATCTCATCACTAACCTCCTCTCTTTGAGTCCTAATTTACTCTCCTCAGACTTCTAGTACAATGAATGACATTACTCTGTTGTCCTTGTTTGTTTAAATGACTTTTTCTCTCTGCTGAAATGTACAGGAACTACTTCTGATGAGGCCTTTTATACCCCAGGGAATATTGCTCTGCCACATGATAGCTACTAGGAAATATGATGAAGTGAAAAACTATTCCACATTTCCTCTTTTTACTTTTTTCTTTATTTTTAAAACTATTCTGAATTTTAATGACGAAAGAATATCTACTTATTTAAGAAAATTAATAATTAAAATTAGGACAGAGCGTAAGTAGGGTTGGCTTTGATCTTCCGACTATATTCATGGTATTGACCAGGAAGAGAAATGTATTTAGTAACTTAGGACACTGCTTTGCATCTGTGAGGGTCCTCATTATGGAGCCCTAAGAATACGATTCTTACAATTTGTTTCCATTACCACTTATTTCCTCCAATGTAGCCTTTCCTCACCCTCTGCACTTCTACCACCAGTGTGTAAGACATTATGTTTCACCCAGTTTACTTAACAGTTTGTCATTTTGCTTCTGTCTTGTGCCTTAGAGTCTCATTTCTGCAGCCAGAGTGATAATTTTATAATATAAATCAGACAATGTCCCTCTCCTGCTCAAATCCCTGTAATAGTTTCCCCTTGCACTCACTCTAGAAGCCAGATTCTGTACAATGACCTCCTTGGGGCTGTTCCCCTTGCCTGAAATTCTCTGCCACCAATTAATCCTCAAGAGACACCTACTTAGTGAGTATCTGCCTCTTGAGGATTATCCTAAACACACTATTGAAATTACAAACTGAGCTTTCACCTCAAACACTCTTGATCTTACTTTTGGCTACTTTGCTTTTTGTTGTTGTTGTTGTTGTTGTTAACAATTGTAACTTTCTAAAGTACTCTATAACTTATTAATTCATTTGTTTATTGTTTACTGTAGGCTTCTTCCAGAATATCAGCTCCATGAAGGCAAAGATCTTGTCTGCTTTTCCTACTCATGATTGTAATGAACTTAGAACAGTGTTTGGCACATAGTGACCATTAATATTTTTTTCTGTATCTCAACTGATGAAAGACTTAGCCAAGTTTGTGCAATTTTTATTGCTCTACTACTTATGTTGTTTGCAATTAGAAGACCAGACATTGGTAGATGAGTGAGGATAACGGTGCATAAAAATACATAATGATGGCTGAATTTAAAGCACATTTAGGACAATGGGAGACTATAGGCACTCAAAATCTTGACCACTTACTTCCTGCTGAGACCCACTTGATAGTGGCATGTGTTAAACATGGTACTGCCTATGTGAATGTATATCACCTGTCCATATTAAATTTAGGTATCTCTTTATTGACTAGAATTTATATAAAGAAAGAAATAATTTTCAATCAGATTAAGTATGCTCTTGATTTAACATTATAGTGCTATCAATGCTTTCACCTTAGTTACGTGCATAATATATTAATTTAAATGTAATTCCATCATTTAAATAATTTATTATTTTATTTAATTTTATGATTATTTTTTTGTAAAGCAGTTCATCTATTTCCCACAATATTCAAATCCCTCACTTTTCTTTTCTTAGAAATCACATTGTCTGGTTCTTATCTTTGTTCTGATAACTGTAAAAGAGAAGCCAAAACAGAAATCTGACTCAAGTGAGCAGCAGCAACACACAAACAGGGTGTGGTTTCTACTGTATTAGATAATCATGCCTTTGGGGATTACAAAGCAGGAAGTATGATTCTGAGATCTTGATTTTTGGGATATGTTTTCCATGGATAACACTCTGAAAAGACGTTCATATGCGGTTGTGAGGGTGGCAAATATTTTGTTGACTCTTTAGAAATTTATTTTCACTGGAATAACTAATTATGAATCATCTAACCAGAGTATAGATGATGTTTTATCATGTTTTATAACAGTGAAACTCATAAATATTTCCTCTGTGAGATTGACTCAATTAATTTTTTTCAGTTTTTTTCCCTCACTCTTTCTTCAAGTAAGAAACCGATTAAGTTTTTATGCTTCTAGCTATTGTCTAAAAATTTTTTTTCTTTTTGACAAGATGCAACTGTAATATAAATTTTAGTTTCATCCACAATTTTATTTACGTTTCTACAATGCACTAAAAGCTTATAAGTAGATCATTGAATTCTTTCCACCTATAGCTTTGCTGTGTGTGCTAGTCTTAAAGGATAAGTTACCAAGTTTAATTGCACTGTGCATATTCATATAATTGAGTTCATGTCTATCAGAAATAAAGCTAAAAGACAATATTATAAGCAATCCCTGGTGTAAGACCAGACAGATAATGCTCAGCAGTATTAGGAACAAGTTCATGCATGAACAGGTTCTGCAAACAACTTGATATCTAGCGAATTAATTCCTAGTTGGAAAGTAAATTGCTATATGCGCTTCCTGGCACTGCCTTCCTAGTGCCAAGATGTGTCATATGTTTCCTTTGAAAGGTCTTTCATAAAGAGGTCGGCACCTTCAAGTCAATTTGAGCTAATCCTTACGTATAGTGTTCCATTATTGCACACTAGAGAAAAATAAACACTGAATTTTATATTGTGAAAATGAGCCCCTCCGGGTTCTCACTTTTGTCAAATAATCCTCTTTCTTTCTCAAAATATCTTATTGTACTGTACTCACATTTTTACTTAAAGGAAGCACTTTATAGATTCTCTTTGGCATATCCAAATTGCCAGTATCACTACCTTGCACTTTGGGGCCATTCTTAAGAAGAATAAGGGTTACCTGAACACAAGCACTGATGTACCATTGCAGTCGATCTGGTAACCTAGACTGTTACTAAGTGACATACACAGCGTGTCCACGCTGAAGAAAGGGATGATTCACCATGGAGCAGGACCACAGGGTATTTCATGACACTACTCAGAACAGCACCATTTAAAACTTATGAATCGTCTATTTCTTGAATTTTCTATTGAATATTTTTGACCATGATTAACCATGGGTAACTGAAACCATGAAAAGTGAAATGGTGGGTGTTGTGGAATATTGTGGAATATATATATATATATATGTATATATATAATAATAAAGCAGTAATTCTTTGTTAAGTTTTCCTCTGACATGAATCAAATGGCTGATTGGCATAATGTTACATTTGGCCAAGTTCTGTATCATCATGTTGAATGGCTGTGCTGAGGGGATAGCATTCACACTTCTTCTCTCTGAACTGTGCTAATTTCTTAGCAGCCCTAGAGGGTCTGGGTATTCTCAAGTTGGACCGAAATTTCTGTCACCTTTGTGGAGGCCATGTGAGTCTAAATGTGGCAATATTTAGCTCTTAGAAATATTTCTTAAGAAAAAAATATCTCCTGAATGTTGGATATTTCTTTTCATCGTCGTACTAAGTGCTTTTATGTACTAACACAAAAGAAGGAATGCAATACTGCATTAACTTTTGTCACTGAAATATACTTTACTTTGCTAAAACTGAAGCTAATTAAGCAAAAGAATTAGCACCTTTGTTTCTGCTCTGTACTTAGAAACTGAGCACTTATTTCACCATGTATATATTTCATAGGCTGTTCCAGTGTTTTAGAAATGCTCATATTAATTTCGATGCATAGTTTAATGATTGGTAACCATTCTAAATACGTTCCATGAACATTGGAAGACAATAATGAGTAGGAAGCAATTTAAAAACAATTTTAATTTTTCTCATGTCCTCCTCTAAACTGACTGTGTTGATTTTTCCCTTCCTTGTACTAAACAATTGGCAGTAAGCTTAGTATGCTCGCTACGAGGTAAGTTTTGAAAGACCCGTGTCTCTTTATTTTTCAAAGAATTTTCACTTCAGTAATTAATTTGACCAAATTCGAAATTTATCTCAGAATGTTATCACCCTCCATCTCAGCCTGTTAAGGCTCTTTTTGGAAGTGAAAAAGGGGTACACAATGAGTTTTTCTTTTTTGTTCTGCCAGCTCCTACCCCCTACTTGCCAGTTCCAGTTTCAGCCCCTCCAAATTTGAGGTCAGGAAGGGTGAAGACATGCCAGACACTCTTTAAGATGGGGGCAGCTTTGTTCCCTGTGACACATTTTTAAAATGGACTCTTCCATAGGTACTTGGAGATTTCTCCATCTCTGAGAATTTCTCCTCTCTCATTTTCTTGACATAAGTAAGAGGCTCTGCTCCAACTGGGCCCTTCCATGTTCCCTGCGACCCTGTGGGCTCAGCTGTGTACTTCTTTATGGTGAAGTCTTCTTCCTGTCTAAGGATGTGTGGCTCTCCCTGCGATGATAGTTAACCTCCCGGCTCTAGCCCCTATTCTGTTATCATCACTTTAAACAGCTTCTTACACTTTAGCCTTCTGAAACTTTAGTAAGACAATGCTCCACTATGTTCCGCAAATTTAGAAGACACATATTAAGTTCTCTGAGTAATCGATCCCACTGAAGTTCTTTCAGTGGACCCTCTGCCTTTCCTTCCCCTATGGGACGAGAATGGGCAAGTGGACTGGGGTGTATGAGGCACACTGACAATTTTCTCTAAAATGTATATTCTTTGATTTCTAGCTGAATTTTTGTCTTTGCTTGTGTAATGTGAATATACATGTTACACAGTTTACAAAACTGGTTTGACCTAACTATTTCCATCCTGATAGGTGATCAGGCATCTTCTTTATAATGCTGCAATAGTTAATATCTATTTTCTTGAATTCTCATTGAAAAAAAAAACTGCAAAAAATTCCATTTTAATATTAAAAGACAAAATTGAGAAACTAAAATTAATAATATTCTATACCACAATTGGTCAAGATGTAGTCTAACATTTATAGAAGAAATGACCCAATATTATATTTCTAATATGATATTGAAATATATCTTTAATGCAATACCATTATAATTATTAGCATTGAAAAACCAATTATAGGAAATTTATGAATTTAGATTTAGCCATTCCACATTGCAGTAGTTTTACTTGTTACTATTCACATAGCAGTCACTGAATGAATGTCTATAGAGCATCTATCAGGTGACAGGCACTTTGCAAAGCGCTGGCACCAGAGAGGTGAGCTCACCCCATGTGTTATGGTGCCTAAGTGGAGAAAATTATAGTTTAATAATCACAACCAATGTAAACTTATAACGGTGACAGAGTACAAAGAGTTGGTACACAGGGCTGCAAATATGACTTTGCTCTAGTCAGGAAATCTGTATTGTGGAAAGAGTAGAGGAAAAATAGAAATTATCTGAGGAAAAAATGTGGAGGAAAGATTTTTCTAGTCAGAGAGATTAGTATGCCCATTGTCCTCATAGAGGTCCCATGAACTCAGTCCTTTATATTCTGAATGAGCTTGCAAGCAGATTATTCTCTCAAGCCTCCAGAAATAAGGCTTTCAGTTTTATGAGAACCAGAATAGAGCGGCAAGCTGAGTCATCCTTGCCCCAGACTTCTGACACACAGAAACTGTAAGTTAATAAATAAGTATTGTTTTTAAGCCTCTAACTTTGTGTTAATTTGTTATGGGAACAATAGAAAACAAATATAAACATGGAGAAAATTAAAAGTTAGTAGTATCAAGAGTGGAATCTAGATTGACCTTTTGGGAAGCTAGTATAGAAAAAAGCATGGATAAATAATAGTGATGACTTTGACATATACTGCTCTAGAATAAAAAATAAACTTTAACTTTGTTATTTATCCTATACTCTGTCTCTAATATTTAGCCAAAGGTTTTGATTTGATAGCTCAAGTGAGACGCTTTCCATGTGAATATTTTTATATATCTCTTGTGTTTCAAAAAATCTTTTAAAGATGTTGAACTGGAAAAGGAAGTTGCAGAAGAGTGGAAAATAAGAACACATGGTGAAAGCAAACAGATATTGAATATTTGGCATTTTTGAATTTGAAAATCTGGCTGACTTATAGTCTTATATTAGTAGTTGTTTTTAAAAGAAATGAAGATAATCAGGTTATAATGCCAGAATTCTCTTAGTTTTATAACTGACAGTCTCCAACCTCACAGCAGCACTTGGAAATAAAAGAAAATTACAATGTGTGGGTAATGAGGAAAACAATATTTTTAAAAATTGCCCCAACAGAGATGACCAGGGAAAACATAACTGGGTCAGTCTAGGTCAGCCAGTTCTATGGTTTTGGAAACAGATCATGGTAGAGTCATTTTTGGACAATTTATAGTCGGTTCCAGCAAAGTTTTCAACTAACTCGTGGCAGCAAATTTGGCT
Source organism: Cynopterus sphinx (assembly GCA_030015415.1). Taxonomy (NCBI): domain Eukaryota; kingdom Metazoa; phylum Chordata; class Mammalia; order Chiroptera; family Pteropodidae; genus Cynopterus; species Cynopterus sphinx. The sequence continues at coordinate 58,840,059 of CM057390.1, forward strand.
CTTGGAATTGCTTCCTTAAATCTCTTAAAATTTTGTTCATGGACTTCTAAATTTCAGTAGTATTCAATAAATAAAATTTAACAAGTGTGGCAATGACAGGGAAAGTTTGCTCAGGATGTTATCACATCAGAAATGTACTCACTCTAGGGATGACTAGAATATTCCACTGGGCTCAGGCACCAGAACACAACTGCTTCCTTCTAACTCCAGCAACAGGAGCAGGTACATCTTTTTCTTTACCTATTTTCTTTCTACTTTCATCACAGCTATTATCAGCATCACTTTCTATCATGCCTGTCTTTCTTCTCTTTGTTAACTTTTTTTTTGGTTTTCTATATATATATATTGACAAACCAAAGTGTAGGTGACAACTTGCTCATACTAAAATGGACAAACATGAAGGAGTGCTACCATTTCTTCATGCTCGTTCACTTTTTTGTTGCCCTATATTTCTCATAGTAGAAGATGAGGTTAGAAATAGCAAGTAGTAGAAATATTCGAGATTTCTGGGTAAAAATATGTGAGGTAACGCCCTTATAATCAACAATGCTAACAATTGTTAAATTGATATTTTATTGCCAAATTGTTATAAAAGAGAAGTAGAAATGTGCTACACATTCTCAAGAAAGTGATATTTTACTTGGGATCTCAATATTAACACATTTTTTAAAAAATTAAAAATAATGTTAGAATTTTCCAGAGTTATATGGATTTCATGCTGTTTGTGCTAAGGACAAAGTTGGGGTTAATGCAGAAGTTTTGTTTTCCTAAGAAAGTCTGTTGTTTTCACAGGGAGGGTCTTCAGTGCAAATTGCATGTTTATTAACTTGCTTCCTGTTGCGACAAGGTGTAATCACGTGGGATTGCAACAGACCATGAGCAAAACTGGTAATGACTATATTATAAAAACCTCAATCTTTCTGTTTCTCAGATGCCAGTTGAGTGGAATAAGTAAACACCATTTCCAATAAATGCCTTTTGTTTTAGAGGCAGAGTTGTGCCAGTAGAGAAAAAATAAGAGGTTATATCTACTGGTACATCTCATTTTGTATCTGTGAATAACAAGAGCATGTCAGAGCAGAAGAAGTATAAATGTTAACTTTTTAGCTTCCATGTTCAAAAACACTAATCAGAACGTTAGTGTTGGCAAAATTTCTGCTGCTGAACCCCCATATTTAATAAGAATAGGGCAGAAAAGATAGAAGAAAGATGAGAGGTGTTAAAAAAGAGAGAGAGAGCTGCCTCTGTTGCTGGAGTTGGAGCAAAGCAGTTATGCTTTAGTGTCTGAGGCTAGTGGAATATTCTAGTCACCCTCAAAGTGAGTATATTCCTTATTGACATCACCCTGAATAAACTTTCCCTACCATTGCCACACTTGTTAAATTTCAGAACCTGTTTCCAGAACCAGGACCAGCCAACCATCCAACTTTCTGATTGCCTTGCAAATTCTTGCCGTATAACAAATGTTAAGAGACAACTGTCAGATAGCAAAGGGAGATTTGAAAATTGTTGCATTGAATACTAAAATCAATGATACTGCATTCTAGGCTTAAAGGTATTTGCCACTTTTTTAATTCATGTCTTGGTTTTATACTTTGTATGTAAGTAACAGATGGCTAGCAAGATGTAGGTGGCATTTAAGAAATGAAATCATAAGTATTGGTTATGTCATCAAAGGAAGTGCCTTGCAAATGAGGCACATAGGGGAAATGGTGTACATTTGAAAGCATTTCAAAGTAAATTGCCTCTGCAGGGAAAAATCAGTTAAGAGTAGTATGAATCAAACTGTATGAAAGTGGAAAATGTTGCTCAAAAATACTGTTTGAAGACGGTCTCAGGGTACACAGTAGCTACAAGACAGAACATAATTTTAAAACAGTAGTTCAATAGTATTGAAGTTAGAAAATTGTACTAAAAAGTGGTCTGCCTGCCAAAGATCCAAATACTAAGTCATTCACAAAACTCTTGGGACACATAATGGTTTATTTATAAAGGAAAATCTAGGTTAATTCATCTCTAAATTATGAATTGAGTATGAACATTAAATATATTACAAAAATTCATTTTTGATGGTAATTGATGCTTTTGTGTATTTGTTGATTATATTATAGCACCTTTTAGATGTAAATCTATATAGATATGTTTTAAACCTTGTTTACTTCAGAATGTCTAGAGGAAAGAATGTATGTGAGAATGTGTTTAAGAAGCGCCAACTTTGGAAGGGCCAAATATTTTGAAACATATTTATTAGGAAGTTAGAAAGATAAGGAGATTTGATCTCATTCATTTCCTGATAGTAGATTTTAGTAAAATGAAATACATGTACACACATGCACATGCACAAAAAATATACCCCTTCCTCTTCCAACCATCTATCACAGGGTTAGGTTTTTAATAAACATTTGTGTAATGAACAAATCAGTTTTTTACCATAACATGTGGCTATAAAATCAAGTACGGTGACAAATCACACCTTTTTTTTAATTTTACTATTACCAGGAATTAGAAGACCTCTGTTTCATTAATTGTATTTATTCATACAAAACAAAATTAACACCTTTAAGCCTCAGTATCTCTAAAATGAGAAACATTTAAAGAGACATAATGATATAATGCTTTGAAACTGTAAAGGGAAAAATAATGTAAGTTAATGCCATTTTTTCTTCTCAGGTTTAGAAAGATTTGAAAAATGTATGACTTTAACAAATGATCAATAAATGGAGATATTAATTTTACAGATTTTATTGCATAGATTTTGGTGATTTAGTAAATTATAGCCATATTTAACAAGGAGACAATTCAAAGGGTATTGATGTCTATTTTTACCTGACCTTAGAATTTCATGGCATTTGGGAAGCCATTACTTCTTACCAGGTGAAAGTTAGATAATTCACAACTTCTATACTGAGTCAGAATTCCACTGAAACAAGTTAAGAAAACATTTGGCTGAGGAACGAGTATTTGTCTCTTCAATAACTGAGCCATGGAATACTTTTACAAATTTGCTTCTAACAATTCAAAAGTCAAACATTTATCTCGAGGATGATGTTAAATGGGGGACGTAACATATCCTTTCAGCCTTGAGAGGTCAGATGTGTTACTGAGCCTTATAATATTGCATAACCTGAGCTGGATGGAAAATATAACAGTTTTGACAGGTCATTTAAAAAAATCAGTGTAGACTGCTTTTGTTCAACATTTGAGTTTGTGCTTCACAGGGTATTTGAGCCTACGTGTTCAAAGAAGATGAAATAAAGTGCTCCTTGGAATTAGTGAGTAGCAGAAATGCCTCTGGAAATTAGTTTTATCTATTTAAAAACTTCAATGTGAATAAACATTTGTCATGTTTTTCTTAGTCACATATGCAACTTCAATTTGACATTTTAGAGAGAATTTTGATTTTGATCTCTATCAATTAGTTCTGAGAGTCACCTCAGAGATTTGCTGCCCTAAGTCTGCAGATTTTCAAAGGGAATTGGACATTTTACTAACTGGGAGAACATCTTGATGACTGTAGGAAAGTAATTATTACTGAGGAGAGACTTTCTTAGCATGATTTACTTTAATACTATTGAAGATAAACATTTAGGATGCCATTCTAAATAATTTATGCCAGTCTTGTTGCTATAATGAATATTATTATTGCACATTGTAAGACTTTCATTGTCAACAGCCTGGTACTTTCAGAATGTAATTTAATTATATTATTTTTGTCAAAGTTAGGCAGTGTATCACTCTTCTTAGAGTTTGAAATCTCAAACTGCTTTTGGATATCACATTAAAACTTTCTCTGGCCATTGATAACTTTGCCTCTCCTTTTCTGTTACTCTCCCAAGATGCGATCTCTACATCCTTTCCAGGATACCTGCCATTCTCCAACACTCTGTTAAATACATTAGAACAACAACAACAAAAAAAATACCCATGCCTTTGTTAGGAACAAAAATATAAACAAAACGTACTTTGTCATTAATATTTTTTAAATACACCGAAACTCTGAAACTTTTTTTGTCTGTTTTGTGAGAAATAAAATGTGACCACTAGCATTTATTGAGTGCTTACTTTTTCTGCCCATACATTAATTCAATTAATCTCTAATAACTCAGTTAGGGTGGTGGTTCTTTAATTATCCCCATTTCATAGGTGAGGAAACTGAAGCTCAGAGTCCTTAAGATTTAAGTCTAAGACCTGCTCAGGAGCACAGAGTAAAAAAGGGATTAAACTATGGTTCCAAAACAGTCTGATTTTGAGAATCTATACTTTTTTCTTATTACAAAAGGATATTTCAATAAACCTGTTAGAAAAATTTTGCATTGACCAGTATATTTTTAGAGAATAATATTTAAAAATGTTTTTTGAAAGTTATGCTGTTCTAAATAAAGGTAAAAGGTTATGAAATATTTTAATTAACTAAGATTTCCAATTTGATTTCAAATCCAATTAAACAGTAACCAAGTCTAAAAATGGACTTCTAAAATGACTTTTTCACTCTTAAAATTCTCTTATCTCCATAAAGATTAGAGAACATTTATAGTAATGAAAGATAAGAATAATAGATCCATCACATTAATAATAAAAGTAAAGAATTTGGACTAGATTAATTTAGGGTAAGGTAAACAATTGCATATGAACAGGTGCTTCTTGAGGTTCCCTAGAAAGCAAAGTAGAAGGAAGAAAAAACCAATGAGCATGCAAACAAAGAAGGCCCACTAATTGTGATTGTACTGGGTCCTTGATAAGCTAAAGAGCTAGATCTCATTCGTTTTTACGTGTTTGATGTTATGACCATGGGCATGAGAAGTGTAAAGAATCCAACCTGATGACATGTAATGTCTATAAAACTTGTGCTCTGTTAGGAAAATATGAAAAGAATACAGAATATATAATTCTGCTTACCTAAATCAGGCAATAAATTTAAGAGAGGCTATGAAAGGATGTCATAAGGGTATGAAAGATCTAGAGGAATGGTATTAAAAGTGTTTTTGGAGCCAGACAAGGAACCACTCAAATGTATTAAGGGAGCCAACAATTTGTAACATTCAACCAAGAAGTAAAGCCCTTAGTTACCATCCCCATGTGGCTGCAGAATTCTTTAGTAGAAGAAAAAATGATGTACATGAGGTAAGATTAAGGATAAGGCAATGCTATTTTAAGCCCTCTGAAACTCATAATAAAGTTTCTTGTTGTTATACATTATAAAAGGGCCTCTATCTGTTGGAGAGCATTCTCAACTCAATCAAATTTTATGTATTAAGTCAACATCTCTAGTAGATGAGTGACATGAGTATGTTTCCTTGATGATCCCTTTAATACCATGAAGGATTAGAATTATATATTTTTTAAAAAGGTAAACATTCAAAAACTTTCTGTGTGAATTTTAGGAATGACTTGTGCATATCTGCTATTTAGTGTGGTGAACTGTTTGAAAAAATGTAATATCTTAGAGTTGCTAACTCTGAGTTTGAACGATGTTATTGGCCATTTGAGATACTATGTTAAAATATTAAATATGCATTTACTAACTATAAAAAGTGTTGAAAAGTAAAATAACTTTATATATGCTTAATTTATTAGATTAATAGAAATAGCTTATATATTTGAAAAGATTTTGTTTGTTTTGAAGTATAAGAAATAAATAGAACTAATTAAGAGAGTTGATCAATCATTAATTAAAGCCTTGTTAGAAGTGATTATTATATTTGTCAGATTTATAGGGGTAAAAAACATTACAATTGGACTGAATAATTTGGAAAAAATTATGATTTTGAGTTTATATTTTTAGTGACTTAAATGTTAATTGTGAACACTTCTTATTAACTGTAAGGTCATCAAAATCACATGACACATGTACATAGCATGTACTCTATGACTGTTCATTGGTCAAAACAGGGAGGAGAAGCAAGAGCGAGTACATGTGAGAGCATGAGGGTGTTCTTCCAGGCAATAATTTCTTTTAAAAGGAGTTCAATGCAGCCACATCGGAATACAGTTTAGTGCTTTCCCACAAAACTAAACACAGTCTCACCTTATGATTCTTCAGTCACACTGTTTATTTATACAAAAAAAGTTGAAAACTTAAGTCCACACAAAACCAACATGTGGATGTTTACAGCAGCTTATTTTTAATTGCCAAAACTTGGCAGCAGCCAAGATGTTCTTCAGTAGGTGACTGGATAAATGAACTGATACATCCAGACAGTGGAATATTGTTCAATGCTACAAACAAGTGAGCTATCAAACCCTGATCACAACTGAGATCTCTCAGTGGGGATAGGGCCAGTGCAGCGGGGGCTTGGCCTTCAGAAGAACCAAGTTGTCACCTGTTATGGGTTGTAAGACTTTCACCTAGTATGCAGGGCTACCAAGTAAATCAATCTTTAAACAGGAGAACACATATTTTGGATAAAGACCTAGATTTTACCTTCTTGAAAGGAGATAGTCTCCAGGATCATAGTAAGTGCTCATTATAGGACCACAGTGATTTACAAAAGGGAGAAAATAATTGTGAAGTTATATCTTATAATACTTTATGTAAATACAGGTGTCTTATTTTTACTTATGCACACTTAATTCTTTTTTTTAATAAAACTGTGGCATCTATTCACCTCAGCAGATATTTTCATTGTTACAACAGGAATGCAAAGAGACAGAATAAATGATATTTATCATCACTAAAATTGGCTTGATTCAGAGAAGATAAGCATATCTTTTAAGAATATAATTTCAATACTAACAAATGCTCTAAATCTTATATGCTATGTCAAGATGACATGAATCCTAATTATCTAAAATTTTTTATCTGATTATTTAAACAAAGAAGAGGAAGTAGGAAAACTATGACATAGCCCTTATTTCACCATTCTGGACAGGAATTTGGTTTGCCAAAGGCCTCATTTCCAGCATTCTGATCCAAAAATAGTGCTGTAATAACATTTCTGAATATGCATTAGAACTGATGTTTCCATCAAGATTTCATTGCTGATTGTGGAGGCAGCTATTGACTAAATGTAAGTCACTGAAGGTGGAGTGAAAAATGTGTGAGGAATCTTAAGTCACAAACATCTCTTCAAGTGAATGAAGCATTGTAGCAACAATTAGCCATAAAGCAGTTCTTTTTAATGTTGTTTTATTATTACAGATGGGAGGAGAATATTATTACCATTCAATTTATTAAGAAGTAAGTTGGCAGGCTTTGATGGAAATAGTTGGTCTGTCATTTTAGAGAGCTCAGTGGATACAGACATGAAAAACACACTGAGGTACTAAAAATCATACAAATTGAAACCATCACTGGGATCTTCTACTGTCCCAAATGTGACTTAAACAGTTTGGGTGGCAGATCTCAACACTTTAGAACCTTTTGCACTTTAGACTCAGAGGAATATGTTCTAAAAAGACTGTTTTCTAAGATTTCTAAAGAATGGTATACAAAGTTTGGGAAGAAATATCTTACATATATCATTGAAATTTCCATATTAAAAAATTCTTGTTACTTGGCCATGGCATGATTTTCAATCTTTAATATCATGTAAATAATACATGTTAATAAAGTTTATAGTAATATTGAAAGCTTATATTATAATATTAACTGAATGATTTATTATTGCATGTGCACTATTATCACAGTTGTGTTAAGGAGACAAAAGAGACATTTACAGAAATTAAAAAAGAAAAGAAACAATTAAATGACCACATTAATATGGCTATTTATTTTTGCAACATGGAAATATTCTTGGTTTGATTTTCAGTTTTCTGTGTTTTCCCAAATTTCTGTAAATTCAAAGTTTAGTAATGATCAAGTAACTTTATACATTAAAATTAGAAATGTTTTGAAAGGCAAGTGTCAGAACATTTTTTTTTTCTGATTCCTGATGTCCCTGTTGTCCTAAGCAATATCTAATAACTAAGGATCTTCTGAAGCAAAGTGATTTACATACTTCAGTGACTTCTGAATCCACAATCACATCCTTCCATGTCTTCCTTCACATCTGTCTATTCTTGGTGGTAGTGTTTTATGCTTCAAAATAAATACTTCTTTCCTCCTACACATGGAGAGTGTTCACTTAAAGAGTCTTATTCTTGGTTGTCTTGATGATAGTGCTTATTTTACAATGTTCTAAGTAAAAACATAAACATATTATTATCTTAAATTTTTTTCTCAGGTTAAAATACTGTCAGGCTAAGCCAATATGATACATGGCACTTTCCTCTTTTTTCTTCCTTTTTAATCTAATTTTGAAAAACTGTATTTATGCAATATGTATGAATGTGTGTGCTGTGTGTGTCAGTTGAGTGCAGTTAATGCAGTTGGATAGAATTCTGAGACCTGTGGAGCCTCCCTTCCCTTCATCCAGACAGTTGCTCCAGAGGCCTGCCAATCCATCAAAAGTGACATTTATTGACCTAGTTGTTAGGCGGATAAAACCTTGAGTTTCTAAGTAGCTTTGAAAATGCAACACATAGAAAATAGTCTTGTCAGGTTTTAAAAGCAAAAGACGGGCATGTTGAAAGAAAAAAAAAAAGATTGTTAAATTCTAAACACTAGAAACTCGAGGGCCTCATTTCTTGCAGGAAAACACATGGCCTGGAAGATGAATGCATAAAGGAAAAAGACTGGATCATGGTTATTATGGTTTCCTGAGAAGGGATCTTAAAACAAGTTCCAAAGTGGTAAACGAGAGCAACTCTCAGATCCAATAATTGACAGGGCTTGTGCTCCATTTCCTTCCTAGCACCCCAAGATGAACATATACCTACTATGCAAAGATATGGAGCATCAGATTATAAGTGGAAACATGTTTCATCTGTTTATGAGATGGCATTGTACTTCCTGTGCCTCTGAGGTTTCATTGGTTGTCTGTGATTACTAATCTACTTCCCATTCCTAATCATGGAAATAGTCTGCAGACCCAAAATGCTTGGTAGCCAATGCCAGTCAAAGACCATGGCAGATCGCAGACATCAGCAAAAAACTTCAAAGGAAAAAGCGAACAAAAATCAAGCATCAGGTGGAATTTTACCATCTCAGTGGGTGCTAGTGCAGAATTACTAAGGATGATGTGCCTGTCTTGGAAAAAAATCCAAGAATTTGACTAAGTTTAAATCAGAAAAGATTATTAAAATACTGAATTTTTTTGAATTTACTTGGAAGTATCTAGATTACTTATTCTTTTACTAAGCAGATATAGGGGTTCAATATTATTTTATGAATAAGTTTGACAAATATTTTGATTACCTACTATGAACCAGTGATTTTTTCTAGGCATTGGGATATAGCAGCAAAAAAAAAAAAAGAAAGTAATACTTATAAAACCTACACTCATGGAGCTTTGATTCCAGTCTGGGAAGAGAAACATAGAAATTACACAAATAAAAATAGAACATGTCAGGTGGTATTAGGTGCTATAAGAAATAATAAATAAGAAAAGAGATATAGTAATGTGGGGCCTATATTAGACAGGCTAGGCAAGAAAGGATTCTGCAAAGTTATTATTTCAGCAGAGACCAGAAGGAAGTGAGGGGGAACACCTTGTGGATATCTGAGGGAAAAACATTCCAGGTAAAAAAAAGTAAGTGAATCAGCCCACATTTATTTACATAACTCTTGAAAATTATAAAACCTACATACAGTTTTAAATAAATTTTCTTAATAAGAATAGTCATGAATTAATTTTTGTTCCATAATAAAAACATAGAATTTTACAAGTTTGGTTAACTATATAGCTGAATTGCTAAACAAAACAAAATCTCCAAAATCTCATGGTTATGAATTAGTTGTGGACAAGACAATCAAAGATTGGTGATAAATATAGAACGGTTATATACTCATATTTCTTAAAAAGTATCTTAAGTTTTTTACTCCAATTTAAAGAAAATGGAATTAGAACTACCTGCTTATCCAATCAGAAACTTGTGTCTGAAAAAGATTGTGGCATACTAACAAAAGATTTTGAATGGTTGGACTTTTACATTTATACCCGAATTAACAGTTTTTAAAAAAATTATAAAATACTGGTTTTATACATTAAAACTTAAGCAGGGGATAGAATGAGGCATTATTAATTTTATACATAAATACCTCAATAAAGGGTACAACATGCATTTTCTATGCTTAGCCATTCTGCTTTGATGCAAATTTCCTCTCTGTGTTCAAATGTGAGTCTCCTTACCTCATGGTGAGTAGAATGACCACAAATAAGAAATAATTATAAAACACTATTTTCTTTTCTTTTAATTTGATTTTTAAACTAAGTCTTCAAAGTTCAAGAAAAAGAAAAAGGATCAAAACAACAAGAAAAATGGAGTGAATGATATCCTAAGTCCATGGAAGTGCTAGAGTTAAAACTTTAAATTCCTGAATAATTTTTGAGACAGGCTATTATGTGTATGTATGTGGGAGTAGGACAGACTGGTAAATATGAACAACACATTGTACAGTCCACAGATTTCTATTAAGCTTAAATCTAAGTAAAAAAAAAAGTTGTAACAGAAAGAAATGAGATCAGCATTCTCGATGCTAATTATATAGGAATGAAGAATTCTACTGGGTCAGGCATAAACCATCAAGCTTACATCTCTTAGACAAAAGCAACTTTATGGGACATGTTCTAGAAGGCCTGATTATCCCGTCTGAAATTAGTTTTCAAGCTTAAGTATATTTTAGTATATTTGAAACTTTACTCTTCAAGAGTCTGCTCAAACTGTTTTTACTCTCTTCATATTTTTTATCAGTAGCAGCCTCTTAGGCTAGTAGGTTCCTTTTTAAAATCATCTTTTGCGTTGCTTATTTATCTTAAATATCTTATTTGACTTAAGAGTAGTTTGACATTTATGCAAGAGTTCTTTAGTTATTTATGGGTGCTATTTTTGCTCATATAGATTTTTGTCATAGTTTATTGACATTTACCTTATCAGCTGTAAAAAACTATTATTAAATCCCTTTTTGTATTAATCTCCCTATCCCCTTGTTTTTCATTTCCTTTCTTGGCCCTTATATAGTTTACTTTAGGGATATGTATGTATGTGTGTCTGTGTATGTATGTGTGTATTTATGGTAAAGAAAACACAAAATTATATATAAAATAGGTTAGAATACTGAGAAAATAGAAGACAATTGCCCTGGAGGAATTTCTATATCCAAAGTAGATTACATATGAATCAACTGTAAACCATCTCACTGAAATTTTTTGAGATTATTTCTTATACAACATAATCTAGCATCACCTTACTGATATAGGCATTTTACTATTTAATGTAGATAATATTCTGCTAATTAAAAATGATTTAATAGCTTAGATACTGTATATTAAAGTTACTTTTATCAGTTTAAGGACCATGATTAAACTGTACTCAAAAAGTGTAATTCAGAATATTATTGAGAGCTGACATAGAAATACATATCTGCTAGGATCACAGCCTTTGAACCAAGTTAAATTCTATTGACCTCACTTTTTTTTATGTGTATAATGATTATGTGTCCCACAAGGTCATTGCAAAAATTAGTATGTGTTACCACAGTGTATGTCACATAGGAACTCAACCAGCATTATTAAAAAATTTACTAACTCACTAACCAAATACATATCTGAAGCATCTCTGTTTATTTTTTACAATGGAAATCTATTTTATTTAAATATTAGAATAAGCTGATAGATGTATTTTCTTTTTTAACAAAATTTATTTTATTATTAGTTTCAAGTATACAGTACATTGGTTAGACATTTATGTAGTTTATGAAATGCCCCCACTCCCCAATTTCTCTTTCTCTTCTTTGACTCTCCACTTAACCATTATGTTATTGCTGACTACATTCCCTGGGCCATGCTCCCCATCCCTGTGACCATCTACCAACTACTAAATTGTACTTCTTTATCTCTCACCCCTTTCTCTCAATCCTCCAAACTCCCTCTCCTCTGGTTATCACCAGATTGTCGTCTATATTTGCAAGCCTGTTTTTAATCATTTTGTTTCTTTTTTGTTCGTTAGATTCCACGTATAAGTAAAATCGTATGACTTATCCCACTCAGCGTAATAACCTCTAGGTCCATCCATGTCATGGCAAATGCTAGGATTTAATTTATTTTTTTAATGGCTGAATTACATTCCATTGTATATATAAACCATAACTTCTTTATCCAGTCATCTGTTCATAGGTATTTGGGTTGCTTCTATAACTTGGCTATTGTAAATTGTGCTGCCATGAACTGAAGGGTACATAGATCTTTATGAATTATTGTTTTGTTTTGTTTTGTTTTGTTTTGTTTTGTTTTTGGTCTTTGGCTAAATACCCAGAAGTGCAATTGCTGGGTCAAAAGGTAGATCCATTTTTAATTTTTGGAGGGACCTCCAGGGTATTTTACACAGTGGCTGCACCAATTTGCAATCCCACCAACAGTGTATGAGGTTTCCCTTTCCTCTATACCCTCTTTAACAATTGTTGTAGAAACATATACTGAAATGGAAAAAAAAAAAAATACACCATATATGTAGTTCTTGAAATCTAGTAAAATAAACTTACATCTATTAAGAGATTGTTGTTAAGAAAATAGTTTTTTTTTAAATTCTCGAGTTCCAAAGTATGTAATATTATAAACATGAACTTATTGGATCAAATACAATGTGCTTGGCAACCAAACGTGCTATGCTTGAAAACATATCTAGCCTAACATTAAAGGAAGACTCAACAGCAGCTGGACCATTTTAAAGGCTAATCCACGAGACCTTTTCAAATATATCTTTTGAAACTCCCTATAATTATGACTCTTTGTAACATGTCATTTTTCTGTTTTATTAGGAACAAAACAATGTAGTCGTCATATATTTTTTTCTCTGAAACTGTTTTTAAAGCATGTTACTGTAAATGAATGCAACACAGAAGAAAAGATCCAACAATTTCCTTAAATAAAATATTGAAGTATGAGTCTTTGTATGTCAGAAACTAAACATTTTCTTTTCAAAATAGAATATTTTAATTTTTCCCTCTTAGTTTTCAAAACTTCTTAAATGTGTTCAACCTAATAAACTTTATATGCACCAATCTTTAGAAGAATAATGTGAGTTTTTTTAATTTATGATATATATTCTGAATATATAATCCAAATTTCACAATATTTCACAAACATTTGCCCTCAGATAATACTTAACAATGAAAACCCAAAATAAAAAGAAGTGCATCTTTGAAACAAAATTTATTGGTTTGACAAATTTCAGTTGATATATAATGAGAGAGTACAAAGCATTAAGAGTTATTCTTTTACAACATTCTGTTTTCATGCATTGGTTACCTTTAAATAAGCAAAAATAAGGTGTTTGAAATATTATAAGTAATAAAAGGAATAATATAAAATTTTTATTTTATCTTGCTTTTGTTTATATTCAATGAAATATATTGAAATTTAGGAAAACCTGAAAAATAATCCGAACATGGTCATTGTATTAGATTTCTATTGCTGCTATAACAAGTGACCACAAGTCTAGTGGCTTATGGGGCAAAATCAAGGTTTTAGAAGATCTGTATTCCTTCTGAAGGCACTTCCTTGTAACATGGCCACTTCGTGACCACTTAGAACCCATTATCATCTCTCTGTAAGGTTGTCAAATAAAATAATTTCCTTAGTTTTTCTGGCTTCCTGTATTCTTTCTCTCATGACCTCGGATCCTCCATCTCTAAAGCCAGCAGAATGGCATCATCCAATCTCTCTCTGACACTGCTTCCATTATCACATTACCTTCTCTGATTCCAATTTTACTTTCTCCCTCTTATAGGTATCCTTCTGAGCATATTAGGCCCACCTAGATAACGCAAGATAATCTTCCCATCTTTTACTTAATTATACTTTTCAAAGATTCTTTTTGCTACCCATGGTAACATATTCAGTTTCTAAGGATTAGGAGGTGGGTATTGTCAGGGGGCATTAGTCAGCCTACCATAGCTATGCTTGATTTTTCTCAAACATCAAATATGTGAAAAAACAGTACCTTTATTAAATAATATAATTGTACTTTAAAACTAAAGAAAATCAAAATAAATATAATAAATATTTTTAAACTATTCTTATAGATTTATCAAAGAAATTTCAATGAGAGGGCGATTTCTTTTTAAACTTAATAATCATGGGGCCTGTAATTTTTTCCGTTTTCCTGTGAGAAACTCCTCATTCTGTTGGTGAAAGTGATCCTTTCCTACTCCTTTCATCCTCAGAGCTCTCATAGGCAACTCACTCAATGGCAGTCAATTCATTTGAAGGCCCACATCTTTTAAGCTAACCTTATAAATGTTCTCTATCCAAATTAAGATTGTCTGGGGTAATAATTTTTTGTTCTTTAGAATTTGCATGGACAAACATAGAGTGAATCAGGCAGCTTACATAACAAGTGAAACTGAAATGTTCCTAAGGTTGCCAGAAAAAAATGCAGGATAGTCAGTTAAATTTTTGAATTTCAGATAAATAATATATCATTCTTAGTACTGTATATCCTGAATAGTCTCATGCGACATGCTCATACTAAAAAGTGTGTGTTGCTTATCTGAAATTCAAATTTAACTATGTGCCCTATGATTTTATTTGCTAAATTTGACAACTTTATAGAGAGGTGATAATTGGTCCTAAGTGGCCATGAGCTTCATAAAGATAGAAAGAAATGAACAATTTCAAGGAAGCAGAAGGTGTAAGATAGAGTACCTTTTGAGCAGAAATCCTTCATTTGTTCTTATTAAACAAACAGGAAAATGAATTGCAAAATACATAAAGATTAGAGCACTTACAAACCTTTTAGAAAAAGACAAACACTACAGAAGCACTGAACAAATGAAGCAAATAAGCAATTCATGGAAATAGCTAATGAACATGTGAAAACACATTTAATTGCCTTAATAATTGAAGATATGTCAACACAATGAGAGTTTTTTTAAAACCAAATTTTATAAGCAAATATAGAAAAGATTGACAGTATTCAACGTCATCAAGAATGTGGAAATATTGGGACTCCCAAATACTGTTGTGAAAGTCAAAATTGGTCTAATAGCTTTTGAAGGAGTACATGGTGACACATATCTAAACATGTTTTTGAGTCATTAAAATACAGGATAATAATATCAAGAAATCTCATTGAACTCTCCTTGAGGTGATGAATGAAGGGTTAGGACCATGAACCAACTTTTTTTATGGGATGGTACCTCACTGAAATTAAAAATCTATCTCACATGAAATCTGTGCAGAGAAAAGGTGTTTCTCTCCATATCAAGTACACCTCTTTTTACAATGTTTAACTTTTACTTCTCTAATCTAGGTTCCCGTCATTTAGCTCTGAACTAGTTTCCCTTGAACCACTTTTGCATCCTAAAGTCAGAATAATCTTTTCTAAAGTATAAATCTGATTCTGGAATATTCACCTCTTTTCCATCTCTCATCTTTGTTCTTGCTTGCAATCTTTCATTGGCCTCCTCTTGCTCTTAAGATGAACACCAGAGATGAATGACCAAATCCTTGACACGACTTACTGACTGCCACCCCAGTCTTCTTCCACCACTGATTTTCTGCACCATCAGTGCATAGTGACCCAAACTTCCTCTTTCCTGGAACTCACCACACTGCCTTCCTGACAGGGCCTCAACCTGACCTCCGTTTGCCTGTTAACTATTACTCATTGATTATATCCTACTCTGCCTTGGCTTACTCAGGATATCCTTTCCTGATCTCTACAACTAGGTAAAATCCCCAGTTATATGAGCAGTCGTAGCACTGTGGTGTACTTCTGTTTCTTAGCACTGACCATGTTGGAACATTATGTCTTGTGTGGTTATTTGATTCATGTCTCTCTTACCCACTAAAGACTAACAGAATGAGTACAAGAATTATGTCTGGCTTTCTCTCCATTGTGGCTAAGTATCTCAAAAATCTTGCTGAATGAGTGAATAAAACATTTATGTTTTCATCTTGTAATGTAACTGGCTCGGTTAACAATATAAGTAGACATGAGGGAGATTTCATTTTAAGTTTCTGATAGAGACTAAGTCTCTCAAAGTTACCAGTGACCAGAAGAAGAGAGATTAAATGTGTCAGGCTAATATTACCTCTTATTAACCTTCATCTGTCATTGTTTTAATCATCTCAGTGTTTTCTAATCCATTCTCATCCTATTTTCCCCAAATGGTTAAAGCTACGTTTTTTTCTGATGAATGAGTTGCACCAAATAAGGGAGAAGGCAAAATGCACTACTTGGTACCAAGTTTAAACTGATTTGGGTAAGACTGTAATTTCAGTCTGTGTTAACTGAACTGAAAGAGTTTATAAATGCAGCCTTAATTAGCTACATCAACCATATGTGGATTTTACCTGAATTGTGAACTGGTGCAACAAAGTCTAATAGTTTGATAAAATAATTGGAAACAAATTTTTAAAGAGAAAAATTATTCTATAAATATAGTTCTTAGCCAAATTTCTTACATTTCCTTATGCTTCTCTCTGAATATAAGAGGTCAGTAACTGTTGTATATTTTTTTTACTCTATTCCCAAGGTAAACAATGATACAATTTACTTTCTTGAATCAACTCAAGAAATTTTAGTTTGTGATCTTCATTATTCTAAACATAAAATAGTTTAAAATTACTAAATAGATCTAGAAAAATATTTAATGTACTTTGCTGAGTATAGTAATTAAATATTAAAAGTAAGTAAAAGTTGGGAGCTTTTTCCTATTTATTCAGTATGCTGAATATGATAGGATACTTGGTATCTGCCGCCAGAGTATTGCTTCTAGAAAGGCTAATCTGTACTACTAGAATGACACCCTGTGGCTGGACATATCAATAGCAGAATGCTCACATATTCTCTTCTTTGTCTTTTTCAAAAAGTCAGCCTTACAAAATGCAATTTATGTAAAACTTGTAGACAAAAATCTCTTCACTCTTTGAAATGGATTGAATAGTGTTAGAAAAAAAATAAAGAAAAGCTTTCAATATTTCCATATCAATCTTTGCATATCATGACACATAACAGCAAGTGGGTAGGGATATTGTGCTTAAAAATAGTTTGTAACATTTCACTGTGGTCATAACTCAAGTGCATGTTTATTTCCTCAGCACAGCATCGAGTCATCTCTGGTAGTCGTGTCAGTATCTCTGTTTTACAATTATAGAAACTTAAGGTCAATCAGGGTTAAAAGAATTTTTCAAGTCCTCTGGCTAATAAAATGTTAGCTTTGCATTGAAGATTTTGGATTTAAAATATGTATATTACTTTTTTTTTTTTAAGGAATTCTGCTGTAATGAAATCAAATTCAGACTTCGAAGATGTGGTCATTTGAAAGACCTTTTCTGTTTAAGGCACAACAAAACGTTGTGCTGACAGAGATAGGATATTGGATTACTAGTATTTTCTAGCATTTTCTCCCCTCTCTGGTTGTCTATATATATCTTCTGACCTACGAGACTGGTCAACACACCTCCACCACACCTTCATTCACTATAAACCCTTATGCACCTCTGACATTTTGAACATCAGCTGAATTACTTTCTACGCGACATATTTGTTGATGAATCATTGTGGTGTTAAGTAACATCATGTTTTTCTTGAACTCACTTAAATATTTCGTGTCATTTAAATTTCTACCTGTTCATCTTCCAGGTAAACACCTTGAGAATGAGAACCATATTGCTTGATTTTCCTTGTCTAAACAGAGCTCAGAACAGTCTGTGCCTAGTAGGGCCTTTGTTAATTTGATCCTGAACTATCGGTAAAGAAAGGCTAAAATAATTGAAATCCAGCTGTTTACATATGCTCTCATATTTAACATTTATGTGTTTAATATTAAAATTGTTTTTATTCTGAGAATATAATTTCCTTATAGCTGAAATGTACACTTATGTTTTAATATTACAACAAAGCAGGGTGAAATTTATGTGTTTCTAGCCTATTACAAATATATTCAATGTACTTTACCCATACTTTATGCATGTTACAGAAAGAATATACATAGAATTAAATACATTTTAATATACAAAAAAAGGAGAAAATATTCTTTGTTAAAAATCTTTTTTTATTGTCCCATGTTTTCTAACACTGCATTTTAAAGTTTTTAGATATTAAAAAACATATTTACTTTTATGCCCCATGGATCCTGAGTGCTTATGTTGGGTCAGGGAGAACCATCTTCTTAGAAAATTCTGTCTATGTGACTTTCTCTGCCCTCCTGAGCTTGAATATGCTGCTGCCGTGGCTGTGGTTGGAAAATGAGGGGGTGTGAGAGTGAGACAGTTGGGGGAAACAGAGGAGACCAAAAGGGTGAGGGAATGGTACACCTAGAAAACAAACTGTAAATCAGCTCTGTCTTCTTAATTACCCCTAATTCCTTGTGCATTCAAAGCTGGAACTTCACCTTTTCTCCTCTAAAGCAAACATTTTTAATCCAATCACTGGGTATGTTATCCAGATGTTAGAGACCTTGAAAAGTTGTTTATGTATTTGCTTTAAATTTAAACATTTCTTTTGAATCATACTTTAAATACAGACTAAGGGCCAGTTAAAAGGCTTCTATAACCAGACTGACTTCATAGTTGGTTAAATGTTTAATTTTTACAACTGATATATCTTCTCCTCAGTATTGATAAGGCTTAAAAATTTTTTGAAAAAAAAAACCAAAAACCAAAGCTACCACCACCAATGAAAATTATTATAAAGAAAGAAGATAATAGAATATGTAAGTTATATGGTTACTCCAATTAGCTCTCAAAATTTCGATGAGCAAAAGGTGAAAGTAAAAGTGAAAAATGTAGTAAGGTGATCCATACTGAAACTGGAAAAATAAATTCAGCCATTGTGAATGATGTGCAAAATTCAGGGTTTCAACCTGCATATAAATTTTCTACAGATAACCTAACATCCAAGGTAGGTTCACAATCAATTTTAGAAGGCCTTCCAAATAAAAGCCCAACAACAGAAAGCACGACCTCCTGAAATCTTAAGTTTAAAACTGAAGGCTGCCAAGAGATGAGCAGAGCTGTGAGATGAGAATATGTGCCTGACTAATCCTGGAGAAAGAGAGGAGCCAGCCCAAAGATAGGACCCTTAGGCAGAAGAGAGAATTTTAAACTTGATCATGAAAGCTGCTGACAACCATTGGAGCTCAATTAGGTTTGGAATTTCACTTTGGAATGGCTAGAGTTTACATTGCCAACTACTCCAGACTCATGTTTATACTAATACGTGAATCCCAACTGTGGCCCAATTGCTGTGGTGGTGAAAGCCACACACCTGGTGGTAAAATGAGGTATGAAATATGTTTCCTAACCATGGGGAAAATAATCTCACCAGCTATGACATCTAATTCACTGTAGCCTCATCCATAATATATGATGACATCCAGGCTCAGCTGCCAACTACTGATATTAATTATTGAGACTTGATTGGGGTTAACTACTTTTGCTTTAGGTTTCAGAATTCTCTAATTTCAGCTGTCTCCATGATTCAGTGTTCTAAATACTTATTAGAAACGACGGGATGTGCTAACTAAGACTTTAGAAGGACTCAAGGCATTTTGTTAGGATTATTCTTTCCACCATATTAACATAGGGGTGTTCTTAATTTATATTTGAAATATTTCTTCTCATTTGTCTCTAATGTACATCTGTGTTTATGTTCAGGCAATAGAGTTCCTTTTTATGTATATTTGACATATAATATCATCAGTTACAGAATGTAATCTAATGGCTTCCAGTGCATTTTGATGGATAGCCCTGATAGGATGGCATTATTATTATTAAAAAAGACTCTATAACAATAATATTTTGATATGGCTCTTAAATATTAGTACATAATAAGTGTCTTATATATTCATAAATGTAGTAAAGATCAGTACCCTTGTTTTTCACCATCACAACACATACAACACAATAAAATTTATGTCTAGAAACAAATGCATATTTGTAGTTTATAAATTAATGGAACTGAGTTCAGAGAATAACAAAAAAAGTAAATTAAGGTAAAAATAATAAGCTGTTTAATGAAAATTACCTCACTACATAAAAAACAGTATATTTTAAAAATGTATTGAGTTGATCGTTAAGAATACATTTACATATATATTAAATTACACATTACAAACCAGAGGTGTTTTGATTTCATTACAGATTAAGTCTTATTAAAGAGACCTTAAATCCTAAACTAATTATTTTCCACAATCCATAGGCCCATTTTTTAAATGTTTTTCAAAAATCTTAAAATGATGATAAAAAATATTTGGCTTTAATACATACTACCAAGCAAATAAACACATAAGCCATAAAGATAGACTACTCACACTATCATAAACATAAAATTTTTTTTTGTTATGTTTCCAGAAATTGACCAAATAACAGAATTTTCTTTCTTTAAAGATAACATGACTTCATTTAAAAGCACTGGGGAGAAACAATTATTGTCCTAAAATGTTGAATTCCTCTAATTGATTTATATTCCTGTTTTCTATTGTTTCAGCATACTTTGTAACATATTTGTTACATAGATGAGTTAAAAATGTGCCCTTAAACATTGTCCTATGCTATTTACTTCACGGAAGGCTGGGGCCTATTAGCTTAAAACTTGCAAGTGCCAAACTCAAATTTTTACATATCCAATTGGTTTAAATATAATTCAAATGCAATCACACTCCACTGAATGACAAGGATATGTTCTGAGAAATGTGTTGTTAGTCTATTTCGTTGTTGTGCCAACGTCATAGAGTGCATTTACACAAACCCAGATGGTGTGGCCTACTACACACCTAGGCTGTGTGCTATACTACATTCATATATGTGGTTCCTCGGTGACTGAAACGTCTTTAAATGGCTCACAACCATAAAGAGAATTTTTAATAATATTAAACCTCCAACCAATAAACACAGTTGCTTTTTCATTTGTCTTCTTTAATTTTTTTCAACAATGTTTTGTAGTTTTCAGTGTACAAGTCTTTCTTCTTGTTTATTTGTAAGTATTTTATCCTTTTAGATGCTATTGTAAATGTGCTTGCTTTCTTAATTTCTTTTTCAGGTTGTTCATTATTAGTTTATACAAATGCAATTGATCTCCATTGATTAATTGTATTCTGCAACTTTGTTGAATTTGTTTATTAATTCTAATATTTTTTGTGGAATTGCCAGGGTTTTCTACATATAAGCTCATGTCATCTGAATAAAGATAACTTTATTTTCATTCTTACCAATTTGGGTGTCTTCTATTTCTTTTTCTTGTGTATTTGTTTAGGCCAGTATTTCTAGTACAAGTTTAGAACTTTTAAAAACATACACACACACAGACACACTTAGTTTTTTATTGTTTGTCTTATAGAATGGTGATATAATTGTTACCTTTTTGTGGGTGTGAATTTTAAGTTACTTTTTCACTTCAAGGAATTCATAGTCAATGATCAATAACAAACTAACCTGATGCCTTTAGGACTAATGATAATAATATTATTAATTTACTATTGTTTTTCACACATTACAACTCCTTATGTAATTTCACTTTATTCACTGACATAATGTTTTAAAATTGAGGTATACCGTTGTCTGTATTCCCATAACTGAGTGAAAATAATTTCCCCAAAGCAATTAATGAGATTTCTGGTTTTTGTTACAAATGGACAAAAATGTAAAATATAAACCTTACTTATCTGTGAAAATTAAAACAAAAAGATGAGATTTGATGTAATTGATTTCTGATAAATGTTTGTTAGCAATCCAGTTTTGAAAAGATCGTTTTTGAGTCAATATGAATATGTCATACACTGATTAATCTTAGAATGACTTTGTTGAATCCTAGAGTGACCTTACTAGATCATCCAGCAAAGAGAAATATAGTCTTGTTACTGGAAAAATTTCCATATTTTCATCATAATTCACCAGATCTGACTTGACATACAATGAAATTTCTTGCAGATTTAAATGCTTTTTATTTCCTCCATATAAACCTGTCTTCATTTAAGTGTAATTAAAAATGGCTAACTTGTGCATAATACCATACAATCTAAATTAGCTTATCCTTTATTAAATAAATCGCTTATTTCATAAATATGTTATTAAGTCTCATCCTCAACCATTATTGCTGTTACTTCTGCTATTGATTTATTTACGGTGAACATTGGGTGATGTGCTAGGACAAAAAAAAAAAAAAATGAATGCAAAGACTTCATAACTAAGCCAGGTAACAGGCACATCGACCCATGAGAAAAATTCACTGTCAAAACAAATATAAATACTTTTTACCATCATAATTAGACTCATTCTAACTCATCCTTTGAAACTCCACACAGATATAACTTTAATTAGCAGCTTTATTCCTCTTTCCAAAGTCAGGGTGGAAGGGGAGAACTGTCAAAGCATCTTGTTACCTATTAGAGTAACGATCAAATTAGTTTTATTATGTGCTTGTCTTCCCACAAGATGAAAATTTTAAATGAGGGGTTGTAACATTTCTTTGTGGATCCTCAACTTATCCTGACCACAAGAAAGTGCTTAAAGACGGTTAAATGAGAACATAAAAGAAGTCGGAGATTGTAAGGAACACAAAAGTAAAAACAGTTATTCTGCTATTGGAGGTGGCATGGAGAGTAGTGAGGAAAGCTCCCTAGAAGGAATGACATTTGAGGCAAATATTTTAGAAAGGAAAATAGAAATAAAAGTCCATATCTGGTCAAAAGAACATCTGGATCAGTTACAAAGATTAGAAATTAAAGAGTTATAGAAATCTCTCTCCACTTTTAAAAATAACTGTTCTCTTCTTATATCTTTTTTTCAAAATCTTTATTGTCCTTTTAGACATATTTACATACCGCATTTTCTAAATCCACTAAATATTTTGACTTAAAAATACTTCCATTTTTTTCTCTCTACCACTAACTGTATGATTTGCAGTGAAAGGGAATTTGTAATAGGTTTGACAAAATAATTTGCTGCCATTTAAACTGACCTGGAAAAATGATTCATAGTTCAAAGTAGTTAGATATTATGAGAATTTCATAGTGGGATTCCTGGCATCCTCAGTTCTTGAATCTGAATACTGGTACCCTCTCTCAGTCCCTCCAAACTGGACTTTCATTGCCATAGACTTTCAATTTGCTACTCCTAAGAAAGACTATGTTGGCTTAGAGTGAACAGCATTCTAAGAGCTGATACTATGGCATTCTTCAGAATTACCAACAAGAGCTAGGACTTTAATATTCTCCCTCTCCTTAGTGCAGTTCCAGGAGAATGTTGTTTTATAATAGACTCGTCAGTGTGGATTTACTTAGAGTTGTTTGCAAAATAAACACAATTGCGATGTGCTCAGTGTAGTTAGAGGGGTGGTGGGGCTCCACAGAACCATTTACTTCACATGGCCTTTGACTCCATTGATTCAGAATCTTCCTGGTTGATTATTGAAAAGAAACATGATGATAAATTGAGCTCTTATAGTTTGCACATAAATGCTTAGTAGGTGGGACATGTGAGGGAGTCAGGAGGAGAGTGAGTGGAAGGATGACTATATATGTCCTTTCAAATTTAGTGGGAGTGTGGCTGCCTCTAAGCCCCAGGTGAATACTCTGTGCTTTGGAATTCACCTATTCCCACACGTTGTTAAATAATCCTTTGGAAAACATACCATCAGAGTGCAATCTGCCTCCTATTGGAACATTTTCAGATTTTCTAATTTATTAATATAAATTTCCGCAGTATCCAGTCAGTCATCATTGCTCCCATGACAGATTTTATTCATCAACCTTTTTGTTTATTTTTTTATGAAGTCAAGTCATCTCTAAATCTTAGATTTCACATCTTTACATAATAGTTTAAGAAGTTACATTCTCTTCTTAAATTGAAAAAATGAATTAAATTTTTAAAAAAGCTTCTGTCTCTCTGTTTCTGTCTCTGTCTTCTCTCTCACTCTCTCCTTTGACATATTTTCATGTGTTGAAGGAAATTATATTTTAAACACAAAGCATCTTTTTACCTAACTAATGATTTTTCTATCTTGTTGTACTCACAGTGAAAATTGTATGCTTTCCTAACAATAAATGTTGAAATTGATTCTGGCTGAAATTCCAAATCTGTCATGCTAGTATAAAGGCTTTGTTGAAGAAGTTTAGATTAGCCATAAGTTCTCTTGACTATTTAATGGTTTCTGGGGAATTTTTCATGAAGAAGATGGAGACAACCACCTTTGTAGTCAGCAACTTCTCATTTTTGCCAAAGGGCAAAATGTTTCTTATGATAACCAAAAGACAATCACAATAGCATCCTCACTTTTTACCTGGCAATAGCCTTTTTTTTACAAGTTCAGAGTAACTACTCCCCCTACATTTTTCCCACTTAACACAGATTCTGCCATAGAAACACTTTCAGAAGTGTTCCAGGCTGCACTGTTCCCACTGCTGTGGTCTCTGCTGGACCACAAGCCCCCAGTCTTCCTCCCTGGCCTTAGAATTCCTTCAAATTCTATTGGAGAATCTTTGTTAACTTCAGTGTTTGCATTTGATTGTTTATTATTGATGTTCATTGTTACTGTATTACATTTACAAGACATGAAATGATTAATTTGCTTTGAAATTTACATTGAACAAACAAATGTCCCATAGTATATTAGAAAATTTAATTATTATTTCTTACTACCTATTCAAACCTCTTCTAGTTTTTCTTTCTCCTTGGATAAAGCACAAAAGTCCCATGAATTTTCTGGTTATTTTCAGGATATAAATTTTTTTTTGTTTTTTTCTCAGAATTTCACTTCAGCAATTAAAGGGTCTAGTCTTATATAATAGTTAAAATTTTCAAATTCATGTAAAGATGAAAGTGTCCCCCTATCATAGTTATTTAAGACTACCATAGTCCTTCAATTACTCTAAAGCACCATCACACTTGCTCAAGCAATTTAGTGGGTGGGGTATGTTAATTCAGAGTTACAGACTTCATCATTACCATCAACAATCATTTAAGCTCTTCCAAATATATTGCAAAAAATTGTTATGTCTTAAATTAAAACTCTTTAAATTATTTCTTCTTTATTGGAGGTGAAGCATCTTGAACAAATCAGGATACGAGAGTTAATTTTTGTAAAGACTTATGCAAATATTTCCTTGGATTTATAAAAAAAATATTAATATCATTCTATATAGTTAGGGACCAATGATAATTTCCTGATGAGCCCTTAGCTTCCTTTTTACTCTTTGCCCCAATTCATGTTTCTTGATTACTTCTTTAATTTTTCATCTTTAATTTATCTCCTCGTGCACATATTTTATTCTCTGTTTAATGCTTTCACTCTTTTACTAAAGAATTAAAAAAAAAAAGAATAGATGAAAAGAGGTAAAAGCACTTCATTTTTAGGTACATCTAAGTTTACTATAACCCTATCCTCTGTTTGTATCTCTCTCTTTGAATCCTATCCTTTGGGTTTATGCACTGATTTAAAAAATAAAATAAAATAATAAAAAATAAAATAAAATAAATAAAATAAAATAAATAAAATAATAAAATAAAATAACAAAGACGTTGAAAACAATCCAGAAGGAAACATTTGTTAAAGAGGACTCAGGGACCTCACATAAAACTTACAAAGCTACAGGAAGCTTCTCTCGGCTACAGAATCACTTCTTACTTTATAGAGTGTGATTCTATTTACTTTACTCAGGTCTTCAAGATTGTTTTTAATTTGATTTGCCTTTTGAGAGCAATGCAATATTTAATCAGCTTCTGTTTCCTGGTCTTTTCCCTCCTTTACTCCTGAAGCTTCCCAGATGTGTGCATGACGTGTTCTCACGTCCTGTTACTGACATAATATATTTTACCCTTGCAAATTGTCCTTTATGACTGTTCTTCCATCCTGGAATTGCAGAGTTCTCTATTATGCTATAACCTTGGCTACTGTAAATTTACATTCGTTAAAATTATGTCTTTTTTTTTAGACAAAGTGCAAGAACCTTGTCTTCAGCTTTCAAGGAGGCTGTCATATAAGACCCGAGGAAGCTGGCAACTTTATATGAAACATATGTTGAGTCAATTCACCAATTAATGACCGGAATGCAAAGCAATTTAAATGAAGGAAATATGCTCCAATGTCTGAAGGAAAACAAAACAAAGTAAAACAGCAAGAATCAAATTATGTGGTTTGAAGTCAAAAGGATAGTTTCTCAAAGCTTAAATAAGTGATTCGTAAAGAATGATTTCACTTTCTGTAAATGTAAGAGTCTCTGAAAGCTGAGACCAAGCAATTTGGAAGTGGACTGTGGACCACAGAGGAAACATTTGTGCAACCGGGATGTCTAGGTATATATGAGATAAGATATATAAGGCAAGGAAATTTTTACCTTTCTCTATCTCATAGCAAGAAATTGAGAGAGATTATTTGTGCAAAGGCAAATTTGGGAACCAATTAATATTTTTGGAAATAATAACCTAGAAGCATAATCTGTTGGAACTTAAAGAGCATAGAGATCATCCAGTCAAAATCCCTAATTTTATGAAAGAGAAAGCTGAGATATTTATTATTGAAAATATAGTTGTCTTGGAATACCTCTTAATTTTACTTTCTCTGCCCTTAATCTTTATCACATGTCCCTGGAACAAAATTTTGACATACATTTTTTTCTGTTCTAGAACATTTTAATTATACTTACAGAGACAAGGCCTCATAAAGAATAAGAATTATTTTTCAGAAAATCTGCTTCACTCTCATATGTCTCAATGTAGTTTTTTCCCAAACTGAGAAAAATTTAAAAATCAAGAAAAAAGTATCTAATTATTCATTTATATAAAGTTATAAATCTGATTTTCCAGAAAATTTTATTATAAAATAGTTTTAAATTTTTATTCTTTTCTAATTCAAAATATATACTTACAAAATTTGGAAAGCTTATGAAAAGTAAAAGAAATTCATCTGACATTCACAATACATTTTGACATAGTTTCTCCCACTTATTTTTATGTTTGTTAGAATAATTTTCTATGTGCAGATTGGTAACATACCCTATTATTTCTGATTTAAAAATTTTTTTTAATTACAGTTGCCATATGTAATATTCTATTAGTTTCAGGTATTTAATAAAGTGACTAGATGTTTATTAACTTATGAAGTGATCACCCTAATATGTCTAGTACTCACATGACACCATACACAGTTATTATAATGTTATTGACTGTATTCCCTCTGTTGTACAATTATCATCATTTTAGGACATTTTTTCTGTTTTTAAATGTTCAGTTTATTTCCATAGCTGCATACAATTTTATCATATGGATATATCACCGTGTGTGTGATCATCATCACCATCATGGATTCCAATAGTTTGTTATGTTATATACATAATTGATTTTAAACTTTGTTACATAAAGACATTTTTCTAAATTTTAAAGAATTCTTTTCTTAGAAGAGATTCTTAAAAGTGCTCAAAACACTAAATTTTTAAAATCACCTTGTTTTCTATAAAACTTTTGCCAATTTATAATTTTTTATAATGTATGAGACTGTCTACCTCACTTTAATTTTGCCAGCAATGAATTTTATTGAGTGTCTTATTTAATACTATCAGGTTAGAAAAGACATCAGTTAATTTAAAAAGCCAGTTAAAGTGGGAAGCATAAAAAATGTATCCATGCATATTTTATTATTTTTATATAAACTTGAAATGTATACATGCTCTGATGTAATGTAAATGTAACTTGCCTCACTTTTGATTTAGAGCCAAGGACTTTTATTTGTTAATTTCTTTGCTGTCATCTTTTTTGCATAAATCACAGCCACCTTGCTTCAGTATGAGTTTCAGGTCTTTTTTTAAGAGTGAAGCAAGAAATCAAGAACACTTATGAAGCAATAATAATGCAGAAATCTGACCTTTAAAGAAAAATTTTACCCTCTGTTTTATGTTGTCTCATTCAAATCTAATTTGACATGAGTTGTTTTATGCAGTTTACCTTTATACTTTTCAAAGTATAAAATTGAATGAATGAGTTACCTGCAAAGAGGAAGGTCAAAGACAGCTCTCCGGTCATCATAGTATTTTTATTTTGTGGTGAAGTTTCCCAAATTCTACTATTTTTTGGTGTAGAAATGCATATGACAAATTACAGTTTAAGGACAAGGTTAGCAGTGATAGGTAGTAGACCTATTGTCTTTATATTATTGTATACAGAGCCTTGACTTTGGCAGATGGCTATTTTAACAGCTTTGAGTTTATACATACTGCAAGAAGTTTTCTCTTACTTTTTATTACTTATAATACATAAAAGCCAACTGATAAAATATTTATGAGTACTATTTTTCCTGTTGAAAAACTCTTATGCAAAATGCTATGCATAATAATATATATTAAAAGATCCACTCCCACCTGTATTTCATTAAGAAAGTCTGATAAGAAATCAGCAGTTATTGCATTTATAAGTAATCAACTTACTGTTCACTGCATATAAAATAATTAAGAAGATTAACTTTTCAATTACATGGCGACAAATGAATATGACAAAAGGTATATGTTATCCACAGAAACAATTCTGAGATTACTTAGAGAGAATGGAAATTATTGCCAGGAGAAATTAACAACTCAATTTCAAACAACATCTTGCCTATGATCAGAAATTTTAGCTCTTAAGAGTAGTTAAGGGAGCATTTGAGATCTGGCTCTCGAGCATATGTTGTCAGTTTGGCTCAAATAAACTCTTATAAATTAAAAAAAAAAAGTTAAAATCTTTTATGCCTCACTGCTGAAGGCTGAGCCATACTATTTTTTAAAAAAATTAAAATCACATTTAAAAAATTTATATTATTGATCAAGGTTATCACTTAATGACAGAGATATACAAGAAGAGAAACATAACTTTTATTGTTATATGAATCCATATTTTTAATTTTATATATTTTCCTCATTGGTGCTTTATTTGTACTAAAACCAAATGTTGAATGAGAAATAATAATTGTTCTCTCAGCAAGATCTTCTTTTAAATATTTTTAGTAATTTGTCTAACCATAAAAGAATGAAGAGAAAATTAAGCAAACTACTTATTCTTAGGCATTTATAAGTACCTAAGAATGATTACTAATTTCAATAATAATTCAGATAATGCTAAAATTTTTCAGAAGCAAACTATATTTTTTCAGATCTTACTGAACCTGAAGTTCTGATAAATTTTCTCTTGGTTTGCCTTATATCTATATCCTTTTCACAAAGGAACATTTTAGTATCTGATTTGTGTGTGTGTGTTTTATAATCCCTATCACCTTTCTTACTGGCCTCCCCTGGTCACTGTGTTAAATGTAAATACCTGAGTAAAATAAGAAAAAACAAACAAAAATGATGCTGAGCTATAACTAAAATACCTGAATATTCTCCTGCAAGAAATTTCCATCATCTGAAAAAGGACACAGTGGGCAATGGGCCCAAGTAGCAGAAGATATTCTTACCCTAGGAGTTGCTGCAGAGATATGAGAATACTGTAACCACAGCTCTAGTGCTGCATCACACACTAAAAGTACTGATGACACAGATGGTGGTAAAGATAACGGCATGATGACGGTGATGATGATGATAACAAAGATGATGGTGGTGGTAACAAGCACAGAGGAACTGTTTACCAGGAAAAAGCCCAGAGCTAAAGGCTTTACAGCGTTACATCATTCAAGTCCTCACCACAACTCTGTGGAAGAGATATAGATGAAAAAATTAATGATTAGAGAGATTAAGTTTGTTGCCCAGAGTCTCACACATATCTATTGGTAGAGCCAGAAATCTTTTGGTTTATTTTTGAAGCCACACTCTTCTAGTCTTCTCACTCTTACTTTGTTTCACCAACTCGCATTTCTCTGTAGAAGATGGAATTCCTCAAGACTTGGTCTTGTTTCCCTTTTTTCTCAATCAATATCTCTTTTAAGATAGCTTTAATTATTGACTGTGGATGAATAACTTCAGTGTACAGAAGTTTACCCCAGATTTTATCTCTGGGGCTCCCATACATAAATTTAATGACCATTGTGGTAGACAGAACACACAGAAGTTGGCTACTCTGGGTCTGTGTGTTGAGAGTATCACTGACAGACTTTGTGGGTGTGTGCCTAGGTGGTTTCACATATCTAATTTTTTACATTGAGCGTGTAGTAATAATATAATTAGAAAAAAAAGATATTTTGAAATAATGTGCCACTGCAGAACAAGTCATGAGTCCAAAGCAAAAAGAACACAATGTGCAAATATTGTAGTTTATCAGTCCAGCTCACTGTCACTATAGTTATCACCTCTCCTAACCGTGTCTTATCACCATCGCTAACCTCCTTCTGGGCCGCAGGACACCATCATCTATCTCCTGCCCTCTTCCTCCCCGTTCAGACCCAGCCCCACCTCATATTTTCTTGGGTTTTGTTATTTATTAAATAGCATTTTTCTTTTTCCATTCAAAATGACTTTAGGCTGGATTTTACAATGGTACCTACCTTACTATGCATATAAGTGATTCAGTGACAAATATTTAAAGAAACTGAATTGAGCATATGTGTTTTCTATCATAAATGAGGCTCATTGATGGTAGAGAGAAATGTCTAACAGTAATAAAAATAATATATCAAATGGAAATTGGCAGTAATCTACTAGGGTTAAATTATGTAACATCTAATGATCCACATCCTGGTTTCCATAACAACTATATAAACTGACACAAGTTGCTTAACTTTTGTGCGTTACTTTTATTTTTCATAAAAATGGAATCTGAATTATGCCTACTTAATTTTTTTTAAAGCTGACATGAGATAATTTGGACAGAATAAAAACTCAGAAAAATAACTGCATGTAGTAAGCACCATTGTTAAGTTGAATGACCAAAGTCTCAGTCTTTTTTAGGAGTGTAAACTTGTTTGCTCAGGGCTTACCAGTACTCTCTGAATCATAAAACTGTTCTGTCTGGATAAGAGGTCTCAGCATGCTGAAGGAGGAATAATGTGAGAGCTATTGTTAAACGATTGCATGATGGATTATTTAAGAAGTGGGCTATAGTGTTCTGGAACAGTAATTTAAAATGCACAATGGTTTGACAGCACAATACAAAGCCTTCCTTTCTTTCTCATGTTGTTCCTTGTTTTCTTTAATAGGATGGGTCAGAGCCAGTCTACTGGGCTCAAGGACAGTTGAACAGCGAATGACATTAGCAGTGACTTCCTGTTTGACACCATCCCTGTGATTGGAATGAAGCTTTATCTTGGGAGCCTGGAGCACTTTGTACACAGACTCGTTAATGTGCAAATCATCTGCTATTTAGATTGTGCAGATGAAGGCCCAGAGGTATGTAAAGGTTAAGGATGGGACCAAGGGTTTGGTTGTGACTCAGTTTATTGGGCTATTTAGCTTTATCAGAGAGATTACAAAATAAATGTTTCCTATCGTCCACCCGTGGTAAAAGGACAGCACAGAAAGCATACTTTTTAAAATGTTTGTTTTCTCCCTTGAGAAGAACTTGACTCTTGCAATACCATCATGTAA
The DNA here is from genome assembly GCA_030015415.1 of Cynopterus sphinx. NCBI lineage: Eukaryota > Metazoa > Chordata > Mammalia > Chiroptera > Pteropodidae > Cynopterus > Cynopterus sphinx. Next base: position 58,871,521 of record CM057390.1, read on the forward strand.
TATGATATACTTCCTTAACTATCTTTCAGAGGGAAATAAACTTAATTTACAGGGCTTTTCTTTTCTTTTTTTTTTTAATTGAAATCATTCTTCAACTACTCCTATCCCTTGATCCTTAGTAATCATGTAAGACATTCATCTTTACAATCTTCTCAGCCTCTCTTTGTTCTTGTTTGTGGAATTCCAAAGTGACAAGTCCCAGTCTCCTGAGAATATTCTATCTGTGGCCAGAGGGCTGCATCTCCTTTTATTCAAACAGATGACAGAAACATTTACTTCAGAATCCAGTTAAAATTCTTCTGTTTCAAAACCCTTAGGGGAGCAGTCACTTTGTGTTTAGAACTTGTTTACTTAATTCCTTTCCTACTAGTCCTTTAGTTCGTTTGAATTTCACTTCGAACCTGTCTATTTAGATGCTGTAGAAGCAAAAAGAACCGCATTATTGCTACTTCTTGCTTTATCAAGAAGCTTTCTCTCATTTTCTTAATGTGTTAATTTTCTGACTGAGGAAATAAAACCAAAATAAAACACTATTTTCTTCTCTTCTGTTAATTAGTTTGTTTTTCTTCACATGATATTACATCCAAGGTCCTTATATTATGGTTAATATCTTCTGCCTAAGAAAGATGATGGAGGAAGGTGCAAGAAATGGAAAATAAAAAAGAAGTATAATTTAGAATATTTAAAGATTTAGAAGAGAAGAAGAAAAGACAGGTAGAGAGAAGGTGAAATATCCTTAATATTTCCCTATGAGTGTCTTTAATCACAGATAAATCAAAGTAATGCTAACAACAGCCACTGTAAAACAGAGTGGAAACAAAACTTAAAACTGAAAATAGCTTTATTCACAGTACTGTTATTTGTTATCACCAAGTCACAGGAGAGTAGAAAATAAAATTCAGAATCGTTTTAATTAGTAGCATTTCCAATTAATGCATCATAAAAAATGATGAAAATAAGACACCTTTTTTTGGCATATGTCATGATGATAATTTTTGCAGGAAAGAATCATCAGTGGATGCCAAAATTTGTAGGCAAAAGTATAATGAGAAACAGGATATTTGATATTATCAAAGTGTCTCCCCACAAAATACTTTATAATTATTAAGAAAAAAACTAACTTTACAGTGGAGAAATCTGGTGAATATCACCTCATTGAAGTTTTCAGTTAACATCAGCAGTAATGAGACATATAGATATCATGTTCCTTTTAACATGATGCACTGAAGAAAGCACAGATCCACTTCTGTGGTATTTTTGTGAAAAAATGCAACTTAAATATAAACATGATGAAATATCAGATGAACCCAAACAAAAGACAATATACAACATTACTGGCCACTATTTTTCCAAAGTATCAAGAACATGGAAGACAAAAAAGCTAGGAATTACCACAGATGTAGAGAATTTTAAGGAGTGCAGACAACAAAATTCAACATAAGATTTTGATTGACTCCTGGACTAGAGACAGGACATGAGTGGGACAAATGAAAAAAGTTGAATAGAGTTTGTAGTTTAATTATATCTTAATATGGTTGATTATCTGAGTCTTGATAACTGTACTATGCTTTAATAAGATATTAGTATTTGGGGACATAGGATAAGGATATATGAAAATTATTTGTAATATCTTAAATGTTTTTGAAAGTCTAAACCATTTTAAAATAAAGTTTAAAAAAATAGAATAATGGAGGACAGCCTTTACGAGCACATATGATCTCCAATTAAAAATTTAAAGGTTTAAAAATAAATTTAGGATTTCCAAATAAAACTTTCAGAAGAGCCTCTTTCTTATGTTATTACTCACAAAGTAATACAAAGTAATTACAAAGTAATAAAATAGATGTCCATTCAGCAAAGAGTGAACCCTTTTGGTATGTATTTAACTAAAGGAGATTATATAGTTTATGAATTGTTTCTGGAATTACAATGGTCTTGGATAACACTTGGTAAGCATTTTGTGTTCATTTTGAGGTTATTTTAGTTTTTGCATCTAACACCAAATTAGAAGTTCAAAATTTTATTTTCATCCCAGAAGAAAAAGAAAATCAAATTCCTTACAATTAACAGATAACTGATGTGAGACCACTGATCTGTCCTTTTACACTAATTTCTTACTAAAGTAGAAAACACACACAAACATACAGTTGCTTGATATTTACATTACAAAAGGTGTGACATTAGGAGTTTTTACTCAGACTGACTCAAAAAGAGGATTCCAACTATTTTCACTAAAAAAAAACACTATAAATAGTTTTCCAAGTTGGTAATTACTTCCAAAACTTAGAATTTAAATTATATGTAAAAAAAATTCTACAGTGTAGTTACAATAACTTAGCTCTTTATATGTAATCAATACCTAGGAAAAACTCTCCAGAGTATTCTTAAGACAATTTTTTTTTTGACAATTTGAGCAAAGTGATTCAGATGTTATAGAAGTAAGTTTAAAAAAAAAACTGAAAATTTTATTATCTAGAGTGATAGGTATAAGATGGTCACTCATTCTTTGACAATGCTCTGTGAAGAGCTGGCATCTATATCTCATTTTCCCTCTCACATCTGAAGAAATATTGCACAAGTTTTAAGGCCTGATTCTTAAGAGGCTGGCAGTTTCCACTTTCTTTTTCATAGAATACTCACTCTTGATGTCTAAGTTATCATGTAAGAGAAAATATGCATTGGAGAGAGAATGTGAAAAACCCATGAGAATACATAGTAAGGGAGAGTGGACCAACTCAGTCCAACCTTTGAATCATACCCATCAAAGTGTCAGATGTGAGGAAAGTCTTTGGACCCTCCAGACTAGCCCACCTGCCAGCGGAATACTTACTGACCTGAGTTGAACTCGCAGCAGAAGAATCACTCAGTTGAGCCCAGTACATATTTTTAGCCCATGAATCTTGAATGTGAAGAGAGAATTATTGCTTTGATTCATTTTTTTGGGTGGTTTGATATGAAGCAATAGATAACTAGAACACATGGAGGAATACTGCTTAGTGGTTTTGTCTGAGCTTGCAGCTATCTGTCGCACTCTACTCTCATTTTTGTGCCAATATGTTTAGTTTAAGGAATATACTTCTCAGAGTCCCTTGAAAGTTTATATGGCCACATGACAAAAATTTCCACAGAGATGTAAGTAGAAATACTGCTTCCACACTCTGGAAAATGTCCTTAAATCATTTCCCTTTTTTTCTTCTCTGGATCAGAATGTGGATGTGATTATTTGTGTGTTAGCCATCACCTTGGACCATGAAAAAGAGGACTTCACCTTCAAGGTATTGAAGTTTAATTCTGTAAGAATAATGAAACTTTGTGATTTCAAGAAGGTAGGGAGCTTATTTTTTATGAATGAAAAATACATCATTATATATCACTTTGTCATTTTTGATATAAGAAGCTGAGACTAACAGATTCAGTGGGTAATTAAACCAAAGAAGATAATAGAAAAGACAATAATTCATTTCAAAGAATGTTAACAAGATAGAAATATTATACTGGTTTGGCCTTGAGATTTTAATATTCAATTATCAATTATCATACAAGGAATCCTTCATTTGTCTGTCTCCATCATTAGCCAAATTCCAGAAGTTGCAGGCACGTCCCAGCATATGTTTGCTAATTTTTAGCCATTTAATTTATCTAATTGTGGTTGTATTTTCTATTTTAAAAAGTAATTATTTCAACTACATTTCTATTAATAAGTACCTTAAAGGGAGAAGAATTAAGTGCTCCAACCAAAAGACAGAGTGGCTCAAAGGATAAGAAAACAAGACCCCTACATATGCTGCCTATAAAAGACTCACTTCAGATTAAAAGACACACACAGACTAAAGGAAAAGGGTTGGAAAAAGATATTGCTTTGATGGACCTAGAAGGTATTTAAGTCAGACAGAGAAAAATAAACACTACGTGGTTTCACTTATATGCAGAATCTAAGGAATAAAAAGAAAAAAACTAATCAAAAATAGACCCACAAATATAATGGACAATTTGGTGATGGACAGAGGGGAGAGAAGTTTGGGGGGCTGGGAAAATGGAGTGATTGATGGTTATGGGGATGGGAAACATGGTATAGGGAATGCAATTAGCATTAATACATTGGCTAGGTGGAGGGCGGGGTAAGGGAGAGAGCAATTGGGGGATTGTTTTATGAATCATCTAGATGTCTAATTAAAATATATAAATCAATAAAAAAAGCACACACACAAAATAAATTATTTCATTGTACAAAAATGTAGAGTAATATCACAACCAATAATATATTTAACCTAATCAAGTAAATAATTACAATGCTACTGAAACATTTTCTACACCTCTCCCTAATTGCATTGCATTTTTCCTTGTAGCCACCATTGTGCTTGTAATACTTTTATATCTCATAAAAATATAATGTCATGCTCTATATATTCTTCTACAACTTTTAAGATTTATCCATAAATACATGTAGCTGTGGTTTATTTATTTGTACTGCTCTATAATATTTCACTGCACAAATATCCTGAAGAATATCATTACACTTTATTACCAATGAATATTTAAATTTTAGAATTATTGTTATTTCAAACTATAAAAATATTCTTTATAAGGGTCTTGCTGTACACTATGTTTATTTACTACTAGAATTTATCTTTTTCTCCAGCTCCAAAGATTCTATTACTTTCCTATACTTTTTTTTCTAGATCTTAGAGGTAGGCTTAGGAGATGGGGAGAGTGAGTGGGAAAGATTATTTTAGGATTTCTGTCTTCTAATGCTGAATTTGAAAGAAAAGAATGATGTAGTTCAGGACAAAACTCAGTAAATTTGGGTCCTGAAAGAAAAATTTTAAACTTGGGTCAGTGTGAAGCATTTGAAATATTATTTCATTTTGTCTTTGTTTAGATTCTCTAGTCACTCTAAATCTAAGAATGAGAAAAGAGAAAGGGTAGCAGAAAAAGTGGATTACTATAATGATTATGAATTACTTGTTCAGAAAATTATGTGTTCCAATTGCTCAATTACATGGAACCAATTCAGTTTTCTCAAGTCATTTTTATGGCATGGTCTTTTACCTTCTTATTGTTGATATTTTTGAAAACTGAATTAATTAGGGAACTTCAATATAATATTTAGAAGGCTTTAAAGACAAAGATATGCATCATTTTTTCAATATCCTCTGACTGAAAATGTAAACTTTCAGAAATGTGAAGTACTGATGTGTCAACATAATATAAACACATTTTTAATTTAACTGTTAAAATCTCTTTGACTTTATGTCTATGCTGCTTTTAACTTTTCCATAATCATATTCTTAAGAAATATAATTGGTCTACTTCCACTGAATTCAACTCTTACACCCAGGATTTGTTGCTTTGTGTCAGTTTTACCCTGGAGAATGTGTAGCATGTACTGTGCCCATGAGTGAGGGATGAAAACCTATGGATTCAGAAAAACGCAAATGATTGAGTGTGTTGTTACTAGGGTCTCCTTGAGGTTCAATGCCATTTGCCAAATATAAGATTTCAGTTAATTTTTGAAAATTCAAAGTTTTATAAGCACCTGGAGTCACTAGATATGAATGACCTCTGAAGAAAAGGGAGAAATTGTCTTGGGAAGAGAAAGCAGAAGGACCAAATGGCTTTTGCTTGGTCTTAAAGATTTAGAAGAAAGAAACAAGATTTTAGGATGCCAGTCACTTCATTTTGTAGTTTAGCATTCTTGAGATTCTTTGACTATTGCAATTTTACTTTCTTTCTTTCTTTTTTTCTTAAGTTTGGTGCTGGCTGTAGAACAGATGGTGACTAGAGAAGAGAATTAACTCGAATCTGTTTCATAGTTCCCTCAGCCACGCTAACTCATTCAGGATCGATTCATTCCTCCACCGTAATAGTTTTAATTCTTTATAAAGTTAATAAATGCCCTGCTGTTTAAATTGGAATATTAAAATCTTAAGGTAAAAGAATACACCATATAAATTTTTTTTTCCTGCATTTCATGGGGTCTTTTGAACTTATATTACCAAGGGATGGTTTGGCCTATAAATAGAAAAAAATAATAATAATAAACTTAGAAAAAAAATTATGTACAAAAAGCCATAGGAGATTGCAGAGTGCCTAGAATCAAATTTGTACACATGTGCGTGCACACACGTACACTGTACTTATGTCCCGATGGACGAGTCATCAAAAATATGGAGTATTTTTAAGATATTATAATTCTCAATATATTTTGTTCCTGCAATGTTTTCTCGCTCTATTTATTGTGTATATTTATCATCCAGGAAGATATTATTGATTATAAATTCAAGTACAACTATGAGTATTGAATGTAAATTTTCAAATTACTGTCTCTTTTGTGTTGAATCATGCCATTAGGAATCAATAGAGTAGAGTTTGATATATAAAATTGCTTCAGAAATCTCAGGTGTTTATTTTCAGAATGGAAGAGTACCATACGTCTCTAATGTTCATGTTTTGTTGTAAGGAAGAGGGAATGGAAAATATAAATGAGGTAAACAGGACACAGTTGTTGTGGCCTCCAAAACAGCAGAAATCCTTTCTGAAGACTAATTTGGTACACATTCCTCTCAACGTCTTACAGTGCTAGTGTTCTTAGATAATTCAGTGAGCTGAATCATCAGGGTAATTTGATATAATTTAAATTAATAATTAATTGAAATTGAGTATAATCAATGTAAATATTTGTAGAGAGCATGAGTCAGTGCCTGGCAAATAGTAAGGTGTATGGGTTTGTTTGTAAACAAAATAATGTTAGATCCAGAGATGAAGTGATTAACTTCATCTGAAAGCCTGAAATTGTTTTATTGAGAGAAAGCTCTTTCTTCCTGCTAACATATGGTAAAGTGCCTAAAATAGTGTTTGGCCTCAAAGGCATACTCACATAATGGAAGAGTATGCATTATAAAATATTTCATGAAGCTCATTATTTTCAGTACTTTGCATATAGTTTTTATTACTTCCTGGAATTTGTACAAATTTTTCTATTAGTTGCTTTAAGGCAGGGTTTATGGCTTATCTTTTGTTATTTCTAGATCTTGGTTGAAGTCAGTACTGTAGTCAGTGTCCAGTGAAAATATCCTCGTATGTTAAAATATTAAAGCTAATTGGGGAGCCTAAAAATAGATTCTCTTTAATTTATATCTTAAAAGTATGGTCATTGCATAAATATGGGGCTGACTGCAATCTTTATTATTAATTCAATAAAAACTTCACTCCCTTTGCTGTATAATAAGTTCCTTGGTCAGAGGCAAAGATGCATGGCCTAACATGATGGCATGTAAAACATTTACATATCAGTGTGTGCTGGTTTCGGCAGAAGTGTTGTGGCAGAGAATGCAATTTTATACCCAGAATAAACACCTGTTTAGTGAGAATAAAGTGTAATCCCTTCCATAGCAGAGATGGTTCTACATAACTCACTCAGTTCTTTATGGCCAAATAGGATCACATGGTAACTTAATGGTTCATAGGTGAGTGGTTAGTCTTTAGTAAGGCCTGGCAGCAACTCTGAAGCTATTTCATTCTCAAAATGAAATAGTGTTTGTAAAAGAGAGCAGAGCATTATTCAAAAATATTCAGATTTTTCACTCTGGTTCACCTGCTAGTGACTCCACACTTTACTATCTATCACTTATATTTCAAGTATAATCAGATCCGTGGTTCATGTAGTCCAAATGTGTGTTTCAGATGGGGAGTCTTAGGAATCACAAGTTCAGAAACATTGATGTGGGTGCTAGAGTAGTAAGAGCATGATATTCAGCAATGAGGCAATATATACAAATATATACATTACTTAAAATGAATCTTAAAATTAATTTCTTTTTAATAAAATCTGCATTTTATTAATAAAAAAGAACAGTAATTAATTTAATGTAACACTATTTATAGGGAATATATCTTATCCACAACTACATCCATTACTTTATTTGTTCTTTATAATAACCATTTGGATAAAAAGAACAAATTTTTTACACAAAATTCCTAGAATCTGAGGCACATCACAATGTATAAATGTAGACTACAATAGCAGTGGGGCTACCAGAGAACACACATTTTATAATTCTATGCAACATATTAATAAATTTTTCCATATTTAAAAAATTTAATATAATTTCTCTGTAATGTTTACGCTTAACTAAATTACTCTGATGATCAATGTGAGAGTAATAAGTTATTATAAATAATATTCTGTAATTTTTCTTTTTTATCCAGAGCAAAGTTTTTGCAAGAGAAAGAGGGTGGTATTAATTACCATTTGGCATGCTTCATTTCAGATTATATCATCGCTCTTCACCTAGGAAAACTTGCATTATCATCATATCGTTTTTGATTATTATTTAAATTAAAATACTCTAAACTTGAAATAACTAAGAATGCTCTGTTTATAAAAAAAAATAAATTTATATAGCAAAGCAAGTTGAAATTTACTGTATGCCTAATTGTATGATATAGAATTAAAATTATAATCAGGAATCATCAGGAAAACAAAATATACAACAGGCTAAAGTATTTTGGCCTGAATAATCAAAAAATTATGTCTCTTCTTTATTGTGTTATTTTTTCTTTTGAAACACAAACTTAATCTTACATTTGCAACCATGGTGAAATCTTAAAAAATATTTCTCAGAATATTTCCTTTTTTTAGTCATACTTTTTGGTTCCATTTTGGAGATGGAATGCTTTAATTGTCATCTCTTAGCAGTCAAGGGACTAAATTAAAGAAATTTTAGATAAAAGAGTGATAGTTTTTCTTTGATTTTAGATAAGCATCAATGGAAGAGCTCCGTTTTATTCCCTGTGATTTTTTTTTAGGCATTGAGAGCCACCAAATATCATTAAAGAACAAAGATCCAATTCAAAATGAAGAAAACAAGTGTTTCATTACCATAAAATGGTCTCAGAAATATCCTTACGAGTGAAGGTAAATTTTGAAAGGGGTATTAAAAGATCTCTACATAAAAATAAGTAAGTAAGTAAGTAAGTAAGTAAGTAAGTAAGTAAGTAAGTAAGTAAGTAAGTAAGTAAATAAAACTCTCTAAATCAAAATGCTTTCATTTTACAGAATTGTTTGAGATTACAAGAATACAATGTTTGCTGACAAACCTATGGCAAAATCACACTATTTTCTGTAGTTATCATTCAAATAATTGTGCCCAGGAGAAACAGTGCCTAACCTCAAAGAACTCATAAGCTAGTTCTGAATATTCCTCAAATGTATCTTGCCCTTTCAGTCTGACTTAAACCAAATTTACAACAGACAATACTGGAGGTATACAAAGTTCTTTAGAGATGGTAAAGTAGGTCTTAAAACAGTCATACCTAATTGAAGATACGAAGAAATTAATTGTGATTATTAATAGTCACTCACAAGGTGCCATATTCATTTATACTGGTACATTATTTTCATTATAACTATAAATCCTCCTTAACCAGTTTCTTTTTAGATGAATGATGTCTATGAGTCCCATTTCTGACTTCATGCAGGTAATTTATACATCAATTAGAGACATTCTCTTATTTAAATAGTTCTATCCCAATGCCTGTGGAAATCTAATTTCTACTCAATGGTGATTTTTAGAATATTCAACAAGTGGCATGTCAGAGGCACTGAAAAATCATAACATGGTACAGCCTATCACAGTGGTCACTGGCCACATACTGGGCCATACCAGAAAGTAGTGGTGTTGTGTCAACCCTGGTTTTCTCACAATATCTATTAAGTTCCCAAAGGCTCACTTTTCAATAGCCATCTCCAATTATCTACTTCTGCACAATTACTATTCTTTGTTCTCTTTTGTGGCTTTTTAATTTAAATCTACCAAGACTGCATTAGTCATATAACCAAAGCATAAAATGAATTTATTAGCTCGCTATCATTTTATAGAATCCATGGATCTATGGGTCATTTTGAGATCCAAGAACCAAGTAAATAAGTAAAGGAGCAGAAATCAGAGCTGCTGGTTAATGGATGGCTCTGCTATGTGAAGGTACTTTGACAAATTCCTATGTCTGTGCATTGCTTGCTGAAGACTCAAGGTCCTGGGTGGTATATTTCCTTTGGGAAATCTGTTGCTTTTCATATCTGAACTTATGCAGAGTTAGAGTTTTTGGTTTGTTTGTTTGTTTGTTTGTTTTTGTTTTGTTTTGTTTTGTTTTGTTTTCTATAGCAGAACCAAAGCTCTATTTTTTAAAACTCACAGGATGATGAATCTCCCAAATTAAAAAAAAAAAAAGTGTCTTCAGCCTTGCGACCCTGAGCAAGCCTGATCCCGTCTCATCTCGGAAGCTAAGCGGGGTCAGGCCTGGTTAGTACTTGGATGTGAGATCATCTAGGAAGATCACGTGCTGTAGGCATGAAAAATAAAAAATAATGGATTCTAAACTGACAAAGCCCTTGCAATCTGTGAGGTAAACCAAGGATTACCGCACCTAAAAAATAATAAAAATAGAAAAAAATTTAAAAAGGGGAAAATACACATAATTTAATGTTTTTATATCTCAGTTTCTTTATCTATAAAATGAAAAAAAATAATTCTACGTATCTCAAGGGTTATATGAGAATTGAATGATATAATGTATTCAGAATGATATAATGCATTTAGTGAGCCCTTAATAGTACTATTTATTGCTGTTATTAAGCATTAACTTAATCATAATGACATATCAACATAAATATCATCTTCATCATCATCGATATTTCTACAAGCATACACTTCAATAAGAGATCTCTTTAAATAGTCTTTACTGGAGTTTAAGGTCATGGCATTGGAGTTTGTATTATAACACTAGAAAACAAATAAGTTAGAATTTAATATTATACTATCCTGCTGTTAAAAAGTCCTCAGACAATTTTTTCATCCCTTACTCTATAATCTTCCAAGTTGCTAGGTCCCCTCTCCCTACCGAGGACTCCTGTACATGTATTAAAAATTTTGAATCTTATTCCAATTCTTTCCTTTGATGCTGTTTATTTCTCACTTCATGAGCTTTCTAATTATTTTCCTAAATATACATAAAAACACTCTTTTTCCTTTTCCAAAGGTTAACTCTCATCCCTACTAAATCATATTAGTTTTCCTCATTCAATGATGAGATGATCTACCTAGTGATATTGTAGGGCTGTTATCTTCCCACATTTTGGGACTGTACATGTTCTTTCAGTGAGAAACTATAACATAGGAGGCATTGTTTTGTCTTTCTTCCATGATAATGACCATTTATCTCTACTTCTTTTCATAAAACTAGTAATAAGCTTTTATTAAACTGTTCATGTCCAAGAGTTTCCCAGTAAGAATATATTTATATTTAAATATATGAAATAATTGTATGACTATTTTAGCATTTGGTAAATTTGAAACATATGAGTTAAGGAAAACAAAAATTACATAGTATTAAATATTTCACTTAAATAATTTTTCATAGGAAAACATTTATTAATTGCTTATCCATATGTGGTGCTAAATTAGGAGAAACTTAAAAACAAGTTAACTAAGTAATCTGAGCCAATTAGTTTGTGAATGATTAACTCACTCGCTTTGAGCATGGTGCTAATGAACCTCAAATCATAGGTTTGATCTCTTTATGGGTTGCTGAGGTTGGCTCTTCGCCATTGCTGCATATTTCACTTCTAACTTTTCTGGTTAATTTTTATACACATGTCACTGGTCATAAGAAGAAATAGAATAAAGAATATAGAAATAGGTTTACAAATTCATCAACTCAGAAATACAAAGCATGCACTCTTCTAAGGGAAGGTCAATAATCTTTATATGACAATCACATTTTCACTTCTAAAAGCATGGCCATTATTAAAAATGAACAAAACCAACATTTGTAGAATGCTTGACAGAATGTAAAATATGCATTTGCATTGCTATGCCATTTTACACAAGCATTAGAAGATTTAAATTCTGCACAGTCATCTACTTCATTTACATACAGACAGATGCTGAAAGTAGAAAATAATTTGCAATATACCTTCATAAAAAAGGATTTTTTAAAATAGAAATAAAGTAAAAGAAGATAGGTTTCAAAGGATTGAGGCAAAAGTTTATCTTATTTATATTAATATGAACATCAAATATTTTATAGAAAAATTTAATGTACAAATTGCTTGTTGGTAAAGTAAAAAGTATCAACAAACAATGGCCACAAAGTCGAAGTGATAATATTTTGCTAAAAAATAATTATGGCAAAAACTTCATTATTCAAAGAAGTTTTGCATGTGAAACAGTCATACTTGGTGATACTTCAGTTTCAATATTTCTTTAATTTTTATGGTAACATAAAAAATTATTCTGACTGAGCCTTTTTAAGGCACAGCATTTTACAAATATTGGTTTTGTTTATTTTTAACAATGAATAAATAAATTAATTAAAGCAGAATTATTTCAAAGGTGGAGAGCTAGTTTTCTTAAAATTTCTCTCTGTCAAATATTTGTTGCATATATATGGGTCATCTTCTAAATTCTCTATTTCTTCTATATTTTGCCTGAACATGTTATGTGGGTCTGTAAGAATAATATTTTAAAGGTTAATATGTGTTATGGCTTAAAAACATATTTTGGACATTACATTATGAGTTCTATAACTAATGAGGAGCTGGAAACAGGCATTTAGCCAAATGGCTAAGGTTAAAATAAAATATAGATTTAAAACTAAAACCTACGGTTTTGAGACATTAATCTAGATTGTTGTTGTTTTTAAATTTTCTTAAGCCTGAAAAAATGGCTTATTTCCTCAAACTTTCATTTCTGGACTAGAAGTTTTTTTTTTTTAAGCTAATGGGAAGTTGTAAAAATTTATTTATTTATTTGATTAATTAGGAATGACTTACAAAAGCTATCTCTCTATATAATTCTGGTCAATAGAAATTCACCTTTAAAAATTTATTGAATTTGAGTGGAGAGTTAGTATTTACTTCATTGCTAAGTGATTGGAAACTGCTTTACAGGGACTAGGTTATTTTTAATGACTTCTTTCTAAATGTGACTTTCAGAAAAAAAAAAGAACTATCTTACTCTTAAATGAATTAACTTAAAAAAAAAAACCTGGGTTCAGTGAGATTTAGTTATAATAAAGAGAATATGGCTGTTCTAAAAAATAAATCCATGATATATGTTGAATCCTGTTTCTAAGAATTGCCATTCTCTTATATTTTTATATTTCTTTTAATCATCAGGGAACATTCATGATATTGGGCATGGTTTGGGTGGTTTTTATAGCGTTAAACACCTGTATGCACAATTCTGGACACAAGATATTGAAGCAAGGTAGAATGAAGTTATGAAAAATTAAATGATTAATTCAACTATTTCTATAATTTCAATATTTACTTTTAAAACACAGTAAATTATAGTAATAGGAATAGAAGTTCTGTTAGGTCCTGGCTCCAGCACATATTAAGCAATCCAAAATGTGTAGCATCAGGTTTAATAAAAGGCAAAAATATTTAATTTTTGAAATAAACGCATTTTGACACCATTAGAGCTTATAGAGGACAAATAAAGGACACTGTTCTCTTCCTTCTTTCTCTTTGAAACCTTTTAGGAGTTCCTGGACATATTTCTTGGAAGATTTTTTGTTCTCTTTTCTTTCTTGTTTTATGTTTTAAATACATGTTTAAAACTTAGAGACCCAAACAAAACAGTATTTGAGAGGAATATTAAATTGTTTAATCAATTCCTTCTTTCTTATGTCTTAAAAATGAAAAAATTATGATGATCACAAGGACACTGGATTTCATCTTCATTTCTTTGTTTAGAATGTGTCTCTTTGATACTCTATGAATCATCATCTTGTGTTCATTCAATGTGTCCAATAGATCAATTCCACTAGGATAAACACTTCTGTAGTAAAGACTCAAAAAACAAAATTGCTAGCAAAAAAAAATTTATGTACTGAATTTGCAGTTCTCAAAAAAGGCGAGAATGACCACGTAACTTGCAAAAATGTGTTGGTATTTAACATCTAGCATCAGGGTGATGTCATTGACCACATCAAAAACTAAAGACAAAAACCTGCTGAAAAAAGCTTCAGCACTTATTTCAACATTTAGTAGTTATATTAATACCATGGTGGAAGTGAGACATTTTCTGAATTTACATATCATAATATAAAGCATGACATTTGACTTAAAACAATTAGCTGTTCCAAATTCTGTTCAAATTTTATTTCAAATTTTCTTTATGCAGTTATGACAAGTAAAGAGTTAGCAGGCAATGAATTGGCTCCTTTAACAGAAGATTTTCAAAAATGTAAGAAATACTGGTTTTATATTGTTATACAAGGCTTCAAACTTAGAGAAAAACAGTTAATTCAAATAATTGTTTGATGTTAATTCAAGTTACTAAATCTAAGCTTTGAAAATTTGAAAGGTATATTAAATTGAGTTAGGGTTTCACCACAGAATATTAAATTTTATTTGCAGTAATAATAAAAATATTAATTTCTTGGGAGCACAGCATGATAACACAATGGTATTCTTGCTGAATTAAGAAAGTGTTGAATTAGAAATATACTTGGTATTGATAGCCTGTACAATAGCCATAAATGTCCTCTCCCTTTGCCACATAACAGCAATAGTGTTTTGGAAATGATTTTGCCTTATGATTATTACTTTTTTATTTTTTATCAAAAAGAGACACGTTGAAATGTATTCCTACAAAAATAAGAAAATGAACAAATAAATCTATAAGAGGTTGATCAGTTTACAAGTATTTTAAATATTATTGTGATTTGGAATACCTCATATTGTGGAAAAACCTTTTGATGGATTTCCTATTTTTATTGATTAAGTTTATATTCCACACTTGAATAAAAAGCAACTAAGTAGGATTCTGATTTTCAACATCTATATTTGCCAAAACATTCAAAATAATAATAAACTTAAAATCTTATTTAATGAATTTTGCCTCATAAAAATATTTGTTGCAAAAATGTACTCATAATAGAGGCCAAAAAGTGGGTTAAAATATTTACATGCTTTAATATGAAAATTAGAAATAATGATATTCTCCATTTAGTATTATTTCCTCTGTGTTTATTGGATACTTTGTCTTTTGAGAAATATACCTCAATTAGAAATTTTATGACCTGCAGAAGATTCTTCTAGTCATCTAAAGGCAATGATTTCAAATTTATTAAACATAAAATACAACTTTAAAGAAGACTACATAGAATTTTATAAAAGTATAAAAATAAACAGAGCTGATTTTAAAAATACATTCTCAGATAAATATTAGTTCTATGGTATTAAAGACAGAATATATATGTACATCTATATATAGAGTGTGTACATAAATATATATATAAGAGAATAATGATTTTGCTTATAGTATTTTTATGGTATTTTAAAATAAATGTTCAAATAAGCAAGAAAAATATTAATTTAATTTTGATTGTATTTGCTCTTTGCTCAATATATATTAATGTAGAAATGTATCTACATATATGCCATATATTTTTGTACATATCAAGGATGAGGCAGAGATTAAAATAAAAATAATACATGAAATTTACTAACTATACAGTTAAAAAACTATAGATATACATTTCATAAAAAACATAAAATGTAAAAATTGGTGTAAGCAGAAATAGAACACCAATAGCCATTAATCAAATTAATTGAAATAGCAGTAGAAGATTAGAATACATAATTATTAAGCTTGAGTTAATAAACATGAAGTATTTTTTTAATACAAAAATACTAAATAATAAAGATCTATGCCTTGTTTCTATTCTTAAATGTAATGGGTCATTTGGTCTCCAATTTAAATGTGATGTTTCCTGTAGGTTTTTGTACACATTGTGTTCCTGATAAACACAGTAATAGAGGTCCTGGCAAACATAATAATAAAATAGAAAAAAAAGAATAAGAAATAAAAAGAAATGTATTTATGTGTAAATAGTGTAACATCAGCAGAGTCAACAAACAAGGTAATAGAACAATAAAAAAACTTTGGCCAAGTTTCTAAATATATGAATAACATATAAATTGATAACATTCCCCCATAAAAACAATAATCAGAGGAAAACATAGAAAAAAGACACCATTTCCAAAACAAGAATTATATAGAACATAATGTATAAGATGTTGATGAAGAAAAATATTAAATTCTACTAAAGAATAAAAAGGTAGATCCAGAATAAATGGAGAAAAAATATGCAGTGACATCCTGAAAGAGGTAAATATTTGCTTATCATGTTTACCTAACAATTTAGTTATTTTTATTCAAGCTAATATTTTGCCCTTAAAGTTCTGCTTTTTCACATAAAATTTCAATTTGTAGGCATAAATTTTTTTTAAA
This sequence comes from Cynopterus sphinx, assembly GCA_030015415.1. Lineage (NCBI taxonomy): Eukaryota > Metazoa > Chordata > Mammalia > Chiroptera > Pteropodidae > Cynopterus > Cynopterus sphinx. Next base: position 58,887,825 of record CM057390.1, read on the forward strand.
ATGAAGTTAGTCAAAGATTTTGTACATAAATTCTAAGATAATTTAAATATAATTTTTTTCATGAATATAATTCTTTATTTTTTATTTGTAGTCACACAGGTTCACAGTAACATTCACAACTTTCTAAAAGGCAAAAATTAATCCTGACATTAAAAAATATTAATTATATTGTTTTCTTTTTCTAAAGCAATGGAATTTACTATTTCCAGAGGAGAGTGGGTTAATCAGAAATTAGATCATTTTTCTCCCATTCATATGGCATTTTATCATATTTTCTTTTATTAGTTGTAATTAGTTGTGCTGATTCACATTTATTCTGTGGTCAAGTGTGACTATTTCTAAATTTGTCCTAAAATACTTGTACAAAGGCAAACATCCCACCTGGTATGTGTGGTCTGTATTTTTCTTCCATGTGATTTACCTTGAGTTTATTTCTCTTGTCCTTAATCCTATTTATACTTGCATCTGTCTCTAACATGTATTCATTTAGAAATGTTTAGCACGGGCAGTTATAATTTTTATTGGGTTACCCACAAAAATGTGAGGTCAAATGTGAGCTATTTAAAGATACCCAATTATTTGCCTAACATATTCAGGGACAACAACATATTGTGCAAGAGGTTAACTGGTGAATGGAATTTTTGTCAAAAGTGAGGATCTCAAGGAAATGAATTTTATCAAAAAGTGGTCCAATTACACATTAGTGTTTTAAATATAATGTTAAGCATAGTTTCTATACTAAATTGTTCTAATAGTTACAGCTCAATGATTATAATAGAGTATATAATATTTCTTTTCAACATTGGACACTAAATAATACATAAGGAATTTGGAGAAATCATAATCAAATAAGTTGAGAAAACGGAGAAGAAAAACAGAGTAGAAAAAAATTAAACATGAGAAAATAGAAAAAGAATTAGTTGTTCTACAGTGTTAATTTGTTCCCCAAATATCAAATGCTTCTTTGAAATACAGGAGATAGAAATTGGGAAATCTCATAGAACAACAAAATGATCCTAATACTTGATCAATAATAAAAGACCTTGATTTTCTCTATTTTTTCCCCTAAAGTTTGTCCCTATATTATCAACTTACATCATTTAATATATACTTTTTCAAGAGTGGTTATAGAGGATCTCCAAAATTTTATTGTTTTAATGCCCATATGGTTTTTTTGAGAGCATGTATTTTTTTCTGGCCAGGGCTATACGTTTCTCTGCAGATCTGGGGGATAGTGACAACTGGAGAAGGTAAAAGGCTATTTGTGGGAGGTTCTGAATCAAAGACCAACCTCATCTCCTTTTGTAGGACCATATTAACTCTATCAGTTAATCTCATTAGAAAAATGCATGGTATTTAATTTAACTTTCTCTGAGTCATTTCACAGGGTGAAATTAAACATTCTATGAGCTATTTTAGAACATGAAGTAGGTAAACTTGTTGTTACACTGATTCTCTCCCATTGTTACAGTCAGCTCAGTTACCGAAAAATAAATTAATTAATTAAATTTGAATATAGGACACCATCTTCCTGCAGATTCACACACTTAGAATAGCAAGCATAAATGTGAATTCCAAAGGAAACGCTGTTGTATATTCTTTCAGAGAAGGAGAAGCTGCTTTTCCCATTCTGACAATGAGTGGCTTTGAACATCATTTCCAACTCATATGCCAATTTGGTGATTACTGTGAGCCAAGGCTTGCTGATTTCAAAGCCAGCTTGCATCACAGTGAATATTTCATTTCTGTTTTTTGCATGCAGGATCAAAATGAAGAAAGTAAACTTGTCCTCTTATGATCTAGAAAAGACTTATTTTGGGAGTCAAGAATCACTGACAACTTTACCAAATATTTTCCTTGATGTTGTGCTTTTGTTCACTCATTCACTTGGAAAGCTTGAGTTCATTATTATCTATCATTGCATAAACCTAGCTCTGGTGAACCTAGAGGCTTTGGGGGACCAGAAGCTGTGATATATGGAGCAGGGTGCTGTGAAGGGCTGTTTGGGGCCTGGAATTCAGGACAGGTGTCTAGCCTCATGAAAGAGGGTAGACCAGAAAACCAAGGGCAAAACACAGCCATAAGAATTAAGCTGCTGTTACATAGAAATACAGATTTTTTTTTAAAAAAAGTTGTAGCCCAACTATCTGAGCAACATAGATATGGACAGATTAAATAAAATCTGTCTCCTAATGAGCGAGTGACTAGCAGTTCTAGTGCTAGTCTCAGACTTGACTCAGTCTTGTCCGACTATGGACCCTCATAGAGGTTCTAGGAACCTTGAATTATCTAGATTTTCTAATTAATAATTTGGATGTCAAATCTGCAGTTCCCATTACTAAAGAAAACTTTAGTCATTATCTTAAACAAGCAAAAGACCACTGAGGCTTCAGAGATGCCACTGTAACACAGTAGGGATAAAATAAAAGTCTAGGTTATTTAACCACCCTTTTTTCTCTCTGCAAAAGAATCTCTGATGATGGAGGAGATATTGTCATTTGACTTGAAAATAATTTGCTACTAATTAACTAAAACATTAGATAATTATACATCTTTGTTTTTATCCCTTTATATATAGATTTTTTTCAGTTTTTTAATATAAAAATGGTCCTACTACAAAAATTTTTTTCTCAACATTTGTCTTCATTCAAGAAATTCTGACTGACAGAAATTCTTTTCCACCAGGAAAATGACTCCTAAATTTCTCTGTGACCTCTCTCTCAAGCTCCAATTATTTTATCCCTAACCAGCTTCTGTCATTTGGAACCTCAAACTGCCTCACAATGGTAACTTATAGTCAATGTATTTTTGACAGCCTACTTATGTAAAAAAATAGTACATTTTTTCATAATTATATGACTTTTATTGCAGTGCTAAAATGAGCTTTTCTATGAAAATTCCTTCCTTCCTTAGCCACCTACACAAGCTTTCAATAAGGATATACGGGGTAGGTGATCAATTGTACAGATGAATTCATCTGTCTCTATCATGATTAGTTGCTTTGATTGGTTTCTTTCTTTAAATTGTAGTTATTATTTAACATAATAACCCAATTTCTTTGGCAACATAAAAATAAGAGTTAAGTACACAAAAAAACAATTAAAAAAGAAAGGAAGTAAAGAAAAAAAGGAGGGAGGGAAGGAAAGGAGGGAGGAAGAGAGAGCACAATCTTGACCAGTGTTGTGTATATATCTGTGCAATGCTATGAATTCATAGAATTTAATAAGATGGTTTTAACATCTTCCTGAGATAAAGAGATGTTTGAATGATCACCTTTTGAAGTTGGACTTCATCTATAGAGAGGATAGCGACGTATTACCGTACGTCAGCAATTTTCACCTACAGCATTACAAGTCATTTGCTATCAAAAAATTTGCTATCGTTAATAAGAAATTCTATATCGTTAATAATGAAAACATCTAAGTATGTTAAAGATTTACCTTAAAAAATAAATTAGAGCAGATTAAACATTACCCTCTAACACATATCATTTTCATTCATGTGCTGACATATTTTCCGGAGAGAAAGGGGTGTGGAAGCACTGCACGTAACGCTGGGTTCATCTATGATATTTTGATATTTCTTCCATAGTTGGGAAGGTCAGAACTGAAATGGTTCTTGCTGGTCTCAGAGAGCCAAGATATTTTGCTTGTTTGTTTCCTTGTTTTTTCTTTTGTACAGCTTTTTTTAACATATGGCTTCCCCATCATGGCCCAATATAGCTTCTTGAGCTCTAGACATCATGTCTACATTTCACCCAACAGGAAGGAAGAAATGGCAAAGGAGGATGTAGCTCTGCATTTAAAGATGTGTTGGAAGTCACATATATCAATTACACTTATATCCTCAAATCCTGACCATTTCTATTGCAAGGGACCCTGAAATAGGTAGTTCTTATTCTGAAAAGCCATGTTCGCAGCTAAATGTCAGGCAGGCCATAACATATAAGGAAGAATAGATGTTTGAGTACAACTGCTAGCCTCTGACACACACTCTAATTAGCCCTAAAGTCACAAACTGAAAGTGGCCATTTTCTGCCACATGAGCAAAATTCGTGTTCTCCATCATCATTCTATTTTACATTGAAACAAATGTTTTTCTTTCAATATTGAAAAACTGAATGTCCCTTTAAATAAAAAGTCATATTTATATCATATATGTATCAGAAGTAATAGTTTCTAGAGATTTTTTAGCAAATTTTATTACAAAATTTTAAATTTATGATAATGTGTCCAAGATAGTTCACAAAGTTTATATATTTTCCTCACCTAATTTTTCCTAGATGTTAACATCTTATGTTATCATGGCACATTTGTCACAATTAAAAACTCACATTGATGCATTATTATGAATTAACTGTACACTTTATTTGAATGTCATTAGTTTTTCCACTAATATTCTTTTTACATTCCAGGATCTAATCCTGAATATCACATCGTATTTAGTGTCACATCTCCTTAGTCTCCTCTGGTCTGAACGTTGTTTTCTGTGACATTGACAATCTGAGGAGTACTGGTCAGGTATTTTGCAGAATGTCCTTCAATTTAGGTCTGCCTAAAAATTAGATTGGATTATGTGTTTGGGGGAAGAATACCACAGAGATAAAAGGACCTTCTTATCACAACACATTAGAGAGTATATGCCCTAAAATATTTACATAATTAAAATAGAGTAAAAATAAAAATTCAACTTTATTGAAAATATTTTTTTCTGGGTTAATAAAATATCTTAATATTATATAAATAGTTTTATAGAGCATAGCACAGAAAGTTTTAATTCTGATATACAACAGTGATTTCTAATGAAGTTTTGTTATTACAAAACAAAAAAGATCAAAATTAAATTATATGATATTGTCTAGAATAATATACTACCAAAGTGGTTTAAAGATCTTATAGTAAATAACTTAAATATTTCTCTTTTTGTTAATACACTTAGTAAAGAAACTTTGCAGAAACAACTATACTAATTAGTCAAAGCCTATTGAAATTATGTGTACTATATCAAAGCATTCAAGTTATCTAGAATAGCTTCTTTCTCCTCATAATCATTATATAACTAATTCTCTTAGTCTTACCTCCATAGAGTAAGAGTTATCAGAAAATAACTAGAGATTCAGGTAAACAGTGACTTGACTAATTACTTCTTGTCTGGATTTTACCCAGAAATATATCAATGAATGTGGAAATTACAATAGGCTGAACATATATTTCTTTTGGCTGAAAATCAGTGAAAGATCATGGTGTTTCTAGGTATCTCTAGAGCAAGTAATTTTATGATGGCATCTGGACGTAAGATGAAATGTCTCAAGTACCTAGGAAGATAACCTGAGACAGGTTGTGGTCTTGGGTCACAGGATATTAATTCTCATCCTCAGTCAAGAGAATTTGATTCTAAATAGCTCTCATCTCTAAATTATAAGGATGTTTATCTCAATTATTCTAAATATTTTTAGTTCTTTACTACGTTGCTACTTACATGCATTTGATTGATTACCAATTAAGTAAAAAGTAAAAAATAAATTTTCATGATCAATCATATTAAGATATTATTCAATCCTATAAGTGGATACTTTTTATATTTAAGAAGTATAGTGAATTAACTTAGATTAAGTGCTCACTATACCTCATAGGCGCTTTGTTGAGATATTGCATAAAAGTAAAAAATTAATATTAAATGTAGTATAATCCACATTTAAGAAAATGAACACTAAGAGCTTTAGAAGTTGTTATAGCCATGTTATCTTCATCTAAAAACTGTCATTTTTTGTCTACGGCAATGCCACTCTAAGTGTACCCAATCCCATCTGATCTCAGAAGCTAAGCTGGGTTGGGCCTGGTTAGTACTTGGATGGGAGACCATTCAAGAAGACGAGGTGCTATAAGCGTAAAAAGTAAAAAATAAGATATTGTAAACTGACAAGGTTCTTGCAATCTGTGAGGTCAACCAAGGGTTGCCTCACCTAAAACAATTTTTAAAAATAAATAAAAATAAAAATAAATCAGTAAATAATAATAAAAACATTGTATTTTTATTTACTATTAATCCTAAATAATTTAAAAAATAAAATTGTACAAAAACATTAGAGTTTACTAAAAATTTCATTCCTATATCATTATTTTCTACATGACTGAATACCTCTACATTTTGAAATACAATCTGTTATTTTTAAACTTCTGTTATTTTAAACCTTCTTTATTACATATTGATTTCTCTAAATATCATCATATTTTCTACATATTACCAGAATAGGTTGTAAGGCAAATGCTCATACCATTTGGTACTTCCAGAAACACAGACTTGTAAAAAGAAAGTATATCACCACATTTATAGCTTTCTGTGTTCTTTTGTGTTCACAAATAATAAAATATTTGAAAATTCTGGCTTTATAAAACATAATAAATATATAAATATTAATGTAAATAGAATGCACGGTGTTCTTGGGAATTCAATGAGTTTTTAAAAAGCATGAGTTACTTTAAAAAGAGTAAGAATAGTCACATGACAAATGACTATCAATCTCTAACACTCAGTTAATCCCCAGGTATTCTTTTAAAGACACTCCTTGATCTTGTACTGTGTGTGTGCATGAGTCTAGCCCAGTTTTTATGACAACATGTAGTCTCTGCACTTTATATAAATTTTTATTTTCTTATTAACACATTTAAGGTGAAGCAAATTAAGCAATTTCAACATGTAGACTTTGAAAACAGAAGTCTATTTACAGGGAAACAGTATTTCCCTTTTTTCTCAAAGGGCACGATACCATAGAGATGCCAGGTCGGCAAGGAGTTCGCTCTCAGCTGGTGTACCTCCATTCTCCTCAATTTAGTTTCTTATTCTTCAACTGGCTAGCTTGGTTTTATTCATGTGGTGTCTGGCTACCAAGAGCAATAAGTGAGAAAGATGCAATGTGCAGTCACTTTTCAAATCTCTATATTCCTTGTTTTTCTGTCCCATTGGCTAAACCAAGTCATGTGACCAAGCCCATTTTCCAGGGGTAAAAAAATAAACTTTATCCCTTGATGACAGGAAGAGCAGTGCCACATTCCAATGAGGCCAATAAGGATTGAAATGATTGGTGGTCATGTTTGCAATCCACCCTGTTGCGGAGACGGTTTGGAAGAAGAGTCGGAGTCTGGAAATGCATTTACTAACATGGATAAGGGAGAGGAGGAATGGCAAGACAAGGCGATGCTAGCATTCCCACCCCTGTTTCCATGGCTTTTTATTCCTTCTTACAATATTTGCTTTGTAGTTTATTATTAGCTACTATCAAGTTAGTATATACAAACTACAGTCGGTTCCCACATTCAACCTCAAGGCCACTACCGTGTTTTCAGCTATCTCTTCTCAAGTATGCTTTCCCATCCTCATCCCTAGAGCAAGAAGTCTCAGAATTGGTTAGGCGTTTGCGCCCTCCCTGCAATGTGTCCTTGTGTGCAAGTCCACACCTGCTTCTGATGACCTTGTTGCTCCAAGCACCAGGCATCCTGCCAGGACTGCAGGCATCTCTTACAACACCACCCCATCTCCCAATCTCATCCTAATAGGTCTTAATGCAATCTGTAACATCAACAGGTTACACAGAGTTCTAAGTTCTTGTTTCTGACACTCCTTTCACAATGGCAGAGCCTTATTTTGAAGCTTAAGCTTTGATAAAGACAAGAATATTGCTTGGCACAACAAGACTAAAATATCCCACCCATATTTTCCAAAATTAGAAGGACTTCAGAGTTTCCGTAACTGTGGATGCCAAAGGCTAACCATGAGAACCACAGGAATTTTAGCAGTAATGACAGCATGCTTGATCCAGAGTTTCATATTTAGTAGCTCAAAATTCATTTTGTTAGATGTTTTGAAAATACACTTTTCCATAGGAAGCAATTATCAAGAATATCTTTCTCCCATACAAATCTGTGATGCCCACAACAAAAATATGTGTTAGAAAAATGAAACTCTTTTCTTAAAACTAAAAAAAAACTGTCCAAATAATGTGCTTCTTTTTTTTTCTACTTCAAAAAATATATTATGCTAGACCAGAGTCTTGAGAGAATGAGTCAACATGTTTAATCTAGTATAAAGTATTTTAGACAACCTAACATGCGTGTGGTGTCGTGATAAAAATACTGAAGTTCCTATGCACTAATTTCTTTCTGCAAATAGATCATTAAAATGGACTGTGGACAGTGCAGAGCAAGCTTAAAGCAGTACTAACGCTGGAGATATATGATTAAAGAGGTTCTTTGGTTATTTCAATCTTTTTTCTACAAGTCTCTAGGAGTCCATACACCATATTCATTTGATGTAAAGATAGATGGATAGGCTTCTGGAAGCTAAATTATTTTAATGGAGACAACTGCTGAAGTATGATTTTTTTCTATTGGAAACAACCAAAACAACCAAACAAACCGAACTCTTGAAAAAAGGTATAAAGAACACTAGTTGCATATCAGGCACAGGAAGATAAATGGTAACTATTTGGGAGGGGCGATGGAGGACAAAATCAAAATCTGGGGTTTGGAATTAGAGAGATTATATATAAATCTTGATTGGGCCACTTGTAATCTGTAGAAAAGTGCACTCTGCTCTCCTAAATAATTTTGCTAAGTTATCAATTTACTTAGTTACTTCCTCCACAAAAATAAAAAAAAAATGAATGAATCTTGTGCTTTTTCTTATCTAATATATAATGGGTTTCATTAGAAATTTTACACACAAAAAAAGTGTTTTTAAGGTTTTATTTGTAATTTTTAAAAATAGTTTAAAACCATTAAAAGCAAATTATCTAAAAGAAAGAAATTGATGTTCCAGTCATCTGTGATAAAACCATTTATTTAGAGCTTATGTGATTTGAAGGAAAATGAACTGGATTGTGCTGAATTCATTTCTCATGTAAAAGACTACACATTTTATTTCTATTATTTTATCAATATATTGACATGTGACATTATATTAGTTTCAGGTATACAACATAATGATTCAATATTTGTATGTATTGTAAAATGATTATCACAATAAGTCTAGTCAACATCCACCACCACAAATAGTTACAATTTTTTTTCTTGTGATGAGAACTTTTAAGGCCTACTCTCTTAACATCTTTCAAATGTGCTATACAGTATTATTAACTATAGTCACCATGCTGTACATTACAGTCCTGTAACTTGTTTGTTTTATAACTGGAAGGAACCTCATATTTAAATAATCAAAATTAATAAAATCTTGTCAATTTTTCAATTAAGCAATCTGTCACATCACAAAGGAAAGGTTCTTATCTGAGGAGGTTTTCATGTAGTCTCCCATTCTCCATTCACAAAGCCACCAATTTTGACTTCAAATATTAGTTGGATTGCTACTCATTAGTTTAGAGGGAGTTTGAGAGGTAGAAAGGGGTGAAGATGGATATGAGAGAAGAAAGGTGTAGAAAAGAAATAAAGTTTGAGGTCAAAGTAGAGGTAGAGATAAAGATGGAGATAGAAGGCAAGGCCAGTGGAGATAGAGACTGATATAAACAGTTATAGAGATGATGTATAGAAAAACATCAGCATATATTATTAAAATATAATTAATAACAAGAGAACTTGAAGAACTGAAAATTTTCTGTCGTGGCTCTCGTATGATCTCATCTCCCCTAAGGTTTCCTCCCCTCCCTTCTTGCTAAACCCAAATAGCCAACCAATGGTGGTTAAGCCTTAAAGGTACTTTAAGAGATCACATTTAAACAAATCTTCCCAAAGCAGCTGAAGTTCAGCTGATTCTTTTTTGCTAATACTCTATAAAATCCCTGCCTTCATTCTTCTGAGTTAGAACACTTTGTCAGTTTTGTTCTCTGCCTTCTAAATAAATTTTACGCCTAACTGTGCTCTAGTTGATTTTACTCTACAGTATCCAGGCTTACTGTGCTATATTGTTATGCTTATTATCATATAATTTTATTATGAATATATCTTATTAATATAATAACTTTTTAGCTTTTTGTTCTAATGATATATCTTTGAATCCAAATTCTTTTCAGATACCTTGTATTTGCCATCATCAATTTCTACATTTAATATCTTTTACCCAACTATTTCACATTGTAAGCCATTTCATGATCATCTATTTATATCAACGTTGACAAAAAAATACAGAGAGAATTCTTGGCTTCTTGGTCAAAAGTATACAAAGACTCAATAACACTTTTTTTGAGTGGATGAATGATTTCATGCACTAAAGCACAAATGCATAAACTGTTTCAATTCCAAGTAGCTATATATCATCACACTGTGTGGACCTAAGGAAATAGATGGATGATCTGCCAATATATCTTCCCATGAATTGCTGGAAAGAGCCTAGTTTCTGCTGCAGGGGAACAAATCAACTCCCTTAAGTTTAACATTAAGACATTACTTCTGGGATAATTAGAATGTCAAAGAGCTCATTTTATAATTTATGCCTGCATTGTATGATCAAACATCTTTTGCAAAAGCCACAGCCTGGGTTTTCACTCTAATAGTTTTGTGTTCTCCTATGTGTAGCTTACATATGTTTATGGTGAAAAGAAGACCCTCATCTAGTACAAGTTCATTCTCTCCTAAGTGTTAGTGCACAGAAAAACGCACACTGTAAATTCTCAAGGATTCAAAATATATTCAAATAACAAAGGGCGACAAATGAGAGCCTGCCCTGTTTTTTCCCTTCTTCCCCCTCAATGTCTCTATGCTTGTCCCACCTAAAGGAACAAAAGGAAACTTTTATCTTTAGTGTAAAAACAGTTGAGCCATTTTAAAATTAAACTGAAAATCCGTGCTTCTCTATTCACTTCTCTGTAGAAGTAATCAATAAATTAAGTCAGAATCCACTAAAAGCTTCTAAGCTATTAAATGCTTTAGGTTTACTTTATAGTGAACACATATTTTATTCAGATTCTAAGAGGGAAAGCTTCATATTTGCTTCATCGATGAGTAAACCATTCCTCTTTACTTACAAAATATTTCATTTAAACTAAAGTAGGAATTTTCAAAGTAAAAAAATAAGCCAAAGAGCTATTTTTATGTTGCGTCTGCTCCATATCACACTGCCAAAGATTGATTTCAATAGCTTTGCTCATTTTCGTCTAAGAATAATAGAACTAAAACTTTATGGATTTTGAAAATAAAGAGACATTTCCCCACAATTAACTAGGAGGTAGAAAAGAAGCAAACTATTATAAAGGAAAACTTAAGTGTGTGACCCATAAAAAGTAATGGTATGTCAAATTATATAGCAAGCTGTTCAAAAAAAAAATTTCACATTGTTTTGTTTTCTGTTTATTTTCCAATGTGTATAAGTTGCTTCATCACAGGCTGTACGCAGTACCTTTTAATGGATACTTCAAAAAGCCGTTTTTCTAGACTAAGCATTGGGCCTCTGAAAAATGTTCTGCGGGGAAAATAAATACTTTAAGGTATCACAGCATTAGTTTCAATCTTCATGAAAACAGTTTTGTTTAGAATTCTCTTTAATTTTTCAGTTTGAAAATGCTTATTTTTTTAGAAACAAAATTAGAGTAAGACTCAAAAGACATCAGATAGAGAAAATGAGGATATACCTTAAAATGATAGATGACTTTTTTATAGACTTATTTTTAAAATTAAAATGTTCTTCATGAATTAATGAAATGTTTAAAAATTTTTTAAATGTATTTATTATATGAGGGAATTAGATATTGTATAGTTATTAGCAGAAATCACTTTCTCTGAAGATAAATTTAGGGTCTGAGAGGTCTCAAATGCAGGAAACAATAATTAATAAATTGATATTTCTGAGTAAGCATAAAGGGATGAGTTCTAGGACACAACTAAGGTATTTAGCCTTAGAAAAGAGAAGGGATCCCACTCCATTGTAGCCATGGGGAAGGCAGGAAAGAATAAATGTAGGTAAATATATAGCTAAATTCTAATAGTGCACATTAAATATTTGCATATTTCTATCTCTATAGTTGTAAAAATAATAAATAAATTAGTAGAATTTAAGCTTTATTCAATATTTGAGAAACTTGGTGGAGGTCTCATTGAGGCTGAATTTCATCCAAGCCCTTCTGCCTCCTCATTGCCCATTTACATACATTATTTTTGGTATTCTTTTTTAACATTCAGGTGAAATTTTTTATATATATTTTTGTTTCGATAAAATGTTTTTTCCTTGTTGCAACATCACAGACATTTTCTTATATAGTTTTCATTGAATTTCCTTAGATTTTTATATGTATTGCCTGTATCTTTCAACTATCTGGAAGTCATCCTTGTATAAGAAGGAAGATAGAGATAAAATTTATTTTTCTCTATGTAGTGACATATTTTTCTAAATCACCTATTAAAATGTAGTCTTTTTTCCCTATAGAAATGTTAGATTTTATAATATGCCAAACTTCTATTTCTACCACACCTGTTTCTGACCCTTGTATTATATAAGTCCGTAGGTCTTGTTCCACATCAGACACACATCATATTTTTTCATAAATTTTGTTCCTTTGTTTTAATTTGTATTACTGTTTCTATAGCAAGGTATGTTCTCTATTACAGACAGTGTCCTCTCTGATCTTTTTGAAGAGTCACTTAATGATTCAGAGACATTTATTGTTCTGTACTATCTTTAGACTATTTTTGTCGTGTTCTGAAAAAATATCCTACTAAAAGTGAAATTGCAATTTTGAGAATGAGATTGGACTTTGGTGCAGGACCTCTTCCACTTCCAATGTCTTCAGATTCCTATAGTTGAGACATTTTCTCTGCTCTGAAAAATAATTCATGCATTAGAATTGAGAAATTCTGAAGACCTCATCATTACAGATACATTAAGAAGAATGTCACATTAATATCAAGGGAAAATATAGAAAGATATGTGTCATTTTATTACTGCTGAAATATTGCAATTAGAGTTTAATGCAGGTTGTGAAATGCTCAGTTTGTATTTAATAACTAGGATGGGAAACATTTAATTTTTTGGAATAAATATATAAGATTCTATGTTTTCAAGATTTCTGTACACATTACTGGCTTTTCTACTTTGATTTTTGAAATGCTAGCTCCACTGATATTTCAGTGTTGGAAAGGGGATATACAATATGCTTAACTTTAATCATTTATCTAAAAATATTAGCACAATTATGATTAGAATGAAAACTATTTAATTTGACATGAAAATGTCCTTTATATTTGAAACTATATTATGCAATTTCTAGTGAGACCTTTTTTTAATTTGAGTAAAATCCATTTATTTTGTTATCTTCACATTTGATCTAAGGATGATTAATAAAATATTTCAGTATCTTTAAATCCTAGCACAACTGTTCCTTAGGGATAGACTCTAAGAGTTACATTGTCTGTGTCTTTCTTTTCTACAAGGTAGAGATTGAAGAAATATAAAAATGAGATTCAAGAGAAATAAGTTCATAGCAAATCATGCCAAGAAAATACAAATGCAAATACTAGGCTAAATGAAATTCCAATTATACAAGCATTTCAGAAAATGTTTGAAAAAAATGATCACATTTACTCCAGGGGAAAATCAATCAGCATTTCTAGGTAACAAAGACATAAGGGTGTAGTAACATATTTGTGATGAAAAACTGATCTGTTTGTCTGTTTTTATTAACCACTTCCTCATGGAAAATAATTAAATCAACTGTTTTGGTAAAGAAACCTGTCATCATCAGTATTTTTTTTTTTACCGTAAGTGATAATTTTTAGGTTCTATATCTGTTTTCTAAAAGGTTTATAATATTAACATTTTTGTTACATCAAAGAAATAAAATTGCATGGATAACAAAATTACATTATATCTTTTTAAATGCCGATGTAGTAAATACTTGCCTTGTTTCATTATGCTAACAGGTTTATGCTTCTATATTGAAAATAGAATAAAAAGTGTATATATCATTAATGAAAAAGTTTTATTTTAAATTTAAAGAAAAATGGAATAGAAGATCAAGCAAAAATTTCTATCAACACTTCTTACTTCAGAGCATCTTACTTTTTTACTATTTTAAGACATAACTCAGGTATGAGGCAGCTAAAATATAATTATTGTCTCTAGAGTAAGTAGAATGTAACTTTCAATAAAAGAAAAAGGTGGAGTTGCATTTCTCATGTTTTCCATTACAACTATATAAAATAAGTAAAAACTTGAAAAAATGAAAAAAATAAAAGAAAATGTTGATAATGCTAATGAAATATTAGAACTTGTTAGGATTAATAATTCTATTAAATTTTGGTCAACTATATTGACAATATACTTAATCTTACAGTTTGAAAATCACTCTCAACTGAATTTCATCTCTGTATAAATAACACTTCACCAAATATGTACATAAATACAGAAAAATTTCACTTTACAAAGTTTTATGAGAAATAAACTAACTGCTTATTTAGAGTATATTCAGAAATAAGGTGTAAGAATGATTTATGTCTTCCTCAAACTCAACCAGAAATCCAAACCCTGGCTTGCTTTTTTAAGGCTCTCCACTTAATAATTAACCTATCTGAACATTGTCCCAAAAGGTAAGGTTAAACGGGTTTTTAAAATTTTTCTAGCATTGCCTCTTGGCATCAAAAAACCACATATCAGAAGACTTAAATGAATATAGAGCACTAGATATCAGAGCCATGAATATTTATTGTTCATCATTATTGCCTCTCACCTCCATGACAAAATGGCAAGCAAATGCCTGGATGGCCAAACAGCTCTAGGTAACAAAGTAGGTTTTATCTCACTTACTTAAAATCTACTAAATTGGTAAAATACTGAGGTAATTATAAGAACAAAAAAATAAAAGTGAACATAGGTTCTTTTTATATATTTTGAAGTTACAGTCATTGTCTTATAACAATATTAGCTTTGAATACTATTATGAATCCCTGAAAACCCACTCTTATTGGTAAGAATATGCAAACTAAGGAATAAGAGATTCCTCCCATATGCCAAGCAATCTTCCCTCTTTCTTTACTTTTCTTCAGATATGTCCTATCTAGTTTTATCCTTTTCAATTCAATTATTTATGAACTATTCTCACTCTTTTTATACACTTCCCTTTCAATATTTTTCTCTTCATCACTCACTATACTAAAACTGCTTTTACATCAAACACTAGTGATTTAGAGTCACCAAATTCTGTCTCTGTGCCTCAATCTCTAGAGGCATTTGACACCATTTAAACTAGGACCCAATCTACCACCCAAGATCCATGATTCGCATAAAAGTACTGAACATGCTCCATCAGTTTTGTCCTTGCAATATTTCTCTCATATCTTTCTCAAACCCAGTAGAAATAGTTTAGTTCTAAAACTCTCCTAATTTATTGCAGAGATCTCCTGACTGAGATTTCTGATTTCCTTCAGCTCCCACCCATCATTAAAACAACTCATGAATATTGTTGTGATATAATGACAAATGTTTTTGTGCAAAATTTCTCATCAATAGTTTGAATTTTAGCTAATTAACTCAATTCAATATTTTCTTCAGAATGAATGCTTGATTCAAAAGATCTAATTATGGTCTAATTTGTCCAATTATTAATATAATTTACTTGTATATGTTAACATATTTAATTGTTATGTATTTGATAAATAAGGCCTGTTCTTTCTTGTGGTAAAGTGGTCTTTGGTAACCAAGATATTGGCTCTGTTCTTAGTACAAATAGGTTGTTTTAAGGTATATAAGGTGACAAAGAATGTACATGTATATGGTGAAGAAAGGCATAAAGACCTCAAAGTAGAGGCCTTTCAAATTGGAGTAGAAATTGAATGTTCTACCCTTGTTTCTTTTTATAAATATTGATTAATTAAAAATTAGTAGGTGTAACTTTGCAAAATATGCACAAAGAGCAGACTGTAAGGAAAACACCAATATTTAAAACTTTAAAAATAACAATTTTTTTAATGTTAAAATAATTCTTTTAATGTTATATTTAATTTTTTCTACAATTATGTATACATTTCTTTTTCATAGCTAAGACTAAATTATGCACATTTATTAGATATTATGAATGAGAAAATTCAATTGTATACGCTGTGATGCCTTTACCAAGGGAAGCAGAAAGCTGTGCTAGTTGAAGTTATTTATTGTTTTTATGAATTTTAAATGGGCTTTGTAAGAACAAAATTTGGTTTTGAAAATATGCAATGGCATACTGAAACTCCCAGAAGTACTCAGAAATCTTTTCAGTCACTGTCAGAAAATATTACAAACATGGTTGGGGAAAAAGAATTATTTAACATATTTCAATATCTATCTATCATTTATCATCTATCTATCTATCTATCTATCTATCTATCTATCTATCTATCATCTATCTTTCTATTATCTATCTGCTCTATTAAACCATTTCCAAACATATTATTGTTTAAGTAGAAATTTTAGATGCTGTACAGAGTAGATGTCCTATTGATAGTGAGGATTTTTCACTTTGTTGATAGTCCAAGTAGTTATCACTTTTATTACATTTCTATTATTATTAAATATTGAAATATTATGAATATCTCATTATTATAATATCTTTAAAAGTTGGGTCAGCATCAAAGAAGAGGAAAAACATTCTAAAACTCATCTCTTAATTATATATGAAAACTTCATTTCAAATGCTAAGCATTCTTGTGCTTGTAATAATTTTCAAACTTTAAAAGACTACTATGACTTTAAATATTATCATTATTTACTTACTTAAGAATGAAGTCTTAAATTTAGCAGTTACCACAGGATTTATTTTGTTAATTTTAGTAAGTCTTCCCCGAGTACCTTTCTACTGATATATTTTTTCAAGTCTTATCCTCCTTCACTTTCCCAATTACATACATTTTTTTTTAACTTAACAATCAGCCCTAGAAGTTTTAATGGAAAAAAATAAATCTTTTAGCCACTACACAACATTGTAAAGAGTGGGTCATACTTTTTACTTGATTACTTTTCTAATTTAATACCATGGGTTTAAAAGCCTTTACATGCATTCCAGGTAACTCTGAGTCCCACTTACTACACCCTTTAAATGACAGATCATTTTCTTCACTTTCTGTTATATTTTTTTCTGTTGTTTATTTCCTCAAAATATTATGTATGACCTTTATGCATGAACAACCTGACAATGTGAACGTTGCAGTTTGATCTATTATATGGGGATAAAATTAGTCACAGTAATAACTATTTTTCTTCTGAATATCCTAATATTGATTTTAATTTATGAGAAAACCTCTATAAACCATGAAAGAATATTTTAACATTTTACTGAATAACAATTTAATTTATTTGACTATTTATATAAGAATTAATTATAAGTAAGGCTTGACCTTAACTACACAAATTTTTCTACTATTCTCTTCATTAAAGTTTTAGTAACACATTTTTGGATGAGCCTGGGTTTATTTCTTTATATATCATTTACCTGCAGTTCATACACAAAAATTATAAATAAAATTGTATCTTCCCTATAATAACCAGAGACCAAGTATATATATGCTTTATACTTATTCATATTTAATAATGTATGCAAAATATTGCCTAAAAATGGCATATTTGAATATGCTAAAAACAATTTAATTGTTCACTCTAAATGGGTGAATTTAAATGGTGTATGAATTATATCTCATTAAGGCTGTTTATAAAACTGTTTCAAGCAAAAGTGATATGGACACAACCAACAGTAACAACTAGACAGAAGTACAATTCCATTTACAGATGCCCTGGATATCTCTTGAAATTCATTTCCATTTATTTGTTTTTTGTTTTTTTTGTTTGTTTAATTTATTTATACTTATCAAAAAGCTGTACATAATTAGTATCTACAACTTAATGATTTTGAAAATAAGTATAACCCCATAAATCATCACCACAATGTATGTCATAAACCTATCCATCACCTTTAAATGTTTATTCTTTCTTATTCTTATTGTTTCATTATCACTTGTAATAAAAACATATTAGATTTATCTTCTTAATAAAAGTTTAAGCACACAATACAGTATTGTTAACTATAAATACTATGCTATACAGTAGATATTTAGGACTTATTCATCTCGTGTAACTGCAATTTTGTACCTTTGACAAATACATCTTCATTTCCTCTGCCACTGGCCTATGGCA
Source organism: Cynopterus sphinx (assembly GCA_030015415.1). NCBI lineage: Eukaryota > Metazoa > Chordata > Mammalia > Chiroptera > Pteropodidae > Cynopterus > Cynopterus sphinx. The sequence continues at coordinate 58,905,918 of CM057390.1, forward strand.
ATCAAAATTCACTCTCTGCTTCCATGAGCTTGACTATATTAGATTTGCCATAGAAGTGGATTCAAACATATTTGTCCTTCTGTTACTATCTTATTTCATTTAACATATGTCCTATAGGTTCATCCAGGCTGTTAAATATACCAGGATTTCTTCTCTTTTTAATGCATAATATATTCTATTGTATGTATATGCCATAGTATATGTAAATAATGCTGCAATAAACACTGAGGGTGCAGATATCTGTTTAAAATCTTGATTTCAACTCCTCTGACTATACAAGGTATGATACTGGCATAAAAACAGACATATAGGCCAAAGAAACAGAATAGAGAGCCCAGAAATAATGACACATATGGTCAACTGATCTTTGACAAGGGTGCCAAGAACACAGAATGAGAAATGGAAACCCTCTCTAATAAATGGGGCTGGGAAAACTGGATATCCACATGCAAAACAATATCATTGGTTCCTTGTCTGATACCATATATAAAAATCAACTCAAAATGGATTAAAGACTTAAACTTAGGACACTAACCAACAGAATATTTCTAGAAAAAATTAGGATAAAGCTCTGGACATTATCAGCAGTGATTTCTTGGACATAACACTGAAAATATAAGCAACAAAAAACAAAAATAGGCAACTGGGATTATATCAAACTAAAAAGCTTCTTCACAACAGAGGAAATAATCAACAAAATGAAAAGGCAGCCTACAAAATGGAAGAAAATATTTGCAAACCACATATCTGTTTAAAGATTAATATTCAAAATATATAAGAAAATTTTACAACTCAGTAGCAAGAAAACAACTAACAATATTTTAAAACAAAAAAAAGGAAATAAATAGATGTTTCAAGACATTCAAACGGCCAACAGGAACATGAAAATTTGCTCATCGTCACTCATAATCAGGAAATTCAAATTAAAACCACAATGAGATATCATCTCACAGCTGTTAGAACAGCTATTTAAAAAAAAGAAAGAAGAAAAGGAAAAAAGAAAAATAAATATTGCTGAGGATATTGAGAAAAGGAAACCCTTGTATACTGTTTCTAGTAACATATGTTGGTGCAGTCACTATAGAAAACAGTATGAACATTCTTCAAACAACTAAATATAGGACTATCATAGGGACTCATTTTTAATATAGGAAGCTGAAGATGTTTTCACTAGTGTCATGATTAATCGTATATATGAAGATTTGATGTCATTAACAAACTGTATTCTGATGATGGCATACACTGCTTATTTTTCTTATGTAATGTCTTAGGAAGAGACCAAAGACAGAATAAAAGATAAAACATATGTATTTTTGTATGATTTCACACCTACAATGAAATTTTGCCCTTTTTCTCCAGGTGTCTTGGGAGCTCATGAATCAGATATTCAACTAGCTATTTTCTGCATGCACATTTTAAAAATCTCTGTTATACTAAAGAATTCCCAATGAATGTTATGTTTCTCTAGGAAAGTCTTTTAATACTCAGACAAATTGGCCCTAGAAATAGAACTCAGCTAATTTGATTTATTACATATATCAGATTAGGATTTTGAGATATTTTAATGCAAACTTTGATACATAAATTAATTTTCAATGCCAAGGACTTCTGATTTATCAAAACTTGTCAGAGCTATTTTTTTTTGCCTTAGGTAAGAAGATTATCAAATTCTATTCCCACAACCTTATGAGGTATTATTATTTTTATTTTACTATCGACTCAACTGGGGTTCAAAAGGATAACTTACTTGAGACTATGTAGCCAGTGTCAGATCTACTCAACTCAAATGATGTGGAAAATGTCAAAGGCCAGACTTAATAATTGAAATAATATATGATAGAATATTATGAATTGGGAAATAGTAAAAGCATAATATTGTTACTTTTTAGCCACCATTGTTATATACATTTGTACTCAAAAATTTTTAATTATATTGGTTAATTTTCTAAAGAAACATGAAAAGCAAGATTTGTTATTATTGAGTTATTTAGTTACTTAATCATCATTCATTTTAGAGTTAGCTTATTCACTACTTTATTTGACTATTTTTAATTCTGTACCATTCTTGATAATCAAGCTTCTATCTTAGAGCTGTAGTTTTTACTTCTCTTTCTTGGCACAAAAATTTATGATAATTTCAAAATGAAATATTCTGTGCTTTAGATTACCCTCCCTTTTATACCTTTGGGACATAGATTGTAGTGTTTGCTAGAACAGAAACAATTTTTGTCTACTTTTTTAAAAAATTATTTATTCCTATATTGTAAGAAAATAGTCCCTTCTACACAGCTTAATGACAGCTCCAAGGGTCACATCTCTAAGGCCAAATAAGTCAGAGAAATAAGACAATTTTTCAGAAATATTTATGAACTTTTGTCTAAACTACCTGTATTTTTCAATATAATTAGTTGAACTGTCTGTAGTGGTGCTGTAGTTCTTTGCTTCAGCTAAGAAATCTGCCCTGAATGTGCTGAGTCAAAGATAATGAACAATTTTTTTTAATTACGCAGGATAAATTATCCAAAGCATAATATACTTACTCACAAGGTGACAGATTCCTTGGGGGAACTGGAGCAATGTTAAGATCGCATAAATATACACAAAGAGAACAACTGTGAAAGAAGACACAGTTGGGCTTGTCTCTTTTCCAATATCAGAAGATATGTATTAACACCTTTTTAATTTTAAAAAGAAAAAGAGAACAGTGTATTCTTAGTTCTTAACATAATGGGTTTGCTTAAGTCTGTACTTTCATAATTAACTGAGATTGGCATTTCTATTTTTTAAAAAAATAAAACTATTTATTTTGCAAGTATTATTTGTAATTTTTAAATTACTAAATGCAAAGAAAAATGCACTAAACTACCAAAAGGGAGTAAAATTACACCCAAAAATTAATACAAAGGAGATAGTTTAACAGCTTTAGCATAAATAAGTCTTTTCTTCAATGTGGTGTACCACAAGGAAGTTGAGGTGTGAAGAAATAAGGGTCTAGACAACACGTTCTGTAATTGTGACACTTTGTGTCTCTAAAAGAAGGAAAATGATTAGTTATAAAAACAAAAAAGCTTTGAATTAAATATATATAATAATTCTCACATATCTGAAACATATTTTCTCTAGTGTCTTTTTCTCTCTGTTTTTAGATTTTAACATGCTTACATCGTAACTAACATGATGATGAAATGGCTACCAAAATACTGCTTCTTATTTTAATGAAAAAGAATATTAACCAAAATCTATCACTTGCAACTCAGAACTGAAGAAATATTTTAATCGTACATGTACAAAAAGAGAGACCCATTGTCACTTTCTGGATAATTTCAAAGCTGGGAAGAGCATATTCTTTGGTATACAATATCTTTCTTTCGTGAACATATCTACTCTTAAAATCACAACTTGATTATATTTGCCAAAACTAAACCAAACAACATTTTTTTCTTCTCCAAAGAGGAAATTTAACCAAAATTTTTTTCCCTGTCTATAGTTTTCCCAAAACTCATGTTCTCGCAATTTACTGGACTAATAATCTAAGTTTGTTCTCATGCAGGGTGCCTACTGACTCAGCTAGGAGTTAGTCACTCTTGTGTATTTGAAGGAGATGTTTGCCTTAAAAGCTTACAAGAATAATTTTATGTATCCTAGGTACTGCTTTCATAGCTAACTGCATTTTTGAGAAGAAAGCACACTTATTTTGGCTCATATTTTTTCAATCATTATCAAAATTATTTCTAGAATACCAGAGATAGATGATTTAATTATTTTTATGTAATGTCACCAAGGATCTATAGGAAATTAGAGAAAAGGGGAAAAAATAAAAATATCGCATATTTTCTGTCTATATTGGTTTATAATGTTTTCGTAAAATATTGAACCTCAGTTCAGGAATTTGGCATCAATTTTCATAATTGAAAACTGATTATTTTCTGAAATAGGAATTTCTCCCATCTCTTTCTCTCTGTTTATCTTATATATATAATCAGTCTAGAAAATAAGATATTTACCAAAGATGCTCAATAAATGACATGATAATTAATTCACTATTTGCTTATTGTACAAAACTAAAGTAATTTGAGCAATCATTATGTTTGGAACAATCTGATCAATCCAAACACCATAAAATGTTTAGGTAGCCATTAGATGGGAGTTCTAGGGGAAATCTGTGTACATTGGCATCGAAGTAACTTAAAGTGTCTAGTCAAAACATGTTTGATTTCTTGGGAGACATTCTCATAAACACATATTTGAATTTATGTGTACGGTCATATTGTATCTTCAAATTTGTAGCTGTCTCTGGGATAGAAATCTTTATTATCATCATTTGACATTATTCCACCAAACTATAGGCAATAATTGAGTAAAAATGACTCTCTCTGTCAAAACTCTAAATATGAAAGAAGCAGTAATTCTTGAGCCAACTTATAATGGAGCTGAATGATTGAATGGCAGCAAGCACATATTAGCTGAGATGGTATAATGTGTTTGGATTTGTTTGCAGACAGTTTTAGAGAAGAAATTCTAAATAAAGACTAATCATAATCATGTAACAAAGATATTTTATTCACAGCTGAATTATGATAATGCATAAAACCACATGTGCCATCCAGGTTCTCAACGATTTCTCAGAGATACTTTAGGATTTTATTTTCCTATTTGTTTGGAAGAACATAAACCTTATAGTTTAAAAAATTAACTATATTTCCTTTTGCTTAAAGAAAATAAGTCATCAATATATAATTATCTCAGACAAGATGTTTTTGGAGGGAAAACAAAGAGCAAATATTATGTAGAAGATTATATATGTAATTGCATTGGTCTCTTTATTTTATTTTCTTTCTGTTAGAATATCAGTTAATTATAAAATGATTGAGTATCTACTAAATGTAGGTTGTTTCATGGAAAGAAAATTAGATTTGAAATCAGAGAGAAAACACTTAAAGCTGACACTTATTGATTTTATTTTAATACTGAAAAAGTCTTTTAAGCAACATCTTCACCAAAATCCTTGACTAGTCTAGTTATAATATTTTTTCACTGTCCTCAGTATACATTAATTTTTTTCTATTATATGTAACATACACTTTAAAAAGTTCTTGCTTTTATGAATAACTATAATGTTAATACCCATACCTATGAAACTGTCACCTATGTCAAAGAATACAATCACGTACCTACTTCAAACACAAATCTATAAATCCCTTTTTCCAAGAAATACCTAGTATAATTACTTTATCATAACCAGTTCGTTGCTTTCTTTTATAGCTTTGCTGTCTATCTATGCATCTCACAACGTAATTTGCTTTTGCCTACTTTTAGAACATCGTGTAAATAGGCTCAAAGGCTTTCAAATCCCTGTTATTTTCACTGATCTATAGACTTATTTGCAATATTGTATGGAACTACATTTTAGAATACACTATTATTTATTTAACCAACAATTATTAATAAAAATTTAAATTATTTGCATTTTGGGGGTTATTTTGAATGATGATAAAATAACTTTCCTTGTACATGTTTTCTGGTGCCTAGGTACCTGATTCTCTAGGGGATATTCCTAACAATCTAACTGACTCATCATAAGACATGGGTATCTACTTACTTACAACATATAATTTTATCTTTTCTTGTTATGACTATTATACAAATTATAGCATCCATTTTAAATTAAGTTTATTGATAACTCTCTTTTCCTGTTCATCATTACATAGCCTATTATACAGTTGTTATCTTCTGGTGTTTATGTTATTACTATTGGATATTTTAGTTCTGTATTGATTTTTTAACTCAAAATTATGACATGTTTATACAGATATTATTTATTTAGATCTGCCAGAATGTTTAACACTATCTTTGTTCTTCATTTCTTCTTCCTTCTCTGACTTTCCATTTGGAATCCTTTGCTTTCTGTCAGAGTCTTACTGGGAGAATAAATAACCAGCCTTACTGGTTTGGGCTTGAAATTGAATTCATGTTATTCTCATTATTGCAAAATACGTTTGTATAGTATTACTATCAGTACAGGAAAAATTTTATTCAATATCTCTTTAAATATTGACTCTGGCTCATTCTCTCATTAATTCTGAATAAATATATTTCAAACCTCACTTTATCTTCCAAGATCCAAACAAACCTAGGGATATAAATTGGGCTCCATTTCAAATAATTTAATTTAACATAGGTTATGGTTCACTATAGGTCTCTTCAACTGAGTCTAATCTACTGATAACACTTGCCAGTAAGCTTTTGATTTTGGTTACTGCATGCTTGATGTCTAAGAGGTCTTTTTTTATTTAAAAAAAAATCTGCAAGGTAATATTAAATATTTTTTGTTCTCTGAAATATTTTCAAGCTCATTTACAATTTTTAAGCATCATAAATGTGGTTATTTTATGCTCTATCTCTGATAATTCAAATATCTGAAGTTTGAGTTGTTTTTGCTGGTTTTAGCTTACGTTTCCGTGTGTGTGTGTGTGTGTGTGTGTGTGTGTGTGTGTGTGTGTGTGTGTTTCATTTAGACAATTCTGACTGTGTTCCTCTTTTGCTATTAAAAAATTCTTTTCACTGATTCTTAGAAGCCTAGATAAAACTATCTTATGTTAGAAAAAAAATTGTTTTCTTCTTCCAGTCCTGTAGGCACTATCAAATCAAGACCATTCTCACCAAAATTGAGACAATGTTTCCTGCACTATGCAGGTGGTATGAACTCAGGCCATAAACTGATTCAAAGCTATAACTAGTTCTTAGTTACTTTTCCTTCCCTGTAATTGGTGTTTTCCCTTTCTTTATTTTGCCTCACTCTTTTTATTGACAAGGCAATCTTCTAAGCATCAAAGCACTTTTGGTCATGGTTTAATATGGGGAGGATTTTTATAAGATATGTCACTATGGGTGAGTGCTGGATCTTCCTCTGAGAAGAAAAATTAGAGATATTTATTTTTTTTATAGTCTTGGAGTCTAGGAGTCCAAGATCGAGGTGTTGGCAGGATGACATTTTTCTGAGGCCTCTCTTCTTAGCTTATAGATGACCATCTTCTCCCTGTGTCTTCACAAGGTCTTTTCTGTATACTTCTCTGTATCTTAATCTCTTCTTGTTAATAGAACTCCAGTTATATTGGATTAGAGCCCACCCTAATAACCTGACATACCTTCTTGAAAAATGTATCTTTAAGTACAGTTACATTCTGAAGTACTTGGCATTAGCCTTTCGACATGTAATTAACGGGACATGACTCAGCCCATAAACAGGCAGATTATCCTAGACTATGTAAAACATCTAATAAAAAATGAAAATTCAGCTATAAGTATAATAATAACTATTTTTATTACAACTCTTATGAAAAGCACTAATATAAAAATAACTACTAAGATGAATCTTTGTGTCTTGGTCAGAGATAAAATATTAGAAAATGTATAAATGAAATTTATTCTTGCACTTATTAGCAAGAGTAGTCATTTATATTCAATCAGTTTGCTAGGATTGCTAGAGTCAGCCAAAATAAAATATTCATTGTACTCAAGTATCACATGTAAAATGCAAACATGGATCACAAAAAGATACCTCAGGAAGAATGATCATACTTAAAACTGTTTTTATTTTTTATGGAAGTGAATGTGCTACATAATTATAACCTGTATCTATTGTAAACATCTTTAATTTTTGTTCCTAAACTTTGCATTAAGTCTTTTTGTGATGTGTATTGGCATTACAACTGATTGGATTTAAAACTAGAGTTAATATTATTCTTTGCAATCTAAGAGCCACTACCAATCTTACATCTTCCATAGTCATGTAATACCTATGTTTCCTATTTCCCTACAGTAAATATATATTTATTATAGTCTATCTATAGATTATTTTAATATGATTATTTAGCTCTCAAAAATATTTGTATGTGTTCGTTATTATAGATGTATACCTTAATACATTTATTTACTCACTTTTTATGATTTACTATGTTAGTATTATATATGATATCTTATTTTGATTATTGTTTGTTTTATGTCATTGTTTGTAATTTTCTCTAACTTAGATGCTCCATAGAGAGATGAATTATTTCTAATGCTTTTTAAAATCTTCCTGGAATAGTGGTGTGTTTCTACCTTTATAGAGCTCTTATTATGTCCTCTTAAAATCCAGAGTCTGAAGACCTAAACTTCAATGTAGTCGTATGTACATACCTCGAAGATATTGTGGATTCGTATCTAGACCACCAGTAATAAAGTAAATACATCAATAAAGAGATGTCATAAATTTTTTGGTATCCCAGTTCATATAAAAGTTATGGTTACCCAACACTAGTATAATCTATTAGATGTACACTACGCTACACAAATGTAGTCTGTTGGATATGCAACAGTATTATATCTAAAAAAGCAATGTACATATCTTAATTTAAATATACTTTATTGCTAAAAATGCTAACCATCATCTGAACCTGTTGTAAAAATGGCACTGATAGACTTGCTTGTCACAGGGTTGCCACAAACCTTTAATCTGTTAAAAATGCTAAATCTATGAAGCACAATAAAGCAAGGGGCCTTTAGGAAGTAATTAGGTTTAGATGAGATCATGAGGGCGGGACCCTTATAAATGGGATTAGTGTCCATATAAGAACGGACACTTAGAAAATTTGCTCTGTCTCCACACACATACACGCACACACACACACACACACGCACACACACAGTCATGTGAGCACACAGCAAGACAGTGGCCACCTACAAGGCAAGAGGAGAGACTTCAGAATGAAACCTAGCTTATTAATACTTTGATTTTGAACTTCTCAGCTTTCAGAACTGTGAGGAATAAATGTCTATTTTTTAAAGCCAATTAGTCTATGATATTTTGTATTGGTGAAGCCAAGATGGGTCTTTTTTTTTTTTTTTTTTATGTGTTTGTTCCAGTTTATAGATTCCATAAAAGGAAAGATAATTTTTAATTATTTTTTATCATCCTGAAATACTAGTATGCTTATCCTTATATAGTTAAATTATATCTTGGAAGAATCATTACCAGAGGTGGAAAAAAACAAAAACAATCAAAATTGTGGTTGCAAGTACTAGTATGGTTTGAGATTTCATTTATTGGAGAACTATTTACATGGTTGTAAAAGGCTGTTTTAAACCTTGTCCCTAGGCCTTTAAGATAATCCCCCTATAGGAATTTTCCATTTAAGCCTGCAGCTAACACCTGGCCCAGCCCGCGGCGTTAACGGTGACCGCAATTAGGCGCCTGAGTCCCACCAATCAGGGAAAAGGTCACGTAACCGCCCCCTCGAGAGGGTATAAAACTCAGGGGAAAGGGGGAAAGGGGATCTCAGGGCTCTGGCCCTTGGTGGGGGCCCGGGTTCGAATCCGTAAATAAAGCGCTTCCTGTAACACCTTATCTGGAGGTCTCTGTCCTTCGTGGGGGTCTCGAAACGCCGCACAACAATGGTCAGTATCTTTTATGAGTAATTTAATAAAAGAGATAAATAGTTTTTGGCAAGGAATCAATTGGTAAAATGGTGTTTAAAAGGTTAGGCGTCATATCCTAGATTTGTTATATCTTATTGAACATTTATTCAAAATTTCTCATCATTCAAGATGCCTGGTTTGGTAATTTTGAAGAGAAATATCTTAGGGTCAAAAATTTTGTTTTATGGATTTCAACATTGACTCTGGGGAATGACTTAAATACTAAATGTCAAAGACACCTGAGAGATTCATCGTCCTGGCAATTTGGGTCAAGTGTACTTATGATCATTTTTGGAGTAGCTTTCTAAATAGGTTACTTTTGAGTAGATACCAGTAGCACCTTGGATACTATTCAGCTGTTGCCTCCATCTCTATTGGGGTTTTGTTTTCTCTCTCTCTCTCTCTTTCTCTCTCTCTCTCTCTCTCTCTTCCTCTCTCTCTTTCTCTCTCTCTCTCGGTCATTAGTTGAGTTTTCCCTGACTTTTATCTGAGGTGCCTTAATTTCCTTTACAGCACATTTAAATCCATTTAAATTTATTACGTTTATTTAATTTCCATTTAGTCATTTCATTCATTTTTTTTTTTTGCATAGAGAAGATTCTTTTTTAAAAAAATAGCTGCTAATCTCTCTTGAGTTTGTGATACAGAACCTGGAGTCTTTGTCTCATATTTAAAGCAGGCAAGCAAACAAATAATTAAAAATCTTAGGTATGAAACTTGACTCTCATGCAAATTACTCTCATATAAAACTAAACAATTTTGTGTCACAATGAGACCAGAGAGAGGAATGACCCTTGAACCTGTAGTAAGCCACATACTGTACATCTAAATTTCATCTCTACAACTTTTATTCTTTTGACGCCAAAAGCAAAAGTGAGTTAAGGCAACATATCTGGTGCTGCTTACCTAGATTTGGAACCAATCTTTAATATAACACCTGCTCAACCCAGCCCACTTGCTTACAAAAGTAGCGAATACTATGCATGCACCTGCATAATGAAAAGTCCAAATGCAGCAAGTGCACCCCTAACGCCATCTACTAAATCTCTTTCTGTAACTTTGTCTAAGCCAGAAATAGCCATGAAAGTGCACAAAGGAGAGAAACAATATATTTCAAGGTTAAGCTAAAGTATATTTGTACCATCAGACTAAGCATAAAGCCTATCAGCCATTGGGCTTGGATCAAGAATGAGGCCAAGAAATTATCTGAGAGTTATACTATTTATTTAAGGACTGGTAGGTGGAGACCCTCTGAAAGTTATATGAGCATAAGAAAATCTTATTATTTTTTTAATCCCAATATTTGATCTAAAGTTTCCAAGTTTTTTTAAGTAGGTGAGACGATTGACTAGTTCTAGGCAACGAAATGTGATCAGAAGTGATGTGCATCACTTCTGGGCCAAGACACTTAAGGACTTTAATGCTATACTCCCCACTTGTCTCTCTCTGCTGTCAGCACTCTGAACCTCAGGTTGAGGCAGCGTGTCTTAAAATAAGGGATATTGTATTTCTAAATTGCTGCATAAAAGAGACTTTTTCTGGAGGCTTGCTCTACCCATGTGTGATTTTATGTCAGCTTTAGTTTGTTTACTTACTGATATATGTCCTTCATTTTGTTAGCCTCCTGTTATAATGATGCATAAAACCATTTATATGCCTCTTAATTTTATCTCCAATAGAAAATGATGGATCTATATTAGTAGACTTTAACTCTTTTAACTCTTTATTGTTTAGTAGTAGTATGTATGCCATCTGTGACTTAATTTGTGATCAGTTCAATAAATTTCCTGTAAAGTCTTAACTATATGCTCAAATTATCCTTATTTGTAAAATTGCTATTGACTATATGATGAATAAAGCTTTATTAACAGACTGTGGGACTTACTATTGAAAAGTAGAGTCTCAACTGAAGAAATCCACAATAAACCTAACAAATGCCAAAAATAAAAATAAATAACATAAAATAATAGGTAACGATTATTTTCTCCAGAAAAATTACTTATCTCAATTACATATACATCATTCAATGTTTTTACTCTCTTGTATTTTAATAAAAACTCTTTGTATTTAAAATTACGAAATAGCTGACACTTTACTAGGTTTCACGTTGCTCTCCTTTTTGCACATTTATATATTTTCATTGCCTTGAAGTACAGTAGTAGAGCCCTATTATCCCTCGTGCACGTAACAATAAAAAAGATGCATTTTTAAAGAAAAGGGAAATGACACTTTAGGTGAGTGAGAGTTCAATTATACAGAACTATTTTTAGAATTGTCCTAGAGCATTGGCTTTAAAAATAAAATAGAAAATCTCAACTCCTTAGGAAAAAATGTGAGGGATTAAATAGTGAAACCAGACAACAATACAGTACATATGATGAATGTGGTTTGTTTTGTTTTTGTTTTTAATAGCCAAAACCTTGGAAGCATGAAGCAGAAAAAAAATGAAAAATAAGAATCTAAAAAATGTGTTTGAATTAAGAATTCAAATTTGGAATTGAAATAAAGAGAACTACTTATTCACCCAATAGTCAAAAGCAGTTTTACAAGTGACAGAAAATTTTAAACATACAATTGAAGCTTTACACAGATTTTATTAAATCACCTTCATAATTTAGAAGAAGTAGAGCCAGCTCTTAACACGAACAAGTTTTACTCAAAATAATGTCTTTCAATTAGGTATTATTTCAGTTTTGCAGTTGAGAAAATTAGCTAAAATTTTTCTAAACTCAGTCAAATGATAAGGATGGTGCTTGGATTTAAAATTTTACAGGTCTGATTGTAAGGTTCTTAGGATTTCCACTGCATCTCATTTTCATGAGGCATCACCTACTCTAACTTTCTAAGAGACACAAGTGGTAGTCCAAACAGTTACAGATAAAAGGGAAGCAGAGATTAATTATCATCATCCTATATCAGAACTCCTTCTGCGCATCCAACATTCTGTTCCTGATATCAGATTGAGTGTGAAATTTAAGAAAGGAAATGAGTAGTTTTAATAAGAAGTATTTGGGCGCAGGGTGGCCTACTATAAGGAACACAGATATCAGAGTTCTATGAGCATGAGTTTAGTTTTTCTGTCTATAAAAGTCATATAGGATGTGAGTGGACATAAGTGATAATGCATAAGTATTTGGGAAAATGTCTGGCTCATACTAAGTGATCAATATCTATTTATCATTGTTATGTCCTTTTTACACTTTTACCTTGATTGAATGCACTCAGACTGCTTTTTTGTGCACATAAAAAGTGTAAGTAACCAGGGCAAAGTTAATAGGAGTCAGATGACTTAGGTGACAACACCGAGGACAGAAGTGGCTGCGTTTTTCTATTAAAAGTCAGGTGGTAGTGTTCAAAACATATAAAAGTATCAGATAAGAAATGAAAGATGAAAAACTTTACTGAACTTGGCTATGCCCATGGCATGACTTTCATACCTGCTTCCTAGCAATAGATGACAGCATCCAGTGGGGAGACAGCGCCTGCCACCCAGGGTAACGTGGCATAATTCTGATTCTTGATCTTCCCCCTTAGCTTCTTATGAAAATGGATTAGGACCCACCTGAGAGAAACAGGCTACTACTTATGGCTCTGTTACTATTCTCAGGTCACTTCCTTTTTACAGGTCACTGTAGCATCGTGTGTTACCGTTATCAAGGCTCCCACAGTACATCACTCTAGATGTTTCTGGCTACAATTTTATAAGGTATAAATTATCTTACACACATAAACCTTGTAGGTTTTTGTAGAATGGTGTGGGAAAAGTTATAAAATCTTGTGCTGGTTACTAAGCTATTGATTCAGAGCTCCAATGATACTGGGCCTGAAATTGCAAACCCCATTTCACTTTGCCAGCATTCCCATTAGGCTCTGCCGAAGAGGGAGAGAGACAGAGAGCGAGAGCGAGAGCGAGAGCGAGAGCGAGAGAGAGAGAGAGAGAGAGAGAGAGAGAGAGAGAAGGGGAGGAGGAAGGGAGGGAGGGCGGGAGGAAAGGAGAGAGAGAAAGAAAGGAGAGAGAGAAAGAAAGGAGAGAGAGAGAAAAGTATAGTCCTGTTCTTCTTCTCTTGGCAGTGGCAGTTTGTTCCAGACTGACTTTATCATCACTTGCTGAATTAGTTCAATGAGCATCCTTAGAGAGGACAGCATTGTCCAACTGGTACCACTGTCTGTGCCAGATATTTGGCTGCCAGCTCCATGTAGCCCTGCCCTGCCTGACCCAGAGACACCATGACTAGGGAGCTCTACCTTCTGTTCTGAGGTCTTAGTTTTGCTCCAGAAGGCCATTTTCCCAGGTTTTTAAATTTTAATAATGCCAACCTCTTTTCATTGGTTCCCCAGCTCCAGGGGTGGTAACTCTTGCCTGTAGCCACTACCTCTGACACCTTATGTGGAAAAGAGTTAACATTGCCTGTCTGAGACGGCTCTCCTAAGAAAGTCTTGCTTACAGGGTTGGCCCTTGGCTGGTGTCTGGGAACTTAGATTTTGAGAAGGTTCCCTGATTACTCTGATGAGAATAGTTTATTGTGCAATCACTGTGGTTTATATCGAATACCTGTTTCTTTCTGAAAGGCTGAAATCTTGGGCCGTGATGGGCAGAGAGTGCCTACATGACCACTCTCAGTAAAACCTGGGTACTGGGTATCTCATGAGATTCTCTGGTAAACAACAATTTGCATATGTTGCCACAATCCATTACTGAGGGAACTGGGAGCATCTGTGTGATGCTCCTGGAAGAGGACCCTCGAAAGGTTAAGTCTGCTTTCCTGCAGACTTCACTCACGCACCTTCTCCTTCTGCTAAGTTTGCCACATATCCCAATGCTAATATATATCATGGCCATGAGTGTGACTATCTATTAAGTCCTGTGAGTCTTTTCAGCAAACCCAGGGGTGCTCGTGGGGAGCCCTGACATGACTTAGTTTTCCTTTTTCCTTTTTTCTTTACAGTTTTCCATGCCTAGTAATTTCCATGTCTAATATTTCTTTGTATTAAATTTTCTGTTACTATAACTGGTGTACATTAAGCTCTAACCTAAACCTGTTCTATAGTTGGTTGTTTTTTTTTTATAGTGTACCTTGTGCCTGCTTAGAATGATTACCTGGACACAGTTACACATATGTCCACACACTAGAAGTATGCAATGAGAGGCTCTATGGGAGAAATGGGGAATCTGGTTTAACACACACCCCTGATGAAGATAATATTTTCAAACAAATTTGGAAAACATTCCTCAATGGTGTGAAATAATTTTATTCTTTCTTGACTACCTGAGAAGGCATTTATAGTAAATTATATTCCTTTGCCTTTGTGGAGTGAATTTACTCCTTTTGTATGAGCCGGTCACTCTCCAGCAGTAGGCATATTCTTGTATGCTTAATACTTTGGCAAATTGTTTTTCAACCTTATTGTTAGTTATTCATAGAATCTGCAAGTAATAGCTACCTGGTTTTATTCCAAGGTCTTTGATAAGGTCAATAGAGGTTAAATAGTGAAAATGTACACTAGTACAATAAGGCACTTTATTCTTTTCTTTAAAATTAAAATTTGTTTTAAGAAGTAGAGACTTTTGGAAAAGATTCTAGTAGATCTACAAGAAAATTACATGTATGATGAGGTTATAATAAAATATCTCTAAATATTTTCTGCAGAATTGATACTTTTTATGAGTAAATTTACAGAATACTAATAAAGACCATGAAATTAAAAATATATGAAATGCAAATGGAACATAGAGCTTTGAATTGCAAAAGCAAAGCATAATCTTTTCTTCTTTTTGAATATATAAATATGAGTGTTACTCTCACCTTTTCTCCCACCTATATTTTCATCTTCAGAATGCAACTATGATAGGATAATTTGCAAACTGAAAAATGAATAAGCTTGTTATGGGTCATAAAATCATTCTATAAATTTCCAAAAGTGGTATAGCAGGTAGTGACTTCATTATTTCATCCAGACTTTTAAAGCAATACTTTGAGCAAGTGGAACAAGTCAAAGTCATTTTCCAAGAATTTGGAATTGAATTGGATGGCTCAATGAGATCTTTGAATGATTGAGGGACTTTGCTTCACATCAGGTTAGTTTCCAGAGCAGAGATGGAGATAGATGGTTATTGCTTTGGATTCAAATTTGTTCTATAACAATTCTCCATCCAACGAACCAAGCTCTCCCTACACACTATAGATATTAAACACCATCACCACATATTTGGAACAGTATACTTTAATACTCATTCTTCAGTACCTCTAAAATTAATCTGGGGAAAGTGCTAGGATATCAGCAGTCACCGTTTTCTCCCCTCATCACCTCAGAGTATTGCCACATTCTACTGCTCCTAGTTTACCAGTTTATTGTTTGGGGTTTGCTATTACACTTGTCTGAAATAAACAAGATCCTTGTATTCGTATTTCAGATTTGAAAACTTTGGTCCTTCTTAAAGTAACAGTTTCAGGCCTTTCCCAATGCACCCTTCCTTTGAGTTGCATCACTGTTAACATTTTGATTCTTTGTGTTTGCCATATTGCAGAATTTTTAGCATTGTTAGCTTTTGACTACCAAAAACTTACAGTATCCCCTCCATCATTTTGACTACCAAAAAAACCACACACATCCTTGATATAACACATGCCCTCCACTTGAAAACCACTAAGCTTGAGTTTCACCATAAGAAAATTTAAGTATAATTTAAATTGACAGATAATTTAAGAGTCAGTAGGACATCATTCCAAAATCTATTATACTTTGTTCCTATCAGTTGGATGTCTTGTATTTAACATCCAAGTCATTTGCCTCTTTTCGGGCTAGAATCTCACCTTGGTCACATCCATGCAGCATGATTTCCAGCATGGGTGACCTTTTCCTTGGAAACTCAAAGCTCATATCAGTTTTCTGACATGAGGACTATTTTATTTTTTCTCTTGCGAAGCTGTCTTCTCCTACTAAACTACCCACAAAATTCCAGTTTCCTGTCGGAGGCAAGCCTTTAATTCTCTACTAATTTGCCAAGTACAGATGAGTAGTAGGCTCTGAGTCATCAAGGAATTTCCAGTTTGGTGACCAGATTTAACCACTTGCAGAGTACACTTTTTTGAATCATTTATATTTTTACTTTCTTCTCTCTGATCCCTTAGATCCCCCTCATTTTTATAACAAAAACTGTATTATCCTTTCAATAACTGCAGCAGACAACTTTTAGGTAAAGTAAGAACTCTTTTCTTATACTTGGACAATCAGAAATCAACCTCAGAATGCAGTGATGTATCTGAAAGTTGAGTACAGACTTTGTTCACTTTGCTATGAGATTATGGGCATGCTCTTTAGTTTCTCTGACTAAGTGTCTCTACTTTGAGTGAAGATCAGAGCCAGTTAGTCTCTTAGAAGTCCAACAACGCTATGAGTCTAGATTAAATGCTAAAGGAAGTTGAGTGATTTTTGTTTGTGAAGTGGGAAATGTGTGATACTTGTGTATTTTAAACTCTGTGGTACAGTATGAACTTAGGTTACATGCAATCCTTGAGTAGTCACTGATTTATAATGACCAGTTTAAGATATATAAGAGAACAAATGGAGAAAATGTGCTGAAATGGCTTCTGCACTATTATTCTAGAAGATTCTCTGGATTCTGATTCTATACCAAATTTATACTTTGTGCAACTTCATTTTGCTATTGTTCAAACCCAAGTTTCAATGTAATTTAGACTAAAAACTGAGTGTCTCCAAAGTGAAGTACTCTTATTTAAGCATAAATCCAGGCTGAATATGACAACATGTTTCTAAATCAAATAAATTGTTAATAAAAGAGAAAAAAAAAACAAAAGAAAAAAATAGTTGCGTATTGAATGTTTCAAATCACTGTCTATAAACCAGTTGTGTTTAAAAATATAGAGTTTTTTATATTTATGAATATTTTCAACTTATATCCACGTAGTTAAATATGTAATGCTAATCTAATCTATTTTTGAGCACATATTTTAAAATTTTCAGTGAAGTGCAAATAATGAACTAAAAATTTTTATGTCTACAGAGGTATATTCAGAAATATATTCATGACCACAGATTAAGTAACATATTAAAGTTTAACTCTATAATTACATTAAATTCATCCCTGCCATTCTTCCATGAAATTCATATTTTTTATGTTCTGTAAATATCAGTTTTGATTCTGAAATATTTAATTTTAAATGTCTTTTATTGAAAAATACAAGGAAATAAAGGAACTCAATTAAAATAAAATTTACCAACTCAAAAATTTAAATCTCTTATAACTATTAGGAACTATAGGATGTCAGATTTTTAAATGCTGACAGTGCTGAGTTACTGTATCTTAGGAAGATGATGCCTGTATCAAACTCTGCAATGACCCCTCATTTTACCCAGAATAAAACCAAAGAGCTTCCAGCAGCCTCCACTCACCAACATGATCTGTCTCCAGGTTAAACCCTTAACCTCCTTCTCTTCTCTCCTAGGCACTTGCTCCATTCCAGCCACACTGGTCCTCTTGTAATTCCCCCAATTTCATGTGTGCTCTTGTCTTGGCGCATTTGCACTGGTCATTTCATCTTCCTAAAACAACTTCCTCTAGCTACCCGCCTCATGCCCTTTAAGTATTTGCTTAAATATGACCTTTCCAGTGAGGACTGTCACTGTATTTTTAACTGTGACCTATTCCATATCTAAATTTCTTCAAATCAACGGTAAAAATATAGCTTACTATACTCTATATTTGGCTGTTTTCCATGACATTTAATGACTTATAAAACACTGTTTGATTTGTTTACACATTTAATTTATTGTATGATGTTTCTCTATATCCTCATAAAATGTTAATCTCAAAAAGTAGAGTCGTTGCTAGGTCTGAATGTTTACAGCCCTCTAAAATTCATATGTTGAAATACTAGTGTTCAATATGATGATATCAGTAGGTAAAGCCTTTGAGAGGTGATTAGGTCATCAGAGTGGAGCCCTCATGAATGAGGTGAATGCTATTATCAATAAGTACCTAGAAAACTCTCCTCTCCCTGTGAGGACACAGGAGGAATTGGGCAGTCAGTAACCTGGAAGAAGGTCCTCACCTGACCATGTTGGCACCCTGATCTCAGAATTCCAACCTCCAGAACTGTGAGAAATAAATTTCTGTTGTTTATAAGCCATCCTGTTTCTATTATTTTCTCACGGCAGCCTAAAAAGATTAATGCAGTAAGTAGTTTATATGTGTTTTTCATTATGTGTCCCAATTACCTGAAACAATTAGCTCACACTAAGTACTTAATAAATAGTTTGTTTGTTTGTTTGTTTGTTTTTTGAAGAGAAATAACATGATTAGGTAATGATGGTGAAGATGATGATGTTAATCGTGATGATGATGATAGAGTCATTATTCTGTTTTTTAACCTGGGCTAAGTAATTTATTTTCATAATTGACCTAAAATTTCTTCTAAATACAAAAGCACATCTATCTTATGATTCTTATTTTATCATGAGAAAAAAATTCTGACTTGAGAATTTAGGAAACATCTCAAATTACACAACTGATAAACTAATGGAACTGGGGCTAGTGAATTTAGATGTGTCAGCCTTCAAGTCTAAGTTCTCATCCTATACAATTCCATAATTTCTAAAATTATAATTTGGGTAAGTTAATTTCACACTAACTTTGATCTGTAACCAATAATGAAAATAAATAAATTTTATATTGTTTATTCACATACTATATTCCCATACTATAATATTCACATACTATAAAAGAGTAAAGCGTATTTTTTCACCAATCCATTTGTTTCTGTCATTCTGGCCCCTAGACTCAAGAATCATTTATCCCACTTCTATTTACTTTATCAAATTCTGTAAATTAATTGTTATGAATATTCTGTGAAAGTTGATCAGCACAAATGCGATATTTAGACATGAAACATGTTAGAGTGAAAACTTGTATTAACTCAGATTTCTTGATAACACAAAATCACAAGTAAAAAATTATGGGACATGAGGAAACAATCTTGTCAAGGGAAGGACAGAAAAGCCTAAAGATTCCAAGTGGCTAAGCTAAAAATAAAACAGGCAAGACATATAACAGTTATTATCAACAAGGGGTATATGTTATCAAGAGTGGAGATGGAGAATATGAAAAGAAAAAATGTGTGCAAAATTAAGCAGCTGGGAACTATCATCATTGTGAAGTACAGTATGCACAGCAGTTCAGTACATGAGCTCTTATAAGTTTGCTCATTTTCAAATTAGTGATAAAAATAGTGCCTACTTCAAAGAGTTGTTTAGAGAATAAAATGAGTTTTTATATTAAAAATGATTGGAATCAGTGCCTAGCAGGTATAAATGTTTTCTATGACTATTTTTATGATTCTGATGAGCAAAAAAATGTATCTCTTTACTCTTTCATTATGAAAATCAACTGTTCGTGGATGATTTGACCTGAGAGAAGTAGACAGATTTGAATTTGAATTAATTTGTACTTTCCTTATTTTTATTCTCTTTTTCTTCTGTGGTATCTGGGCACAGGCAGAAACATATAACAAGATGATGAGAAGGGAATAGTCTTTACCTGAATGCTGTCCTTCAGGTCTTAGCTGGTCTTTCTTTGTATCTAACCTCTCCTAGTCTTCAGGTACATCTTAACATCCATACAGATTTCTGTGTGCTAGTTGGAGGTTGTGATCGTTGTAAATAAAAAAAAATTGTGAATTTCAGAATCAAATTAAAATGTTAGTGAACTTTGAAAGGTGAGCAGAAACTTAGACAGACGATCTTTTCCATAATTGAGTGGTCAGACGGTGGTAGCACACACCCTTCAGCCCATTCCCAGCCCTCCCTCTGACTCTGACCTCCACTCTGGTACAGGCTTCCCTTCACCAGCTATTCTTAAAGCCAGATTTCAGGGTCATAGATGGGGTAGGTAAATGTGGGATGTGGCTCAGGATTGGGGTGATCTTTTGCAGATTCTTTAAAATTCTAATAAAAAGTGAGTACAAGTTTAGAGCTTGAATTTTTGAGTACATAAAAATCACTATGCTAAGACAGCTTATTAAAATGGCTACCTCACAGCTATGTTAATGTCCTTGTTGTCCTTGCTGGCTAAATGCCTCTCTTCTATTCAGAATAGCACATAAATTACTTCTCAGAAAACTTCTTTGTTTTTCTAATCTAAGCTGTTTCTCATAGTGCAATGCGTGCACTGCTAACATGATGGAAGAAATAAGTACTAATTAGTTCTGTCCATTAAGAGACCAAGCTCCCCTGTCAGACCCAGAACAATGCCCATCAACCAATGGGTACTGGACACAAATGTATTGCATAATGATAAAATAATAGATCTATAATATAAATCACTCCTAATTCATCAGGATTAAACAGCTGAACCAGAGAGGATTTACCTGACAGTGACTTTAGACTTACCTATGTACTTGCTTTCAGTTAAACCAATAAGCAAACAAATAATATTCATGTTTATGACATAGCTATAATATAGTCTTAAAAATCACAGGCATTGGTGAAAACACATAAAAATACATCTCATTTATGAGACTATGAATGACAATTGTAAGTAAGAAGCTATTCAAATTCCCATAATTAAGAATTTTCAAGTACTTCATTTGAATTTCCTTCAATTAGCCTTACATTATATTACAGGAAAACATAGATGAATTGCTGTTTAAAACTAAATCTAAAAATTCTACAGAGCTTCTTGTCCTGAAATTGCTATGTTTTTTAATATTCCTTATTGAAAATTAACTGTACATAAATAATCTCATCATAATCCAAAGTATTAATTGACGAATGCTTTAATGAGCTTTGCCTCCAAAACTGTGGCCTGCTCAGTGCATTGTTTTATTCTTTAGTTGCAAAAGTAGCAAGAGGCAAACTACTCATAACACATGGACCTTATTTCTAGGGCCAAATCTTACAAAGATTCTATAACATTAATAAAAACAATAACATACAGTCTATGGAAATTTACTTCTAATTTCTCACAACATACACAACGATAAAGGTTAGTATTTTAAATCTTAAATTGTAATTACAAAAACGCCTGTTTTTTTTCCAAAATGGCTAAATTATTTTGGTTTAGGTAACTAACAGAAAAATCCGTGGAACTGTTAACAAAACCCACACCTTTTCTCTGTACTATTCTGAGTAGAAAATGGAAGTTAATGAGGATTGGAAACAATTCTATTTATATTCTAAATTCAGAGATGCGTACTTAGAGAAGACTAAGCTAAATGTTATATTATCTAAAAGCCACACAAAAATAACACCTTGAAGCTAGTATAATAAATGCGTTTGTTGAATTATGGTGGGATTTTCACCTGCAATTATTCTTAATCCTGGCATTTCAAACATATTTTCTTCTCTTTTTAATATTTTAATCAAGACCCTATTTAAACTGGAGTTTAAAGAGACTCAGAACTACTGCTTTGACACAAAACTTTGGGTTTTGTTATGACTATAACAAGTAATGTTTTTATAATTCTCTGTTTCAGAGTAGGACTGTGAAAAGTAGCTTTTGATGTTTGGTATTATCATTTGTTCTCTTTTTTTGGCAGTTGGTTTTGGCATTCTAGAGTATTTTTTTCAAACACTGTAGCAATAACATACCCGCCCAAAGTCTGGTTTCCAATTTAGAACCAAGGAGTTGGTTTTGTCTTTGTAATTCCTTATTCAGTTATCTCTCAATTCTAAGTTTTGTTAGATTTTTCACTCTTAATTAATTAACTTTATGAAAATGTTACATTAATATGTGATGTTAACAAAGAGAAAGACAGGCATTGTAAATTATATTAAGCAAGTCTAGTGGGAAATGTAGGATTATAAAGTTGCCTAAATTAATTTCTAATTTAAAAAATTTACTGACTCTGATGTACTTGTTTTGAAAAGGAAATAACCTGTTATTCTTAACCCTAAATATTACTCATAACACTGTACTGTTCCAGGAATCTAGTTTGTTTCACTGCATTTACTATGACTTTATTTTTTTCTGTCCTTTTATTGTCTTAATCATCATTTACTATTATTTCAATGACTATTTATTTAACAAAAGAATTATGATAAACTCATTTTATTTAGTAAGTTTTAGGGCCATTTTGTTTGAAAAAAAATGAGTAAATTGTACCTTAAAAATTATAGAACTAATTGTATATGCATATATTTTATGAAAAAGCTATTTATTTTTTAGTTGATCTAATCCTTAATCTTAGCCATCTCCAAATTAATATATGATAAAAATAAAAATCATACTAAAATAAAAATGAATTTATTTCAAACAAAAGTAATAACTGCAAATAAACTAATCATATTATGCACACTAATTAATTTATATATTTATACAATCTTATTGACTAGTAGCCTCATTGTAAAAATGAAGAAATAGGATTTGGGAGGTTAAAAGATTGCACAAACTTCTGTTAGTATATTTCTGGGCTAACATCTGATCCCAGTAATGACTAAAACAACAACAACAAAATACATGTTTGGAACCACCTGCTACATGACTGATAAATTAGAAAATGTATATGTTATATGTATAGATTATTCAGAAATATAAACTTAAGCACACTGAATATTGCTATTTCACAAATTATCTACATGACTTTGGATAAGCTGATTACTGAGATTCAATATCCTCATCCATAAAAAAGAAGTTTTGTTAACCTTATACAAATAAAGCTACAGTTTACTGGACATAAATATGGTGTCAAATTAATCAGGACCATCCTTAACAATAGTAAGCCTTAAAAACAGCAACTGGCAGCAAGACTAGTTTACACAGGTGAACAGCTCAACATTTCAGTGTTTCAAAACTTTCTTAGTACTTTCCGGTCAATATCACTGCCACTTATGAATTACTGCAACATGCCATTATGAGACCACAAAAATCCCATAAACACTGAGCCCGAGAAACTGTCAGATACAAGAATGTACTTGAATGCTAGTAAAGGAATAACAAACCTGATGTTCTTCTTCAGTTTATGAGAAAATATTCACTTAGGAATAGTCTTGATTGTCTGCACTAGCTTGATTAGTTTTAATTTTAGCTGCTTTTCTAATTGTATTGGAATAAGAGCAATTATATCTAGATTACAGGTAGAAGACAAAACAGTCATCATCCAGTGTGACAAAACCTACACAGTCCTTGGATCCTATAAGAAGTGTGATGTATGCATTGCAGTGTTGTTCCTCAGAATTTTAACTACCTTTTGGTGTATTTTTGTTGGAGATATACTTAAGCATGGCTGCTGAGTCATAGGGTATCCAGATATTATACTAGATACTACGACAATTTTTAATATGTATGCATCAAATTAATTCTTAGCAGTGACAGAAACTTCTTGTTGATTGACTTGAAATACTTAACATTTGGTATTAAAAATTTTTTTTTCTCTTTAGTCATTTGGGGGTTTGTTTTAGAGTGTTATGATTTTTATTTGAATTTTCTTGCTGATTAAAAGAGATTTTTCTGATATTTTTTGCATTTGTTATCCTCTTTATGAAGTCTGTTCAAGTTTTTACCTCATTTTTCTATTGCATTGTCTAATTAGTCTCTGTAAATATTATTTATATATTTTGAATATGAATCTTAAGTCAAATGCATGTAAGGCAAATAGTCTCAAAATATGTTAATCTGCTTTTTTGCTCTCTTAATAATTTCTTTTTAATAAACGTAATTTATTAATTTTAATAAATATTTGTCAATTTCTAACACAAAAATGATGATGGTGTCCTTTATTTATTCCCCAATAACTTGTTTGCCATTTATATTTTAATCTGCACCACACTTGAAATCGATTTTTGTGGATATAATTGCACAAGAAAACTTTCTTTTATCCACATGCACATTTAATTAACTCAGTACTATTTATTGAAATGACAATCTTCACTTAACTACAGTGTAGCTTCATCATAAATTAGGTGACCAAGTATGTGTTGGCCTGTTTCTGGACTGTATTCAGTTCCATTGGTCCATTTATCCATCATTGTAATGAAAATTCACTGTCTTAACCATTACAGTTTTATAGTAGGTCTTATATCTATTATTGTAAAGCCTTCTTTGTTTATTTTTATCAAATTGTCTTGCTTCTTCTTAGATCTTTTTACTTCTCATGAGTTTTGTCATTTTGTCAATTTAAAAACAAAACAAAATAAAGCAAAACAAAAAACCCAGCTGTTTTGCATTGAAATTTAATATTTAATTGGAGAAGAAATGATATCTAAACAATAAAACTTTAGATCTATCAACATAGTATATTATTCCATTTGTTTATAATTTCTTTAATTTTTATTAATAATGTACATTTTCAATAAAGATATTAGTAATTATAACTTTATGAATTCTTTGGTAGCATATCTTTTTCTGTTTTTTTTTTGTTGTTGAAATTCAGAGAAATTTAAATGATTTTCATGTATTGACTTTTATATTTGGCAACCTTGCTAAATTCACTGTTTAATTCTAAAAGTTCATAGATTTGCTGTATAATAAATCATATTGTCTTCAAATAAAAACAATTTTATTTCTTCTTTTCCATTTATGCCTTTAATTTTGTTACTTTGTCCTTTGCATTACCATATTAAATAATGATGATTATAGAAGACAACCTTATCTTTTTTCCCCAAAGTTAAATGCTTCAAAAAATTGCAGTTATAATACAACTGGTATTTGATCCCAGTTTCATTGTGTTAATTCCTATTGTTCTCTGTTGTCTTTTTTTCTATACTGCTATGTTTCCCTTGATTTTTTTCTCCATATGGTGAATATCTTCTATTCAAGTCACACTGTGTATTACTAATATGAATGACTATGACACCAGACAATGTATAATTAGAGCTTTTCAAAAAGCAAAGTAGATGTGCAGTCTACAACACCTAAGAAATTCTAAGTGAAACCACCGATCAGCTTCCACAGTGAATAAGAAAACACCCAACTCTCCTTACAGATATAAAACACTCAGGAAACTATTTCTTGGGAGGAAGTCAAATTATATTTCTAGTCTTTCTATTCGTATTATAAATTAAAATAAGTGTATGATTAAAAAACTATATTGGTGCAAGACAGAGAGTCATCTTTTTGCAAAGAAAGCCAAACCAAATTTTAACATTATTTTGGCCTGGCAAAGCAAATTGTGTGTGTCTGTTTGTGTGTTTTCTTAAAAACATTTAAAGAGTAAAGAGTAAACCATAGGCTTCATATGGTTTAATGTGAGAGATTAAACACGTGTTTTTGCCTTTCCTAATTTTTAAGGCTCTCCAAATTTTAGTGAACAGGTATAAAACATCAAGGACAGATAAAATAGGTAAGGCAATGGCCACAGAAAAGTTAATTTTAGAAATATAAATTGGATGGATGAGTAGTAATACATTTAGAAAACCAAAAGCTTTATTCTAATTCTATTTTTATTTCTATCACAGTTTTTATTCTTATTGATACACAAAGTAGCCTGTTTCTTTGGCCAATGGGATCCTCTTTCCATTGGCTCCTGAGTATTTCAGACCTGATCCTAGAAGCTTTGAAATCTTCTTTGTTCTCTGGTATGTGAAGCTGGTTCAGATCTATCTTATATATTTTCTGTCCTTAACTTGAAATTGTTTATTTTTTCATAGATTCCTAGTTCCTTTGGGTAAAAATTAAATATTTGGAGATCATAATCTTGGCACCAGTGTGGTTATGAAGAACTTACTTACTTTATCCCAAAGTAATGCTATCAATACTGTTGATTTGGTATAACTCAATTTCAGGTTCATTCTCCTCAAGACATTGGCATTTCTGTCATTCTTGTGTGTTCTATGAATTTCTCTTGGTTGAGTACATCTGTGCCCCCTCATAGTTTTGAGATCTGACACCTAAGTGACCTTATTGTCATGTTGTTTAGAAATTCTGAGGATTCAATGTCCTGAAGTGTGTGACACATGGAATTATAAGCAGATTTTGGGAAAAGAATATATGAGTTGTTTTCATTGTCTAACATTTTCTGATAAGAACGAAGTAGTAAAAGATTGTTTTTGGCTGTCATGATGTTACCAATGATAGGACAAAAGAGTTTGTGGTTTTTTGTATTCTCAACACTTAATACTAAGCCTTGATTAAGTTTTGTCCTTTTTTTTTTTTTTTGGTAAACTGTGAAGTCTAATTGTTAACCAACAAATGTACTATGACTTGTAACTGTATTCCACAAATATGATAAAAACAGAGATTTAGAAAAGATGTTGCACATAGTATGTTCTTAGAGTTTTACAACCTATTTCAAGACATAAAAATAATATCAATGCTAAAAGATAAACAAAACAACAAAAATCTGTGAAGTAAATGATATATCATATATGATTTTAAAGAACAGGTAAATATGTGTTGGAAATATATTCATTCATCTCTTAATTCATTTTTTTACTCATGCATGCCCTTCTAAAGATGTTGAAGTGATTCATAGAAGCATATATAGTATAAATATAAAATGAATCACAATACCCACAATTGTCAAACAGAGATTATGTGAAAAAAAATTTGACAAGTATTAATAATTTTAGAAATACGTATGACTTATGAATTGAAACTTCATTTCTTTTAATTTACATTAACAATATGAAGTTAAATATTTAACAGTAAAGATATTCAACACAAAACTTTTTATTATAGTAGTGATATGTTTACCACCGAACACAGCATAAATATGCAGCCATGTGGAAAGACTTTAATTAAATAATACATTTATATGACATATTATTATAAAGACACATGTTTCAAAATACATTTAATGGCAAAAATACTCACATAACATTAATTTTGAATATAATATAAAATTATATTTTAGCACATTCTAAACTTAAAATAGTCATAAACACAAAATTGATAAAAAGCTGTAATACAAACAGATTCAAGTATTTGATATGGTCATTTAGATGGTTGTTTAGGTAATTTTAAATTAGTTTTATATTATTTACTCTATTTTTTCAATAATTTTACAAGCATTATTTTTGTAGGATTAGTTTTTTGGTAAAATAAATTTTTATCATATCTTTAGAATGTACCACATGCAAAAATTAAGATATAAATATATATGATGGTAAGATGAAAAATAGAGGTAGCAAAGTTAATCTATATATCAACTCAAAGTTATAATTAGCATGTTTTGAAATATTTTATACTTGCTAGAATAGACCACGCATTTGGAATCAGAGTTCCTGATAACCAGGTAAATACAGACACAAAACAGCTCTTCTATGATTGGCAGTATAAATATGTTAAAGCAAACTAGTTACTCAAAGGAAACACAATTCTCCCTTGTAGTGGAGTTTAAGAGAACTTCTGTTGGTGTTTACAAGAGAATACTGTTATATTATCAAATGGAGTAGAAAATCTTTGTTAAATGGGCAGGATTTCAACTAAACCTTTAAGTTTGAATATTTGATTAGGTATAGAGGACATTGGATAGACACATTTCAAACAGAGAAAACAACAGAACAAAGATACAAAGTGATGAATGAGCTTGACATGTTTCAGGTCATGTAAAATGACAAGAATAGAAGGTTTTCACTGGAGAGATTTTAATGAAGTATGACATACAAATGTCAAATATGAGGCTCTTGGAGACAGACAGCAAGATAGAGGTAGAAAGACAGAGAAAAAGAGAGAGAGAAGATGCATTAAGTTCTGTTAGGGAGAAAGAGTATTATCACTGCCCTAAAAAATATCAATCAATCCAAAGGAAAGAAAAAATACTCAAAAATAATCCAGTTTTACACATTTAGAAAGAAAATATTATAATGCCATTATAATAGCTGTTATTTATTGACATTTTAGGGAGTGCTGGAAGTTTTGATTAACTTGTCTTTAATATTTACAAACATTTTCAAAGTAGAAATATTTATTTTTATTTTAGAGACAAGGGCATTAAATGGTTAAGTTGTCAATATAGTACAACTGGCACATGGTAAAGTAAATTTTTCACCTGTTCTGCTTAATTCCAATGCTTATATTCCTTTGCATCTATATAGGGTGGTGGCTAAAAATGCAGACTCTGTATTGAGACATAAGAGTTTTAAAATTGGCCCATTAGCTGTTAGAATCCCTTGGCATTTCAATTTCCTCATTTTGTAGATGAGTATAGTATAATAATAATATAATATATCTCACATCAACTTTGAGGATTAAATGATTTATTGCTCATGATGTACTTATGACTATGCTTAACACTCTCTCGTTATGCTTTTCCGTCTATTCTCACCTTGAGATGAATGCGATGAAAT
Source organism: Cynopterus sphinx (assembly GCA_030015415.1). NCBI lineage: Eukaryota > Metazoa > Chordata > Mammalia > Chiroptera > Pteropodidae > Cynopterus > Cynopterus sphinx. The sequence goes on from CM057390.1 coordinate 58,934,616, forward strand.
TATAGAAAAACGAGGATCTAATACATTTATCTGAAATAAAATATTTAGTAAAATTTGACACATATGTCAAGAGAAAAAATACATTTTCTAAACTTAGTGCAGAGTGCTTTGTCAGTACTTGAGTGCCTAGACCATAAGATTTCCAGAAAGCTCTTCAAAATTTTATCTTATCACTCAGATAAATGATTTAATATGAGAATTAGGAACACTTTATTTTCTGTGACACATGCAGACATTATGTAAGATTCTAATGATATATATAATAAAATCACATTTACCTGTACTGAAATTCTATTTGTTGCCAATGGCCGGATGCACTCAACATTTTTGTCATCAGTGGAGGTATTCATAACACTGTAATAATTAAGATATTGCTTACAGGCTAATAATTGATGGGATTCACTATTTACTGCTTTAAAAGTGGACATTATAACATGGACTAGCATTTTTAGACATCTTCTGTGTTAATCGTAAGGCTTTTCTGAAAGAAAATTTTTTTTTTTATTGCATATAACTTTTGCTTCTTATCCAAACAATATAGTTCACTCATAACTTTTCAGGCTATCCTTCAACCATTAAAGCTTGAGTGATTCAAATGGACCTTAAAACCAAGTTTTCCTGTTCTGATTTAAATGACAAATTTTTATAATGCAGGGGAAAAAATCTCAGATTCAGAACCTTACTTGATCTATTTAAACTCAGAGAGAGTGGAGTAAAGCTTTAAAAAACTTCACTCTTGACTATAAACATTATGTTTAAGAATTAATTGTCTGCTCTTCTGTAGTGGAAGAATGACACTGAGGGCAAAGAAAGAAACCAAAGATCTGAACTGACAGGCTCATTGTTTTTGAAATTAAAAAATAAAATAACTTCACTGAAAATATAAGAAAACATTTTAGGTATTATTGTTGTCAGTAACAAAGAAGTAATTGTTTTCTATTTACACTTTCTTTCATCATAAATTTCTAAATGCCTAAAACCAAATTGGAACAAAAAGGTTAAGAATAGAAAAAATAAATAAAATCTGAGTTTTGTAATATATAATATGCTTTTCGAATTAAGCAATTTTAATGACTTTTACTTGCTACATGTTTGGATTTCATAGATAATATTTCAAAAGTAAATATATATGTAAGTATTCTGAATAATAATACAGTTACACCAAAATATATCACGATAAAATTTTAAAAAGTAAAGAAAAAGAAACCTTAAAAACTACAAGAAATTGTACCTTGCCTGTAAGAAAAAAATTCATGGAGACAAGAAAGAAGTGGTACAGCATTTTTCAAATGCTAAAACAAAGGAATTATCAGCCCTGAATTTTATATCCAGCAGAAATGTCCTTCATGAATAAAGGGGAAATTAGACATTCTTAGATGAAGGAAACTAAGAGAATTTGTCCCTAGTAGACCTCCCCTAAAAGCAAGGCAAAAGAAAATTCTTTGAACAAAAAGGAAACAATTTTTAAAAATAATTTTGAAACATTAAGAAGGAGAAAAGAATAATGAAAAGAGTAAATGTAATTACAATTTATTTTTCTTCTCTTCTTGAGTATTATATATTTGACAGAAAAGGTACAACACTGTCTGATGTAAAAATCAATATATGTAAGGAAATATTTAAGACAATTATATGATAAACATACAAGATTGAGGGGCTTGGAAGGAGGTGAAATTTCTACACTTGATGTGAATTGGTAAAATGTCTATACCAGTAGATTTTTGTGATGATGAGATAGTTCTGAATCTTGGTGGATGTGGTAGTTACAAGAATCTATACATACGTGTTAAAGTGGCATGTAACTATGCACACATGCTGTACCAATATAAGTTCCTGATTCTGATTTTGACTATAGTTATACAAGACATAATCAATGGGGAGGACTAAGTGAAGGGTACATGGAACCTCTATATACTATCTTGGTAATTTCCCATATCTGTATTTATACCAAATAAAATGTTAAAATGCACACATACACACACGCTTGGAAAAACAAAGAATGTTGTTTTGAAAAGACTTATTTATTAATGTACACACTCTTAAGACTTTATTCCATTCAAAATTATCCTTGATTTTAGATTTTCCAATGGTTTAGACTCCATAAATAGATTTAAAAATAATTATCTAATTGACCTTTAAGCCCAGCAGCATGTGAAAAAAATTGATTAGCAAAAACATTGAGTTACGCCTTTTAAATTATTTTGAAATAAATGCCTAAGCACAAATTAATTGAAGGAAGGATGGAATCATTTACACATTGGTATGAATTAAACCAACAGGACTAGGATATATTGCTTAAGGAAAGAACCTCTAATTTTGAAGTGTTAAAAAGTTAAAAATCTGTTTGGTTTTTAAAAACTTTTTTTTTACCCCTACAGCACCTGGTATTCCTAGGTGGTCTCCCATCCAAGTACTAACCAGGCCCAGCTCTGCTTAGCTTCTGAGATCAGGTGAGATCGAGTACATTCAGGGTGTCATGGCCTTAGACAAAAATTTTTTATTTTTAAATAATTTTAGATTTACAAGAGGTTGCAAAGCAATGTACCGGTAAGTCTTATGTATCACTGCCTCTTTCAGTGGCAATCTCTTACACAACTATTGTACACTGTCACAACCAAAAATTTGACAATAATACAACCCATGGAGATTATTCAGATTTCAAGTTATACATTATCTTGAGTGTGTGTGTGTGTGTATGTGTGTGTGTGTGTAGCTCTATTTAATTTTGTTACATGTGTAACCTTGTACAATCACCTTAATGATGAAGAGGGAATGGACAAAGAAATGGGTTTAACATAATAAAGGGGTGAAAAAAAGGAGAGTGTTAAGGTGATGGTACAGTTGTGTGAATTGTTTTTAACATAAATTGTAGAATTTGTTTTTATTAAGGTTTTGAAACGTACTCAAAGTAAGGTTTATACTGTTGTCCCTGAGGTGAAATTCTCCACAAATAAAATAAAAATAAAAGAGCACGAAAATGGTGATTTTAAAGGAAGAATTTATTAAAATCATGTTCTACAAGTCTTTTTTCAGACTGTCTTACCATTTAAATTAAAGTGTCAGGGGGTGGGGAGTATTTGACAACAAATAGAATTCAAATGACCTCTTGTGTTTGCTAACCTTATTAATTGCTTTAACATCCAAGTGCCTGCCTTTACTGGCATAGAAAGTTCCTGTTATTTATTGCCACTTATTGTAGAAGACCTTTGTTCTTTGTGTTTTTCAGCTCTGTTATTCTTGAGAGCCAGGAACTCTGACAGCTGCTGCCAGCCCTGTGCGGTTTGTTTAAAACAATAGGGAAAATTGCTTAGCAACCTCACATCCAGCTTCTGGTACCCTCCTGGAGATCACATTCCATACACATTTTGCTCATCTCCACAAGCTCACAGGGGAAAACAGACGCACGCAGACACGTAAACAGTATATTCAAAACTAGACTGACTTTGGCTTTTCTAGAAGACATGGCTCCATTGTTCACAACCAATGCATTTCTCCAACATTCAGATCAGAATTCGGTTGTTCCTTTCTCTGAATAGATGGCAGAGATTTACAGAAGTGAATTGCTTTTATCTACTGAGAGGTTTGTTAGAGGTATACTTTGTAAAGAATACAATGTGAGTGTGCAGCCTGTATTGCTAAAATGGGGAAGAAATATCCTCCTCATACTTTACTAAATATATAATGACTTGACTTCAGCTTGAGAATTGTGTGTGTGTTTTTTGTTTTCCTTCTTTAGATTGATTTGGGCCATCACTTAATTCTTTTATCCCAATATCCTCATCTGCAAAACAGGACCTTAGACTAAATGCCTACTGAGTCCCTTCTCATCTAAGGTTCCATGATTCCATAAATGGCTTTGGTCTTCTATGAGACTGTTTCATACAGAAAATTAAGGAGGAGGAAATGGTTATGGAGAATAGTCCCCCCCCCTTTTTTTAACAATGCCATTAGGCCAAATAATACTTGCTATCTATAAAACTGAATAGAACAGTAAGTCAGATGACTACAAACACCTACATAAAACTGCAAAGATATCAGGAGTACAAACACATACAACTATTTAATGTGATAACATATATACGTATATATATATATATATATATATATATATATATACACATAAAAGTTTACATATATACACAAAAGTTACATATATACGTTTTATATATATATATAATCTGCCAACAATTTTTGTAAAACAGTTTAAGGTCAGAAGCAATGAAAGAGAGAAATTCTGATACAGAAGTCAGAAACTACAGCCTGTGGACCAAATCCAGCCTTTTACCTAATTTTGTAAATAAAGATTTATTGGAACATGGCATACTCATTTGTTTATATATTGTCTGTGGCTGCTATAATAGCAGAGTTAAGTAGTTATAACAGAGGCCATATGTCCCCAATGCCTAAATATTTACTATTTAGCCCTTTACAGAAAAAGTTTGTTGATCCTTGTTGTAATGTATGAAAAACTTTGCTGTTTATTTAGACTTGAAATCAGTCAACTCAGCCAGACTATATCAGTGAAAAAAAAAAGTGCAAATATTAAATTCTGCAGACTCTGTTGTTTCAAGTAAGCAAATAGTAAAAAAGAAATTAAGGACTAAATTTGATTGAAGAGGGCCAATTTATGTTTTCCATTAATTTGTCAAAATAGTTTAATTATTATCTCTAGGTTTCTCTCATATATAGTTATAGTGAAGCATTTGAAAACTGTTTTGAAATATCAAGGTTACTAATTAGAAATGTAATGTCTGTTTGGAGGATGCAATGTGAAAATTTAGTGCCCCTCTAAAAATAAAACAAAACAAAACACTAAACCTAAGGAAAATACAGAATTCTGGAATTCGGGGACCTGAATTCCCTCAATATCATTGCCATTGATAAAATTCATTTTCATTATGGTAGATGTATAGCTCAACAATGTAAAGCTGATAACTTTACTGTAATATACTTTATATACACTTTACTATGATTGTTGTTTTAGGTATCTCAATTATATTTTACTTATGCTAAAGTTGCTAGCAGACTCTTTAAAATGGAAACGCAGAAAAATTTTAAATTAGTGGAGTAAGACATATTTATCTTTTTTTTTGTTTCTTCCTTGTTGTTAAGCCCTTCTACCTAATACCCTAAATGGTGAAGTGCACAGAAGTTGAATTTTATTTTGCTAAGAACTTCCTAAAAACATAGGTAATATTTATTCTTTATGAATATAACATAGCATCTCTAGGTGCTCTAGAAAAAATCCTTTTTTAATAACTTAATAGAAAATGTTATCACTGAGTAATAGATACAGCCCAGCTCCACTGCCATGGAATTAGAAAATGATACTAGAAGCACACAGAAAAGTGGATTCTATCCATCTTTTCCTTACCAGTTGGCACCCGTGACAAGATCTCCTGGGCTCTCCAGCTGCTGCCTAGATTGCCCTTTGCCATGATAAGTGCTGCTAGGATGCAGTATGACAGCAAGGAAATAACGAGAAACTTTCACAAAAGGGAAAGAGTGGTAAAAGTGGGATGCAAAGTAAAGACAAAGATAGAAAAGAGAGATATGGGGAGTGGAAGGGACAGTATAACCACACAAGTAGAAAGGAACCGAAGTAAAGGTTAGAAGGCGTATTCATGTGCTATAATAATCGACATGTAAAACTGCTCTTGATTAGAAAGGTGGGAGGGAATAGAGACTAACCGACTGGAAAATTTTTAAAAAGTATTTATAGATTTTTGTGTTAATATAAGACTCTTTTGATATCCAGTTACCTTCTACTTTCTGCTATGGCAAGAGCTATTTAATAAGTTCTACTCTTATTATTCGGCCTTATTTCTAGTTGCAGGTGCTGTTTACTTGCCTCTGAGATGTTGAACTGTTGTAACTATGAATATCCTCAAACCTGACCCTCTTTAGCTTCCCAAGTTAGGTCAACATAGACTCTGTGATAAAGAACATTTCTTGCCCTATTTTCCTATTTTCATATTAGGTCTTGTTCCCTAGTCTACTCATAATAGGCAAGTTACCTGGAGGCTGAAGTTCTGAATCATTGTTGTTTGTTTGTTTGTTTGTTTGTGCCTCTGGATCTATTACCTACTGATGACTCTTTGATTTTGATTCTGCCCAGGCGTCTAGTTGCTGTCAGACTGCCTGCTCGTGTTTTGCTTTTGCTGCCATCTACTGGGAAACCAACTACTTTCTCGCAGACCCTTGCTGACGATCTTGCTTGAAACTCTTCATTCTACTTACCAGATTCAGGGCATTTTATCACCTAGAGCTGGATTGGTTCCTCCAGAATCAGACCTACTGAAGTTGATAGGTCTGCTGCCATTTCTGTTGTCTAATCATACTGCAAGTAGGTAAGGAAAAGAATACTAGAAATCCTTGAAATGAAAATGATAGTTTAAATGATAGGAAAACTCATTTTTGCTTTCTGTTCATCTTAAAGTATATTTTTCCACGTGTGTATTTTGCACACATCAGACCTACCTATCTTTTTACAAAGTGCTTACTAATGTTAGCCTAATATTAGTGAAGAGACCAGTTTCTATGCAGTCCGTATAAAAAAGCAAGTTAATATTGGCATTCCAACCAGATAGACTTGAAACTGAGCTTTGGCACCACCATTAACAAACAGTGTTACTGAAGGAAAAGTTACATAATTCTAAATCTCAGTTTCTTACATTTAAATTTGTGGTAATACTACTAACAACCTAATAAAATGTGTGAAGACTAAGAAAAGAATGCATCTAAAGTGCTTACTTAGAGCTTTTCAATATGTAGGTGTCAGTGTTGTTGTTACATCCACACATCAAAGATAGACTGCTCGGGTCAAATTATGGTAAAACAAAATGAAAACACTCCTTCTCCGTTTTTCTAAAATACGGTCTTAGTCTATGATATCATCTCTGTTTTTATCTCTCCTTTCTGCTTAGAAAAATTTTTTGTCTACACAAGATCATTCATATATGCCATTGCCTAAGTAGACATATACCAAAGGAAGAAATAGAATTTAAAAGAAAATTTAAAGTGGCTCTTGGGTTCTCTAATGCTTAAGGAATAATCATGTCCCTTTTGAACCAGGAATACGAATTTTAGAGATTTATACTATGCCTCCTAGTTTGGATTTTAAGGTTTAAGGAACTGTGTTTAAATCATCTGAAGAGACATGGCTGATCAAGTTGAAAGAAGCCAGTTTCTCAGAGAAGCTCATTAATGGACTCTTAACTCTGTGACCTTTGTCAGCAATGTTGTTCTATATTTTGACAAACGTACTGCTAAAACTGCTTGATACATTACACATATTGGTAATTGAAAAAGAAATGCTTGCATATTTAATTGGTTCTGGTACTCTTATCCTACTTATGCCCTCATCAAAGTTCCTATGGAATGTTTTTGCCAGCATGAAGCATGACCAACTTTATGTAAGTTGATCGGCTTACTCTTACAACATCACTAAATAAATGAAATCGGTTAACAAAAATAGCATGGTGGTAAGCCTTACTCTGATTGTTTGGATTCAAAATGTAGGAGCAATTGTTTTTCTGAATGTAAATAACTAGAAAATAATTTAAACTAAGGCAAACGTTGTGTGATAATTTTAGTGTTTACTTTGAAATTTGAAATTTTCATAACATGTCTGCCCAATTATCTTTAGAATTGTTGAAAAAAATTCGGAGGACAGTTCATATTCTTCCAGTGAGAACAAGAGTTAACATTTATCATTGTGCAGTAGAGAAAGTGAAAAAAATATTGATTTTCTATTTTTACAAATTCCTTTGTCTTTAGCATTCTATTAAATGCTTCTATCACAATGTCACAATCTCCTCAGGCTGCCATAATGAAATATCATATACTGGATAAATAGCTTAAACAATAGCAATTTATTTCTCACAGTCTGGAGGCTGAGAAGTCCACGTTTAAGGTTCCAGGCAATTTGGTTCCTGGTGAAAATGTCCTTAGCTTCTGGATGACCTCCTTCTATCTGTCTTCCTCCATGAAAAGACAGAGAAAACTCTTTGGTGTCTCTTCTTACAAGAGTAATAATCCTATCAGATTAGGGTCCCACTCTTATGACCTTATTTAACATTAAAATCTTTGGGTCCTGTCTCCAAACATAGTCATGTTGGAATTTAGGGCTTTTACAATGTAAATTTTGGGGCTATCATCAATATTTATTTTGGCCTGCGTACCTTGTATCACAACACAAAACTCAGAGAAAACTATTGTGTCCAATAACACGCAAATGTATTCTACAATGTTAGAAATTTGTTGCTTAAAAAAAAAGGAAATGTATGAAAATTACTAAAAGTCAATATATCAAAAATTATATAAATTGGAAGTTGATATGCAGTGATATATCACTCTTTTAAGAACTGTTTTTAAATGCTGATTATATCATTAAGTGAGAAACAGAATACTCAAAATATGTTTAAGACTAATTCAAAGATATTTAAATTAAGCCACATGAAATTGTCATAATTTCAAGATATCAACAGATATCAAAAGAAAGCTCATTTGAAGTTAGCAAAGCTTATATTACTTTATAATTAGCACAGAAATTTCATATATATTATTTGATTTCATCCCACAATTTTCCTACTAATTTAAAAAAACTAGTCTACAATGGTTATGAATTTGTTAAAATTTCATCGATATATGGCAAGTTGTCAGAGCATTAGGGGTAATGACTCAAACCTGTCTTCTAACTCTCAACATCTAAAGAGCATCAGTTTCACTTGCTGCTTTTTGTTAAAAACTTCTCAATTGTTATGAGTAGGAAAATCAACCAAATAAACTTCAACTACATTAAAGCTGGGTATTCATTCACATAGTTAATTAGATACCAAAGTATTGTGTAAATGTTTAATCTTATCCTTTGAGTTGCCACAACTTCTCCCCTTCCATTTTTGATTCTTACTGTAATACTTCCTTCTATTGTTAAATGAATGTCATTTTTCCTTCAAAGGGAAAGAAACATAAAAGATCTTCGAACTATTTTATTTGCCTTTAGTCATAAATTCCTTGAGTGTCTGACTACCAATTTATCTTTTCTTAAGAAATGTCTGAGCATCTGAAGTGCTGCTATGGTTCCCTGGGATTATTCTCTACATGATGGTTTTTGGTGCTTCAACCTCTTATCTGCAGAGCACTCATCACTCAGTGCCAGGGTAGTGATTTGGCATCAATGTCATTTGCAGCTATGGCAAAGCCTTCTTTGTTTCTGTTCAAGTAATTACATCAATCTTCTTGTCCTGACTATGTATTAGAATGAACTTTAACATAAAGATGTAGAGATTTAAGGGCAATCTAAAAATAATGCTGGAAAGTAGCTTTGTGACTTATTGTTTAAATTCATCATACATTTATTTATGATATTGCATTTAGCTCAAAAATCATCATCTTGTAGAACTGGAAAAAAAAAGAAAAAGAAAGAAAGAAAAATAAAAATATATTTGCATCCATTAGAAAGTCTAAATCTTAACATTTTATGAATACTTATTTCTTTGACTCGATTTCACCTTTTAAATGAAACCTTTTATCTCAGCTCCAATAAAATTTATTTCTAAAATGAGAGTAGAAAAGATTTTCTCTCATTACAAACTGTACATTTCTTTCAATTAAAGCTCATGAAAATAACAGACATCTCTCTGTTGCAAAGAGCACTGTCTGTCATGGGATCAGAGATTGGGGTTGGAGGTTGCTAAGAAAAGTACAGAAAATCCCTAGGTATTCAGGTACAAATGGAAGAGAAATGGCTCCAGGATATTTTGTGGCAAGGGTTCCCTGGGATTATTCTCTAAATGATGGTTTTTGGTGCTTCAACCTTTCCTATTAATTACCTTTTCTATTAAACAATGTACATAAGGAACTAATAGACAATATGAAATCATGCCAAAAACTCTTCCTAAAAGCAGAAAGCTCTGTGTTAAAGAGGTTAAATGTTGTGCATTGAAAGGCGAAAACCAAATTAAGTGCATATCATCTAATTGTTTCATTCTCCATAATAATAAAATTAACAAATTTTTCTAATGTTAAAATATACATATGGTAAAAAATAAATCATAAAACCACAAAAATATGAAATTGTCTATTTGATAAATTCCTCATAAAAATAATTTTAAAAATTAGAGTGATCATTTTTCAGATAGCTTACTAAATTTAACTTTTAGCTTTATTTAATTATGTAAACATATAAAAAGCCCAAACTACAAAATATGAAAAAAAATCAAGTGTGTAGGAAATGTTTTCTGGATAATAGATAGAATTGCACTAAACAGGTAAATGTAGAAAACTTAGCTATAATCCTGCTGGCATGTTAGGCACATTAAAAACATACTGAAGAAAATGTTAATGTAAAAGCAATAAAACAGGTGGTAAAATCATTGAATTGATTTCTTGCTTAGCGGGAGTGAGAAAATTGAATCTTGGAGGCTACAGTTGAGAAAGGATTGATTTAGGCCTTTGAAGTGAAACAATATCTCCAGACAGTCCTGCTACAGAAGCCACAAAGCCTAGAGGGAGCTCGATAAAACACTGTGGATAAGGACATATATAATGGGAAGGATCTAGAAAAGTTAATATCAGAATATTTGAGCCATGGCTTACAGTCAAGGACCTGCCATCTGGAGAACAGGATGATAAAAGGTAGATGCCCAGAAAAAAAATTGAAAAGAAATGAAGAATATAAAAATATTTCTGGGCTTATCCAGTAGAGACTCAATTATAGAAAATAAATTTGTTTCAAAATGATCAAAATTCCTTTTGCAAAAAGTTAAACTATAAGGGAAAACTGTCAAATGTGCAACCATTAATAAATTATAACTTACTAAAGAAGTATTTTTATAAACATTTTGTTAGCTATTTTGTATTATACGTTTGCCATTATATTTACATCAATATTATATTTACTATAATAAATTTAATACTTAGTATTTTAATTACTCCTTAATGTTGTATGATTTTTTCATAATGTTTTTCTTTCTTCAATGTGAAGTACTTACACTCAAAAAGAAAAAAAAACATGGTAAGATCAGTAGGAATAAAATTAAGAAGAACATCCATATACAGATTCCCTAAAGCTGTGTGTTCCCTGTTGCTTGCTGGACTAATCTGATAATCTGTCATGGCAGCTAGGTGGTCTTTAAGCATTCCTTTCTAATAAGTAAACTTTCCAGCCTATAACAATATCAGATGTCTTTTAAACCAAACAAAACAAAGCTACGTTCTAGAGAAAATGACTTGTGTTACCTTTGGGTTTAGGATCGATTTAGTCTTTTGTCCTTTTATAATGACACTAGGATCAGTTAGTAATACAACCACTGTGTTTGATCTAACATTCTAAATCAAGAAATTAAAATTAATTCTCAAATTATTTACTTAGAAAGCTAGAGTATCACAATATTGATGCTCATAAGATTCTTAAATGTGCCATTAATTGTTACTTCAAAATCATTCAAGTTGGTTAACTGACTAATTTAAATAAATTTAGTGTTCTACCTCTGAAGTATTTTATTTGAATCTTATTAAGCACAGTTCAATTTATGCAAATTAACTTTATTATTCATATTTCTTTCTTGAAAATTTTTGTCTCATGTAAAAAATTATTTCCTTAAGGAATCTAGTCTTACTAGCGTATGATCATCTTATGTTTACAATTTGCTTTCTTACAAAATAAAATGATAAATTTGTGGTGGAGTCTTATTCATGGTCCTGGCTATGTAGTGTGCTGAGAGCCTATAACTAAAAATAAAAGACAGGACAAAAATAAGGGAAAGAAAAATGTATATGAGAGTGTGTCTATATAAACATACAATAAGCCTCCACCCCCACAAGCCTAAAGTCAGATAACCAGCTTGGTTGTTTCCCACCCCTCCTGAGTATCGATTGAATCAGTGTCAGCCAACTGACTGGGACTGATGCAATGGCAAGCCACAGTCAACAACATATTCAGCTTCATGAAGCATCATCATCTCACTCTGTTTCAGATTACATCCACTGGTTTATATGATCCTGTCCTGTTGCAGCATGTGTTAACCTAATCTAAGCCTAGAAAAGTTAGTTTGTCCAAATAAAATAGTGATACAAATACACTTTCCTCATCCTACATAGCATTTTTATTCCTGCTTTACTAGATTTTATGCATAGTCAATTTTTAGAACTCCAACATCCATTGTTTATTAAATATTTACAGATCTTTTTTCATTGTGCTTAGAATAACATCAGACATTACTGAAGGTTTGCATTCTGAGGAGGATCTGACAAAAGGTAAGAACTCCAATTCTGCTCTTTCACGTTTGGGGCACCTGTCAGAATTATGTTTCTTTACTTCCATAGATGTTGTTTGTCATGTATTTTGCTTTGGCCAATGAAATGTGAGCAGAAGTGAACTGTCTGACTTTCCAGTAGAAGTTTTATGAGCCGGTTTGTCCTTCATCATGTTTCCTTCTGCCTCCATGACTATCATTGGCTCATAAGTTTAGGACCAGACTGACGACAACAGATGCAGAGTAGACAGGTAGCTCAAGTGAAAACTAAGTTTATTATTTTTTAATCCACTGACATCTGGGGGCAATACAGAACCTGACTATGCTGACCAATAGACTTGAAGAACTAAAAAGTTTAGATGCCATTTTCAGAAATAAGTTCTAAGAAAAAAATTTAGATTAGAAAAATAGAAAAATAATATAACAGCCTTTTTAAAATATCTAAACTAGACTTATTAAAGCAATTCTTCTGGAGACAATACTATCCATATCATTATATTTATTACCAGATACAGTTTCTATCATGTGAAATTGTCCGTATTTGACCATTTTTTAACCTAAAAGTAACAACTTTATGAGGTTCAACCTAATAAATATCCTGATATTATTACACAGTCTTTGTATATCTAAGGGAAATACACATTGTTTTAGTGAGCTGATTACTAAATAGAAATGATTACTCACATGTAGTATTTGCTTAGAGTTTAATTTTATTTCATTAATGCCTTATGTTGAAAACACTAAAATGTTAGGCCAAATAACACAATGTGAATAACAAACATTTCTTTTGCAGACATGAGCTCACACATTTTTTTAAAGTTTTTATTTTTCAACATCTTAACTGTTGCTTGCTATGGGACACGTTTTTGGGGATATAAACAACATTTATTATACTTAAAATACTATGACAGAGGCGCCTTTTGGGTTTTGAAGATTTCACTAATGAAAAATAAGATAACTAATTAGCCAATATGGCTTAGAATGTTAAATTCATCTACTAAGAGGGCTGACAAATTGATTAAAATGTTTTTTCATTCTCAGAGTAGACGTATTTCCATTAAAAGACAGTGTATATAAAATATTTAACTATTACTCAGGTTTTTAATTATTGAAGCAATATTCCATTAAGGACAGCTCAAATCTACTATGTTAAAATGGCTTAAAAGAGGAACACTCAAGAGGGTGTCACTAGTTTGTTCCCACTTGTTTTCTAAACTGTATCAAATTAAAGTCAAATTTGAGGTTTCAGTACTATATATAAGTTTTGAGAAAATGTGACTTTCTGGTTTAAAGAAAAGAAGTTCAAGAGTGATTTATAAAACTTTAGAATTTCCAGATGTAGTTTCTCATAAAGCTATTTGGATATCAAATGCTGTAGCATTTAGCAAACATTTTGATGAGTTAAGTGTAAATGAATCAGTAACATAAGGATTATATTTCTTCACAAATACACAAGATTCAAAAGAATTAGGGTAAAAGAGTGCCTTGGCAGAATTTAATTGGATTTTATTAAATTCAAAGAGTTTTAAAACAATGTTTTGATGTTTTTCTGAAACTAAAACCTCACTATTTTTGGTCATCTTTTGTTACATATCCAAATTGAATATTGTTTCCAAGTTCTATTGGTGAAAGTGGTTAGGACCACAAATTCACTTTCACAAGTGCTTCTTATAGTATTAACAGTTTCATCACGCCATTTTCCTATAAATATTTTCTAGAGTTACAAAAATTAAAACTGAAGGAAGGTGATTCAAAAGATACAAACTTCCAGGTTTAAGTCAAATAAATACTAGGGAGATAATGCACATCAATGATGATAGTTAAAACTGCTGTATCATAAGTATGAAAATTAAGAGATCGATCCTAAGAGTTGTCCTAACAAGGACATTTTTTTCTCTTTCTTTGCCTTTCTTTATATTGGATTTATCTGAGATGGTGGATGCTAACTAAACTTTTCACAGTATGCATGATACTCTATACCTTAATCTTATACAGTGATATATGTCTATATTACAATAAAACTGTAAAAACATTTTTAATGCCTGAATTTCAGTAAATAACAAAAGCAAAAATGGAAAACAAATAATCTACTCCACAGGTTCTCAAAATTTCTATCAATAATATTTCTACAGTGCCCCTAGGGCAAAAGAAATCCCTAACAGTTTCATTTATTAAGTAGCTAGCTACACAACTTATAAGTTTTAATATTTCAACAACTTAGTAGTCAAGTACAAAACAGTACACACTGTTTAGAAAAAATATATTTTTTTATTTTATTTTTAAATAACCAGTCTTTTACTAGTGGATTATATGTGCCCAGTTGGATACCACACACTTTCTTAATCCTTGAAATCTGATTGGACATTGCCACTTTCATGTTTTGTCTCATGCTGATTTTCTGACAGTATTTGGCTTTATTATAGAAAAAAATGAAATACCCCAGTTTTATAAAGATACGACATCATTGAGAGGAATGTATCATGATCTAACATTGAAACTGTGAACTATCTTTACCTAGGAGACTGGATAGTGTCCCACAGATGTTTTTATATTTCTTTTGAAAATTTAAAATATCTTGTGGCACAGCTTAGGAACTGTGGGTTTTATTAATTCAATAAAATTATCTTCCAACCTCTTTAGAATTTTGAATATCATTTTATTTATAAGCAAGCAAGTATTGACAGTAGTGGAACTTAACATCAACAAAAACTAATTACTTTTCTTAAATCTTAGAAATAGTACATTATAATATATTATCATATATTCTCATATTTAAATCTCACAAATTCAGAAAATAATACAGTCATTGGGACTTACGGTTTTCATAACAAACATAAGAACTACTATCTGCATTAGGGAGAAACTTCAAGAAAAGATTTCCTTTAAAGGGAGAGTTGATTTAGCATTATTTTATTAAATTTTAAAAAGCTTTACATTATAGTATAAAACACAGTATATTATGGAAAAATAACATTTGTTTATCTTAATGTTTTACACATGAGTTATGTCTAAAATAAGTAAATATATTTTGCTACAGGAGAAGTCTACAAGGGAGCATGCTTGGGAGACTTTAGATATCAAGAAATGTTTTCTTTAAAGTAATATTATCATGATTGTTTTCAGATGAGGTGTGTACACATTTTTTAGTTAGAATTAAAATCTTTTGCTTGAAAACTTTAGTTGATGGAAGTCATGTGTATATACCCATAGTAGGCAAACATTTACAAGACTAAAGGAGTCTCTATATATATATATATATATATAGGTCTTGCAGAATGTTAGCATATTTGCCTAAATGATACAAATATGTATTGAAAACCTATCATGCACTGGCCTATTTCCAGGTACTTAGGATTCAGCAGTAAACAAAACAAATGGAGATCATTGCCCTCATAGAGCTTTTGTTTTGATGAAGGAGACACACAAAATGATAAATAAGAAATAAAAAAATAAATTAGAAGAAGGTGATAGAAACTGTTGAGGGAGGATTGAAAATTTTAAAAGTGTAGACAGAAATGAAGCAAAAATGTGAGGAAAGAGGCAAAAGAGCAAACTCTGTGGAAGCCTAGAGGAAGAACTTCAGAGGAAGAAGAAAAATCAAGGACAAAGTCAATTATTAGGAATGTTCTTGTTGATGCAAAGGTCAGAGTAACTATAGCGAAGGGAATAAAAGGGATACTAGATGAAAAATCAGGTAACAAGGAGGCAGGTGACATGGGGCTATGGTAACTTAGACTTTTGCTGAATGAGAAGGAAGTCTCTAAGGGTTTTGTGATGTCACATAGATTTCAACAGGATTGCTTTGTCTGCTTCATGAAGATGGCAGTGATGAGAGAAGGGACCACCAAAGAGGCTGGTAACATAACAAGATAACAGAAGGTACCTTGGATTAAAATTTTCATAATGGAATTCATCAAAAGTGCTGAAATTCTAAATACACTTTACAGATATATTTGTGTCATCAAATAAGGCTAAATGCAGTCATTTAAATTTAAATTTGTTACTAAAAGTGAAATAAAACTAAAAATTTGATTCCTCAATTATTCTAACCACATTTCAAGGGCTCAATAGCCTCAAGAGCTTGTGGTACCATCTAGGGTGGCACACATGTAGTTCCTTTCCATCAGTATAGAAAATTCTTTTAGACAGAGTGCTTAAACTGACAGGACTTGCTGACAAATTTGAAGTAGGATATGAGGGAAAGACAGTAGTCAAAGATGATTTGGCCTGAACTAGAAAAATTGAGTACACTGATAGAAAAACATGAGAAAAGCATGTTTGAAGAAGATACCAGGGGCACAATTTAGAAAATGTTAAATTTGAGATGCTTATTGGGCATCAAATGGAAATCTCAAAGAAGCAATCAGATGTGAGTCCAGACTGTAGGGAGAAGCAGTCTGGAGAGTCAAAGCAAGTTTTACTATATGCCAGCTACTCTTCGGAACTATTGTATAAATCTTCCAATTTTTACAGCAACCTTGTGAGCTGGATACAATTATCTCCATTTTATACAGAAATAAAGCACAAAGATATGATTTATTGATAAGTAGGAAGGACATAAATCTGAGTTGTGAGAACCTGTCTCTTCCTCTACCCAGAGGAAGCCTGTCTGCATAATAAAGCCAAACAAAACCAAAAAGTAATCTCTCTGAGAGCTTTGACCAAAGATGTGATAATAACTTTCTCAAATTCATCTGTCGACCATGCTTTTTTAGCAATGCCATGGAATTGATATTTTCTCAGAAAACATTTCTTGATTTAGAATCATTTGCCAGTTGGAAAGACTGAAAATTTTCAAAATCAACAAATTCTGGTTCCTTTGGTTAAACAATCTTTTTCTCAATGTTGTTGTTTTCCTTTCATGTTTTACAACAGACAGGAAGAAGGAAACAAGTGGCACCTACGGCACACTGCTTGGAAATCTTCTTAGCTAGATCTTACAGTCCAATAGACACATTTTCTACATTTCAAGTTACTGCATGTGGTAGTGTTACTAAACATTCTGCCACTACATGTCAAGGATTCCCCCATCTGCCAGTTTCCAATAACATCTGTTTACTTCTTTTTCAGCCCTCACTGACAACATCCTCAAAGTCCAATTTCTACTGTCTCTTCAAAACAATTTAGTCTTTCTCTAAGGAGCTCTAGAAAATCATGTTCACTTCTTCCCTCTGCCTAGATACAAAGCCATTTCCATATTTTTAGGTCGTATTTATGGCAACGGTCTAATTCCAGGTACCAAAATATGTATCAGTTATCTAGTGCTGTGTAACAAGTCAACATTTAATAGAACAAATGTTTATTATCTTACAGTTTATACAGATCAAAATCTGGGCAAAGATTAGCTAGATTCCTCTGACTCAGAGTCCCTCAAAAAGCTGTCAGTAAGGTGTCAAACAGGGCTGTTGTCATCTCCATCATCTCTAGGATTAGCTTGAAAAAGAACCACACCCAAGCTCACTCACATGGCTTGAAAGAAAGTAGTTAATGTGGCCAAAATTCCTTAAAAACTTCCAAATGACAAATCTTCTGGCAAGCACACTAATGGTATATTCTAAAGAGAGAGCCCCAATCTGTGGGTTACTTTAGTGGGAAATTCCTGATCTGCTTAGGTTTGCTTGTAGTAAGCAAAGCTTGAATCTATGGATGTACGGAGCATACCTCTGGGGCAAATGTCACATAAGCTATGAAACCATCAAAGTATAAAATGGAAACACTCACTGTAGAATTAAAACAATTCTGGTTTTAAGTAAGCATATATTGCTTAGAGACCTCACATGCTAATCTATGCCAGAGAGTGCAGTGGCGTGCCAAAAAGAAGTATCTGGGAACCAGTGTTGATGGTTTTAGAACTCTTTTTCTTCTTTTGCTTCGCATGGTTATTTGAATTCTTGAAATAAATAATAAAGCTTGATAGTAAGATCTCTAATGTTTTAAAATGGTGATTTGATAATCTACTCTAGTTTATCTTAGAAGCAATCCAAAAAGAAATAAAACGGGCATAATGATATAGTGAAATAAAATGCCAGTGATGAGATAATTAGAGGTGTTCCTGGAACAAAGATTTTCAAGCTGTTTCCCAATCATTTCATTTAAGTTTTTTAATGTGTATGAGTGTGAGGGTGTGCATGTATCTTTAAAATATGTAAAAAAGCATCTAGATATATAAAACTTAGAAATTTCTGATTTTTAAAATTTAAAATAAATAAAAACTAGAGGTAAAAAAGAACTTTGTACATAAAGGCAATCCTTTGTTATTCTACCAACTTTTTCTTTTTCTTTTTCTTTTTTTAACTCCTCCAGCACATGGTATTCCTAGGTGGTCTCCCATCCAAGTACCAATCAGGACTGACCCTGCTTAGCTTCTGAGATCTGATGAGATCAGGAGTGCTCAGGGTGGCATGACCATAAACTACCAACTTTTTAAAAGACAATTTCCAAAATAGAAAATTGAGAGAGGGGGAGAAAATAGCAAACAACCAGTAATTAAAATAGAAAAAAAAATAAAAAAAGGAAAAACATTTGGTCAAAACACAAATTTATGGAACATATTACTATTTTTACCTATGAGATTTTAAAGACTTTTAGTCTACGGTCATGCTGCCCTGAACAAGCCCAATCCCATCTGATCTCAAAAGGTAAGCAAGATTGGGCCTGATTAGTACTTAGATGGGAGACCAAGTGCTGTAGGCATAAAAAAAAAAGAAAAGAAAAGTAACAAAGACTTTTAAAAATAGATAATGCCCAGTATTTTCTAGGAAAAATGGATGTGGTTACTGTGTTGCCAGAATAAAACTGCATGCATTTTATATCTAGTTGGCACTTTTGCATTATGGGTCATGACCTTTTCAGGTGCTTCTGCAGCTTTACCAGAATTTTTACTTCTATAAATTTAAAGTAATATTCTGAAAAAAGAGAGAGGTTTATGTAAAGAATTTAACAATACATAACATAAAATGTAACTGTTCAAAAACAGAAAAAGGTTTTCATAAAGTATGACACATTCATGAAGTTCGTATGATCTAATAATGTAAAATGATAATATAAAATTATAATAATAATTACTATTTACTAACGATAGCTAAAAAATACAAAGGCTACTTTTTATTACCCCTTATTTCTTTCATTCAAATTCAATGTTATGGTTTTAGAAGAAAAAGAAATAGATATATTTGTTATATTTGTATTTAAAAATCAGGGATTTGTTTTGGGAACATATTGGAACACTGCAACAATAGTTTCCTGGCAATGAAGATATGGTATTTTATGAACATGGTTATTTGTTTCTCACATTATACTAAGAACTATGTTTGAAGCTGTGGTACAAGACTGAATAAATGAGTGCTTCTAGGAAGAAAGAGAAGTTAATCACTTACCTTCTAAGTTATTCTCTCGGAGTTTATTGCTCCCAGACGGGCTGCAGAACAAATGTCCACATTTCTTTGGCCTCCAATGAAAGATACCCAGCCTCGTACCCACTAAAAATCTTTCTTGCAAAACACTCAAGAAAAATTAAACAAGCTTACAAGCCAAGCTAAGAAATATAAACAAGAGGAAATTATTCCTGGCTGTATTCTCTATTCAGTTCTGATATGTTAAATCATATTGTAACAAAAGTCTATTTATCATATGCTGTTCTAAAAAATTACTCATGGAGTGATTTATCCATATTCCTTCTATACCAGTTTTAGGCAAGGACAGCTTAATTCTCATTTCAGGAAAATAAGCTGCAAAATAGAGAAAACCAAAGAGACTTGGTCTTGTTCTCAGGGAGCTTAAATCTGGCCAGTTCACAGAAAGCAATAATGTGTGGCAAAGTTACCTCTTTGCATGGAGGTTAGCTAAATGACTTTGAAATAACTCTTCTTCTTTATGCTTTTAAGAACCTATGATTTGATGATTCTTGACCCTTATTTTATCTCACTCCCTGTTCCTTTCCTTTTGGAAATGCTTGCAGAATCAAGGTCTAAAGCGGTCCTCGTTGACATCATCTTTTAAACTATAACGAAGCTGTGCAAAAATCAATGAGTACTTAGCATTTCTTCTACTAACATATATTTCTTCTTTGATACAGTACTTTTAGTTTTAAGTATGTATGTCATTTTAAGTATGGCACAGTTTCATGTAATCATATTAGGGTGAATTAGCCTGTGGCTAGAACAAAGAGGAGCTCTTTAAAACAATCACACTGAATTTAATTTTGAACCCAAGTGCCAGAATATTGTATACTGAAAGTTTCCTACGTACAATTAATGTTCTCCTCAGTGACATTAGCAATGCATTATTTAATTCAACGTGAAGCACACTCCGGTAATCAGGCATTGGTATTTAAAATGACTTGTTTATTATGTTTTTTCACTTGCATTTTAAGTATTAATCATGAGGGTTTAAAAAATAAACACAGAACACTGGAGAGGGCAACTCATTTGATGAAGCTACTTCAAAAGTGGAAAAGCGAGGAAGAACTAGGTCATTCGGCATTCTGCCTGTAATTGCATTTCTCACTACTGCCTTAATTAGAGCTGTTGAATCATTTCAGTTTCTGCACATTTCTTCTCCAACATGATGAGTTTTATTACTGTGGGCAAAGTCATTATCACCTTCTTTAACTTTACTTTAAATTTATTGATTTAATTACATCAATTTGCAAAGGCAAAAATGTAACTTCAAGGTATGTAGTTTCATATTTCAATTTTCAGAAGCATGCTCTTAGAATATAGGAAGCCAGTTCAAATAGTTTTTATCTGAAGTGAGTAAAGTTATATGTCATCACTAAAATAAGTGATAAAATAATACTTATTGAAAGAAATGATTACTGAAAGATTTTTTTATTGAATATTGTTAATAACCAAGAAATAATGAATGGAGATATTTACTTACTTGTATTTTTTCTCTATATATGTAACACATAACACAAAAGAACTAACTCAGCATTTATACTGCATTTATTATATGCCAAAATTCACAGGTTTGTGTAATGTTCTCAAAATTAAGGAAAATGAAGGGATTTGAAAGGTTTCCACAAGAGTAGACTATCAGTAAAACTCCCATAACCAGCATTCTGCTTTAAGGGCCCAGAAGAAAAAGTAATGAAAAGGGAGAAGAAATAAAAATAATAAAATGATTCAAATAATATTCTTTGTTGCTTTGGGGTTATCAAATCATTTTATTATTCTCAACCATTTCTGCTTCTGCTTGCCCCTTTCTAATCAGCCTCTATTTCCCAAATGAGGCCAGCATATTTTAGTTTCTGCCACCTTAATTATGTGTGCCAGTTCTTGGACTTCATATAAATACATTACACAGAGAAGAGAAATTTTAAAATCTCAATTTTTCATATGGCAATATTAACACCTTGAACTTATACTAATGCAAAAATCAACATAGATGTCCAGATATATTTTTCAAGAATAATCATCAATAAAAAATAACTTCTTTCTAACGTTTAAGCCTCATCAGCATGTAACAAAAAATAATACAGTAGTCTTCTTTCTCCTCGGTTTTTCCTCAGTTTTACACATGGTCAACCACAGTCCAAAAATATTAAATGGAAAATTCCAGAAATAAACAATTTATAAGTTTTAAATGGTGTGTGCTTTTCTGAGTAGCATAATGAAAACTTGCACCATCCCAGGCAGTCACGGTTTATCCCACCTAGCGTATGAGTCATTCCTTTGTCCAGCACTGTATCTGCCACCTGCCTGTTAGTCAGTTATTACGTTTTTAGTTTATCAGATTAGTTATGAGAGAGAGAGAGAGAGAGAGAGAGAGAGAGAGATCGCATTTGCCTAATTTGTATTACTGTATGTGTCCCATTTGATTATTAGTTACTACTGTTAATCTCTTGCTATGACTACTTTATAAATTAAACTTTATCACAGGTACATATTTATAGGAAAAAAAGTGTATATAGGATTTAGTACATATATAGGATCTGCAGTTTCAGACATTCCCTATACCCAGTAGTAGCTAAAGGGGGACTAATGGATTAGCATCTAAATTTCTTAAACCTTTAATTCCATTGTGAGATATAACTAAAAGTTCTAAATACTCAGGCTTATCTAAATATTTACAATTTCTAGTTTCGTTGGTGATTAGTTTACTTGTCAGTAGAGATCCCCTATAAGGCAAGATCTGTCAATGTACTTCTAAATCACGGTAGTCAAAAGAAATGGTGGTGTGTGTGTGTGTGTGTGTGTGTGTGTGTGTGTGTGTGTGTGTGTGTGTTGAAAGTTGAGAATGAAATACTTAATAATTAACCTTATCTAAAAAATGTTATGTCTTTATTTTAATAAAAATTAGTTTTTAAAAAATTTTTTATTAAACCACTCTGTCCGAGTAGTAAGATACTAAGCCCTTTAATCACAGTGCTCTTTAAGCAGTCAACTTAACTTTGAGTCTTTTATTAGTGAGTCCATAGTCCATATTTTCTTCCCTAGAACCATTCCTCTCTGTGGAACTCAATCTTTTGAAGAAAATAAATGTATATCTATTATAATATATTGAGATGCATGCTAGTGTGTGGGTTCCAACAAATTGCAACGGGGTCTGAGAGGAAAGAGCAAAGAGAATGTCCATGGTAGAATTAGTAGTTAAGCACACAGAAGACAACATATAATCTAAACCTTGTTTGAAGATTTAAAAGTGCATAGAGAGACTAGAAGGATTTTCTAAGCAGAGGAAATAACATGGAAAAAATTATCAAACTATTATTAAAGAGCAAAACTATTTTTATAAGTTCATTGCAAAACAATTTTAGAAATAGTGAAGCGGGTGCAGTTAGTATGGATGAGTCTGTGAGGGGTGTTACATTTTACTATAAACATGGGAATTTGATTCTTTGAAGATTCATTTTAGGCAAGGTAGTAGAATCATTAGAATAACATTATTAAAGACAGAAAATTTTCTATTGCTACCACACAAATTGCCACAAAATTAGTGACCTGAATCAAACAATTTTATTGCTTTACAGTTCTTTAGGCCAGAAGTCTCACTTTGGTCTCAGTGGGCTAAATGAGTGAGCATGACTGTGTTTCTTTTTGGAAGTTTTAGAAAGCCTTGCTCATTTAGTTAATGGCAGAACAGTGCCCCATGGCTATAAGACTAAAACACTCTTTCCCTGAGGGTTGTCAGTGGAAGGTCACTCCCACCTTATAGAAGTTATTCACATTCCTTTGCTTGGGTTCTCTTAAAAGCTAAGAATATCCTTTCTCCATCTTCAAGGCCAGCTGGGTCCCTCCAACACTTTGAATCTCCTCTCCTCCTTCTTTTACCATATATCTCTGACCCGACCCAGAAAAGTTTTTGGATTTTATGAACTCAGGTAATTGTATTGGACTCACCAGGACAGTCCATGGCAGTCTCCCCATCTTGATAGTAAATTGATCAAGAATCTTAATTCCATCTGGAAACTTGATTTTCTTTTGCTGTGTAATATAACATATTCACATATTCTGGAGATTAGGACATGAACACCTTCAAGAGGTCACATTCTTTCTACCAACAAGTTACATGCAAAATTGAAGATCTCCCTGTCCCAAGATCCCCAAAGCTCTTCTCTCACTATAGCATCAACTGAAAAGTCAAAAACAAACAAACAAACAAACAAACAAACATTCCTGTCTAATTCTTATCTACTCAACAATTCCAATCTTATCATCTAAATCATTTAAATCAGGTACAGGTGAGGCCCTGGGTATAGTCTATCTTGGGGCACAAATTTGTACTCTCTGCCGATCTGTGAAATTAGAAAACAGTTTATCATTTGCCAGAATCTAATTGTGAGACAGGCATAATGTAACATTTATATTTATTTCATTTCAATGGGGAGAAAATGAAAGACAAAAGTGAATCACCAGTCCCCAAAGAAATCAAAATCACCTTAAAGAATGCCTAAATTGCCATGAATAGACTGTTAGTAAAAAGATGAACAATAAAGATGAGAGTAGTCAACAATGCTAAATATAGCAAAGGAACCTGATAAAGACTGAAAAGTGTTAAACAAATTTTTATACATGTAAGTTGTTATGACATTGACTAAGGAATATTCACTTGTATAAATTATTCAGCAGCCAGATCATGCTGAAGAAAATGTCTGATTGTTCTTATCTCTTAAGAAAGAAGAGAAACATATGGAGGAGAGTTTGGATAGAAGCATATAGATAGACTACTCTTTCAAGATGCACATCTGAGATTTGGAAGACAAGGATTGGATAATAGCTAGAAGGTAAAACCAATCAGGGAAAAAAAATAAATTCTCTTGAAGGTAATGACTGATATGTTTAAAGCATAAAGGAAAAAATAATAAGAAACAGAGATAAATTGAAATTGAAATTATTAGATAAAGATTTTTATAGATGCCTACAATATAAAATTGTGGTGTAAGACTTCTGCTTATAGCCAAGATTGAATAACAAGGACTAAATTTACCCTGCTTCTTGAAACAAATAGCTTGCAAAATATACAGAATGACAGCTTTTAAGACACTGGAGATTATAACAGCAATGTTTCCTGAAAGATGAGAAACAAATAAAGTGAGTTCCATGATTTGGATGAGCTTGTTTCCTTGAGAGAATTTTAGGTCACAATGCAGGGAAAAAAAACTTAAACAGAACCTGAAGGACTCTCTGAATTATGGAGATATATCCTGAGACTCCAGGAAAGACCAAGATGGCTAGAACTCATAGGCAGCCGTACTGGAGAAAAAAAAAAAAAAAACTTCACAGAAGGAAAACCTTAGAGATCTGCAGGGTCCCGTTTGCATATTTAGCAGAGTACTGATCAGTGCATACATGTGAAGAAACTATCCAAAGCTGGAGAAAGAAGCACCTAAAAGGTATACATGCCCAGTAATAAGATAGAACTGTACATAATTCCTATTCAGACCAGCAACAGAGGAAAAACTCATAATTAATAGAGCATTGAGTATAGTACTCAGAAATTTCTCACTTTACTAGTGAGAAATAAATAGCTTTAGGTTGATCATTGATCTATACCCACCTAACAAACCATAAAAACAAGAACTAAAATGATTAAATTATTTCTAAGTAACTCAACTATATCCCAGAGCAAAGCTTAAGAATATTTATAGGAATATAAAAATACTCAATATCTAAAAGATGAGATTAAAAATGTCTGCCCTCTAATCAAAGATTACCTGAAGGGCAAATAAGCAGAACATGAGCTGTAATAGAAAGAACAATGAGCTGAAACAGACCCATAACTGCCACAAATGCTAAAGTTAAAAATAAAGTATATAAAATAATTAAGATAACTACATTTCTTGTGTTTAAAAAAAGATAAATAGAAGTATAAAATACAAGAAAAACATTCAAATCAAACTTCTAGAAAAAAACTACAACATCCAAAGTAAAAAAAAAAAAAAAAAACACTGGACAGATGACATTGGTGAGATGTCAGTTAGCTTGACATAGAGATAAAATACTTCTAGGATAAAAATACTTTTAAATATATAGATATACACTGACAAGTATACACGCATACATTTGCATGCCCTATCATTCCAGGTGGCTTAGGAGTATTAACACTTTGGTAGCAATGAGCACGCCTAGTGCCTGGATCATGGTTTCTCATACCATTCTTTCATAAAAGAAACCAGGGCTCCTTGAAGAAATGACTAATTCTTGGGCCAAGAAATGAACAATGTGAGCCAAAAAGTTAAAAAAAAAAAACACTTAAAAAAAACAATATTGGAGAAATCTTGTGTAAAGAACACAGGAGCCAACAGGCAGAATTCCCAAGATCAAAAGCAAGAACAATTTAAACAAAATAAATAAAGTAATATTGAATTATAATACAAAGTAAATACCCTTGTGTCCATATTAATATAAATAAATGATTGAATAAGTGAGGAAGAAAAGAAAATTTTCTCATGCAGAAGTCTTCCAAATGATTTATGCATGTTCTCATGAAGATATTCAAGGAGGTGGGACAGAATTTCTCACTCTTTAAGTGTAAGCTGCATATAGTGATTTTCCTTCCAAAGAGTACAATATGGAAGGCAGGGAGGAAGAACAACCTTGTAGTGGAGAAACTGAAAAGCATGACCTTAGTCAGATGATCAAAGTCAACATCAAGATGTGTTAGCTGGAGAATTACTGTTTAAAATTAATTACTTGCTAGAAATTACTGTTTGGCTATGGCCATAGGAACATAGGCTACTAACTATGGAAACGACATTCTAACAAGCTTTCTGCTTCTGTACCCCCGCTTGCACACCTGACCAGTGGGCTGACAGGTAGTGAATAGAAGAAAAATAGACCTTTGTGTTCAGACAGAATGAAGAATGGGATTTTGGGCTTAAAAACCCTGTACCTCTACATTTCGGGGCTGCTTAATTTGGGGTCTGCGTACCCCTGCAGACCCAGCTGGCTGAATAAAGAGTGTGATCCCTATAACTCACTGAGAGTTCTGGTGGTCTGTGTGTCTTTCAAGGGCTGGCAGCCACAACAAAGATAGATAAATCATGTTGGTAATATATACACTTCATATGGTATGATGAGATGGCTTTAGCTTTCTTTTTTCTGTCAAAAAAAAATTTATAGCACTAGTTTAATCATGGGGAAAACATCACACAATTCCAAATTGAGGAACATTCTACAAAATATCTGATCAGTACTCTTCCAAACGTCAAGGTGATCAAAAACAAGAAAAATCTGAAAAACTGTCATAGAGAAACCTAAGGAGGTACACTGAGTAATAATATGACATGCTGGATGAGGTCCTGGAACAAAAAGAGAACATCATGTAAAATTAAAGAAATGTAAATAAAATATATACTTTATTTAATATTAATAGATAAATATTGGTTTATAAATTGTAACAAATGCACCATAACAATATAAGATATTGCTAACAGGGGAAATGAGTATGGGAGTAGATGGAAACTCTCTGTACTATCACCGCACTATTTTTGTAACTCTAAAACTTTAAAAATATTTTTTGAAGAAATAAAACCCAACTATTAGAAAACCCTTTGTATGGATGTCGAATTTGACATTGCAGTATAAATGGTCAGTGATCCTGAACACATGGGGTACAAACTTTCTAAAATGAAAACACAAAGAAAAAGAAGAATCCAAAAGTCAAGTGGTCTAAAATACATTTCATGAAATTAACTAAAGAAATGGAGAAAGGGGAGCTGGAGATAAGAAAAAAATTTGAAGAAATAATGGCCAAATATCTAAAACTAAAAGTCTGCAGATCCAAGTAGCTCAACAAACTCTAAGCGCAAAAAAAGAAAAACAACAACAACAACAACAACAACAACAAAACACGAAGAACACTACACTATGACATATCATAATCTAATCGCTCAAAACCAATGATAAAAATACTATCACCTTAATAATAGCCAGGGGGGAAAGACACATTGCATACAAGGGAACAAAGATAAGGATGATAGCAAGATTTCTCAATGCAAGTGAGAAAATAGTGGAGGAACTTATTTATAGTAAAAGATAATTATTGTAGTGTAATTCTCTGTGGCTACTATAACAAATCACCACAAACACAGTGACTTAAAGTGGTGCAAACTTTTCTTATCTGGAGATAAGAAGTCTAAAATCAGTTTCATTGGATTGAAGTCAAAATATCTACCAGGCTGTGTTTCTTCTGGAGGCTCCAGGGGAAAAATTCATTCTTTTTTCTTTTCCTGCTTCTAGGCTACCTGCATTTCTCAACTCAGGGGCCCTTCCTCCATCTTCCTCCATCTTTTTGTCTGTTTCTGCCCTCACATCTCTCTTTCATCAGGACACTTGTAATTATGTTAGGCTCATCCATATAATTCAGGATAGATATCCCTGTTCCCAAATCCTTAATTACAAACACAAACTTCCCTTTACCATCCATGTAAGTCAAGGTGTCCACAGGTTAACAACATGGACATCTTTGAGAGGACATTATTTAGCCTACTATAATCATCAAATTATAATTCTATATGTGACACAAATATCTCTAAAAAACAAAGGCAAAAAGACTTTTCAGCCAAAAAAAAGCTGTAAGAATTTCATCACAAGCAGACTCGCAAACAAGAAATAGTATTGCAAGTTTTCGACGTGGAAGAAAAATGGTTCCTTATGAAATGTATAATTCCATTTACATAAAATTCTAACAAAAGCTTTTTGGGAAATATATGGCATTATGTTGCAAAAATGACACATGTTGATTATATTCGCTGGTTAAGAATATCAATTTTATCATATTTATTGTAATACATTCTGAGCTACTTTTTGCCTGAGCTCGCAGAGTCCCAGACATGTCATAAACAACAAAGGGAAATATTAGTTCTTATTATATTAGCATTCAGAAGGTAAAGGTTGTTAAGATTCAAGTAAAGTAAATAAAATCAGGGAAATCCAAGAAAACAACAAGAATCCCTTTTTAAAACTCAGATATTAAGTAATAGGTTTAATATTTTAAAATGAAATATGCTTGTAAAATATAATTTTTATATTTTATATTTATGTGTTATTTTCTTCAGCGATGGTATATATGGTTACAAAACATCTAGTTTTACTATTTAGCAGCCAGATGATCTTCAGAAAGTGACCTGAGCTTTCCTTACTCAGATACTTTTACCACAATATAAAAGAATTCGATCATATGACTTTATAAATACTTCCAATTTTGAGTTTTTGTTTTTGTTTTCTTTGTTTTATAGTACACTGGTAGTTAGCTAGTTTGCTTCAAGAGGTTGGTGGTTCAATCATTTAAAAAATTTCATACTCAGAATCACTCAGGACTTACCTGAGTTAGGAAAATGTACTTTTTAAAACACTTTTGACATTTAATATTTTCATCCAGCAATATTATATGCATGTTCTGTATTAATTAATTTTGTAACATTAAACCATTCTTTTTGTTAAAACATAGTAGATATACAATATTAGTTTTGGGTATATAACATAGTTATTTAACATTAATATAGCTAATGAAGTGATTACCATGCTAAGTATAGTAACCATCTACATTGCACAAGGTTACTACAATATTATCAATATTTTCTATGCTGTACATTACATCATTGCATCTCTGTGATTTATTTATTTTATGCCTGAAAAATTGTACCTCTTATTTCCCTTCATCTTTTTTTTCCTCCCCACTGCTTTCCTCTCTGGCAACCATCAATTTGTTCTCTGTGTCTATGAGACTATTTGGTATTGTTTTATTAGATTTCACATGTAAGTAAAATTAGATGGTATTTTCCTTTTATGTTTAAATTATTTCACTAAAAATAAAACTCTCTAGGCCCATCCATGTTATCACAGATGGCAAATTTTCATTTTTTTTTTATAGGTGAGTAATATTCAAATCTTTATCTCCATTTATTTGTCAATGGACACTTGGGTTGCTTCCATTTCTTAAGGATTGCTGCAATGTACTTAGGGGTGCACAATATTTCATTTGAATTAGTGGTTTTTGTTTTGTTTTGTTTTTTGTTTTTGATAGATATCTAGAAGTGGAATTGCTGGGTTGCATAGTATTTCCATAATTAATTTTTGTGGAACCAAACTCTTTACCATCGTCGTTGTACCATTTTGCAACAGTGCACGAAAAATATTTTTTTTAGCTTATTGCATCCATACACAATTTTTAAAATGACACTGTCAGTGCTATTCATGCAGCCAATGTCCCTCATATACTACAGGAAAATCTACGAACAACTGGCATAACAGTAGAAAGAAAAGGACAACAGAATCATCTCCCTGGTATGATGAGCAACAGAAAAATTCTAATTCTTTAGCATGCTTCTATGGCATTCTCCAGCTTCCTTATCATACATATAACAGCAATTAGAGTATGAGTAAGACATATGGTAAGTCCCAAAAAATGTATTTTAAATTTATTATTTAAGATTTTTTGGACAAAAATAAAGATCACTCTAAATCGGTAATTATCTTCTTGCATTAGCTAAAAAGGTATATTATGTCTACATGTTCTTATAGCAACTGCTATATTAGCCAACAGTTAGAATAAATAGACCTGATATAAGATAAAAGAAGCCAAGGGTGATTTTAAAAAGGCTCATAGGAAATAATAAAGTATTTGAATTTTGTATAACCTTTAACTGTAACCAATCACACTGCCAGATGACAGTATAGTACATTTTGTATATGGTTAGAAAATATTCTGAATGTATAAATTATCTGTGTTCTTCCCCTGTAACATATGTTTCTGAAGTTTTCACCAGAACATAAAATATGTAGGGATAAGAGATACATCTAAATGCTTCAAGGAAGCCAAGAATCTCGAGATATATTTCAAATATGCTCATTTTCAGAAAGCTGAAAACATGTTCGCTCAGCATGTGTGCATGCATGCAAACACCTATTAAGAAAGAAAGTAATCAAAGGAAAAGTGATGACCTTATCCTATAAATTAGTCATACCTTTTTAATCTTCATTAAAAAAAAAAGTCTTGACAATTAAGAAAAAAATATGGTAAATAACTGGCAAGATAAACAGATGCTGGGCTAAATTCATTATTCTGTATTTTGCCCAACCTCGTTGAAGAGGGCATGTGGTGAGAAACAGATCTTCAACAAAATCAGGGGATTAATTAAACTGAGTATTTTGTTCACAACTTTCCTCATCATTTATGTTCTATGAACTCGAATGGTAAACAGGGTAAAAGCCAAAAAAATACAGTTTAAGACAAGTTCTCAAGCAAAACTGTCACGCAGTTATCCACCAGTATTTACTGACATATGGCTGTATCCCTAGCTCTGATCGATCTTCTTCAGCGCTTTTCTGTTTAGCAAGAGATCACCTTTGGACCTCCCTATTACTCCCACCTATTTCTTTCCTTCTTATGTCTTCTCTCTAAATTACTTGCTCTGAACTACCTTCTTGAAACTTGCCCACTCAAAGTGGCCCATTCCCAGGGTCATCAAAGAACAGGCAGTGCAAGTCCATCAATGAATAACCACCAAATTTACATGTGACTCTTTAGAAAAATCCCCAATGAGAGTCAAATGTGTAACCAATTTGAAAGTGAGACTTTCAGCCTCCTGCTTTGGGGCTGTCAGTATCCATTATCTCTGATTTTTCTGTCTTCTGTACTCAGACTCTATACCAAATGTGGGAGTAAAGGGAGAGGAAAAATTCTTCCCCTTCTCCCTCCTTCTTCTTCCTAAGCACTACACATTGACAGGCTTCAAAAATAATAAAATTATGAGTAGTGATCAGTACAATCCAAACAATTAAGTTATGTCACTACATTCCAAGCGATAGCTGTTTGAGGTTTTAAGGTCTTAAAGATATCGATTATCAAAGTTTATTTACCTCAGGAATTCTTTCTCATCTGTTATTGAAGATCAAAACCACAGTTGTTGAAAACAAACAGAAAGGCCTTCGTAGGTGTACAGACGATTGGTTTTCCTCCTGCTGTACCAGAGCAGCTTTTCTCTGCTGTTGATAACTTGCAAAGAAGAAACTGTTGGTGAGCTGAGAAGGTGGAATAGAGGTGGGCTCAGCACATGCTCACCACTTGCCATTATATTTTGGTAGAGGCCCGGCAGTGTTTTAGAAAATACAGAGGGTCTCTTATCTTTTGAATCCAAAATCACTAAACAGAAAAACTGGTAAGAGTGAATGAAAGTGCTTTCTGTCTCAATTCCCAAGAAGAAATGTTCCTAGTAAAATCTTAGAAGAGAGAATGAAACAAAGGAATCAGAAGTTATTAGTGTTATGAATTGTTATGGGAGGTGGGAACTCTATTGTACAGAAAAATCTCCAAACATTATCATTTTATTTATAACACCTTTAAATAAAGGCATTGTTTAATGTCCCAGGCACTTATAGTGTTCTTCACTAAGTAAAAATCAAATTTTCTTTTATTAATGATAAGATAGATGAAATAAAATTCTAGAAGAAAGTGGAAAAAATATTGCTGATATTTTCTGCTGTACTGTTTGCAAAAAGATCAAGACATAAAATACCCAGAATTAGAAATTATCATCTTTCTTTTAAAATATTTTAATAAATTAGAATAACAATTCATAAGTATTATCACATGTAAAACTCAAATATCTAAGTATAAAGTGAAGGATTAAATGAATTACCTAACATCTAGAATATTAAATAGTATTTAGTTATTTTAGATGAGTTTTTATACAATGTCACTGACAAAGGAAATACTTGAGATATGTGAAATGTGAAAAACAGGACATACAGGTACATATATTTAATGAGCTCTATTAAATACACATGAATGTGTCACATGTTAACTGTAAGTTGTATAAACAGGAAAACATACATTAACAACTAAAAAAGATTTATGCACGAATAAAAAAATCTAAGAGTAAAATTCTCACTATGCAAATAATGTATTGAATAATCCATTACAATCTACCTACAAATATGAAAGAAAAAGTCTACATTCTGTGCATACATTATAACTTTTTTTGGTCAGGTAAAACTGATGAGTCTTGGATTTAGTAGTTGATCTATTAATATATAATAGCAGCCTTTATGATCAGGTAAAAAGAAGCACAAATAATTTTGAAGAGAAGAAATTTAAGAATCATGAACAATGATGTTCAAGAGCATTAATTTAATGGTTTAAATACTTAAATAGGCAAAATGTGTGTTTTTAAGTAAACCATGCAATAAGTAGCTTCATTAAAGAAAATAATGTTTTCTTTAGTTTTGAAGTGTCATTACCATGACTACAGGCTCCCTGGAGAATGAATTTAGTCTTTCTGTGAAAAGCAGTATTTATTTTTAAACAAGTACTTCAGTGACACCTTCATCCTTGCAAATGTGTAACTCAATGATTTATGCATGAGAAGGAAAAGATTGCAATCTCTCTAAGTCTACTTAGTCCAAATGAAACAGAAATTTGAAGTCTTTTGCCCTTCATTCTGAGTGATAACAGGTTTTTACATGTATTATTCAGATAATTGCCTCAATTTTCTCATTCAATTTGTCTGAGAATTCCCTAGTTCTCCACAGTTTTTCTCCTTTTTGGCCTCTGGGCATAAGGAAAGAACTGAGATTTTACAAGCCCAACATTGTTGCAGATTTCTAAAATGAAGGGCAAACAGATGAATAAAGCCAAGAAAACTGCTAGGAGAGGCTTGTGGTTACTATGGAATTATAAGCAACTCTAGCAAAGCTTGTGTCAACATGGATTTTCAAATGACCAAGGAGTGTTCTGAGAGGTTTTGCCATCACAGCAAGTAAATACGAAAATTCATTTGGAAAATCTGAAGCACAGATGGCCTTTGGTGTGCTAGCAAATCACATTTCCCAGGGCACCCCAGTATCGGCACAGTAATTGTTTTAGTTTTGTCTTCTTTATTTCTTTCCATTTTTTTCTTCCTAAGCGTTAAATGCAGTTATTTCCCTAGTGAAATTCTTAAACATTTTTGAAATTAGAGAATCAGTTGCAATTTAAATTAGGTCAAACATTTCACATCTAGCTCTACTCTTATACTATACAATCAGCTGGGGAGAGATTTACCTACTGTTTTTTTATTTTTATTTTTCAATTCTACGGTCATGTTTCTTTATAAGAAAATGAAGATTCCTGCTCTGACCCAGACCTGCTGTTTAACTGAAACCTACCGTTTAAGTTAAAAAAAAAAAAATGCTTTTTTGAAACCTCAGGTTTTGCACCCAGAAAATGAGAAGAGGGTAATAATAGTATATGCCTCTAGTACTTGTCCTCTGTGAGAATTCCATGGGTTTCTGTATCTAAAGTGCCTGGTCTAGAGAAAGCACTTCAGTGTTATACGGCCCCCATCCTCACCTGACATTCCTCCTCCAGGTTATAATCCTAGGGACTGGCTCATTGCCACTTTCCCACCATTTGTTTCCTTAAGGATTATGTAGAGGTGAGCGAGTGGAATGGGGATACTTGGTGCACCTTAGAAAAGAGGGAGACAGAGACAGGGAAGGGAGAGAGAG
The DNA here is from genome assembly GCA_030015415.1 of Cynopterus sphinx. Classification (NCBI taxonomy): domain Eukaryota; kingdom Metazoa; phylum Chordata; class Mammalia; order Chiroptera; family Pteropodidae; genus Cynopterus; species Cynopterus sphinx. Next base: position 58,968,805 of record CM057390.1, read on the forward strand.
GAGAAAATAGTAAACATAAAATAGTCAAATAGAAGCTTTTATTCATTCCTTCATTCTATCTCTCTTGTTTTCTTTTAGTGTATGTGCTTTTTTTTTTCCTGATAGATTCTAACCCAGTTCCACTTCATTTCAACTTAATACTGAACTTGGAAAAAATTAAAAGTAACACAGACATACACACACACACACACAAGCACGCACACACACACATATGTAAAAGCAAAGTAAACTATTCAAGAGTGGAACTCCTTGGGGGGAAGAAGATAAAGCAGGAGGAAAAAGTAAACAGTACCATTTAAAAACATTATCCAGTTGTTTTTGCCTTTCTTCATGTCAAAGTATATATTAGGAGAAAATTTGGTCTTGGGAGCAAAGAAACAGTTATCCACCTCCCTCGAAATTCCTTGCGAAGGTTAGGGTTCTGCCTAGCCACCCACAGAGAACATCAGCCAAGGGCTCCATCGAGTCCTTAGCCATGTTGTGGTGGGAGGAACTTTCCTCTGAATTTTACTCATCAGAGAGAGAAAGCACTCAGTCTGAAAGATGTTTCTCTAATGTAAATTCCTACATTCATCCTCGTGTCGGTGTTTTCTGCCTCTGCATTACAGTGGAGATCGTTGAATCATAGAGGGGCCTTAGAAATTTCCCCTGTTTACAAATAGGGTTAGGTGAGGCTTGTCTGAGATCATTCATTCATTTGTGCACTCAATCAAAAAACATTAATCAAACTCCTATTATGTGCTTGTTAAGCAACAAAGATGTTATCTTGAGCAAAACAAACATAGTTTCCAACCTCGTGGCTATAAAATTCCAAAAGGGGAGATAAACATTAACCAAAGATTTACAAGAATGCATGTAGCTGCAAACATTAATAGGCAGTGTGAAAGAAAATAAAAGGGTCTATTTGAATTTAAAAAAAAAACATCTGCAATAGTGAGAGTTTATTTGAGTTAGCAGAAAGTCTGAAAAAATTTGATGATGTTAAACAAGGTAAGGAGAAAAGAAATCACATAAAATTGAGAGAAAGCTTTGTGAATGCAGAGAAGCGGAGTGTGGAGAATGAAAGAAAGTGAATGAAGGCCACTGGGCCTGAAGGGCAGAAAGTAAGGAACGGTCAAAAAGGCTGGGCCAGGTCAAGCTGAGGCTTGTTAGAAAAATCTACTCTTTGATCAACATATGTCAAAACCAAGGAAAAGATCCTAAGATGACCACTTTCAAGTGAAGTCCTCCATGGAGTAGAAGGCCAGAGTAAATGTACAATTCCTGCATTTATTATTTGTATGAAATAGAAAATTTCCCTTTGTCTAAGAATTTCAAGTAAGGCCCAGGTTGAAAGCAATGAGCACAAGGTATCTGTGAATTCTAAAGAAAGTCGCAGAGAATCGACAGCATTCCCAGGCTACTGAAAGACTGCCCACCTTTCTCGTTAGAGATTTTCAGCACTCCCTGTTATCCTTAGACTTCTCTGTTTTTCTCAGCCTCATTTGCAGTTAAGCAAGGGCACAACCTCATTTGCCAATAAAGATGTAAAAAGAAATGACAGAAACCATCTGTAGGCTTAATGATGAAAATTCTCCCCATCCCAATTTCTCACCTGTGCTTCAGACCTACGGGCTACATATTAGGAGTTTCAGTAACCCCATCCTCTGTTTGGATTAATTCTCTAGTGTGGCTCCCAAAACTCAGAGAAACATTTTATTTACGAGATTACAGGTTTATAGTAAAAGGATACAACTCAGAAACAGCCAAATGGAAGAGATACCTAGGACAAAGTATCAAGAAAGGGCACAGAGTGTCCATGCTCTGAGCTCACGACTCCCCCTTCAAAAATTCATCAACCCAGGAGCTCTCAGAACCCTTCCTTCGGGGTTTTTATAGAGGCTTCATTACATAGGCACAATTGAGTAAATCATTGGCCACTGTTGATTCAGCCTCCAGCCTTTTCCCTCTCAGGAGGTTAGGGTGGGACTGGAAGTTCTAATCCTCAGATCACAAGGTTAGGCCTCCTGAAACCAGCCCCATTTTTGGACTCAGGGCTTTCTGAAAGTCATTTCATTAATATAACAGAAGACTCCTTGATCGCTCCCATTGCTTAGGAAATTCCAATGATTTTAAGAGCTAGGGACCAGGAACAGGTGAATGAGAATCAAATATATATATATTTCTTAACATAAATCTCAATATCACAGGGACTTACATCTCCTCTAGCTTATTCTAAGGTCTAGGATGACAGGAGTAACCCAAGATAACAGAAAAGAGAGAGGCCACTCAGTCCACCAGTTTACAGAGAAATCCTAAATTGTGAGGATTAGGGTGATACCCTCCTTTTTTTTTTTTTTTTTTTTTTTTTGCTTTTTTTTTCAGTTCTTATTCCAATTGATAGGTATTTAAGGATCTCCTAAGTGTGTTTAGCATTATGTGTGATTTTAGAACAAAACAGCCCACAACCGGTTTAGAATTTGATGAGACAGGCAAGTAAACATAAAATTTAATTTAATCAAACTAGCACAAAGACAGAAACATTTTCAAGGTGCTATGGAAGCTCACAAAAAAAGCACTTTTAAATTTTATTTGATATTTTCAAGTAGTCATATTTACATAAGAATACATACTTTTCAGGTATAAAGTTTCGACCTTTTGTCATAAATAAGTAAACAAACCAAACTGCATCTCAATAGCATGTAGGTTGTTACATAAAGTCTTTTCTCTGCCTTCCCATTCTTTTTTTTATCATGGATATAATTTACGATTCAAAATCCTGCTTTGGCATCTCCTCTTTCCAAATTCCTCTCTAAATCCCACACTCTGCACCCTTAACACGATCAGTCAGCGGCAATCGTTTTTATGTCCCTGTGCTACCTGGATCAAGTATATGCTTCTGTTTGCTTGAGCTTTACCCTTATTATGACTTGACACTGTATCACCTGAACTATCACTGCATCCTCCAGAACAGAAATCCTCTGTGTGATTTATGTTTCTATGGAGCTGGTACGGAGTATATGCTCAGTAATTTTTTTTACATAATTTTATTGAGAAAAATAACATAAACAGAGACATTTTAAAATGGAGCCAGAGCTCCCATCCTAGAGGAATTGCCTTGCAGTCTTGCTCCTTGACCCTTTGGAATGTTTGAACTAAGTAGAATAACCTCTGGACTGGGCCAAGCCAGCATCTTCATACAAACAACCATTTGTAAAGCTAACAGGAAAGCAGACATCTTGACTATGAGGATTGAAAATTAAAGACATTCTTTAGAATTAGCACCATCATGTTTAGCTAGGGAGTAATTTAGCATATTTGTACCTATAGAAATTCCTTCTCTGCTTATTAGCACCAATGAAAATTCCTATTTTCTATTCATGTAATTATTTCCCTCCCTTTCTTATAAATACCCCTTGCCTCACCTCATAATTGGAATACCATGTGGGTTTCTATTTAAATAGTCCTTCCAAGAATTGCTATTCTTTTTTATCTTAAATCACTTAGGCCTTTTATTTTTAGTTTAACATAATCCATGCCCTACCTAACTTATAGGATTGTATTAAAATCAAATATCATGTTACAATGTGTTGTAATTCCTGCTCTGTTTGGACATGCTGAAGTAGGTACAACATTAATTAAATAAATGTAATATAATCGAATACAGAATTACTCTACTTCCACTATTCAAGTAGCTATATTTCTCTCAGTTATATAAAATAATATACATGTTTTTCTTTCAAAAGTAATGAGTATCTATTCTCTATTTCTCTAAAAATGAGCTGCCTTCAGTTTCTGCTGACTTCCTCATATACAAATATTATAATAAATATTTTCATTAAACTCTCCTTAGAGTATAAATAGTAGTTCACAAAATCTGAAATTGTGAAGGAAGTAAGAAATAAAACTTTTGTAGATTGAGGAAGACTAGGGAGAGGTGACAAGCGAGGACAGTGCACAGCCTTTGCAATGAATTATTTTCTATAAAGAACGTCAGTGGAACTGAGATGAGGAGGAAGAGTTCACTGAACTAAAGGAATATGAGATTTATTTGTATTGTTCTTGTAACTTCTGTAATTTATTTCAAAATAAAAAGTGAAGATGTGATATTTTATAACGAAAAGATTCATCAGAAAGATGTAACTGTTCTACAAGCCTCAAATTATAAAATCAGATATTGACAAAGCTAAAGGAAAAATAGACAAACCTAAAATCAGAGTATGAGATTTAAAAAAACAACTCTCAGTAATGATTGAAAAAGTAGACAAAATCAGAAAGAACACAACCTAAAGGTGCAATTAACAAACAACAAATTATACATAAATGTAAATGTATATATTAAAAATGCAGTCAACCATTTACAGAATACATATTATTTTAAAATTCATGGGAAACATTTTTTAGAATTCAGTGATACTGAAAAATAAAGTAAATTTTAACTAATTTCAAAGGTTTAAAATCATACATAATAGGTAAATTGCATGGGCTGAATTGTGTCCTCTTCAATATTCATGTACAGAATGTGACTGTATTTAGAGATAAGATCTTTTAAAAGGGGATTAAGGTTAAATGAGGATGTTAGGCTGATCCCAAGCCCAACCTTTATAAGAAGAGGGACTTTGGATACACAGAGATGTACCAGGGATGCCCACGCACGGAGGAAAGCCTAGGTAGGGACAAAGCAAGAAGATGGCCATCTGTAGGCCAAGGAAAGCAGCCTCAGAAGAAACCAATCTTAGTGACACTTTGATCTTGGACTTCAAGCTTCTAGAACTTCGAGAAAAGAAATTTCGGTTGTTTAAACAACCCATTGTGTGGTATTTTGTTATGACAGCCCAAGCAAATTAATACAGAGAATATCTTGGCAACAGATATAATTATCGGGGAAAACATAATTATCCAGAATATATGAAGAACTACTGCAAATGATGGGAAAAAGACAATCTGATAATAAATGGGCAAGAGAGTTGGATATGTAGGTCACACATTTATATATGAAAGACTCATGGAAAGTTGCTTAAAATCATAAGTATCACAAAAATGCAAGTGAGAAGTACATCCCAAAAAAGGCGAACAAAAATCTAACACTGAAAAGTATTAGTGGCATACCTAGATCCCTCAAACCTTGCTGATCAGGGTGGAAATTGTTGTTATATTTTGATATCCTTTGGCAGTGGCTAGGAAGTTTAGCATGCATAGTCCAAGCCAGCAATTCTATTCCTGAGTGACAGACATATGTAGATACGTGCTTCAAAAGATAGATCCTAGAATGTTTTTAGCGTATTCTCATAATGACCCCTAACTGGAAATATGCATCAGTAATAGAATAAGAAATAAATTATGCTAAATTACTTTATAGAAATAAAAATAAGTCAGTTATCACTACATGCAACAACTTTTACGAATCTCATAAAGTTTTCGAAGAAAGCCAGGTATAAACTGCAAGAGTACATTTAATACGAAATTTAAAAAGAACAAATTCCACTTTTTTAGAAATCGTGGTAGTCACTACCTTTTGAACAGAGGGTGCATTAGTGTGTAAATGGGTGTGAAAGAGCTTCTGACTGGCAGTGTTTTATATCCAGACGCGACCGGTGGTTACCCAAATGGGCTCACTTTGTAAGTACTCATCAGGATGTACTTATGAATTACACGCTTTGACATTTGTTATGTTGTACTTGAATTTCACAGTTTCTTTTAAAAATAGAAATCCATCATACCATGTTCTAACTGGTTTTTGGATCTTTTTTTTTTTTTTTTGATATATTGCTGTTTAAATAATGCTGTGTTTACTAAAAATAAATGAACTTGATTATTTTCTATTAATACTCATTATAGAAGTTTTAAATTTGCTTCTTCTAGTGGTTTCAATAATTCTGGACTATTTTTTTAGATTCATTTAATGGCTATTATTTCTGATACCCTGCAGGTAGTATACATTTTGATCCTGCACCCAAAGTCGGTATGAGATCTGTTTATTTATTTTTTAAGGTGTGGTAAATTGTTTAATGGGGTGAAAAATGTTCACTATGACAGTAAATTTAAAAAGATTAAAGAAAAAGTATATTTCTGTTCAACAAGAAAACTATATATGTACATAGAAAGAAAGCTATGAAGATATAACTATAAATGGTACGTCTAAATATTATTCCTGGATATAGTAGTTTTCTATTACTACATAACAAGTTGCTACAAACTTAGTGGCTTAAAACAAAACTCATTTATTATTTCACAGTTTTCGTAGGTCAGAAGTCCAGACACAGCTTAGGTAGAGTCTCTGCCCAGAGTCCCAGGCTGAAAACAAAGGTGTCAGCCAGGGCTGTGGTTTTCATCTGGGGCTCAGGATCCTCTTCCAGCCTCACTGGTTATTGGCAGAATTCATTTCCTCAAGGTTATATGACTGGAGTCCTTGTTTTCTTGCCAGCTCCTGAAGGGTGCCCACAGCTCCTTGCCACATGGCCACACAGGCAATTTACAGCATAGATATATGCTTTCATCCAGGCCAGCTGGAACATGTCTTTTAGATTTTCTCTTCTGCAACCAGTATGAAAACTTTCTACTTTTAAAGCTCTCACCCGATTAAGTCAGGCCCATCTAGGTTACTGTCCCTATTGCTGTATAATGAAACGTAATCCTAGGAGTGATTTCCCCTATCACATTCACAAGTCCCACCTCCATTTAGAGGGGAAAGTATTACATCTGGATGCAGGTCATGCAGATCATCCTAGAGTTCTCCTTACCATATTGGATACTCTGGGTTTTTAATTTTCTTCTTTATAATATTCTGTTATGTTTCTATAATTTAAGAAACTCTATTAATAGAAAGCTGTGACTAGTCCCCACATACATGACCCCCGGTTCCTAACTTTAGTGCCCGTGCTCACCTTTCTTTTTATGATTGTGTCAGTACCAAAATTTTTAATGAATGGTTTATGGGTCTGTTCAGTCTCACAGGGCCCCACACTCAGAAGGGCATTATGCTTAGTTTAATATTCTGTTGTCACCTTCTTGAAATTCTTGATAATTTTTATTTTTGAAGTTGTGTCTTGTCAGTTAAATCTACTGAAACGAAGGTGCCAAGGAGATATGTACAGTATTGGTATGCGCCTCTCCTTGAAGCCCTATTTGTACGTATTTTCCCAATGCCCAATGAGCACAGAATTCCTGTGTGCCCGCAGTGCATGGAATTTCAACAAAACTCAAGGCAAGAAAAGCATGTTTCATCTACATCTGATTTAGCACAAGCACTGACAGCCTAAAGAGGCCATTCTCTTTGAACTAGAACTTTTACCACATAGAAAAAACACAATAAAATTTTAATACTGATAACCAAACAACCCTATTACATCCTTTCTTACTGTGCTAATTCCATGGTTAAGCCAACCACTTACACTGAAAATGATAATGGAGAAGGAAAGGAAAATATAGGGCAGCCATTTTTCTTTTTCCTTTTCATGCTCTTTAGCTATCAATACACTTCGATAGAATCTTGGTAGAATGTGTATATATCTAGAAGTGAAATAAAAACATTGAGTTTCGTGTTTGTGCAGTGTTTCCACTGTTCAGTGGAATAAAACACATATGGATATATGAGTTTAAAACATGAACTGTGTGATTTCTGTGATTCTTCATAATAAGTAAACACTCATATTTGCTTTTAAAATTGATAGTGCACACTATAAAGTGTACAATCCTGCTAGTAATTTAAAAATTTGGTGTTTAAAATTTTACCTAGAAAGATATTAAACAGCAAGCAAAATATATATGACAAATATACCAAGATTAATAATATGAAGGGTTAAAGTTTATATTTTAATAACTTTCATAGGGCGTTTTTTTTTTCTTTTTAAACAAGAAGCCTTGCACTTTTCTTTTTCCCTGATTCCAGCTAGAATTATGTAGCTGGGCTCGCATATAGTTATGCTGGGTTTGAGTCTAGGGTCATTTTACTTATGGATAGCTATTTTTCGTACCCAAACATCAGACAGATGGTAAAGTCTCTGACCACAAAACAGATATTTTTCTAATCCATGAAGAGTGTGTGCACCTAGAGGTTCCACGTTTCCGTGTAAGCCTTTTACCTTGCTTCTGGGGTGTAGTCACTTCCCAAAACTCCCTGGAAAGAAACAGCTTTGGTACCTTCTGATGGTAACTAGTCATTTGTGGTGACAAGAAATTTCTTTCTTTATCTTGGCTTTTTTTTCATTCATTCATTCATTCATTACGTATTCTGGGTTTATTGTACCCCACAATCCCATGAATTTTTAACAAGGGAATCTTTTTAATCATATTTTTTTCTACCATATCTCAAAAACTCTGCCAATTATTTATAAACATCAAATTCTTGTTATTTTGTTATTATCTCTAAATTGAAGAATATTAACTCATCACCCTTTTGAACTTTATACCATTGCCTGAGGCTAAAAAATTGTCAGCATTTATTCTTCCATAAAATTTCTTATCTCTCATATAAATGTTACCATTAGAACTCTGGTTACCTGAATTCTTTTTAAGTAATTCTTAGAAACAAAACAAGATAAAATAAACAAACAAGCAAAAACCTCATAAGAATAACAGAAGTAAGTTATATCTGTATTATGAATTTGTCATACTTTCCTTTATGTCTCTTTTTGTTTAGAAAAAAGTTTTTCAAGTTTTTTTCTCACTTTTTTATCTAAAACGATTTTAAATCTAACTGGATAAACCAAGACATTGCTGCCAATTGTCTGCAAAGGTAACACTACAGAAAAAATCACTATCTGTGAAAATAGCTTAAATGAAAAAAAAAACACTATATTTTGCCTCTTAGGCACTGTGAACATATATGAGACAATTATTATGAAACTGTTAGGCAAATTGTGCAAGTATAAAAATACTAGATATTTATATGTTAAGGTTGCATTTGGCTACAAAAAGCCAAAGTTTGGAGCTTAATGACTTTTGGTCAGTGAGAATATATCTTGGATTTTTTTAACTTTTCCCACACAGAGTGTTGATGCTCCAACCATCACCCATTTTTGTTTGGGGTTGGACATACTGCCATCCCAAAACAAAACTGTGATTTTTTGAGAAAGGAAGAGAGAGGAACAAATAATGAGTAGGAAATTAATAATATCTGGCCCTGTATTATCAATGGTATTTTTGAAACAATTTATTTGCTTTGCAATCATCCATTATTTATTATTACATGCCAATATTTGCACCTTTGCTTTTCATAGACCTATAAACTTTCATTATTGGATGGTTGACATCTTAAGATCATAAAAACCAAAATGAGTTAATAAAAAGTGGAATCTGTTAAAAAGTTAGAAGTCAATTAAATAAATTAAAATAAAAGAATCTGTGCAACTGGCCCTTAATATTTTAAAATTTTAAATGTAAACTTGTTTATTTGAAAATGGAAAAGTTTTTGTTAAAATTTAGTTACTGGTTACAGAAATAAGAGCTAGTAAATAACATTTTACAATAATTTGCAGGAATTGAACACAGAAATAAGACTATGCATTTTGACCTAGCATCTTAGGAAGAAAAAAATGTCAACTGGAAAGGAGTAATTTTGATTTGTTCGGCATTGAAATGAGAGAGAATCACAGTATTAACTGAGTTTTTGCTCTGTTTTGTTTTTTACTTTAGAAACATTAACACATAACATATGCCATTGTGAAGTCACTTGATATTTATGAAAGGTAAGAAAGCATTAGGAAATCTGAAGAAATCATTGAGTCGTTAACTATAACAATCAATATAAACAACAGAAATATTAATCTAAAATTATAAATGTGTCCTTATACAAGCAACTACAGATTTTAAAATAAATTACAAATGAAGAGAGAATATTTGATACACTTCATTCCAATTACAAGCTACAAATCTTATCAGAAAGATAACAGTTAAAGACAACAAGTGTTGAGAGGGTATAGAAAAAAAAGGCAGCTTTTGTGTACTGTTTGTGGGAATATAAATTGGTGCAACCACTATGGAAAACAGTATAGGGGTTTCCTCAAAAACTGAAATTAAACTATCAGATGATCCAGCAATCCCACTTCTGAGTATAAATCTAAAGGAAGTAAAAACATGATGTTAAAGAGAAATCTGCAATCCCATGTTTATTACAGCATTATTCACAATAGCCAAGGTATGCAAACAACCTAGAGATTTGTTGATAGATGAACGGAGAAGAGGTGATATACACATATATGCTATGTGATATATCACACACACTATAATATTATTCAGCCATGAGAAAAAAAAATCTCGCCGTTTATGACAACATGGATGGACCTTTAGGGCTTTATGCTAAGTGAAACAAGTCAGACAGGAGAAGACAAATAATGCATAATATCGCTTCTATGTACAATCTTAATAATAAATTAAACTCACAGAAACAGAAAAGTGGTCTCCAGAAGGTGAGGGGGTAACAAGAAGAAGTAGTTAGAAAGGTACAGACTTTTCTCTATGAGATAAATAAAGTCTAAGAATCGAATGTGTAATATGGTGAAAATAGTTGATAACACTGTATTTTACAATTGTAATTTGTTAAGAGCTTAAGTGAGGGCTTAAATGTTCTCACACACACAAAAAAGAGATCACTATGCGAGTGATGGACATCTAGTTAACTAGATAGGAGAAATCCCTTCACAATGTACTTGCCTATAAAATTACCATGAAGCACATTTTAAATATCTTACAATTTTATTTGTCATTTATACTCCAACAAAGCTGAAAAACAAATGTTGTCAGAGTAGGATTCTTGGTGTGTTTCTTGTCTTAGCAGAAAAGGTTTTGATTTTTGCTATGAAGTAGCATGTTACCTATAGTTGTTTTATTATTGAATTCTATCAAGTTAGAGAATCTCCCCCTTGTTTTTGCTTGCTAAAAGTGTTTAATTAGAAAAAATTAATGAATTTTGTCTAATAGTTTTCTGCAACTTCCAAAAGGGTCATATGTTTCTTTCTGCTTTATCACGTTAATATTGTGAATTATATTAATTAAATTTCAATTGTTAAATCAACTTTGCATCCTGGAATAAATTATACTTGGTTGTGAGTATTAACATTTTTTTTTTCTATTGCTGGCTTGATTTTCTGGAATTTTAAGGTATTTTTGGCTCTTTGTTCATGAGAGGAGGTATTGCTGCATAGTTTTCTTGTGTCAGTTTTGGTATCAAACTAATGCTGCTCTTATAAAACCCACTGAAAATTGCTCTAAATTCTCTATTTTCCAAAATTTAGATTGGTTTTTATTTCTTCTTTAATGTGCAATACAATTCACTTTTAAAATGATTTGTAACTAGAATTTTCTTTGTGAGTTTTGCAATAAGAAATTCAATTTCTTTAGTACACATAATACCATTCAATACATTTCTGTGAAGATCTCTAAGCATATTCTTTCTTTAATGTTAATGAGATTTGGGCGTTTAAAGAGGAAGCTCCAGTGTTATGAGAAACAACTAACCACTTGACTTCATGTAATGACATAATTAAGAGATGAGTATTTGCTACATTCTCTTATAATTAACTTATCAGTGTTTTATTTAAAAAATATGCAATTATCATAGTCAGAAGTATACATATTCAGAATATCCTCTGGCTGGGAATTTGAGGAGCATCGATGCTAAATATTCTGAAAAAAAAAAAAGCAATTCACCAGTTTATTTTAAAAGAATAGAAAAAAACAATTGAAAATAAACATTACTTTTATTTTATTTCTCAAAATAAATGTTAGCTTATATTTTCTTCTTGTGAGTTAAAGTGGTTTTTATATAGCCAATTGTAACTATGTGGTTAAAATATGAATTATGAGCCTAGATATGAAGCAATAACCATGGGAGATTACTTGGTATAAAATTTCCCATCCAAAGATACAAATATGTGAAGAAAAAAAAAATAAGGTGTTCTAAAAACAGAAAATTTTACTGCAGGTGCCTGCTGTTGGCAATGTCATGTAATAAAGTAACTGGCATTGATCTATGTTTTCATAAACCCTGTGGTATTCTGCAGGCTTATTAGCGAAGTGTACTTTGTGAAGTTGCAAGTTTTAAATATCTGTCTAAGGGTGAGTGCTTCTCACAATGAAGAAATCAGAATCTCCTTGCTTTTTCAGCAGTTGTTATAAATGGCTGCCCCTGGGTTTGGACAAGAAGTCAGGTCTAAGATAAAACTGACTTTAAGACACTTGGAGGTCCTCCACCACCTGTATAATAAATATTATACTTTAATAGTACTGAAACATTCACTATTTGGGCCTTTCCCATTATAAATTAATGGAACAGCCAGATTTGAGCACAAACTGTGGTTGCTAACAGCTCCTCAACTGAGAATATATCATCCCAAGCCTTAATGGGAATGACAAGTAATAGTACAAATCACTCCAGAATCAAGACTCAAGCAGATTTTATTGCCAGTTCTAGCACCCTGCACAATGCTACTCTGTTTTATTCATTTCAACTTTAACACTCTTTGGTTAGGTATTTTAATCCAACTTATCTTTGCTTGTATTTTGCAATATCTAACATACAAGCCAAAAATTTAGTTTTTCTTCTAATCTGTTTAGGGTATAGTTTTTTATTTTTAATGTATGCTATATATTTCAGAAAAATATCAAACTAATTTTTATAATCATTGATGATTATCTACACCAGCAAAAATAAGCATCTTGAATTTCTAGAGGATAAAAAAGGCAAATGTAGGAACTAATAGAGCCTAAGCTGAGTATTAATAGCTGTGAATTAATAATGAAGTTATTTCATGCAAGGTTACTATTAGAATCAAACTATTAGATATAGAAGCTTCATTGAATAAATAGAAAATCTTTGTTTCAGTGCACCTTATAATCTAATTTTTTTTATTGTAGTCTTATTGAAGAGGCAAAAAAATCAAGTCCTCTAAAGTTACAAGACTTGTGTCTTATCTGATAGCTCCTTGAGCTTTTTTGACTTAACTTATTTAAAAACAAAATAATTTCTTTTAGGCAGTGACCAATAGCCTGAAAACCATCCGCTACTTTGAACTTCGATGTTTAGCTAAGTAGCTGAATCTGGTGTGGTGAGAATCATGCCAAAAGTCCGCCCTCTCCAGCACTGGCCATCAAAGATAGTAGAATGGCAACTTAGACTATCTGTATATATTTTAATAATGTGCCTATATTTATGGCTGAAGAAAGGGCCAAACTCTAGCCAAACACTCTTTCTTCCAAACTACCTCATTCTTCAATTGTTCTCTATCCTCTGTTTTTTCCATTCTCTTCCACTTTAGACTATACTTCCATTAAGATAAGTACCCACATTAGAAGTTTTCCAGCTAGATGAAAGAGGACATATTTCATTTTATAACTGTGTATTACTAAAACACTTGTTGGTTCTTTAGAGACAGAAATTAATTGAATATGACAACTTTCCTTAGTAGTTTAGCAATAATTTGCTGATGTATTCAACTTTTGTGCACTATATTTTGGGGTTGGTAGCTGAAAAGTGTGAAAAAGAAAAATTAAAACTAGGTTATATTTACCTATTTCTATGATTTATATTTTTCCAATACTTTTTATGTACATTATTATAGTAATGAATAACAAAAGTAATTGATTTAAGAAGATTTTGATTGTCTTGTTTCAATTTATGAAGATAAGATTTTTTATACAAAGTTATGAGATCATAATTCCATATTCAGAAATATATTAGTGTATATTTCTAAGATGAAAAGATTTATAAACTTATTTAATGAGAGAAACAGTACTTGATTTTGTGCAATTTTGAAAATAATAGAACTTATAATTGTATATCTAGAGTGATTTTTTTTTTCTAAAGTGATTTTGTGACTTCCTCAGAGCCTTATTTCTAAGTATTGCTGAAACACTTATTTCAAAGTATGGCTATAAATTAGATAATATCATAAGAAGCTTCTGAAAATTAGTTATAAATCAGATGATATAATAAGAGGATTCCTTGTGAAATTCAATTGAAAATTATTCATGTCATATTAGTCTAAATCACACCAAAATAAGTCTAATTATAGTGACACTAGACATATTCAGTTCAAAAAGACTTTTTTTTTTTTAATTTTCTGAGTTGGCCACAAATATCTGTCAAATTTGCTGGTTGACTCTAATGTTGACTCAAAAATAAATGAGCAAGTAGAATGCTTATTTGGATAGAGACAAAGGTCATGATTATAAAATTTACTTAAAAAAATTCCTGTATAACATAAATAGGGGCATAACATGTATCCAAATAGGCAACAGTAAGTCCATATTTAAGACAGATTTTCTAGTTGAAGCACATGTTTTAAAATTTGGCCAGTTGTAAAAGTAAATATTATCACCTGTAGAATTTCATTTGCTTTCCTTCAAAAAGATCATGCTCGTAATAATTTTGGTAGGCGAAACAAATTGCTGTAATAGAGAATCTACACTATGGTTGGTACTGTGTATTGATTGGTCACCAGGCCATCTAAAGGTACACATATGAAGAAGTAAAATTATAACATTACAAGAAAATTATGACATGAAATAAATTTTTCTAGTTACATTTTAACCATGAAATATAACTTCACCTCCATTCTTAGAAATTTTGATGAAGATGAATAATAGAAAGTCAGTAGCTATTAATTATACGTCTATTATTATACCTATTTATATACCTAGTATCTATTTATAGACCTAGTATCTAAAGATCTTCTCATTTCTAAAAGCCTGTTTTCCCCACACTGTTAACAAGCATATGTATTTGAGAAACTTAAAACAGAGAGACATTCTAAAATGGGTGTAGGTTATTTTTTTTATTTTTTTTTATTGTCAAAGTCCTCAAATTGAGAAGTTTTATCTTTTCTACTTTAGAATGCAATATTTTTTTGTGACTAATGTAGTGTGTGATGAAAAAACTTTATTTGCATTATATTTGCTTTGTATGTACATGTGCATATGTGTATGTAATACAAATATAATCGGTTAATTGCAGGGGCTTTGAAATCTAACCTTGTTTGTTTGGTACTGACTGTCTATTTTCAGCATGTGCGAAAAAGGTAATAGTGTGTAATAATACTTTTCTGAATGATTGCAAGCATTATATGAGAAATAATCGTTCAATAGGCAACAATTATTGCACTGGTTGCTGGTTTTTACCAAAATAGAGTGAAAGGATTGCATATATATAGACGGTTGTTTTTCATGTTAAGTGTTTCTGTATTCTTCGACTTTTTACTCGTGTTTATTTATAGTTTCATTACTGAATACAGTTAAATAGACCCTGACTTAGTACCAAGTGTTTATTCCCTAACAACCACTGGGTGGGCCATTGGTTTCTCAGGACAGCGGATAGATCAGGCTAGAAGACTAAAGAGTCATTCTAGTGACATAGTTCCCATGACTGAGTTCCCCCTGCTGAACTTCCCTCCTGGTTGAAGCTTTACTTTGATTGATGTGGTCACATTTAACTCCCAAGTCCATGTTTCCTTGCCTCTCTTCCCAGCACAGAAATGCTCTTGACAGGAGCAGGGCAATCTTGGGAGTGGGTCAGGCTTGGATGAAAAGATTTTTGTGGGGCGAGAGCAAGGGAGAAATGAGCATGAAATGCAAGTGAAAGAGATGTGGAGCTGTATCTCTCTGGTACTGGCTGAGCTTAGAAAGGGGAACTAGGATAATTAGTCAAGGCCAAAGGCATAGATAAGAAACAAAACCAAGAGCCAGAGCAAAATGTTGAGAAACGAGAGAGAAAGAGATTAGAGAGTCATTGTCTGAAATTTCATCCTCTAAAGCGATGGCTTGTGCGCTGAAGTATTCTTTCCTATGGGCCTGCTCTGGGACCTGTGAGAGCTGTGAAGTGCCCAGAGAGAGCACCTTTGATGAGCTACTACCCCCACCCCTCATTCAACAGTTAAGCCCAATCAGCCTTTGCAGTTCTTGGGTGCAGAATCTCAGTGCTCACTACTTAATTCTCATACAGTTTAATATTTAAAATCCCCAGCATGTCAATCCGAGTAACAAGGCTTGGAAAACCACTTTCCTCTTCTAGTTTCTCTTCTTGGATATTCACTTCTGATGATGGCATGCCCATTTTCTTCACATGTGTGAATTTCGAAGTCTAACTTTCTTTCCCATGCCCCAGATCCCATCCTTAGATTTTTGTTTGTTTGCTATAATAAATTTTGTTTTTATGATCTTCATGAGGACCCAGGATCAGTTTCGCTTTTGCCATTCTTCCTCCAAACATTGCAGTCCCGGGAATGTCATCCCAGTGCCTGGAATTGGCATCTGCTTAAGACTTCCAATCCAGGAACAACCCGCACCATATGACAACCATGTCTTTCTCATTGTTGGAATTGCCTCCACATTCTGACTATTGGCTGCGTATGCCATATTTCACTTTTTAAAATTCATCTGAGTTTCTGTTATCATAAACATATGCTTTGGGGTCATATTTCCTTATGCCTGCCTATCTGTTGCCTGGCTTTGGGTTCTAAAACATTAGAGAACTTTTGTAGTAGGTTCAAGAAAATTAGAATTTATCATGATCGTGTGCCTGCAAAAGCAACTACAACTATAGAATCATAAAGAACCAAAGTATCCATAAAGACAAAACTATCAATCTCTCTTGCATGAGCCATGTAATCTTCTTTTTTAAATTTCTTATGTCATCTTTCTCTGCACATTTGTTCCCTCTGTTGACTATCTTTACCTGCTAAATTGTATTATTTGCTTCCTCATAGTTTGTCATGTATTTCACTGGCTTTTTATATTTCTTCTCTGTCTCTCTCTCAATAATTTTGTTTCCAAACTGTCTTCTCATAGACAAAATTTCTAAGATTTTCTCAGTTCATACAGCTGACCTCTAGATTAGATTGTTCAACTACACTTCCTACTGGACCATAGATCAAAGTTGTATGTAAGAGGTCATTTTTCAGTCTATTAAATTGCTTATGCAGGGATCAGGTACTTAACATTGGGCCAATCAGTTGTACAAAGAGAAATACAACATGTTGCCTAAACACATTGCCTCAGCTGGTTAATATGGGCAGAGTGGAGACTATGGCTTCTTGAGTATACTGTTATCATAATGGCATTTATTTCCATACCTCTGAATCTCAAGAACTGACAGAAAGCACATCTTCAAACACTTCAACTTTAAATGGTCGTCAGGAAACTTAATTTCATTCTTTTAGCAATCAGTTCGACCCAGATAATAAATATTATTTAGCGATGTCTAGAAAGGTTTGTTTTTAACAGTTATTATGTACATAAAAATGATTTGAGTCAAGCCATGGCTTTTAAAATCATTATTCAAACCAGGAAAAGCTAGACTTATTTGTAGATAATTTATATAAAATGAACAGCGCAGAAAGACTGGCTCTTACAATTTTTATCTGCTAAAGATTATCGATTTGTGTGCTAATGATTAATTATCTCTTAAAAGCTTTCAGATGATTAAAGCGAAATACCTCAAAAGCCAAATTTCCTTCTATTCCACAGATGTAGACTTATGAGACAGTCTTCCTAATGAGAAAATTACACCAAACATTGTAGTTGGAGCATCAGAAAAGGCTCTCTGTAAGATACAGCTGAGAACGAGCAAAGAGTGTCATCATTTGGCAGGCATCTTTAACATCTTTCAGCACTCTATTAAATTTTGAAGTGCAGCTAAAATAATCAGACTTGAGATTAAAAACTGCTGTAAAAATAATTAATTAAAGTAGAACAGTTAAAATAAATAGTCAGAATTTGCACATGCTTTGCAGTACTCCCGGGGAAATAGAATGCATACCAACATTTACTGTTTATTATCAATGCTTTCCCACATGAATTGTATTTTAAAAAGAAGTTTATAGATCCTGACTTATTAAGTATCAAAGGAATGACTAACTGCATAAATAATTTATCTAGATTGTAAAGGAGCCTCCAAGAAAAAGAAATGAGACTTCCAGGAAATTCTTTTCTACATGGAATACTAACTCAAAAGAAGGCATCTATTTAAAATGTTGTATAACTAATTGCCTTCCTCATTAACTAATGACTTAATTGAAAAACGTTATAAAAATCATATAAAATTTAATATTACTCATAAGTTAGGAATGCTGTCAAGAACATTGTTTGCTAGCTTATACCAAATGCCTCTCATTCAGCTCTCAGAAAATATCCCTATATCAAAATAACTACTTGATTTTTAATTTTTATGGAGACTTTGATTAAATAATTAGCATGTTTGCTTCCCTCTCCTCTCTCTCCTGTTATTCGGCAACCTAGAGCTAGAACTGAGGTCCATTTGCAAAATCTGCACTGGATGCTCCCATGTCTGTGTCTGTGTGCACTCGACACACTAATTTTGATATTTGTACCCATATTCTCCATCTTGACTCCCTCACTATTTCTTTTGAGATTCAAATCCTTTATGGAACAAAGTGGTAAATAAACAAATATATTGGTGGCAAGAGCACAGTCACCAACATGTTCCAGTTCATATTAAGGACCAAATCTTGGGGACAGATTGGTTGTTGTGGTCCATGGAACCAAGCCCTGATTATATAAATACTGTCTCAGTAACACCATTATTATCCAAACAGTTGAAAAACTCTTACCTTATTAAGATTGTAGAAATGCTATTAGAGAAGCTAATCTCACAGGCTTGGGCTTGTCATGTCTGCGCCACTTGCCAAGAATAGCTATAGGACCCTAGCAGCTAAATGCTGCTCGCAAGGGGATTCAGCTTGGCTTTCTGGAAGAATGTAATTGACTAAAACCAGCATGTACCTTCACATCTATTTTTATGTTTTACAAATTTTTTAAATTTGTGTGAAGTTCCTTATAAAGCTGGTTTTGAAAACACTCTGAAAAGAGGTTCCACCTAAATAATTCAGAATAATTGGCAGAGGTATATTAAAATTAGAAAGAATTAAAAATCATGGACTATGACTTGAAAATATAATTATAGTATTGCCAAGAATTTATGGGAACAGTATTCACAAGCCAGCAGCAAAGTGCCAGATAGAGATTTTATCACAGTCTGCCTTATCAGTGAAGTTTTTAAAAAATCATTTTTAGGTTTATGAATAGCAATGTTAAATATATTTTAATGAATTAAAAATACTTATAGTTGTATGATACAATTTCCTTTTGTTTTCATTGTTTGTTTATTTTTATTGCTGTTGTGCACAAGCCCTTTTACCCTTAATGATTCAAATTTAAGCCTACCACAGTCCCATCTGAATTACCCCAAAGCTCAAAATCCATGGAATTCAAAAATAAATAAATAAATCTTATTGTATCATGAAGGTTTTTTGTGGTTTACTGATTTCAAATATTCTGAAAGCTGATTCTTTTAGTTTTTAATTAAATATCTTTCTAAAGTCTTATGTGGGTATGAGGTGTATTATGTTAAATGAGGCTACATGAAATTTGCTCCTTGGTATTCTACTGTCATATTAAAAAATAGAAATTTTGGCAGTATTCCTAGAAATAAGACTTCAGGAGAGCAGGTGGATTCATAAAAGGAAATCTAGTGTTTACGAGAAGGTGAGCATACAGGGATAATTCCTATGAAAAACACCTCTGCATGTTTGCTATGTCAGTCTCATTCAGCTGGCTGAGAAACCACACAAAGACTTTCTGTTTCATGCACAAGATCAGACTCAAAATATTTATCAGGCTTTCCTAAAACCATACAAATAACTCGCTGAACGTCTAGACAGGAATAATTAGTATTGAAACTAAAGGATCCCTTATGATGAATTGTGAACACTGGTGACTAGTTGATTAAATGTGTGTAGATGTTTTGATATTTAAGTTCCATGAAAAACATAGGTTTCCTGAGCTTGTCTAACCCTTAAGATTTTGTTTCCACTCAGTCTCACTGAGCTTTCTCTCATTCCAACCCTGAAATTCCACATCTGTCAAGTTAATTTGCTTGCTGTCATCCACACATGAAATTTGCTTGCCTCCTCTGTATCATCATATATAATTTGCTTTAACTAGAATTCTCCTTCCACTCCACTTGGCTTATCATTTCTCTAACTTCCTTCAAACTTCATTCTCTGAAATTTACCCTACCCAGGGCTTTCCATAATTGGTTCTGCCTTACTCTGTTTATCTCTGCAATAAATAAATATCCTCTACTTCCAGTTATAGGGTAGATTGCTCAGTACATTCTCCATGTGTATTTCTTGGATCTGTTATGTTAAATGTATCTGAATTTTAAAGGCAAATCTCTGTGCAAATTCAGGTTTGTATACATTGGTGTAAACTCTCATTTTAATTTTACATATGATAATTATCTTCAAATATTTAATTTCCCCCCTGTTTATTGGTCCCATAAGTAAAAATGAATACAAGAGGTACTGTCTAAAAAAAGGTTCCTAGATCAAGTAATTTCAGAAAGCCTGTGTCAAACAATATTAAATAGTTTCCTTTACTGAAGAAAATCTTGGAGCTTTTCATGTACTATAATATAAAACTCTTTTAAATGGAGCTTTAGTATACAGTTTTTTGTAAACCTATGTCATCATGGGAAATATTTTTAAAAAATATTTTGTAGAATATCATTGGGCCACTTGAGAAAATGTTTAATAGTTAAATGTGGTCCACCAATTGAGGCTAGAGTCTATAATAATACAAGGAATAAGATTTAACTCTTGCTCATGGTTTTGCAGATTATTTATTTCCCAAACAATCTCAATAGGACAATCTAGTGACCTGTTTGTCATCATCTGAGGAAAATTTGTCTCAGAAATATTGAAGGTCTTACCAAGCTGACATGACCAGTGATACTGATAGTTCTCAAACCCTGGCCATTAAATTTCAGTCCCCAATCAGTTACAAACAGACATAACTATTCATCCTTCATGAGCATGAAAACAGTCTTAAGAAAATTATAAACCCATCATTCTGAATGATGAAAAAATTCAATCACCATGAATATAGTGGTTCAAAGAGCTTACAGGTATAAATAAGTTTTACTGACATTTTCTGGAGCTTAATAGATAAAGTTTTAGTAAAAATACAGGCCACTATGAATCTCAAAAAAGAAAAAGAAAAAATATAATTCTAAGAGAAAAAAATAAGATTTAAAGGAGGAATAAGGATAACATATATGACTTTATTTGCTCAATGTTGTTCCCATGTGTATTGACCTCTGAAATTTTATATTCTCTATATTTCTTTTCCTGTTAATTTTCATATCTTAGAAAAACTGTTATAACTAGTATTCATTTCTAGAAATATTTTCTAAATGTTTTTGAAATAATTTAAAAATATGTATATTTGAGCAATATGTTAATATCTCCATTGAATAAGTTGAAATACAGCCACTTTTGGTTGAAAGTAAGTTACTGTGTCCAAAAAAGTCCTATAAACATATAGCATGTATATTTAGATTACCTATAGCATAAAGTCATATTGTTTGCATACATGCACAGGTGTGTATATGTGTATCTGTATTGGCAGTAATGACTATTTTGTAGAATATCATTGGGCCACTTAAGAAAATGTTTAAATCATCAAATTTAAATGATATTCCACAAAACTAGAAGGCAGAAAAGTGTCTTTTATTTTTATTGAAGTTATATCAGTTGGTCGGTCACAAAGTTTTCAAAATTTAATATTAAATATATGATGTCCTAATGTTGCTGGTAATTCCTAAAAACACATCAAGGGTAAAAATGTGCACTGTTAGCAATCTCTCTTTCACATAACTTTAAAATAAAACATCTAATATAAAATTTCAACTGGAGATAATAATAATCATTTCAGGAAAAGAAATTACCAGAAATAAAAGACATCTCTCATATGATAGCATTTTGTTCATCTCTGAAATTTCTTATCAGCAAGATTCAGAGGTCAGTTAGACAACAGCTGTGGGTCAGCTTCTGCCCACAGTGCATCTTAAGTACATCTTTGATCTCAGTCCTGACCAGGGATTTGTTCCCATTGGGTCCTTTACTCTTTGAATCCTTCCCTTTCTGGGGCAAACAGGGAGCCCCAGCAGCACACACATCACACATCATGATGACAGGCATGAGTCTATGTATGAAATCTGGCTCAAGGACGGCTGCTAAGTCCCATATCTCCAGAATAAAGGGAAACCTGAGCACTGAGCTGCTAAGTGATTCTAAGACAAATTGCTGCCAGACCATCCCTTGATGTGAAACATTTGTCACTATTAATTGTGATGATCCTTACCCATCGGTAACTTATATTACATCTGGCACTTTTGTGTACATTTTTATTTTGCTAAAATAGAGGTAGCTGTTTCTCTTTAGTGCTCTCTAAATGCTCTTTGGCTGCTTCACTTAGGCACCACTCATGGTATTATGTTTGCTCTGAGTCTGTCTTCTTTAATAGTCTATTATCTCTGCACAAATTAATAGACAAATAACTTCGTCAGTTGTTTTTTTCTGGTATTCTTTGGCCATTTTGGCTCTGGAAAATTTTCCTTAAATGTCACTGACACACTATAGGTTTAAAGTACAGGTAAAATTTCATACCCTTATAATATCAGTTATTTCCACATTTTGAATATTCAAACGCTATGATTTATAGGAATACTATCACTAGTTATTTAGTCATCACATGGCCTTTTTGTTTACCAAATGTATCTTTAACATAGTTTTATGTAAAAGAAATATACTTTATACGTCAAACAACCTTAGTAACTATATATATGCACATATATGTACATGTATACATAGGTACAGACATGAGTAAACTGCTAACCTTACTATACTACCCCTTCTCTCATCCAATCTCAGTCTATCTGATGTGAAAGTATTGACTATAGAAAAAAAAATTAAATAAAATAAAGATATCTCAGGAATAATGGAGAAGTTAAAGACAAATTTTCTCTTAGATAAAGTGGAATTTTAAATGATAGCTGTCCTTTATCTGGGGAGCAAGACCAACATAAAATTTATAGTGAATAAAGATGTAAATCAATTGCTTTTCCTGTGGCTGTCTTTATTTTTTACAACACCTGCTGATTAAAGGATCCCATTCTGCTTCATCTTCTCATCTTCTCGGAGGCAGTTTCCTGACATCCTTCTTTAGCTGGTGGGCATCCTTGATTCCTTCTGCTTTCACTAGCAAGATCCATCAATCCAGTCTGACCCTCAATATTCTTCAGACCTTAGTATCTTGTAAGGAAAAGACTGTTATTGTGGGAACAACACTGGAGCAGAGAACAGGGAAGAAAGTTATATTATGTCAAGTTAGAAAAGTTAGTGTGTAAACCAAGATAGTGGTGAAATGCAAGAGTAACAGTGAAGAGGTTTAAGGTTTTAAACACATAGAATTCATAAGTTATAGTGAGTAATTAAATCTGTGAAATATGAGAGGAAGAAGTCTGATATTCAGGTTTCTATCCCAGCAATTGGATGGACAAAGATGCCTTTCATCAAAGTGGAAATCACAGGAGGGAGAAAGGAGAAGGCTTTTGGAGAAAATAGAACTATACCTACTGAGAGCTTGGGAGACAGCCCCCCAGAAAAGTTGGAAATAAAAATTTGGGATGCACCATGATGTCAGTAATAGATAACATCATAGGAGGAAAATATGAAGCTGAGTAAAGAAGAAGGCCTGCTCACAACCTCTAAAACCCATACTTAAAATATAGGTAGAGAACAAGGGGCTCAAGCAGGCAATTAAGAAGATGAGCTGGAGGAAATGGAGACAGAGCAAGAATATCTGATATCAGGGAGAACATGTAGGCCCGAGTTCCCAGTAAGGTAAGTTGACAACAAAAAGTGATAAAGCATTTGTGGTTAAGGGATAATAATTCAAACACAACATAAACACCATTACTTTATAATCTACAAAATATCTCCTGTTTTTACCTCTTCTCTCTAGTCATCCAGAAAACATAATATGTTAATGTTTTGGTACACAAATTATATCAGAATTTTGCTTCATATATAAAGATAGATCAATAATTCATAAAATATGCTCCTTATACAAAATAGTGAGTGACTTTTTAAAAAGAATTAATTGCTACTTAGCAATTTGTTGTCCAACATATGAATGTTTTCCCACAATTTTCAGAGATACAGGTTGCCTAAAGTAAGCCATAACACAAGTGGTTGTTATAACCAATATCAAATGTTTTAAACAGTCGATGGTGATGAAAATATGTGGGGCTCTTTTCTATCTGAGCGTTAAGCATCTATTGTATGGTGATTTCTTTATTCCTGTGTGATTTTCTCCCTCTGCCAAAGATGGCAAGAACGAATAAGAAAAATCACTTAGTATGCAAAGTGACCTGATTTACATAGTTTAAAAACGACCTAAAAAGTTTGAAGTTGAAAGCTTCTAAATCTCTTTTTTGCACCCTGTTTTTCTGCTTATAGTCAGTCAGAGTGCAAAGGAAAAGGTCAAACTCTTCTCACTTCAACTACTGTTGATTCTGAGAATGAAACGTTAAATTCATTGTCACTTGAAATTTTAGAAGTGGAACAAAGTGCTGTTTAATTTTGGCAGCAAGAACATAGTTATTGACAGTCTTTGGATTTTGAAGGAGATGTGGGCCAGGCCAGGGACAATGCCGAAATGCTTTTTGTTCTGAAATTCAATCTGCGCAGTGTGAACACCTCTTCACATCGTAGAGGCCCTGTACCAAGGTCTGCTTCTCTCTGCTTTTCATTTCTTTGAAAACCAGTTTTTCAAGTCTTTGAAATAAACAAGAAGATTTTTAACAAGCATATCTACCAAATCATTGTATCAGAAAACGCAGCTTGACCTCTGTCTGGATTCAATTTTATAACTAAATCATAAAGAAAATATGTTACAGGCATAGTATGTATTACTATATTTGGGTTACTTTCTCTCGACTTTGGAATCTATCATCACAGAAGTATTCAATTTAACCAAACTAGTTAAATGTTCACTTTCAAGTGACTGAATGTTAAAATAAAGACAAGGAAAAATTTTATACTCCACGAAGCAGAACAGGGTTAGATAGAAAAAAATATATGCCCTGAAGAATCAAAACATAAAATGTGTACTTGATAAGGTAGAAATATGAAGCAGGAATTTTTAAAATATCTATTTTTAGTATAGTAAAGTAGATATGTAGCTAATCTATGGAATTTAATCTGAATTTAAAATGGAATGGAAGTCACTAAGAAGAAAACATGTGTCTCTGTCAAAATGTTACCTAGTTGACAGTTTAGCATTTTGTCACTTCATCGCAGATCTTATGGAAACAAGTGATCATCTTGAAGAAAAATTCTGCATAACAGTAACTAATGTCATCCATTTTCAGAAATGTTAAAGATGATGCTGTAAACTCAAATTTAGTTTTATTAGTGATGATGCAGTAAATAAAGTTATAGTTTTCATAAGACCTTGATGTATAGTTTTTGACAAATTATTTTTAGTGTATTTTCTTCATGTTTTGTCTACTTTAAGTATCATGGGAGAGGAGAAAGGATAATTCTTTACATGACTAGAAGAGTTAATATAAAACCTGCAATTTCAATATGTCCATGTCAAAAATACAGTCTAAAACATTGCAGATTTGGGGCATATGTATTGTATTTTGTAGTTATTTATTCTATATAAATATATTCAATTATTTCTTAAAAATATTTGGTTTATAATATCTATTCATCTATTAATAATTTTGTCAAAAGTATTGCTTTAGAGCTCTCATATTTTATGAGAAAAATAATTTTTATGAAAAATATTAATTCTGAAGTGGTATTATTACCTTGATCGTTACTTTTATTATACTTGGGGTTGAAGTAATATACATGAAAACACACTTTAAACTTTAAACAAGTCAAACTCTTTCACTATAAGAATCCAGAAGTTTAAAATAATGTATTTTATTTCTATAAATTCAAGTTAATCATAAACTAAATATCTAGAGTCTTACATGCACCCAGTGATTTCCCATCGCTTAAAATATACACAGGTAAAAATATGAGTCTTGTCCTGCAGAAAGCCTCTCTAACTGTACTCTGTAAAAAAAGATTTGTGGCATTTCAGATATCTATCAGGTGACAGATTATATGATAAATCTTTGGTTCTCACGAATAAATCAGAATGAAAAACCTCAAATAATGCTGGAATTCCCAGAGGTCACTTAGCCTGGTTCGCATTTTTCTGTTGTCTAACATCAATTATCCTGACAGCGATAAAATATATAAAACGGGATCAAATATGATTGCTTTTAAATTGGCAATGCATAGACTACAGTCACAAATATACTGCATTTATTGTGGAATAAAATATTTATATTTATATTTAGACTTATATTTACATATAAATAGAACTGAATGGATATTTTAAATTTAAAAGTATCACTTTAAACAATTCTTCTGTTCTTCTAACAGACTTTTCTCATTTTCCAACAAAATTATTTCACAGCTTCTTGCAGCTTATCAAGCTGCCAACACTTCTTTCTCCACCTTTTCTCAGCTAACGATCATGGTTCCAGTTTCACTGAGAAAAACAGAGGTCGTCAAATGTAAGACTCTCATCCTCCCACCTCTAAACTTACCAATGGCATTTGTTCCTTTATTCCTTTTTCAGTCTTGTGGCAATGGAGTCTTGTGTCCTCGTGCTCTAAAATAGCAGCTCTCCATATGTGTTCTAGGTCCAAAGATTGTTTCCCTTATTCAGATATTTACACTTCTCTCTCTCCTCTCTCTCTCTCTCTCTCTCTCTCTCTCTCTCTCTCTCTCTCTCTCTCTCTCTCTCTCTCATTATCAGACTCACCTTCTCCATTGGGCAATTCTAATTAGCAAAACACATGATCATTATTTCCAACTCTTGATCTCGCATGTCCCTTTCCAATGCTCCATGTTCTACTTTACTGTAGATCTTCTGAAAACATTTGTTTACACTTTCTCTTTTCACTTCTTTACTTATGACTCATTCCCTAGCCCATTACAATTGGGTTTTACTCTGCCAATCTACTGAATTTACTCTTCTAAAGTTGTCAGAAACCTCTGTATTTTCAAATTCAATATTGGAATTAGAAATACCCCAATCTTCAAATACCCCAAGAAAACAAACGACCAAATCCAACACAGCATAAACAAGAAAAGTGCTTGTGTTGAACATCTTTTTCACACAGCACCACAGGGCAGTAACATCAGTAGAATCACATCTGCAAATTTTTATATAAATTGTTATGACACAAGAATTCTAAGGCTAATGCCAATTCATATATGAAGACAAAAAATGAACTGCTTATGCAATATTTATTTTTCTGCAAAAAATATTCAGAGCTATAGTTCTTATTGAAATATAACAACTCATGAGTAAAAATCAAGTAAAAAAAATTAGTTATAACAGATTTGTAGGAAGTACTGATTCCAGTAAGTTTTGAGTTCTCAAAACCAGTGTTAAACACAATGACACAGAGTTAGTCAACTCTTAATATATATGCATTAAATTAGAATGTATATTAGTATAAAAGTATTAGTAATTGAATAAAAATAGTGTTCAATTTCAAATTATTTTTACAGAGTCATAAATAAGAATGCAAGAAAAAGATATAAAAGCATATTGAAGTTCTAAATCAATAGCATTCAAGGGGAATGAAAACTTTAAACTGCTCAACAATATAGATTCAATTAAGCTTTTAAAATTCTAAAGATAAAATAAGCCAGAAAAAATGTGTAGGAATTTTTTCTTTTAATTGGGGACCTGAAATATAAGTGGAGGATTTTATTGTCATCAATGCCTAAAGTTAACCTCATGTCAGATATATACTGAATAATAGAAAATGTACAATTATAAATACTTCATATTTTCTTCTTTTTGATGAAAATCTCATAGAATAAGTTTATAAGATTTTGTAAACTGCAACGTTTGCCTCCATGTGAGCTAGTATATATTATGTACCTCAACCCCCTCATAAATACATATCACCCTAGCATTTGTGATGCATCTTGTCCTGACAATGTCTGTTGGTTCCAGGTGAAATAGCATGCAAACTTGAAATGGGAAGAACAAAATGACCATAAAAAATATGCGTTGTTGACAAATTTTCTACATCTATGTAGCAACGGGTCAATATGTGCAACATAAGACTAATTGTTATATAAATATGTTAATATAGTAGTGGTCCCCAATCTTTTTGGCACCAGGAACCTGTGATTCTATGAGAATCTAACAGTTGATAGTCTGAGGTGGAGCTGAGGCAGTGATGCTAGTGCTGGGGAGCAGCCGCAAATACAGATGAAGCTTCCCTCACTTGCTCGCTGCTCACCTGCTGTGCTCTTGGGGTTCTAACAGGCCACAGACCCACTGTCTGCAGTTGTGGACCCCTGCAATACAGTGATGAGACAACTTAAAAAAAAACCTGAAATGCTCCCATATTATCATTTATTTTCAGATTACTTTTGTATGTTTGTCAGAATTATTAATCATAACCAAATTCAAAAAATTTACACATGCATTCTGAAGTTTATTAATAAATTTATTACCTTTTTTTTAGAATTTGCTATATTTGTGATACTTGTCAATTTTTTTTAATTATAGTTTCTTGTAATTTCATTTTTATTCTAAATAAATATTGTCTATTCTTAACTTTTAAATTCTTTCTCTTAAAGAAATATCAAGTTGTA
The DNA here is from genome assembly GCA_030015415.1 of Cynopterus sphinx. Lineage (NCBI taxonomy): Eukaryota > Metazoa > Chordata > Mammalia > Chiroptera > Pteropodidae > Cynopterus > Cynopterus sphinx. The sequence goes on from CM057390.1 coordinate 58,997,331, forward strand.
AAATAGACATGTACTTAGGTGAGTATCTTCCAGACCATTGCAAATCGATTTATGGTCTACTAGATTAATGAAAGAATCTGTGCATTAGGTAAAGATATAAGGAAAGAACTTAATTTTCAGAGCTACGACAAAACATTTAAGTCCATTTACATTTCTCCCTATTTCTCTATAGAGAATAAGGTAAATAATCCCCAACTCCCCTTCATAACACACTGATAATATTTCAGTTAGGTCCCCTAAATTGTTCTGATAATTATTATATGTATGCCATACAAAAGAAGATTCAGATATTAACTTTGTTAATTCAGTAGCTGAAACTTGCACCTGTATGTTGTGGGTGACTGAGTATAAGAACCTAGAATGCTCAAGCATGTGTGCTAATTAATCATGTTGGGGCAGCCTCTTTCTTGAACTGCAGACTCATAAACTGACACTTGGTATCTCCACGTGGTCAAATAGGCATCTCAAAATTAGCTTTGAATTCCTTGGTACCATCCCATACTTCCCCAGTGCTCTTCAGCTCATGAAAAGTATTAACAATTGCTCAAGCTAAATACCAAGAAAAGCATTAATTTACTCCCTCTCCTTCACCCTCCACACCTATGTTCAATCCATCACTAAATCCCATTAGTCCAATGGCAAAATTACCTTCTAATACAACCAGCCACTTCTTTCTATCTTTGTTGCCACCACCCTAAGCCATGACACCACTATTTATTTTGTGGTTAAGTATTTTTCAAACTTTTTTTTCACACATAACCTTAAAGAATTTGAAAACATTATGTACTCCATAGCAAATATCTGAAATGTCATTTTAAAGATTTTATCATAAAATTAATTAGCTGGATTTTTGTAATATTATAAATATTACATTTTAAAATAAATTTGTTACATGGAATCTATTAACAGCAATTTCATATTCAGCATCAACCATGAAAAAAAGATGAGCAAATAATCCCTTAATGTTAGGAAATTTTACTTTGCATTTTTTTTTCTTAAACTTATATTTTTGTTTCATTTCTGCTCAGAATTCTAAATGAATATAAAACTATTTACTGATCAATATATCATTTTTTCTATTAAAAATATGTATCATATTTTTAATAATTTCCTATAAACACAGGGATATAAAAATTCAATTTTGGTTATAAATACAATTATTATTGGTAAACAAATTGATCAAAATACCAACATATTAGACATTTTGATAAAAAACAACAAAAATAATTTTTAAATGCATATCTTAATGTTCTGAGTGGAGTTTTGTCTTCTTGGTTCATATGTACACAGATAAATATTACTTATTCCTAAAAAGAGAATCTTTATATATCAATGATTTATTTTATCTATCACATTTTATATGCAAACACTGTGAATTGTTTTACATAAATAATGTATGAAAATGAAGAACAATTATAGTAATATCACCAACTTCACTGAACTCTGGAATTATATAGAAAAATCACAAAGTCTGTGAAAAAAATTTATAAAGCTCAGTCGACCACTCAATTGGGTCTTTCTGCAATTTTGTTGAAAGGGTCATTTGGAAATCACCTGACTTGCAAAAGGACTTTATTCAGTTAGTGAAATAATTTCCAATCTCAAAATCTATGTCAATATTTTAAATTGCTCTCTAATTGGTGCCTTGAAGAATTTATAATCTGAATAATGTTGATGGCAGGCTTCAGGGTGGAAGAGAGGTAAGCATTTAAGAAGGAAGCTTTCTCAGGTAAATTGGTTCCAGGAAAGAATCTAAAAAATGATTTCTTAATACGATCATTGTTCATATATTTGAAAAGCTTAAGGGAATCCCAGAGAGATCTGTTGAAGGTGTCTCTTGTGTATTGCTGAAAATAACCTCCACCCTGGGTCCATGCTTTCACATCCTAATTTATTTTTATTATCTACAAAATCACCAGTGACCATTTAAAAATGCAGATCAAATCTTGTCACACTGCTTTAAGCACAACGTTGGCTTCTCTTTTCCAGTTACAACTTATATTTCCAGAGCAAGGTTAGTCCTTTCCTGTCTCTTGGCCTTTGCTTTATGGTTTTCTTCAGGTTGGACAACTCCTCCCAGGTTTTAGAAAGTCTACCTCACTCTCATTCTTGAGATGTCAACATGTTTCCTTCTCTTAAGGGTCTTTCATAACTGCACCATCCAAGGTAAGGCTCCCCTTATTCTCTAGCACATTACAGTTTCTCTTCCTTTGTAGAAATTATCATAATCTGTGGGGGGGTGGGACCTATTATCATGTGTCTACTTATATATGGGGTATTAGACGACAAACTTTAAAAAACTAGAACCATTCTCTGGTAACTGGCACCATGTCTATAGCAGAGCATAATAGATGTTCAATAAATACTTGAGTTCAAATGAATGAGTTGTAGCTGTTCAACTCAAAAATAAAAGCCATTGAGAGGAAATAATTGTTTATTTGAGATCAGAAAGCATTACAATTCTGGGAAGCCCTGATTCAGGCAGAAACCCATATAGTGTTTAAATTTATGAGAATGGGGAGGGAAATAATTATATGATTAGAAGGAAGAAATTTCTACTGGTGCTAATCAGCTAATGAAGGAATTTCTGTAGGCGCTAATAAGCTAAGTTATTCTTTAGCTGTATATGTTGGTGCTAATTCTAAAGAATGGTCTTAATTTTCAGTCCTCGTAGTCAAGACGTCTGCTTTCCTATTAGCTTTGCAAACAGTTGCTTGGAATACAATGTTGGTTTGGCCCCATCCAAAGGTTATTCTATCCAGTTTAAACATTCCAAAGGTTTGAGAAATAGGACTTGCAAGACTTTTTCTCTGGGATGGAGGCTCCTCAATTTTGTAATGGCTCCATTTATATCATTTTTCATATGGCCATATTTATGTTCTCCTAATGGATGAATAGAGGGAGATAGGTAGAAGAAGGAAAGGTGCCAAAGGAAAAAAAAATTGTTTTGAATTCCTGATATATAGTCTCAGGAGGAGAATTACTTTCCAAATGTTTTAATCACATGCAAATTCCTATATTTCACTGTTCTCTGGCTAGCTCCAAACAACAAAGATAAATACCATATAAACATTTGGGATTCTGTTTTTCTTTAAAATAGTGTTCTTAAAAATATTAAGTACTTTTTCAAAAGTTATATACAAATAAAACTTAGTAAGCATAGAATTTACCCTTATCACATATACATCTAAATTAGTATGGATAAATAAAAAACTTAGCATAAATATTGTTTTTTAAAAAAACTTTTAAAATGTTCATTTGTCTAGATCTGCCTACACTGACAAACACAAATACACGCACAATTGTATAATAAGTAATTATATTTTCTGATAGTAAATATATGCTGCATTTTCTGCAACTGGTTTATATTTATTAGCTGTCTATGATAGGAGATATTGGTATAGATTTTCCCTCTCTCAATTTTGAAAACAGCAAAGACAAGCCTAATTTTCCATAAGTCTTATGCCCATATTTATTAAATACAAATGTGTATAAAGATGAATAATTCATTATAAAAAGCAAAAAAAAATTATATTGAAGCATACTAATGGAAAATGTATGTTTGTTATTGTTTTTATTTCAAAATAATGGTATTGTCAATGAGCCATGAACTTGACTTTCCAAAGAGCAGTGATGATTTGTGGATTAGATATTAGGATAAAGAAAAATGATGTTTTAGAGGAAGAATAATTCCTTTATCTTCTATTACTAGTATTTTTCAATGAATTTATCTAGCGTGCAGTCTGAAGTGTTTTTCCTAATATTTACAATGACTTTTAATTTGATGTGTAGTTGTTTTCCAATTCAAACCTTATACTATTCTGGTGAGGAGAAAGCTAAGTAATTTTAATTTTAAAGCATAAATTCTTCTCCAGTTAAATAGTCTAAGGAAACTATTAGAAACAGAAATGCCTCATTCTTACCTCCAAAAATTCTGGAAGAATAAATAAGGTGAAACTTGCAACAGTCCTGGAAACTAGAAGAGCAAGTTATCATCATGCAGAAACTTTGAGTAATGTAATAGATACAGTGTAAGCAGGTCTGATTAAAGGATGCCGGGCCTCAGTTGCTCACTTGGAAAGAAATTTCCCAAAGAATTAATATGGCCTTGGAAGAAAAAAAAAATTCAGGGACTTTCTTGATTCCAGAATCATTTCTTTCTTTGGAGAAATCAGAAAATGAAAGTAGGGCAGGTTTGAGAAATTTGTGTTTCAGTAAAAATTTTATTTTAATCAGCCTATCAGTCTTTGTCAAGGTGCTGTGCTATCTGCTCTCCTTTCAATTCCTTTTGGGATCCAGCTGTATTTTTGCTCTTCCCATGTTTAGTTCCATCAAAGTCTTCCAATAAATTTCAGTTTTGACAATAAGTTAGTTTATGTAGAATTTCTCACGGGATACAGAAGGAATACCCAATTAAAATCACTGCAGACGGGAAGAGGTAAATATCCAGGGTAGCTTCAAGTGCCTGCAAAACAAACAAACAAACAAAAAAAAAACAGAAAATTCACAGGTGGAGGCAGAAATGACTCCTCTGCTATTGATGACCAGGCAGTTTTTCTCCTTGCAGAGTTTACATTTTCTAGAAGTAATAATTAAATAAGCAATGACAATACATTAGGAAAGGTGCTACATTGTAGAAAACACAGAGTAACGTGAGGACGTAAAAAAAAAAGGGGATCTATTTAGAAAGGAGGAGAGGAAACGACAGGCATTAAGCATGAAGAATATTCTATGGAGAATGTAGATCATGTGTAATTGTTCTGAGGTGAAATAGTTTATTATAGCCAGATCAGAACTAGCAAAGGGGGAGAATATAAAATAGACCTGAACAAATAAACAGGGCATCAAACTCAGGAAAAATTATTTTTTATGCTGTAAGTTTTATTTGAAGGCTGAGAAGTAGATGTTCTTTTTAATATAAGAAGTAACATTGTGGAATTTTATTTTAGAAATTGCTTTGTCCATGGTGGAAAAAAGGAATTGAAGGTGGTTATGAATAGAGATAGTGAGATAGTTAGGAGCCTATCACAGTAATCCAGTTAAATTAACTATAGAAATTAAGTTGACAAAACTTAGAAATCAGTATATTGAGGAAGTGACAACAGAACAATGAGTAAAAATGATGTTCTGATTGACCTTGACCAAGTGGTTAGTGGTCTTCGCTAGGACAGAGGGCAAAGCAGAAGAGATGACTTGGAGAAAGGTAAATGTTACAAATTTAAATATGTTGACTTTGAGATATGAATGAGCATTTAAGTAGAGATATGCAGTTTGAGAGACAGAGGCATCAGAGACTATCGAGAAATAGTTTTACAAAACTATATTATATTTGATATAGTTCTCAGTAGGAGAAAGACAAAGCAGATTTATTCATGAGTTTAAAAGGAGACCTGACTAAGCACGGTAGGTCTGGAATTGTACACAGAAATTACACAAAAATTTAGAAGAAATCTTGCAAAATCCCCTTTTTAAAATCTCCCATTTCTGATTCCCTCTTCACTCTTCTAAAATGAAGAGCAAATGAGACCTCTTATTGAAATTTAAGAATCAGTTTCAATAGTACCCAAATGTAAATTGAAAAAGCATCAGAAAAATCCAGCAAACTTCTTTATGAAAGCAATATACTTGTGAAGGATAAAACTCAATCAAACTGAAGCAACACCATACACACAAAAACAAAACCTGTATATGCCTATGAAAATATTCCCTAGCAATAAAAAACAATATATAATATAAAAAAGATATTATAGAAAACCAAAACAAATTTCAGATAGCTTCTGCTTTATAATCTTGATAAAATACAATTACTATGAAATTACTAGGAAAAAAAAGAGGAGATAAGAAAACAAAAGTAGGGGAGTAATAGTGAATTGCATACTGAGCAAGTAGATATTTAAATATACATAAGTAAGATATGTGAAATATTTTGAAATAAAAAAATGTGATGTTAAAATTTTAAAATACAGTTGAAGCAATAAGTAGCAGAATCATAAAAGCTGATTAGCATATCAGTAATGTGAAGGAGAGTCTTAAAGACACCTTCCACATCACAGGGGAATCCCCAGAAGGAAAGGATGAATGCTAAATCATCAACATGAAGATAACTAGTGTTCCTGAATAGCAAATGGAAGAGCAGACCAATGGAAATAAATAGCAAAAGTAAAACTTTCATGAACTGAACTAAGACTCGAAATTACCCCTTCCCATACAATTACCTGGATAAAAGATCAAAATCTAGGTATATTCTGAAAAAACTCTAATACAGCAAAGAAAAATAAACGATATGTAACCATTTGGGAACAATGTAAAACTCAACCAGGATGAAGCTTCCAGTCTGTCAGCATCAAAGCACAAACTCTGTAGAAAAGATCTAAACAAATTTTCAAAAATTAGAAACAAAATTCATCCAGGATGATTTTTAATATGAAGAGAACAAAAAGAGGACCTTAAAAATGATAAATAATAAAGTGTGACATATGTGATTGGAAAAAGATTTTATTATTAGCATACCATGAGCTCTTAAAATGAATTTAAAAGTAAACATTCAATTAAAGTGAAAAGGTCAGTTAAAACAATGAGATCAAAGTGTTGTCAAAGTTAGAAAAGAATAACATTTGGAACATTTCCAGAGAAATAGGTTCACCCATACACTATTTGAGGATGGGGAATAACTTAAAGGAAACTTTAAGAAAGTAGTTTTTATGGTCTCAAAACTGTACATACCCATTAGCCCATAAGTTTCATTCTGATGGTAAAATAAATTTTGAAACTAAAAATAAAGTATTTTGTTTTAAAATACGATTTGTGTATAAGCTTAGTAGAAATTCTGGATATCAACACATCAAAATATTTATAACTTTTCTAGTGTAGAATTATCATTTAATTTTATTCTTTATATTTTCCTATATTTTAAAATAACTATATATTTATAATTTAAAAAGTAATCAAAATCTTTAAAATTTTCAATTGTTTGGAGACATGCAACTTTATCTGCCTTTTTTATTATTTTAGATGCATTGTTATGCATTGCTCACTTGTACAACTTCATAAATAGAAATATTTATGAAAATAAAATTGATACGACAAATATTAAAATGAGTAAATCATAATTTGTGGGTTTTTTTTCAAAATTCATTTGATTCCTAGAAACTAACTTTCTGAATAGAGTTCCTACAGTACTGAGCAAGCTACATGAAAGCCTGAGGTGAAAGAAAAAAAGTAATATTAATATCATACTCATTTAAAATTGTACTATTTTGTTTATCACTGATTTATTGCACTAATTTTAGTTTTTAAAATACTGCATTGAAATATTACTTTGATTACTAGTTTTTGAGGTCCCTCTTACATTTTATACTCACCAAGGCAAATGCCTTACTAGCCTCACTCTAGTCCTTGCTTTGATCATTCCACTTTTCTAACACCATAGTCTCGCCAACATCCCTCCTATTGTCTCCATAAAAGAAAAGATATAGAATATTTCTTTATATATGTGTTTTACACAATTATATTTGTGGGCAAACTTGTCAAATAATATGTACTCTATAAGTAACTGACAAATAATTTTTGACAAATATTATAATTGACAAATCTGTTCGTTTTCCTCTTAAAAATTAAGTCAAAGTTTATAATCAATATAACCCAAATTGATGACAAAATAGCTATGAGAAAGTTTATTACTTTGTTTGACATTGATTAAAAGAGTAAGAAGAGATGATTGTTGCTTTAAGAGATGCTAACAGGAGTCTCTTAGTGATTGATTTATTATTAAGACTATTCTTATTACATTAAGGGGACAGTTTTTGTTCCATTCATTTGGTTATTATTCTTCCAAGTATAAAAAAAGTTCCCCAATATTTAAAACAGATATACATGTCCTAAATCACAGTACTCTGTAAGCTTCTTACTGTTCAGGTAAACAAGTGCTGATAAAAGCTAGATTAAGAAGATCCAATTGTACCACTCACTTTGAATCAAGCTGAGTGAATGATGCAATTGGATCTAGCAGAGGTCCATCGACAAGTGACAATTCATCCTGTCTAGTACGAAGAGAGGGGAAAATGGATGCTCTTAATCATTGTGATCTACATCCATAGATTTGATTGTAGCCATCAAATTGGCTATAAAAGTAATCAACTCTATATGTGTATTAATTAATTATACTTAGGAACTCTTCCTGAGCTCTAGGCTCTTGTGTATGCTCCACATGTGCTTCATTTTTCTCTGTGCACCTTGATAAAACCCTTGCAATTCAATTTATCTGCAATATAAACGGTGTGCCAGGTTTGACAAGTACAAAGCCCTGGCTCTATAGTTTTGGAAATAACTCACTTTTCACCAACTGTTATCCTAAGGGTCTAACAACAGATCTATTTTGCCTAGCACAGTTTGCTCTGTCAAAAAAACTCTCTTGGCCTTTATATACTGATAAAATAATTCTTTGATTCATACAAGATAGAAGAAAAAACACTATCCAAGTGTTTTGATTATTAGAAAACTTTAAAATCATGTTTTTTAAAAAAATAAGGACAACAATATTTGAAGATCTATAATTATTCTAAATAATTAGACAACAGATGTGACCTAGGTATCCTGGATATGTAAATGCACATGAAAAATATTTAGTGACAATATTGTTTAGATTGTTATTACCCGAGCTGTGAGAGCCATAACGAAATTCACCCACGATTCTTTGCCCCACTCTTTACCCATTAAAAGACTTGAAAAATTTCCTGACTCTGAACTCCTCAGAGAAATGAGCTGCAGTTACTTCCCCAGGGCCACATTTATGGGCTAAGGCAGCAACTTCTGAGTTGGCCCTGCCCCTTTTATTTGGAATGGAAATCAAGTTCAGAGGACTTTGGATGTGTCCTTTAGTTAATGAGATCTAAATTTCCATCTCAGTAACCATGTGATGGTCCATATTCGTTATGAAGCTGAGATAGTATACAGATTCCAAAACTCAACTGTAAATTTTTGAAAGAGAGAGAAATAAAAAAATGGGGGGGGGGGACTGTGATTGATGAAATATCTCTGCTCAACTAGTTAGTTCCCTCACTGACAGAAGTTAGATTTGCTTCTCTTGGAACCTAAGTCCCCACAAGTAATATGATAGGCGTGAGGGGAAAAAAAGATTTCTCATGAGATTAATTTGCCACAACCATGTTAAGCAGAGTGAGAAAGTTTTAAGGAAGTTTTGTGAATGACAAGGCCTGCTTAACGCAATGATTGTCTCACCAAACCATTCTCACAGAAGCACCAAACCACAAGTCTGAAATTTCAATCAAAGCACAATGAACCACAGGCTGCTTCTGGAGACCAGGGAATTTGGAAATTCGAAATGACAGATTCATCCCACCTTGTCCGTGTCATTACTCTTAAATCCAGGCTCAGTCCTTATAAACAATTTCCCAGGATTGTGATCAATGATAAATACAAAGGAGACTCTCCAAGAGGCATCATGATCTTAAGGAAGCCAGTGAGTCAGTCATGAGATCCTGGGATGTCACAGACTAGGTGGGGTCATGACCAATTTCAACTTTTTTTATCAGAATTATTCAGTTGTTTTATAAAAAATTGTTTACTTTCAGTGAGTTAGAGGTAGGTGGTATTCCCCCCCACACTCACTCCCCCGTCACACATTCCTGTTGCAATGTCCTATCAGGTAGCATGCTACAATAAAAAAGGTCTCATCCCAACCTCCATCAGACATTAAGTATTTATCATTAACCAGAGAATAAAGCAGTCATTCAGCCTATTATGTAAGCTCAAAAGCCCAGTTCTCTGTATATGCTGATATGACAGCACATTGCATAAAAAATTTCCCCAAGACAGCTGTAAAAATAAGCTAATGACAGAACTTAACTATTTTCCCCCCCAAGGAGTCATAAGTGGTTAAAAGCAGGATGAAGGAGACCTAAACCATGAGTGTCATTTTGAGTGGTATGTGCTACCAGGCTCTGTATTTCATGCCCTATCAAAGCAAGGCCAGAAATGCCTACACAGTCTATGCAGTCAATCCACCTACATTCAGCACCACTCTCTAACCAAGGAAAAGTAATTTCTAGCACAGACACACTATTCAGCAGCCAGTTAGTGTTTGGGGAAGATAAACACAGCTATAGATTTGGAGTGCGGGCTTACAGTTTTTGTTGTTATTATTTTGTGTTTGTTGCTTCCCCCCCCCCCAAATGCTGACTAACCTAGCACTTTTTTAAAAAAATGCTAACTAATCACTTGGAGTTCCATTGAGAATACCTAAAATATTTATGAACTGCTATATAGTGTAAACTGAAGTAAACATATGTACCATACTGCCTGTATTGAGTTATTTTAAAATAAATTAGACCATATAACGATTTTCTTGGGTCACAAACTCCCTGAGTGTCAATTTCTTTACCTTTAAATCTAACATTTAAAAATATCCAGTGTAAATGGAGACTGTACGACTATCTTAACAGGAACAAACACACTCTTTTGCTCTTTTTCCTAAGATTTTAAAGATAATAGTAGTCAGCTTACTCCCATGAAATACCTGACATGTTTCCAAACACATAAAGTAGATTACGTAGAAGTAATACTTCATCATTTATTAACATGCACATGACATATGATTGGATCATACACTTGAAACTTATATAATCTGATTAACTAATGTCACCCCAATAAATTTAATTTAAAAAGTGCCTACTCTATGCCATTTCTTCTAATTCATACCACAAACTCGAAAGAATAGGCTTTGGAAGTTAAGTACATAAACAACTGCAGTGATAAGGTGGCTATTGCCTCTAATCCTTTGTTACATGAGGCGAGGTCTATATCATTCATTATTAGCCAAGAGTAATATAATTAGGAGGTCAGTATTGTTGTGTTTTGTTGATGTTAGTATAGCTTAGCTCAATTAGGGAATATTCTAGAGCACATCAAGCTAGAATTCTCACCTCTGTTGAGATATAATAAATGGCTTGTCAACTGTTCTGCATTTTTTAATTTGTGTGTTTGTTTGATTTTTATGATTTCAGGAATGCTGGGCTGTGATGTTAGTGAAATTTGGAAAGTTTAAAAGTCTGAGATACTGCTCAATCACTTTATGCTTTCTTTAATAAGTGGGACAGAGCTTAAAAAAATGAAAAGCAGCTAAGTGGCCTTTAAGAGTGAATATTCCTCCTCCTTTTCTAAGGAATGACAGACCCTAGGAAAACAAAACTCAATATGTACATAATTGACTAATTATTTGCCATTCCTAATAAAAAAAAAATCATATTTATTTTCAGATAGCCCCTACATTAGATTTTATTTTAAAAGATCTATCTATTCTGTTGGAGATTGCACAATTGTCTGAAATTGGAGGAAGACTAAGTAAATCAAGGGAGACTCTGAGGAAGCATATAAAACATTTCCATGCCAAAAAGTATCAAACTGCTCTTTTTATGTACAAGATTATTTCACATCTTCTTATCATCTGGGCTACATAGGAGCAGAGACAAAAAAAAATCGAGGATATACAACTGGATTTGATTTCCACAGACACACCATCTGTGTCTCTCTGCTCTCTCCATTTCTGGCAGCGATGCGAAGGCCAGCCTCCTGGAGCAGCCTGTGCACGTGTGGGCTCCCCACACTCACACATCCTCACCCTTCCCTGTTGCAGGAGGAGACCCACCAGAAGTTACAGTTTGAGTGCTGCCCTCAGCACGTTTGAAAACACAGGGACTACTGTATGCCTTCTACCATTTTCTCCCCCAATAGCAATACAGACTTATATGTGCATGATAAAATCAGTGAGTGAGGACTGCGATGACTGCTCATTTATTGGCTGACATGCCACACAGAGGAATTCTGATCACTCACGGGGAGTCTGAAAATACACTGAAAACTCCCCAGCAGCTTGTCATCCACTCCCTGAGACCCTGAGATGATGTCAGAGAAACAACAGCGAAAAGAGTGTGTCTATGCTCCACCTGGGAGGTCACCTTAGCTTAGAGTAGAAGTCTGCTTTGAACTTACCATTTTATTGGAAGCATTTTTTTCTGATGATTCATTGGGATGTAAAGTACATTTGAAAAGATAGGTATAAGACAGACAGGCTTTTTTTTTTTTTTTTTTTTTTGCTTTTGCTTCATCTGCCTCTTAGGAAAAAATCACCATTTTCATAGCCCAGATCCTTCCCGGTTTATTTTTGCTACTGTTTTTATTGGGGTGGCCCCAGACCAGGCATCAGGACTTGGGCTAGGAGTCAGGAAACTATAGTTCCTGCCCTAGCTCTGCCCTGGGCTCTTAGCAACTTACTCATATTTCACGGTATGACTTTCCTCTCCAGCAGATGAAAAGGCCCCCACCTCCCAGAAAAGTTCTAGGAGTTCATGAGATCTTTGATGTACTCTTCAGAGAGTTCAGGTTTATACTAAAAAGATAAAACATATTCCATTTGGAGAGAATCAGGAGAAAGCAATAGACTTGAACTTGGAAAACATATTAAAAGGCACAGACTGCAATAGAAAAGCACGAGAGCTCTAACGCTGGCAGACTGAATGGGGAAAAGGCACACATTCTCCAACGAAACAAAGAATTGCTTGAAGTGCTTTAGTACAATGCCTCTAGGGTCTGTCTCATATTTCACTTGCATAATAAACTATAAAGCATTTATGTTAAAAGCAGTGCCAGGTTATTGTTGGGTTTTTTTCTTCCTCCCCCATCTCTCCCAAAATCAAACATTGGCATTCCTTTATAGGCCTATATTTAATCACACTTCCAATATTTATTTGATCTTTTTTTTTTGAAAAAATTGTATTAGCTTGCACTCTGAGATCACTTTCATATTTAAGAATCTAATTCTATTACAAAACAGAAACATTTTCCTCTATGTCATTTTTGATCAAATGGGCTCATTAGATTTTATTTAAAAATCATTAGATTTTATTTACTGTGCTAGTTTGCTTATATCCTGGAATCTGAATTTATAATTCTTGTCCCTTCTGGACCTCATGAAAATGCAACTTTTGACCTTCCTTCCCTAAAGCTTTTTATAAGATGGGGAGCTAACTGTGTGTGATGAATGGCTTCAGTGGCAGTGAATCTCAGACGCTTACACACAGGGTGGTCATGGTAAATCTGGAAATTCAATTCATCTCTAGGATTCAAATATGTTAGGCTATAGGTATGTGAGAGAGGGTATGTATGGATGATGTTGGGGGGGTAAAGTTAATATATAATTTCATCCTTGTTTTTGAAAGGAACATAGTAAAATATAAACTGTGTTTTTGACCCAGACTGTATTGCCCTAAAAAATTAAAATAAAATACTAAGCAAGTTTCCCATTAAATTCAACTCTTTAAGATGCGCTGGCAAACAAAACAAACTTCAAAGCAAACTACCACAGCTTTCTCCCAACTTTGCCAACTCACTTTACAGGCAGCCGGCTACTTTGAACTTTTAATTTCATTTGTAAAGCTTAATTGGGAGCATCAAAACCATTCCTGATTTAACATCACCAGCCTATAAATTGCAGCTGAATACAGTGATTGGATCACAACAATGATGAAGTATCAGTCTTTGAAGTCTGGCTCTTAATTCATCTCAATCAATAATACTTCAAAGGGGCAAGTTGGGCCCCTTGATCACCTTTGTCTACCTGGCCAGGTTCTTAGCACAACTCCAGAAATAGGTAGACTAGTGGATATTCATGTTTTTCTGCTAAAGAGTTCACATCCACGTTTTAATAGTAAAACTTTGAAAGAAGTCTGCTACCTTCAGGTCACTCAAAGTGAACTACAAATTTGTTTTTAAAAATGAATGTGCTCTCTTGCTATCTGCGCCCATCAAATTAACTCGCAAATATTATCTGTCCTGCTCTTAAAACTAAACATTTTAATCGAATTAAAATTTCATAAATCGTGATTTAAAAAACTTTGGACTAGTATTTCTACTCTCAGATACTGTGCCCTTACTTTTTTCTCACATGCTCATCTCCCCACTCCTACTGGAGTACACACACACTAACAAAAACTGGGACTTTGCTTCTCTGTTATTATTTGCCCTGTCAATCTCGAAGGTTCTACTTGCATTTAAAGTATCTGATTATCCAACAAGATCACTGATTTGGTATAGTGAATAATTCAAAGAATTAAGAGTGTTAAAAATTATTCATAGCAAACATTAAATAGCCAGAGGTTCTCCATGTAAGGCCTACCATAAAATATGAATTTCATTTTTCAAAGATACATATAAGAGAAACTTAAACCTGAGAATAAACTCGCTGGCACTTAGGATAACTATTCAAGTGCCTGATCTAGACACTTTATAAAATGGTCTGTCCAAGAAGATTTAGGTGAACTCTTGTCTGGAGGTTGTGGAATAAACTGAAAAATCTCTTGAAGTCCTATGGAGTCCTTTGATTCTACATTAAGCAGGCCCTCGACCACACACAGGCACTTTTTATGACATCGCTTCCTTGAATATTTGTTTTCTTTATGGAGCAGATGGGCAGACAGAAGAAAAAGTCCTATGTGTCATAACAGAGTTTTAAAAATGAAAATGATTTTACATTAGAGATAAAATTACTACTATAAAAGATAAAATATCTATGTTTATCAACTTGACATTGAATTCAATCCAAAGTTAAAAATAAAGAATAAGAAAATCTTAAAGTTTCTGCCTCATTTTCTGTTAAAATATTTGTCTTCTCCTAAGCCACTACAGCAAAAAAAAAAAAAAGAAAAGAAAAAAACGTTTTTCTTTTTCTGCTCAGGGTAGTGGAAGCATGTTGCTCATGTTTAGTCTGTACCATTACAGATTTTATGGTCTGGTTTTGACTCACAAGGATAATTCCAAATAAGGAATCAGAAGAATTTATAAGCTCAGTTCTGTGGAACAAACATGTGTTACATTGGAGCAAAGGAAACAAAGTAGGGAATTTCCTTAAAATGATGAATTCATGGCTGTGCTATTTCTGTGGTCCAAGAATTATTTGTAAATAGGTCCAGGAATGAGCACAATGAGTTTCCTTCTGTTTCTTTGTAAGGACCAAGAAGCTCACGATGTCTTACTGAGAATCTTCTGCACAAATTTGGGAGATTCTGAGAAGGATTTTGTAAGCACACAGCTTCTCATGAGAAATTAATTCGTATATTCTAGAACCAAAATAAAGAGCATTTCCATTATGATCATCAAAAATGTGTTTTTTATCCAAATGACATTTTTGTTAAATTCATTACAAAGACTGAAATGACGAGACATAAGCTTACCTTGGGTAATGCCACAGCCCCTTCAGAAAACTTTATTCGGAAACATTCATGCCACTTTTCTTCCTCCAGGACAATCTAGCTGTACTTCAGTTGCCCAAGGTTCCAATAAGTAAAATCTCCTTTTTGTCCTTATATTTCTGTGCTATAAATGAGTCACTGGCCTCTCAGTACTTGAAGTCATCTGAGAGTGATTGGTTAAACAAGATATAAACTACATTAACATTAGCTAATAAACATATAAAACTAATTATTATTGTTATTGATAAAAATAACAAAGAATATACTTTATTGAACCTCTATTATGTGGCAGGCGTTTTGCTAAGTACTTTATCTTTATGTCACTTAATTCAAAAATCAAGCCTGCCAGATAGAAAGTATTGTCTGTGTTTTACATACCCTTGCCAAACATTTCTTTTCCAGATTTCTATTATGCTTTTTCCTTCTCTTCTCCTCTTCATAGTCAACTTCATTAGCATAATCATTTTGCTTATTACCTTTCCTTTCTTCCCTCACTTTCATTCCTTAGCTCAGTTCAATTTGGTTTCTATGAATATTCCACTGAAACTTCTCTGGCTAGTGAAACCTGTAACTTACTAGCTGGTTGCATAATGACAGCTTTTTACACTTCATCTAACTGAGCTCATCTCTAGCATTTAGCACTGTTGACCACTTTCTGTTCATGCATCTTCTTTTTTGTACACGAGCTCCTTCTTTAAATTCCAAAACAGCACCCTTTTTTACTATTTCCTCTTATGTCTGAAATTCAGTCGATTATTTCATCTTAATCTTGGATCATCTTTCTCTGGCTTTTATGAACTTTTCCTTGGTGATTTTATCTATTGGTTTTAACTATCAAACTGATGATATCTAAAGCTTTATTTCTAGTTCCGCCCTTCCTCTCCAGGTCTACATCCACATATGAAAATTCCTTGGTTTGGCCACTTATTTTTCCATAATCACCTTAAACTCGACATGTTTAAAGAGAATTAATTATTATTTCTCTTTTCTTAGTCCATCTATCCTGAGTTCCCTATCTTAATGAATGAGTTCAAACATATTCTAGATGCCCAATCCAAAATCTGTTTCACTGAGATAAACTTTCCACAAAAAAGAAACAAGGATGTGGTCTCAGCTATAGAAACTAAACTGTATGTTCCACATTTAGAGAATATTCAAGGATCAAGAATTCTGTTTCTCAAGATACCTGGATTTGTGAGCAAAAAGAATAGCTCTACAAGAGAAAAATTAATTTTCAAGATAGCCAACATCAGAAAATACAATAGGGAGAAAGAGTCTAGTTGGTTGGCATTAAAGAGAATCTCATATTAGAAAAACAGAAGCAAAACTGAGAGCAAGCTAGTATAAAATATTTCAATTAAGAAAACACCTTAACACAAATTATTTTGATTAGGTAATGTATTTATGTGTAACAGGGAGGTGAATTTACTTGTTTTCCAATGAAGAAGTTGTTTTAGAAATGCTAATGTCAGACTGACAACCCTGAAGTAATATTCTTATTACACTGTTAAGAATAATAAAACTATGTTCTCAGTTGTCATTGCCAACTCAGCTGGCTTTTCCTTCATAAAGTTTACTTTTTATCAACCACCTATTTTCGACCTCATCTGTCAATAACAGTGTTGAAGTTATTTTGAGTCAAAAGCTCTGATTATTCACTGCATCATCTTGGTACATATTTATTTATATAACTATATACAAATTACTTAACTTTTTCTGTCTCTTAGCAGTTTAAAATCAGTGTGACAATATTTCCAGTCACATTATATTTTGCGATCACTTATGCCAATTCCATTACTTTATATAATACAATAAAATTATTTGATTGTCAAAAATTCTTTTAGGGCTCTCCCAATTTGCAATGATAGCAGTAAAAATCAAAATGATAAGAGCAAAAGCTCATATAGAACTTACTATATAACAAACCCTCTCAACACTTTACAAGCATTAGTTCATTTAAAATTCATTCATTGACTCTGAAATCTACAGAAGTAGTTATTATCATCCGCAAATGAGGACATTGAACAATGAGAATTTACTCAACTTTCCCAAACCACACAGTGACAAGGCTGAGATTTAAACACAAGCAGTCTGGCCTCCGAATGGGTGTATTTAAATACTACAATCTACTGGCTCTCAAGCTTTAAGTGGAATGTCTATTCTGGAGTGTGAAAGCCACTTTTCATTTTTATGGACCCTATCCACATTCAAATAATTTAGAGAACAAGAATGGATTGAAAGTTTATGATAAATGGTGTTATTTCACTGTCAGTGAACCAAATTCCAATTCCAACACTAGAAGCCACTGGCCTGTTTCTAATAAAAACAGAATACAAAATAAAGCATAAATCACCAAAAACTCTTATAAAGCACTTCATTAAAATCAGCATCTAAAGGAATAGAGCCTCTATATTTGCAAGAGACAATAAAAGAAGTAAAATATATACTCAGATTTCCTTGGCATACAATTCTAAAACCTGATAAAATGTCTATAGTGACAAGTAATCTTTAGGAAATTGAAACACAATTATTACCTTATCTGTTGGCAGGAAAAATGGAAGTACTGGTAAATGGTGCAAAAAAGAGATTAGTATGTTCACTGAGAATATTCTAAATTGAATAGAAAGGTAATATACTTTTTCTGCATTAGCATGAAAACAGTTATTTGAGGAAAATTGAAAA
Source organism: Cynopterus sphinx (assembly GCA_030015415.1). Classification (NCBI taxonomy): domain Eukaryota; kingdom Metazoa; phylum Chordata; class Mammalia; order Chiroptera; family Pteropodidae; genus Cynopterus; species Cynopterus sphinx. The sequence continues at coordinate 59,015,273 of CM057390.1, forward strand.
GCTGTGATTTGTATAACTAAAATGAATTTTGCAGTACTCATCAGAGCTCTTCACCTAAACACATGGTAGGATTGCACTGCTTACTTTTGAACTTAGAAGAGATGATGTGATATGTGTCACTTCTGCGCATAAGAGCCCCTGGATTTTGGCCATATTTCCTTCCTCTGCTACACTGGTTACATCAGATGACACATCAAGGGACTGTCTTTTCCAGGCTGAGACCCTCCGTACATGATGGGTAGAGGACCATGGCCAACCAGTACCTCAGGAATGAGAAATACATTCTTGTTTGTTAATCTTCTAGAATTTAGGATTTTGCTGTTAGTGATGTGACTTTATTATAACCTAACCCATTCTAATTAGTATAAATTTACCTCCACAAAATTAAGTTGAAAGAAAAAAAAAGTCATTTCTTTATTCTCTTTAACTGAACCAGAATCTAGAAGTTGACTTATAGTCAATTAAGTCTTCATCTTATTGGGTTGGCAAGAAATTTAATGTTATTTTATATTGAAGTTCACTTCGTATTTCATAAATTTTACTAATATTCTGATATACAGCAGTATAATTCAGGAAATCTTCTTTGGTATTCTTTTCCTCATGATTGCTCCTAGAAAAGTCCATCAAGGCCTATCTGAAATTTGAATAACCAAGACCTGACGGCTTTCATGAATCCTGTTTCTATACAGCAATCTTATTGAACGCTGAACCTCTTCTCCTCCCCAGCATGCCCTGCAGAGGGCTGTCACCTGACATTCTTGCCTTCTATTTATAGCCAATCATTTTTCATGTTCAAGAACAGGTAAGAATCCAAGTATTATGGGAAACTCAACTTAAAAAGTTTGAAAAGATCTTTTTGAAAAAAGGAAAAATTTACTCGTAATTTCTTTATCTTGATCTGGTGTGATTACCAGGATACATGTATAGTACTAATTCACTTAGGATTTATGTATTTTATTATGTGAATGTCATATGGCAATAGAAAGTTTGGAGGGAAAAATGATTTAGACATTAGGCTCAGGACTTTGGATGACTTTTCTGCCTTCGAAGGGCCCAGAGGGTAAGTTTTATGAACTTCAAGGTAAAGCAGTAACCTTGAAGCCTCAATTCTGACCTCTGTGGCTCTCCTATTTGGGAAAATCATTTCTTATCCCAGGATAATTCTTGCCAGGAGTAGGGAAATTCAATTTAAGAAGTTAGAAAGGGTTTTGTCTTTAATTCCCCTTGAAGTGAGGAAGCATGTAGTCCATCTATTAGAAATGGAAGAAAAATGAATATATCAAGAACTGTCAGAATTAATATCTTAATACATTATCCTGCCAAATATAGATGTAAAAAGAGAGCTACATACATCTATCTTGTAGAATTGCATTGCAATTGATCTTGTGCATTATTCACTTTAAATATTATATTTTATTTTAAATAAAAGATTAGAAGAGTCTTATTTGGCATATATATCAATACTGCCACATACCACCCTGGAAAGTTTATAAAAGAAACTGAGAAAAACACAGAGAAATTGCAGACTTATTTCTTTTAGAGTTCTTAAAGGTAAACATAATCCAAATGAGGGTAGCCCAATAGATAAAGATATTTTCTGTCTTAATTCTAAATATCATAAAGAAAACTTTTTAAAGCACAAATGAAAATTAAAGGCCCAATAGAGAGTAAAATATTTGTACTAAGTAAAAAACGATCATTATTGAGGGTTCTGAAGCATTTACAAATCCTCTATCATTTGCTTTTGAGTGTCTATAAATGTTAAACCTACTTTTGTTATACACCTTACTTTCCCAGAAGAACATAGTAGTGAATTATATTTTTTAATGTAAAATTGCTTAAAGGGGAGTGGAAGAGCAAGCTTTCCAAAGTCTCCCATCATCGGTACTCAATGTTAAAAATTATTAAAATGACTTTGCCATAATGATCAGTGATCTTAGTGACTTAGGTCTATCGTGTTGATTTCTTTATTTTTGTTCTGTTTGTTTAATACGCCTCTGGCAAACTTTCCTACCATGAAAGTATTTCGTATTTTGCTAATGAATTTATTTTTATTACAAACTCCACTACATGCTTCCTATGTTATATTAAATAGCTTTAAACCCATGAAACATCTTTTACTTCCAATACATTGGTTTTGGTTTTACAATACATTGTAATTGGTTTTATTTTATCCTAATGATAAGGATGTCATATAACACTGCATATCTTCCCATGTAAACAGGTTTTGTGCACACAAATAATTAGTAGTTTAATTACTAATCAAAATTGTTTAAGATATTACACTTCACAGAAAACACTGAAATTTAAAATAGAAATTGATAATGCCTAATTATAGTCTGATTGATTAATCAGAGAAAACCATTTCTAAAAAATCTACTTTTAAAACTTCTCTGAATTCTAATAAAATACTTGAAAGCAAATAGTAATTTTTCACACATGATTTGTATAACCAGTGGTTTTAGGAAAAATATATAAATTAACACTAAAGTAACAAATGGACTTATTCTAGAATACTATTATTTAATGAATAAGACATTTTCTTAACTATAATCATTAAAATCACACTTTTTAGAAGCTTGTGTGTGTGTATGTGTGTGTATAGTTTTCATGTATATATGCATAGATAGACAGGCAGATTGATATAACTATAATCTCAAGTGCACTAGCAAGAAGCATTGCTTCAGCTTCAAGTACCATATTATTTGAGAATGTGAAAGCTCCTTTGCATGTTGTCTAGAAGTTATGACTCTCTCTTCAATTCCCTAACAAAGCAGTAAAGGAACACTAAGCAAAAACACCTGGTTGGCCTACATGACTTCACTAGATCACTAGGAGAGTTCAAAGCTCTTTGTAAACATTTTGCTACCTTACTTGTAATTAAACTACGTAAACTATTTCCTGAGTGTATTGCTCACCAATGAAAGTTAATTAACTATTTCAATGCATTGGGGTATCATTAGGGCACCATTACTTTCTGCGTAATAACCATAACTTTAGAAGTTGTATAAGTTGAACTATGAAAATAAACACAGACCCAGGGCCTCAGAACCTAAATGGCCTTGTAACGAAGTAGGAATTTCTCTGTAAATAAAACAAAATCAAGCATCTATTCAGGCTACTAATAATATCTATTATCTCAATATATAATATTAATGTAGAAGTCATGAAAAATTTAGCAAAATGACAAAGTTTTAAAGTTATTTTTATGGTAATGTAAATTTTTTTTCTCCACAAATATACACTTTTTAAATAAAATATTAATTTGCCTAAGAGAACTGAAGAGAAAATGTAGATAGTAAAGATAACCAGAGAGAAATTATAAAATTAAACAATAAAAATGTAATGTAAAAATAATATTAAAATTTTATTTTTTTAGTATAAGTAATTACAGAAATAACATATGTTTACCGTTTAAAAATCTATTTTTGCTTATAGAATGGTTAACTGTATGTTTTTAAAAAGAAAAGCAATACCTAAATGCAGAGTTAAATATTAATGCTATCAGTGTAATATTTAAAGGAAAAAAGTACATATATACAGAGTTAAAAATATAATACCTCATTCCCTCTTTCCCAATAAATTCCCTGAATTAGCCTGTTAAGATATGATTTCAAATATATTCTTTATTAACTCAATATATGCTTTTAAGGTTATTAATTAAGCTTATGCTTTAACATGAGTTCATACAGTATATGATATTCTGACATTAGTATATTTTTTACTTGGTAATATATTATATATACTTTTCATATTAAATTTTTAATATTTTACTTCAGTTTTTATATGAAGTAAAAACTCAGCTTAGTGATCCATTGTTTGAATATAACATATTTACTTAAACAATCTCCAGGTTTTTTTTCTCTCTTAACAGTGCTGGAATAGTTAATCAATAACATTGCTATAATCATCAAAACATTTTTAGAAATGAAATTGATATGTCCAGTAATTTGAAAATTTTAAATATTCATGATTATTATTGAGCTGCCTCCCCATGAATTCTATAATATTTCTTATTCCTCCTAAAACTGCTACACTATTGATCTGCTCTACAAATTTAATAGCTGAATATCAGTACTTCATTACTGAATATATTTATATTTATTTGATTTTGATCGGTGCTAGTCATCATTAGCCACTTGTATTTCTTTTCTGTTCTCACCTTCCATACTTTTTTAAAAAATTATAAAAGTTTATCTTTTTTTCTTTTGATTCATAAGTACTTTTTAATATAAAGGATATTGGCTTGTGTCTTTATATAAACATTGAATAAAGTTTGTCTTTTGAAATTTATACTTAAATTTCTTCAATTTTATATTTTGAGTTATGAAATTATTTTTCCTATATGTGTCTTAAAGAAATTTTATATAAATATTTCTAGATTTTTTTTGTTGTTTCTGAGTTTCATGTCCCACACTAAGATCATACAAAATAAGCAAACAACAAAAAAAAGTACCTCTGTTCTCAGACTTTTATGATTCATTTTTTGCTTGAAAAGTTTTTATACACCTGTATTTTGTTTGAAAGATTGATGTGAGGCTATGACTTCATTTTCAGGCCGTTAGCCACTTGGCCCAGCACACTTTATTGAGTAATCCTGATTTTCTCCCCTGGTTCATAATGCTTCCTTTCTCCCATCTTTCTGATCTTTCTATTAAGACCTGGGGACTCATTCATTACCACTGAAGTAAAGCCGTATTGTTACTTAGAAGGATCAATTTAAGGATCACTGCACACGAACTAGGTGCTCAATAAATGGCGCCTTTATTGTTTCCAAGTGAATTGTGTGTTAATGTATATTGCATTGATTTAACATATCCCAAAACTGATAATTCTTATCCCAAATTTTTCTATATCAAAGGCCAGAAATTTTGGAGCCAGTCATTTCCATTCCTTTTTTCTTATTTTACTTCTTATGTTTCATGTTAAATCTCTGTATGGATCACTTTAACGTAACTATTATTCACCATATTCTGAACACCACTGTACCTTAGGCTAACAATGCTTTACAGACAGATTTCATAGTCAAAGCCTTTTCATCCTTCTTGATTCTAGTTTCACAGGTACAAAAAAAAAACATTTTGTAAAATGCAAAATTATTAATAAAAACAGGAACAGTGTGTCATTTTTAGGCAATGCACTTACACTTTTGTTATATTTAGTGTCTATTTCTTCATAACATCTAATCATTTAAAAGTCTTCAGGGTTGTGTGTGGTTAAAGACATAAGAATAAGAAGTGGCTTGAATAAAGATGCACACTTAGTTCTAACTCTAAATGTGATGTTCTTTTTTCAAGGCTCTGTAGACTATTTTTTAATTTGGAAGAATTTAAGTAATAAATAAAGAGGGATAAATAAAGAGTAATAAATAAAGTAAAAATATGTATGTCATTATTGCACCACATTAATCTTACAAGATCATTTTTATTAAGCCATTTCCAGATTCCAGAAAATAATTATTTTCCTCTTTTCTGCCATCATACCTAAATGTAGGAGCCCACACCAGCTGGCTGAATCTCACCAATCCAATTTAATGTTCTGTTTATTCCAACATGTACTTCTTTAATTATCCTGGTAGCGTCACTCTCCCATTGATAAACTCTGCTCATAGAAAGATACATAATCTGAGATGACAATGGGACACTTTCCAGAGTGAGAATGGAAGCTACTAAAAATTATAACAAATAGTCATATTCAGGTTTATGTGTGGTAAACTCTACCTCTTCCTGCCCTCCCTGAGCCTTGAGAATCTTTTCCTTCTTTTTTACTCATACCTATGACACGTATCCTTTAAGACCTGGTCCATACCTGCCTTTTCTAGACATCTTTTGTCACCCAGATTTACTTTTTCTCTGAACCCCATTAGTATCCAAACTACTAGCACATATTTCAAGTGTACTCATGTTGCTTTGTGACCAATACTGTGAGATTTTTTGTGGAACATAGGGCTAGTAATTTTCTATAGTCTTCCAGAAACTTATCTGGGGCAAGGCACATAATAGATATTCAGTGAACACCTGTGGAATTAACTGAATAAGTCTTTCAACCTGTAAGCCCCCATCGTTAGCCAGGGGGAGGGGATTAACTAATTAATTCATAATAACAAGCTTATTAAATTAAAGAGTATTTTAGCTGATTCCATTTTAAAGTGCATTTAAACAAGAAGAAAGCAGAGCACAGAATACTTAGATTTTAATGAAATTAAACTGAAGATCAGAATGTTAAGTGCAAGTAAGGGAAGACTAAACTGGTGTGAACGTTTTTCGCTGGCTCCAGGCAAAACATCTCACTTTCTGATAAAATTTTTAAAAATGGCTAGGAAAAAAGGCCCAGAATGAGCTAAAGACACATTTTTTTTATTTCATAGTTTTTTCTTAGGGCTAGCACTGTCTGAACTTCTTCTATCCAGTCACTTCTTAACTTACTATCCAGAGGCCGTTCGCTGCCCTCTCTGTCATTCACACCCAGGCTTGTAGTATGAGGCTTCCCCAAGCATATTTTTAATGCCTTCAGATGTGCTATAAACAAAAATGTCAGTGTTAATGATCCTTTACTGGTGTTTCAGATTCTGGTTCACTGAGGATGCAGGTCAAACTCCCAAGGATTCTGATGGTAAAACAGTAGCTGTCTGGCAATGCTGTGCCTCTGGAACTTGAGACCAGCTGTCACCAGGCAGAAGCGTCCCCCTTCAGAATATGTTTTCCTCAGCACATTTCAACTGAATGCATATCATCCAAACTTATCTTAAAAGCTGGCGGATCAAGGTTTAGTGGAAAGCTCTGTGCTACTGACAAAAGTTCTACAGCTGCATGTCCCAACTGCAGTCTTCCTCTTTCTTTTTCCAGTTTACAGAACTGCACTTAATTTAAAAAATAGTGCATTTATCTCATTCTACTCATATTCTGTGAGCAGTTTCAGGATTATTTAACTTCCCTGAAGACAGGAAATGTAGTAAAAGCATTCTATCAACTACAATATTATTGACCAGGTGTAGCTGTGCAGAGTAACAATGTAATTCTCTGAGTTAGCTATCTCATTGAACAGGTGCAAAAGACTAATCTTCCCATATGATAAAGGCAGATATGTGTATGTGTATATACATATATTCATATATCTAAATCAAAATGTATTACGCCTTTTTCAATTACTGACTGAGCTGAATAAGGCTTTAGCTTCTCACTTTTAGTTAAGAGGCCACTCATTGAGCACTCAAATTAGTACTCAAAATCTCCAAACTATTGATTTTATAATAAAATCAAAAGAAGACTGCTAAATCGCTCTTATAATTTGAAGAAAAAAATGAATTCTTCTCTGTACAGATATTGCAATATTTTAGAACGCCTAGCCCACTGTAGATAATATTTTTTTAAAAAATAAGATATTAATGCTGTTTGCAAATGTCTACATTTTCATTTTAATTATGCTCTGTGTGAACAGAGAGATTGAATATTTTAATTTGTCATGAAATGCCTATCTTTCTTATGTTATGAGCGAGCTGCACTAGGAATCTCGTGTTGAAGTATCCTGTTAGCACATAAAATTACAAGGCATCAACATCCTGCTGCTCCTTATCTCCAAGGTAAAGACCTGACATTTCAGGAGAAAATGCTATCAGCATTTTTTGTCTATGGCTACATTCAGCAAGCTGTGTAAGCTGCTTCTCGGAGGGAAAGAAAAAGCGCATGAAATGCATGGACTGATGCTCTAATTTGGGGGTCATCAACTCTTAATATGGCTTGTAGCATGAATAATTTAGTTCTAATCCTTTTTAAAAGCTATGTTGTAGCTATGCATCATTATGCTTCAGTCAGCACACACCAATAAGTTACAAATGTCACACCATGATCTGACCTTGACAAAGTAGAAATTAATGGTATAAAGTAATTAAAGAGTTCTGTCTCCAAAATGTGCCCTCATAAATTCAGTTTATTCTTTCTTTCTTTAAGTAACAAATATTTATTGAATTTTTGAAAGAAAAAAGTAAGTAATGTCGATTATAGGAAATCAAGCAACAAAAGAAGAGAATTGTCTAATATTTCTACATGTTTCCATTGTGAATTTGTTTTCTAAGTTCTCTATACATGTAATAATATGCAACATACATGTGAGTGTATACATATATACATCTGAGTAATATATTTTTTACAAAATCAAGATCACATTGGCTATGCTGTTTTATATACTACTCTTCTACTTGTCTAACTCATACATATATTTTCATCTAGTCACATTGAAATTACTTCTTAAGATATCTAGGGCACTGTGAAGTTTGTACTTTCATAGAATTTTCACAGAGTCTATATCATAGTATGAGCTCAATCAATGTTAACTACTATTTTTATCAAAAAGACTATATAAGGAAAGTTACTAGTAGACAAATTTTGAACTCAATTGGTAGAAAGATATATGGACAAAGAGAATTGTTGAAGATTGAATTTAGTTGCCTGACAAAATAATAAACTGTTTCGAACAAACAAAACTGGACTAACCATAACCATTAATTTTTTCATTTATATATTTAATAAATGTCATTAATTACCTAATTAATACCAGATTCTTTTCTCTGTGGTGGTATTACCACTGCAAAGAAAAAAGAAAAAAAAAACAGACAAATTTTTGGCCCTCTGAGAGCTTATATTTTAATAGAGGACAGACATACTAATAAAATATAGTATGTTGTACAGTGATATGTGCTATAAAGATAAATAAAGAAGAGTAAGTGACAGCTAATTCCAAGAGTGCCATTAGGTAGAAACGACATCAGAGAATCATTCCCTGGTGAGATGAGGACACATGAATGGCATAGGGGAGTAAGTTATGTACTCGACAAGGAAAAAGCATTCAGGTCCAAAGGCCCTGTGTAGTGTGCTTAACATGTTAAAACAAACAAACAAACAAACCAAAACAAGCAAAACAAAAAACAGTGAAATGAGCTGGGGAAGTAAGGCAGGAAAGTAAGTCAATGGTGTTTGCTGAGTCTAGACTCTGTAGTCCACTATGAGATGGGAGATTTTCCTTTCTGTAACTGACTGGTCTCTTCGGCGAGGAAAGCCAATTTCATAAAAACTGTTTTCTTCTTCAGTGACACAGGGGGCATAAATTCATTAACTGACTGGGTAGCTAAACCAGATGATCATTAAATTCTTTCTAATCCTGATAGTCTATGTCTAAAGGTCTCTTTATGAAGTTCTAATATGCAATTCTCTTTATTAAGTGGAGGATTTCATTAAATCTACAGTTTCTTTCAATAGCATCACAGCATTAAGCACAGGGTCTATGGTTCAGGACCTATAATTTCTGATTTACAAATCAAGAAGGTTTAGACAGAATTTGGATTATTAAAACATGCAGTTTAAAAACTAACACCTGTGAATTCATCTTAACCAAAATTCTAAATCTCAGTTTCTCCGTCTCCCCCTCCCTCTCCCCCCACTCCCTTGTTATATATCTCTGCATTTTTCCTGCTTCCTGTCTGTCACTAAGTCTTCTTGGCAATACCTTGGACTGCGCAGCTCCAGATATAAATTATTGTAAACAACAACAAAAAAAGGGCAGGATAGTTGTTAAAGAGAATATTCTGCAGCTTCACAAATACCTATAGGCTTTTCTCTGACAGAATGCCACCATTGTGTGCCCATAGCTGGCTACAGGGTCACAGCATCCAAAAGTCCTCCAGGCATAGGTCTGCCTACAGCTTTGTTGAGGTTGCCAGTAATTAGAAAAATTCTTTTCTCACAGAAAGAGCATAGCTGAAATTCTTTCTACTGAAAATGCCAAGTGCTTAAAACCAGGTAGTCTGGCTATGATAAACGATGGAGGCTCAGGTCGAGGAACAAAAGTCGATGCCCATAAAATATAGTAAGGAAAGTTTAGACTCATGGTGTTTGTGGATTGGCTTGGCTGTTGTGGAATTATTCATTACATGAACTCATAAAAGTACTTAGGTTAAAAGTCCTGGAGGGTGGTCCAAATCTGTAGTTCTGGAACCTGAGTATGCATCAGAATCACTTGGGAAATTGTTCGGCACAGAGAGCTGGGCCCTATCCCCACAACTCCTGATCAGTAGGCAAAGGAAAACGCGGATAAATTTATATTTCTCACAAATTCCCTGATGTTGCTTCTGTGGAATCAGGAATTTGAGAATTACTAATCTAGAGACAATTACTTAAGAATTTGCAACTTTGTCCTAATAAAATATACCAGCCCATTCAGCCATCTGAGTTTTATTTCATAGGGGCTGAGAGTGAATTCTATAGGTTGCTTGCCTTAGTTCTAAGGGTTTTCTATGAACCCAGTCCATATTTTTCTTAATATTATGATTGTGGTGGCTAACATTTATAGAGACTTGGGTTTGCCAGGAAATTTATAGATATAGAATTATATCTTTAAATCTAAAATTTTAAAAGTTAGGCATTACTATTCCATTTCTTGATGAAAATAACAGACTGTAGGACGTTAGGTAGATTGCATAAGATTATAAACTACTAAGTGGCAAAGACAATATCAGCATCTTGGTCCTAGTTGTCATTTCTTCTGCTGCAGGATTTCGCTGAATTTAATGTGCATTAAAATGACCTGGGGATCTTGTTAATATACAGACTGTTATTATATAATGAATACATAATGGCAAAAATTATCAATATTACAAAAATATTTTAAATAAATTTATTTTATGATAATCACATCATTATTTACATAATTTAAAATAATGGAACATAAAATGTAAAAATATTATTTATTGCATTAAAACAAATTACCTCATGTGACTCGAGTCTTTAGAAAACTATAATCTTTTCATTGTACAAGGCACATAGGACTTATAGAAACGCAATAAACTTATAATTTACCTTTTGTTTAATAGAAAATTATATTTTAATATTAGTTACAACTAAAAAATATAACCTGTCTCAATATGTGATTGAAATAGAAATGGTATAAATTTCCTATTGAGGGCTGGAATCTTCCAACAGCCCATCTTACTCTAAGTACACTGTGTTTAAGTTTAATTTCTTTCAAGCTGGAGAATTTAGTATTATTTTCCTCCATATATTTATTTGAGGGCTGTTTATAGCCAATTTTTTAATATGCATCTTTAAAATACATTTGACTTAACTTTTCAAGAATATCTTATTTTTATTTTAAATCATAATATATCTTTTCCAATATTTTCCCACAATATATAACGGGGTTTTTTTTTTCAAATAATGCAGAGAATATACAAAACTTGAAAATCAAGAGAGTCACACTAAGGCATTGCTAAAACATATCACTCAAATGTTTTAGGAGAATTTATATTTCACTTTGCTATTTATGATTTGATTTTGTACCAGATACTGTGATATTATACGTGAATGTGTAAATTTCTGATCAGTAGTTAAGTAAGCCAAAGATTACACTTTTAGTGTCTAAGGATATTATCCCATCTTTTTGTAGCAAACTAGAGATATTTTCCCTAATCTTTCTTCTTTTAAATGCTTAGAAATAGCCAGTTCTTCAAAATTATTTAAATCTATTTACCATTTTTTTCAGTAACTTCATTGAATTGAATTGAATTGAATAAAATCTTTAATGCATTTTTTCAATTCTTACTTGTATGTAAGTCATGTTTTTACCTTTTTAAAAATTATACTTTGACAGTCTGTGGGATTATTCACAAGATGCCCAAGTGGACTCATCTACCAGAGATCATTTAAATTGTGTTTCCAGAGAAGTGAAATTTATCACTTTTCAAGCCCAAGCACATACTTTCTTAGCTCTTGGAAACCCAGGCAGCACTAGATACCATTGATGACTCTCTGCTTTCTAGAGCTTTATATTTCTCTCCTTGATTTATTGGTATTTGTTTCAAGTTCTTGGCTGTACAAATTAGTCTATCTGTGCGTGGCTTGAATTCTCTCTCCACAACCAGAAGAAAGGATACTGGACCAGTAGCCTAACCTCGGTGGCATTGGCATAGCCTGGGGACACCTGTGTAGAAGAGAGTGAATTGGTTTGTGCATCAATATCCAGACTCTCCCCAGGGTGATAAGAATTTAGTGAAAAGAATCTAGTGTATCAGGTAAGAAATGAGAAAATCCGCTTTGTTAACTTTCCTTTGTTCATTTTACCATAAATGAACACAAATCAAGTAAGGAAATAATTTTGAACACTGGGGAATAGAACAGACCTCTTAGATCTGTGTTTCTTTTCTTATTCTTGACCTATAGCTGAGGTTGTAGAATTAAAGCTGAAAGCTTTCTATGTGTTGCAATTGAGAAAGCCTTTACCTCTCATTGTGCGAATTTGAAATATTTTCCTACCTTGAGGGGATATTATTATACTAGATTATAAAAACTCTCAAATTAAAGAAGTTCTATCTTAATAGGTCTTTAGAGAAAATTAAGCATTTACATACATCTAATATTTTCAGAACAATAACTAAACCAAACTTTTAATACTTTAAATATGTTAGCCTTTTAAGAAAATAACTGTTAGCTAGAAACATATTTATATAAAAATTCAAGTTCACTAACTTTAAGTGAATCTTTGAACAAATACAACTGGTTTAATAATTTTGGTTTAAAAAGTAAATAAAGAGCTATATGTAATTTCCTGATTTTATCAGCATGTGGTATAAAACAGGCATACATTTTATTTTTTAATAGGATTTGGGTTTGCTATTTCATGAAGAAACTGCTTAATCTAGACATTTCTTATACTGGTATACTATGTAGAATGTATCATTTACTTCTACAGACTGTTTAGGATGGTGAAAATGGAAAACTAGTGCTCAGATCGAATCATAACTCTGCCAACATCATTATGTCAATAATAATTATGTTCTATGGTGTGTCAATTTGATATAAAGTCTTTATATCAATTTAGTTTAGTCTTTAGTTAACTAAACTAAATTGAGTTATTTATGTACAATCTTTAAATACATGGTTAATATGTAAATAAGAGACTACTAAAGCCTTGTTCCAGAGTGGGTAAAGTTCTGATCATATGAATAGATGTATTTATTCTGACTACTTGAAGTTGCAGGGGTGACGTAAGTGGCTGTAGCAGTTTGTACTATGGGTGCTTATAAACTTTGTTGGTCTGCTAAAATGCTTGGGCATATCAGACAGTACTCAATCACCCATTTCCCAGTGTTTTCTGTGAGTAAGAAGCTAGTTAATTTACTTGAAGATTGTTTAGGTTATTCTAGAAATAATAGTGGTAAAAATGTATAATTTTATGACAAGTGTGTGTGAAAGCAAAGTGCTCAGTTATTTCAGAATGAAAAAAATGCAAAATATAAAACTTGAATAATTGCAGAAGGTTTTCAAAAAGTTTATCTTAGATTATAATAACTATAATTAATATGTCTATAAAAGAGGAATAAAATGTGTTAAAATTTTGGCAATATTCTCCTAGTTGATAGCTTTATTAAGGTTCTTTGAAAAAGGGTTTGTGAGTCTTTTACTGCCAAGTATGATACTAATACAAAACTAGTACATTTGGCTTTCTCACTGTTAAAATAAAATTGAAGTATTTAGTTTCTTAACAAAGTCATTCTTTATCTTCCTTGAAATCAGCTCAGACGGAAGAAATTTTATATTATATCAGAATATTTTTTAGTGATTTGCATTAATTTGTCATGTCTTTATTATTAAAAACAAAATCAAAATAATAAAGGTTTCTTTTTTCTGTAAGACCTAAGTTTCTTTACTATGCTATAAATTTCTATATTTAAATGTATGTCATCACCATTTATTCAATAGGTAGCCAACTATTGTTTCTGAGGTACACATAACCATATTGTATTCAAGTGGCCTAATATCCTCTCTTAACTTCTGATTTAACCCTCCTGTGATATGAGCATAAATTTAGAAAAAAAATATTTAGGATATTTTTTTATAATTGCAACTCATTTTTTGATTTTCAGAAGCCTTGGAAAAATCACAGCCTTGCTTTTTTACTTTATAAAAAAAGAGAGATGCTAGAAATAATTAGATTTATTTAGGAAATCCATATTTATTAATTATAAAATTGTGGGAAGAATAGTCAACTCAAAAGAGAAACTTGATTCTTCCTATGTTATTTTTTGCACATTTACTAATATAAGTATTTTAGAGACAGTACTCTTCAAGAGAAGGTGCTAGAGTTTTGTCAGTGGGCTCACTTTCCATAGCATGTTCTCATTCTCAGGGAAAACATTGATTATACCTCAGTGAGAATTTTACTTTCTTCCAGTTCGATATTGCTGGACACTGTAATAAACCATATCCATTTACTCTTAACAAGTGGTTTCTTCTTCTTTCAGATGCTTCCCTAAAGGACTACCACTCGTGCCTTTCACAAAAAAAGACACCCTCAGCCTCTCATGGAAAAAACTGTATGTCACTTCAGTTGAAGTACTGAGACCTAAAGAATACCAATTTTCTATTGTAGCCAGATTTATGTGGAATAGTTATTTACAGAGGTTTAATGAGAATCTCTCTTATTATGCAACCAAGGCCGTACCTAGAGTATCACATTTGATAATGATTATCATTTAATCAGGCATGAAAAGGCCACCGTTGAAGAGCAAGGTTGGTACGTGTGGAATCAGTGGGAATTTCTCCCAGGACAATTGGTCTTATATCTGTTATAGACAGATAGTCTCAGTCACTTTTAGAAATCAGTAATCTTAACAGATTTGGGGAACTTGAAGAAAAAAAAGCAAATGAATTGCAATCTAAAAGTACTGCAGGTGAAAACTTGTGGAGAACATTCTTTACTTCGCTTCCTAGGTTTAGGATAAAAGAACAAATGATAGAGGTTTTTAATAAGCCTAATCTTAATTTCCAAAATAAAATTTTTACACAAATGTTCATTTTCTAGCTTCAATATTTGTTCAATACTCTTAGCTCAAGGAGTCTTATCTGGTTAATTCACAACTTTTTCCTGCACATAGGTAAAATATCAGGCCAAATGCAATGAAAATAGCCTCTTTTGAAATTAAGAAAAATTTTTGGAAATGATAAAAATTGTGAAACCATTTTATAAGAAGTTAATCAAAGTTAGGAAAACTTATCCAAAACTTGTGTCCTTTCTAGATTATACTGGAATATCATTTAACCAGCTCACTTGAAGTTTATTTAGAATTATTTACTTGTGTTTGTCATTGCTATTTTTTCTTATTAAAGCCTAGCATGTGAAGTTGTATGTTAATTTGTATATTTCTGTCCAATAGATAGGATAAATTCAGTTAACAATTTTATTGCCTTATAAGACATTCATCTATTTTTAAATCTAAGATAGAGGTCCTAACATTTCTCTTTTTTTTGAGGTGACTGTTCAACAGTTTTTGAACCAGCTTTACCATCTTATTGGTTCCTTTATTTGTTAATGAGCTCCGTAAAATATTTGACACATTTATTTTATATTTGTATGAAATTCAAGTTTTAAGGCTTGAAAATTTTACTTTGACAGTAAGTACTCCAGTACCTACCTATGCATTATAACCACCTTGCCGAGAGCTACTCATTAAATTTACTTCTGTGCTCCTTTGTTCAAAAGCCATATTGTGCTCAGTTGAGCTCAATAAGGATAGAAATATCATCATTCTAAATTCTACCTCTGTCAGCTTTGATGTCCAAAGAAATTTATACGTATTTCTTTTAAGTGATGGGTCAAATGGCATGCCCTTACTTGACATGATATAACCAAAGACAGAAGCTAATGCAATAAGCCATGAAACTTTGTTAAAGCTGACATGTGAGTTTAAGAGCTTATATTTGTCACAGAATGACTTACTTCTCTTAATCCTGCTCTCCATTTTGGAGGATTACAACTTCTTAGATCTATAATTATTTTAGAATTTATAAGAATTTTAAAGAGGATTTTTAAAATTAAAAAATACGCACACATATTTGTGTTCATGTGTGTTGCGTATTGTGTGTTCTTGGTTTGTGAAGGATACGAACCAACTTTTACAATCACTGTTTCTGGAGAGGGAGTGGAATTTGTAAATACAAAATTTTTTGCCTAAAATGGGTATTTTCATCCAAGACTTTTTCATGTCAAAATCTCAAATGAATGACTTACACTTTTTTGAAATATGCAAAAGAAAAATCAATGTGCTCAGTATTTCCATGGATTTTTACCTTTTCCTCCTGACAATGTGTTGATGGAAATAACTGAGATGGTGAAGGTCCTTTCCTCTTAGCTCATCACTGTCAACATACTTCTTACAATATTTACAATTTCCTTCACACAGATCCCCATAGCAACAATATAGAAGCAACAGTCTAGAATTAATTGCTCTGTACTCATTCAGTGTAAATCACTGCCCAGGAATGGGAGTTGCCTTCTCTACTGAACTAATGGCTGGCATTGAGACCTTTCTGGAAAGCCATTGCTGGATATCACAAGTTAGCAAAGAGCCAATGCAGTGTTCTCGCAACAGCAGCAGATGGAGAAAGTGTGCACCATGGGAGCGAGGCCCTGCTGTGCCTGTGTGCTCAGTGCCCCATGTTCGCTTTGTGCTTAGTTCACTCAACTGCTTCTGTTGCTTTTCTCATTATTTTAAACCACATATCCCAAAATAGCTCCTGGCATGCTGTCCTCAACACAGAAGCTCATAAAAACTCAACAGGAAGAGTATTGGCTTTATTATCCCTCTCAATGTGACTAGAACTTTCAAAAAAGGGAAAAAAAAAATAAGAGCCTCATGTGGAAATTTGTGACGAGGCCTGGGGATGAAGATGTTTAAAACGAGGCCACACGCCTCTTGTTAATCGTCTGTCACTCAATTATTAATCCTCGGTCACTCAATGAATAAGCATTTGGCTTACTTGTCACCCAGCATTAGATGGTGCTGATCTAGGGCGGGCTTTAGTGAGATGAAAAACAGCCCCAAAACCTGGGAGTTCAGACATCTGGAATATTATCCCCACCACTGTCATTAACTACTGTGTGATCTTCCCCCGCAGTGAGTCTCTTTGAATATTCATTAAATCATCTGTTTAAAAAAGAGGGGATTCGTCTGGAGAAATGTGTGCGAAAGCTTTAAAACAGTGCTTAGCATACAATGGAGGCGTAATAAATGCTAATTATTACAAGGCAATGCTTTGGAAGGCTCCTTCTTGATCTAAAGTTTACTTTCCATAATTTCTGAGAAAGTATAAATTGCCCTTAATCTATTTAAGAATCCAAGAAGAATATACATGTGATGATTTAAAAGTGAGAGGAGGCTATGCATTTCTGTGCTGACTTGAGGAATACACTCAGAAAAATCAATGTTAAGAGAAAGGAAGTCGCTCCCCCTGCTTTAATATCTGTTTTCACTCTTTCTTCCTTTGCTCCTACTGGAGACAAACAACCTTTTCCCTTCTCAAGAATATTCATTTCACCAGCACCTCAAATCCCATTTTTTCTGTCTTCTTCTGAAATAGTTCTAAAATAAACATGTTTTCTTCTTTGCTCATCAACAGCTCTCTTTTTGTCCTTGTTCCTTCCCTCTGAAATAGCAACAATCTCAGGTCCTTCTTGAGTAACCATCTTGATTTAACTCTGCTACCACGAAGCCTGACACTGTTTCCTACAAAATCATTTACTCATTTATTTTTGTTTTATTTTATTTGGGGGGCGGGGAGGAGGAGGGAGTATTTTCTTGCATAAAGTATGTTCTTTGAATTCAATTTCCTGATTTCCCTTTTAAAATATATATAAATCCTTGAAAATGTACTATTTTGTATATTATTTATGTGTTCAAGATCACACGGTTTAGAATTATTAATCTTATTATTGTACCATTTTTTTTACTCAGCATTTTTTTTGACATCTATTTACCTATCCTCGTAACACAACTTAGATAAGTATATAAATCAAGTCAGTTAATCTTCTGCATAGAATTCTTTTGTATGTGCATCATATATTATATATAAAGGGAGAATCCTATGTTGTTTACTATGCTTTGCTAAAATATGTAAGCTACAATGACCATCCCCTTAGAGCTTATCATATGAATCTGAGCTGTGTTCTCTGCCAAGTATTATCCCAGAATGGGATTGCGCAATCATAGGAGAGATGAGAACAATGTTACTGCTTTTCTGAATGGCTACATTTGTAGATATTCCAGCATTGTTCTTCATATTCCATAATTGCCACATTTACCAATATCCAGCTTTCTAATTGTTAACAGTAGTAAGTTAATTGGTATTGCCTTGTTTGAATTTACTTTTTCTTTTTTCTTTTCTTTTAATGTTTGATATCAGAGTAATGCTCGCCTCAGAATGAGTTAGGATGTATTTCCCTCTGCTTCTACCCTCTGGAAAAGGTTATTGAGAATTGGAATAATTTCTTCCTTAAATGTTTGATAGAATTCACCAGTGAACCCATCTGGACTCTGTTTTATGTTTTGGAAGGTAATTAATTATTGATTCAATTTCTTTAGTAAACATAGAATAGACCAGTTCAGATTGTATTATTTCTTCCTGTGTGAGTTTTGGCCGTTTGTGTCTTTCAAGAATTGGTGTATTTATTTCATCTAGGATATCAAACTCGAGGGCAGAGAGTTGTTCATAATATTCTTTTATCATTCTTTTAAAGTCAATGGAATCTGTAGTGATGGCCCCTCTTTCATTTCTGTTATGCATAATTTGTGTCTTCTCTCTTTCTTTCTTACTTAGTTTAGCAAGAAGCCTATTGCTTTTATTGATCTTTCCAAAGAACCAGGTTTTGCTTTTATTGATTTCTCTATTAATTTTATCTTAATTGCATTGATTTCTGCTCCAATTTTTATTATTTCTTTTTACTTCTGCCTACTTTCAATTTAATTTGTTCCTCTTTTTCTCATTTCCTAAATTGAAAACTTAGATTATGAATTTCAGAATTTTCTTTTTTTCTAATATATGTATTCATTGCTATAAATTTTTCTCATGTTACTTCCTTTGATGCATCTCTTGTCTGTCTCTCAAATTTGGGGGGAAGTAAATTTCCCTGTGATTTCACTTCTCTGTCAGCCAAGAAAAGTTGTTGATTTTTCAGTTTGTTCAACTTTTTACTTGTTAGGAAATAAAGACTTCTAAATCCTTTACATGGCAGAAAGGGAACTAGAAGTCTATAACTTTTAACATACATACATTTCCTTTGCTCTATTCCTTCCACCTTTGTATTTCTTCTTTTTACCTGTCAAAATCCTGTCCAAATTTCATGGTCAATTCAAAAACATACATACTTATGTATGGCTCTTGGTTAACTTAGAATTTTCTTTTACATTTTTATGGGATTTTAATTTTTTTGGATTCTGTAGGAAGTCATTCACTTTGCGGCTATAAATGAGAAACTTAAATTCGCTATGCCTCAGCTTTCTCATCTGTAAACTGGGCCAATGTATCATTACAATGATAAGTGTTAGTATATAAAAAAACACTCAAAACAATGTTCTTAATATATGTTCTGGCTCAGTAAGTGCTCAATAAATCATCATTGCCATTATTATTATTAGAAATAATGGAATATGTACTATTTAACTTTAAAATTTCACTGAGAAGCCAATTGGCTTAGATCAATTAACAAATTATTGGCTAATTAGTAATAGTGCCTCAGAAGAAGTTAGTAGCTACAACTCTAAATCCAAAGCCTTTAATTTTGTTCAGCAATAATGAACCAGCACATTTTTTTCATGTTTCTTACAGAAACTTTCAGTATTAGCTTTTCCAAATGTTTAAATCTGAGTTAAAATGCTAATCAATAAGATATCAACCCTTTATTTAATTTTGAAAAGAAAGAGAATGTTTCAAGAGTGCCTATTTCCATTAGCCATAATCACTGCTTTTCTGGAAAATATTCACATCTAAAACTATTTGGCTGACAATTAAATGGCCTCTACCTAAATGAGAACTACTGAGGCACAGTGTCTCAAAAAGCTACTGCTCTTGGGATTTTCTAGAAGAACATGCATTTAGTTTACTTGTGATTTAAGAGGTTATTTCATAGGCACCTGTGAATAGTTAAAAAGATAAGTAATTCGATCAGAAACCACTTAGACTATAAACCTGTTGCTTGACTGGGGATTTGGGTGAGTCTTAACATCTGGAAGGACAGAAAATAGTGTGTGTGTGTGTGTGTGTGTGTGTGTGTGTGTGTGTGTGTGTGTGTGTGTGTGTGTGTGTGTCTATGCATGCGCGCGTGAAATAAATCAGCTTTTAAATCTGGAATTGGCAAAGAATTTGCTATATAGAAGAGAGAATGCTAGCTAACATTAATTTCTTAGAACTGTCATTTTTAAATATATCATTTATCTGAATAATGTTCAGTTTATATTTCTGAAAATGTGGGCTTTATTGAAAACAAGATCTAAAGTGTAATATCCCAGAGGAGAAATGTTTTAAAGTGTGTTGGTGTTAGGTAGGAAGGGGAGGGTAGAGCTTAGAAGGATTCTGATATAGTTTCTAGACTTGCGTCATCCTACATGCTAGGTACTAGTTCCATGTGACTATTTAAATTTAAATTAAAAATTAAAATAAAATGAAATTAAAAATATGTTCCTCAGGCACACAAGCCACATTCAAGTGATCAAGAGCCACATGATACTAGTAACTTAATTTTGGCACTGCACAGAAATATTTTCTTTACTTAAGAAAGTTATATTGAACAGCACTGCTATAGGATATAGCAAATAATATAAAAATACAAACAGAATAATTTAGTTTGGAATAAGAAAGTTATCCTAGTTTTATTTGGGTTTAAAAGAACATCTATTTTATAGAGCATTAGATAGTAGAATGTTCTTTTGAACTGTGAACTCATTGAATCACTGTGATTTTGCAAGTTCTGTGGAATCTATTATCAGATTCCTTTTCCTTGAAAGTAAAAGTTTCTTCGGACTTTGGTAGGGAATTTGGGGGGATTTCTGGTTTGACAATGAACTAAATAATAGAAATACCATAGATATCATTATGAGTGATTCAGCAACAGTGCAATATTTTAAACTTTAATTTCTAGAGTTTGATTTAGATTTTTTGTGTGTGTGACAATAATTCAACATGATTAAAACCAGAATAATATCATTAGGGAAATAGGTATCGAAATCCAGTTTGATTTTTAAAGATATTGATTTAGTAGCCGAAATAGAATAAAAGTATAATGCATAAGAGTAAGGTGTAAATCAGGATATATCTGGACTTAATTTTTGAGCAAAAATGTTTTATTTGGATCTTTTAGGAAAAGACCAGTATCAGGCAGTTGAGAGACAACCAGATGCTCTGTTCTTTTTTCTTTTAAGTTGCTCCATTCCTTTGCCATTCCCTCTAACTCATGGTCTATCCAGAACACATCGAAAAGCTTTGAGATCAATGCATTGGAAAACCATGTTTTGGCATTTAGCTGTTTTTCAAAAGCATTAAAATTATATATATATATATGGGAGTTTCATGATGTCACATAGCACCTAAAAATTCTTGTTTTTAATAATATGCTATCTTCAATAAATGTCACTTTATTCTGAGCAGAAAACTCAAATTTTTTCATAATTTGGTATGTCACAGTACATTAAACATACTAATTACTATACTTATGACTGTCCCATCCATTCTGCAGAAAGCATAATTTCTACTACAGTGTAACAGTGATTTCATATGTAGCACTTTATAGTTTACAAAATCTTTTATCTATCAAAAAAATGGGGGGGTATGAAACATAAGCAATCTTTGTTTAAAAAGAGAATAGTCTTTGAAGTAAAAGCATCTAAAAATTACTAAGTGAGACTTTCCCATCAGCTGAAATAACCACAAAATTTTGTGGCAAAGAAATATATTGTGTGGTATTTATTTATACCTTTGAGTAGAAATTACATTTTATATTTAATAGCTCAAACTAAAAATAATAATATAAAAATTCCTTAAATGCTTTCTTTGTTCCCAGAATTACTATAGCTTTGCTTTTTTTCTGATCTGATTAATTAAGCTTTATGTTGCTTGCTTTTATTGTGCTGACTTTTTTTTTAACCTCAGCTGCTAGTATTTACTGATAAGACGGGTTCTGTTAAGATCAAAAACAAACAAAAAACTATGATATTAGAGTTTACTATATCAAGGATCATGTTGATTTGGAAATCTACCATAACTGTTTAAAAGAGGCCTAATTAGGTCAACCGAGAACACACTTTATAACCTATCATGTGTTTAGAAGTTCTGATAAAGGCAAATTTAGGTTTAGGAAGCTTTACGTATGTGTTTGTATGATTTTTATGTAGCCTGCTACACCAAAATGTGATGCATAACAGATACCTTGGGAAAAGCTTGTGTCAGCTTGAGCAGACATTGGAGGAACAGACAGTGACTGCAGTGGGTCATCGTATACTGTAACTTTAAAGTTAATCACTGTCTTCTAAATTAAAAGAAAAAAAAGAGGAAATGGCAATCTCCTGCCATTTCTTATTAAAAAGAGGAGAAACTTTTCCTCAGGTTTATAACAAAATTCTAGAATAAGGCAAAAGTGCTGCAAACCATTTTCACTTCTGAAAATCTAAGAGCTCCACCTTGAGGCAAAATTATTTTATTTTACTTTGCGAAGTTCAACTGGAAATAGAAGGCTATCTCTGTGATGACTAGTAACCAATAACTCCTCATGGAAAAAGGAACAAATGAAAGAACTCCAAAGTTACACAACAGTTTTAGAAACTCAAATTGTTACCACTTTTGATAAACAACAACAACAACAAACAGCATTAGTTACCAATGGAAGACAAACTATTACAATCTTAATGGCCATTTTTAGACTGGAATTTTATTTGGTCAAATCTACATTGATAAATCTACATTGTTTGAAGTTGTTCAAAAGGCAAACTAGAGTTTTAAGAATATATTTACTCTTGTGGTCTCCTCTGGTAAATAAATTTCAAATCCTTGCTCGCTAAGAAAACACCAAAATGGAACTTTCTCTAGACGTTACCATTTATGTCTTACTGTTGGCAAAAGGACTGCTTGCATGAGAGAAATTATAAAAGTTAGCAAATAAAATTTAATATTTCACTCACTTTCTGCAATTTAGCATTAAGCTTGGTCTTTTTTTAGTTTTTCTTTATGACTCACCATCAAGGGTCAGGCTTGAAGCTGCAGCAAAAAAAAAAAAAAAAAAAAAAGTGGTGAAATTAAAATCTATCCCAAGCAAATATGAGAATGATAATCATTATCTTCTTCATGTTCTTTTCTTGATTATAAATATGCCAGGAAGCATCCCTACTGTAATTTTAATAAAGTCTTTTTGCTATATTTCTTCTGATTTTTTAAAATTTCATATAATTGAATCAACTATTTCATCGACTTGGATTGTGTATATATACATAAATGATACTGTAATCTAATTCCTAGATTAACAGCCAATTGTCCCCACACTGTTTATTTTTAAGTGATCATTACAGATATATGAGAAAGTTACTTATTATCTATGTTAATCTTGTATTATGAAACTCTTATTAATTGGAAGAGTTAGTTGTACAGTAGATTCTCCTAGATTTTTGAGATAGACATTCATGTCATCTACAAATATTGTTAGCTCTCCTGAATCGATGTTGGTAATTGCTTTTTCCTAGAAAATCACGGATTTATTATAGAATGCACTTAATCACAATTTTTGTTTTTTACCGTTTTTATATCCTCACATATTAATATTTAGGATTTACTTTATTTTCGAGTCTTAGGTTAGTCGCACAAGGAAATGCAAGTGCTACCGACCTATTTCATGGGATTAGTGTCCCCAGGTGGAACTGGGGCTGCCACAGTCCTTGGGTAAACTGACTGAGGATCATTTATCACAGTTTTGCTGCTCACTAAGTGTGACATCTAGCCATAGATCAAGAGACTTGAAAGAAATGAAAAAGAAGGAAGATGGAGAGATGAATCTGAGTGAGATTGAGCAGTAAATGCACTTTCGTATCTTCTAATTTCAGTCTGAGGAAAGTGGCTGGGTGTTGAGGTGACATAGCTCATTAGAAAAACACTTCCTAATAAATGCACCCGCTCTCCAGCTGTTAAATTCTATTATAATGCCCTTATTCTCACAGTCCGTCCTCAACACCTTCTCCTGAAAGCTGCAGAACGCTCTTTCAAAACTTGGGTGGGTGAGGAATGCATTATATAAAGGGAAAAAAAATAATTGATGAATATTCTCAAAATAGGGGAAGAAGAAATATTTTTAAAAGGAAGATGTCAATAATGATAAGTAGAAGACATTTCTTTGGGATTGAAACCCATATTCTTACACTGTATTAAAATACCAGCACTCTGCAGGATATAAAATACATTTAAATACATTCAGTATGACTTAATACATACTTTAAAAATGAATGAGTAGCCCTTTCCATTTTTAGAGTTCACCTTGTAATGATGTACTTGGAAATTAGGAATAAGAACCATAATTTGGAGAGTTAGAAGTGATAGACAGACCTATAATTCTTGGTTTCCTTTAACACAAAGAATACAAAATAGCCAGTAAATACTAGCTATTTTTACAGATTAAAAATTAATGCAGCTGCAGGGAAGAAACCCATGTGTCTAGATGCAAAAGAAGATAATAAGTATACCTGCCAGGTGACAACAACTGCACAGTGACTAAAGGCCCCAGGTTGAAAGATGCTGTTAAGGAAAGCATGTGTCAAGCCTCAGAACCTAAGAAGGAGCCCATGAGTATTCTTGATGGAAATGTATACACTTCATCTTTTTTGCTTGACGCCAAATTAATGTTTTATAAAACCTGAAAGAAATTTGCCTTCAAGCAAAAATTCCTAAAAGGGCTCTTTTACTATTTGTTAGCTCTAAAATAAAAAGCTCTCTAAGCTCCTACCCTGAAATTAAGTAACTACTTGGGTGGTATTTTTATATAAAAGAAGAAAAACTACAAGTTTTGCACTTTCTGTATGGAGCTAGAGCCATGTAAAAACAATGTAAGGTACATTTTGATCTTCTGTAGATGGTATCTGTCTCTTTAAGGGCACTGAGGCATGAGGGAACAGAGTGGGAATGTATCAGAATAAATCACAGTGTGAGAAAGCTAGGTTCTCCCACTCTCTGCCTTAGTCAATAGAAGTTGTGTTATCAGCTTGAGGAAGGAAGAGCAGACAGGAATCAAATGGGCCCCTGAAACAGACATCATCAATGACAATGAGAATATTGAGAGAGATTCTGGGGGAGCCTAGCAACTCTTTCTGACTCCCTGGCCAAACTCAGCATGTTGCTACCAGTGTCCACCTCTGTCTGAGGCTGCTCGTGGCTACTTCATTATGGGGAACCCCCTGAGGGGCAGAGAAGGCCCTTGTATTCTGGCCCTTGCTTCAGATTTTATCACGCACCTTACGTATAAATTATGTTATTTTATTTTATTATTAAAACTAGCCAATCTTAAATTCGTTTAGCCTGCCCTCCCGTTTCATCCATTTCTTCCCTCAAGAACCACAGTAAAAGCTCTTGCCTATAATCACCCCACTCCACGGCACCAAAGCGTTTCCAAACTTATCTATACTATCATTTTGACCATTGCTCACTACAAGGGATAATATCTAATGTGTATATTCTAGCTCCCGAAATAGATTAAAAATTGCTGAGGTTAAAACACCATGTCTTGTACTTTTTTTTCTTATGCCTAGAATTGAGCCTAGTGCTTGTACATGCTAATAGCTAATTAATGATTGTGAGCTTAATTTAGCTGTAACTAGTAATCCAAACTTAGTCAAAATTTCTTTAGAATAGAACAAGAAATAAGCAAGTAAACACTCTACATGTATACCTTGAAGTATAAAATCCTTTAAATGTAAGCATAGAAGCCTAGTACATCATGTTTTTCGTCTCTTAAGTTCTTTAAGTGTTGGCTGGGCTTTAAGTGTTGGTTTGGCTCTTTAAGTGTTAGCTGGGCTATCTGAATATTAACTAAGTCCATATCAAAACACACAGAGTAACAGAATTGTCTGTGACAGAAAAAAGTGTGAATCAGTATAAATGTAAATAAATATATTGCCTCATTTTGAAATAATTTGTCTATAGGCCCCTAAAACTTGCAAAAAAAAAAAAATCTTAGAGAATTTACTACTATCTCATGGAACCCAAGGACAATAGCTACTGATGAACTAAAACAAAGACATTAAACACCAAAAACCAAAGGAGTTGTCTATCTCTCTCTCTCTCTCTCTCTCTCTCTGGCCGCCTGATCCTTTTTTTTTATTTTTATTTATTATTATTATTATTATTATCATCATCATCATCATCATCATCATTATTATCATTATTAATCTATTTTCTTTTTCTTTCCCCTGATAGCCTTTCCCTGTGTTCCATCAATGTACAGGGTTCTCAACCACCATCCTGGCCCTGAAGGATTCATTACCCTCCAGAGCTCAATGCACACACATACTACTTTTGTGTCTCCAGATCAGATTCCAGGGGGAAGACTGGGACAGGGCATGTACATGAGTCCCTCTGGTTGAAATCGGGGAAGAAACTAGGGTACTTAGAGGATTCCCTTCTAGACTAGCGGGCAGGACTCATAGATTCATAACTCTGGAGTCATCTTTGATTTCTTCTGTGTCCTTTATATTCCTAACACAGATTGTTCTCAATATCTGTGTGTTAATTTCATGAAAATATTATTAGATTCATCTTAATAAAAAGCAGTGATCTGTGAACCATGGCTTCCGAATAACATTCAGAGTTCAGATGAGGGCTTATTTACACAACTACTAAGGATTCCTTAGTATCCTAACTCGTTTTTTATTCCACAGCAGCATTGCTGATCGTGTCGCTTTTGACAAACTGCATGGGCTTTTCTCCTTTGGATCATCACAAAATCCTTATAGAACAAATAGTTCTCTCACTTAATTAAAAATATACTTACCAAAAAATGAAACACTTTTGGAGACATTGTGCCCAATGTGGTTTTTACCAGATCTGGATTCTAACATGAGGCTCTAAAGCTCAAATCTGGCTCCATTCTCCAAAGAAAGGAGAGATTTGACAAGAAGTAAAAAAGTGTTCATAATACATAGATATCTTGGAAAGTAAGTAATTGCTTGTCATTTTATAAGAATATCCCCACAGTATGAAAAGGAAATAAACTCTACTACACACCTAGTAAAATGACCAGAATCTAAAACATTGGCAACGCCAAATGCCAGTGAGGCTGTGGAGCAACAGGAAGTCTCGCTCATTGCCAGGGGAATGCAAAATGGCACAGCCACTTTAGAGGACAGTTTGGCAATTTCTTACAAAGGTAAACATACCCTTACCATATGATCCAGCAATTGCACTCCTTCGAACTTACCCACAGGCTTTGAAAACTTCAGTCCACACAAAAAGCTGTGCATGGGTGATTATTGTAGCCGTATTGCTAATTGCCAAAACTTGGAAGCCACCAAGATGTCCCTCAGTAGGTGAATGGATATGTAAACTGTGTCACATCCAGAGAACAGAATGTTATTCAGCACTGAGAGGAAATGAGCTTTCAAGCCATGAAAACATACAGAGGAAACTTAAAATCATTTAAGCTTATTATTGAGTGATAGAAGCTAATTTGAAAAGGCTACATACTGCATGATTCTGCATGATTATAACTATGGGACATTGTTGAAAAGGCAAAAATGTGCAGACAGTAAAAAAGATCAGTAGTTGCCAGGGGTGATTTTGGAGAAAATAGATGAATAGGCAGAGCGCAGAGTATTTTTAGAGCAATGAAATAACTGTGTATGACATCATCATGAGGGATATATGTCATTATACATTTGTCCAAACCCGTAGAATGTATAACACTATGAGTAAACCCTAAAGTAGGCTATGAACTTTGGATGATGATGATATGTCGTGTAGATTTGTCCTTGGTTGAGAAAAAGAGAGAGAAAGGGAGAGAGAGAATTAGGGGTAAAGGATATGTGGACAATCACATTTGTAGTGAGTGCCTAAATTTTATTGTCAATTATCTAAATTATTTCCTTAGTTCAGATCAGGACTAGAGAAACAGTCTATCAGAAGGCTCTCCTTCTGTTAAAAAGAGTGGTTTTAAATGGATAATTTGTTTCAAATTTTTCAACTTTCATTTATTTTAGTGTTATTATACAACAGAGATGTCTCTTACCAAAAGATATATTTAAGCAAAAAATAATAAAATGAGTTTTACCCTTAGTTTTGGTGTATGTAATAGGAAAAGCCAAGTGATTGCAATGTGTTCACTTTCCCTTTATCTGTAACGAGCAGACAGTACAGAGAACTGAGTCAGAAGTTGGTCAGAAATTTTCTTTTAACCAACACTTCTAAGATACCCTCTCTTTTACTATACACAAATCTGTTGATAAAACTAAAAAATTATTCAGTTTGAAGGTAAAAACCACAAAAGTTATTTATAAACTGTCCTTTTAAAAAACTGAAATAATACATTTAAATATAATTTTGAATTTAAAAAGGCATTATGTTTACTTCAGTAAGAGACTATATATCTATGTGACATGTGGTATAATCCACTGACAGTTTATTAAAAGATATTAATAAAAACTTATTTTAATCCCAAACAGTTAAATTATCTCACCTAAAATTATGAGTTTAACAGATGTTTTTGCTGGCACATTTATACCATTTCTCTCAACATTCTTCTCTGCCAATGAGTTGCTGTTTCTATTACAAGGAGTGCTTTAAACACAATTGTAGTACAGCTGTAGTCATAAATGGTTTTGATGGTGTTTAAGCTCCACAATATTTCAAGCATCTTCTCAAGCTTCAATCAAGGTTTTAAGTGATTAAGTCAGTGCTTTGTAGATAACGATTTGTATCGTAGAGGTAATTTTTCGTAGCCATCATGTTGTACCTTTGTAAAATTTGATACCCTTGTGTAGTTTTGTTTTACTATAAAAACAAGAAACATGAGATTTCTCGAATTCAATATAAGCTCCAAAGTACTATCTCAGATGAAATCATAATACTTTATAACTTTTAATTAAGTCTAAAAGTTCTGACTTTAGACCACCATATCTTAATTTCCTTAGTCTAAGGACATCTGCGTATAGAGCTCAGGCACTCAGAACTATTCCCACATTCACTCTTTAACTAATTCCTTATCTTATTTTTTTTATTAAAGACTTTACTTTTTAATTTTTTTTCTGAAAGGATAAACAAAAAATAATTAGCTCAAGGATTCTTTAAGATTTACTATTTTAGAGTACAGCATGGCACATTGCTTACAATCAATGAACTCATATTGACACACAAAATATAAATATGTAAATCAATGAAATAAAACTAAAACAGTACTTTCATTGAAAAGTTCAAAGTTTTGTACATTTATGTCCATAAACAAGAGTGACAACAAATTATTTAAACTCATTCACAATTTAGTATAAGGCAAACAAAATAAAGGGAAACAAAAGGGAAGAGATTAATAAAATTATAACTACGAATAAACCATAAGTTTAGAAGACATGTATGACAGAAATAGGCTGTGTTAATAAATAAACAATAATATATCAGTAACAGGAAGACTCTAGATCATTATATCATGAGAAATGGAGTCTTTACAAATAAATGAAATAGAGAACAAGTGAAATATATAAATAAAATCTAAAAACATTTTTAAAGTAATACAAGATTATAATCTCTTCACACAAATAGTGCAAATAGAAATGAATCACCAGCTTTAAGTGATGTGTAAATCATTGAAGCAAAGGATATCTTAATCGTTGTAATAATTACTGGAGTAAAATTAGTCCTTGAAAATTCTGAAAATGTGTCTTTTTATGGTTTTATATGCACAGATTTTCACATGTGATTCTCTGTGTCCTGAAATTCCTAAGCACTTTAAAACTATAAGGGAATCTCATTTACACTTCTGGCACAAAATTTTTGTCAACTGTATAGAAAATAATTTGGAAGAAATGAATGAACACATTTTTAAAGTAATATTGTTATTTAATTTACACAGGAACAGACATTGCTTTGAAATTAAGCTCATCATTAAAATATTTGTTAATGAAAAATTGGACTTATTTAAGTGTATTATGAAAGACTTTATTCTTCATCCACTATTTAATATACATAATTTTGCATATTAAAATAATGAGAAAGCATTGTAATCGATTTTGTATATAAACTGAGAACTCAGATATGCATTCATTCAAAGCCAGATGCCTCACAGTAGTCATATCTAATGGCTTGTATAAATCTCCCAGCCACCTTCTCCCACCCCACCACCTATCTCATTGATATGACCTCCTATTATAAAAGTCCTCCCTTACCCCTGGGATACATTCCAAGACCTTCAGTGGTTGCCTGAAGTCACTGAGAGTACCAAATCCTGTATAACAAATGCTGTGTTATTTTCTATGCATACACACTTTTTCACTTAAAGGAAGAATTTTAGGGCTTCTTTTCGGCATATCCGAATTGCCAGCATTACCACAGTTGAGCTTTGGGGCCATTATTAAGTAAAACAGGGTTACTTGAACACAAACCCTGCAATACCAAGACAGCTGACTTGATAACCAAGATGGTTACTAAATGACTAAGATGCAGGGAGAGGTAACAGAGTGAACACACTGGACAAAGGGATGAGTCAGGTCTCAGGGGGGAATGCACAGGATGGTGTGAGAATTCATACTCGGAATGGTACTTAATTTAAAACTTATGAATTGTTTATTTCTGGAATTTTTTCATTTAATATTTTCAGACCATGTTTGATCATGGTTAACTGAAACTGCAGAAAGCAGCACGACGGATAAGGGGTGCTAGTGTAGTCTCTTGTGTGTCCCTCTGCTCTAGGCCGACTAGCCTCTTCATCTTTCCTGGAACATGGCAGACACTTTTCTACCACAGGGCCTTTGTGCTTGCTACTTTTGCTGCCTAGTAAACTCTTTTCAGTGTCTTTATGGCTCCAATTTCACCATCTTCAAGTTTTAGTTGAAATTTCTTATTTTATCTCATGAGAACTTACTGATATCTCTATTAAAAATTGTGACCACCCTCCCTATCCTCCATACCCACCCAAGCATTTCCTATTCAACTTCCTTGCTCTTCTCCCAAGAAATCATCAACTGATACACTTTTATACTAATTCATATATTTGTTTAATCCCTTATGAGTGCACAAATTTTATCTTCTCCATGTCCTGTTTTTTCCCAGAACTTTTAATAGTGCCTGGCATGTAGTGAGCATTTAATGAAGATTTGTTGACTAAATAAATTAAACTGTAGACCAACTAATGTTCCTACCAGAGTATCATCATAAAGGTTCTATTTGATTGCTATATTCTCAACAATATACCCTAAATAATTTTGAAAATATATTTGTATTTTACAGGAAATCATCTACATTCATATCTTTGTATTTCTTTTTAATTTATTGATTTCATGACATTTCCACTAAATTATAAAAAGCAATCATTAAAATAATACTAATTTCAAGGTGAATCTCCCAGTGTTTATTAAGTACCTTTTCTGTGGGAGGCCCTTCCCAGGCCTCTGGGAAAAAAAGTCATGTGTTCCAGAACTCAGAGAGCTCATAGCCTGGCTAGGAGACTATGTCCTTCAATATGCGCTTTCTGAGAGCTGGCCTTTTCAAAAATGAAACACCTCTTTAATCTGCATACCTTCATTTGAGGAATTTATATTAAGAAAGGGATATATGTACTCTATTTAAGGAATCTCTATTAAAAAATATATCTTTCTAGTGACCTAAATATGTTAAGTGAAACTCTGGGAAATATGACTCATGTTTATACATGTTAAATGGAAACATTTAATATAAATCTAAATCTATATATTCCTATAGCAATTGCGATGGCCTTTAATCATCAGGAAAATCTTCTCTATTGATAGAAAGCCTGCATAATGTATTTGTTCAAACTATAACTGATCCCTTGTGTTTTACACTCATAATAAAAGTTTTAATCCCCAAAGTATATCTTACAAATTCCAAGGAAACAGAACCCTCTTGTTCTATGGCTAAATATGACACATTCCCCCATATTTCAGATGCCTTTAAATAAGGAAAATATCAAATACTTGCTTGAAATTTATTATATTTGAGAAAAAAATGTCAAGCTATAGAAACCATCAGTTTACAAAATACAGTGGATCCTCTTTTCTCCCTTCAAACACACACACACACACACACACACACACACACACACACACACACACAAAGTATTCATGCAAATAGAATCTCCAAAACACAATTTTATTTTTTTAACATTTATTCACTTTTTCATCCAAACTTTTAAAATAATTTCTAATTGTGGAAATATAGCAAGAACATACAATAAATATCTATATTATTCAACAAAATTCATCATGTTTTAATCATTTTTTCTCTCCCCTCTTCCTCTTCTTCCTCTCTTCCTGTCCATTTAGCTATAAATAGAAGATTTTGAGTCATTTGAAGACAAACCGACACATGAAACTTTACCCCTAAAAATATATTTAGCTGGACATTTTCCTTAATAAAATACAACATAATTATCACACTCAAGAAATTTAACATAAATATGACAATAAATACCTATTCAAATTTCTCTAATTGTCCAAATAATGACCTTTATGGCTGCTTTTTCTTTCAATCAAGAATCTAATCAGTTTATCTATTGATTATCTTTAGATACATGTCTCTTTAATCTCCTTTAATCTAAGAATGTGTCCAGCTTCTTTTTCTCTCATGATAATGA
The DNA here is from genome assembly GCA_030015415.1 of Cynopterus sphinx. Classification (NCBI taxonomy): domain Eukaryota; kingdom Metazoa; phylum Chordata; class Mammalia; order Chiroptera; family Pteropodidae; genus Cynopterus; species Cynopterus sphinx. The sequence continues at coordinate 59,047,907 of CM057390.1, forward strand.
TATTTTAAAGAGTGTCAGGCAGCAGTTTTGCAAAATTTCTCATGATTTGGACACTTCTGATTGTTGACTTAATTATAGATTCAGGTCAAACACATTGTCAGGGTTACTACATGGGTGATGTAAGTCATGTTAAACAAACACAGTTGACAACAGAGGTTGCCTGCATACATACTTTGTAAAAATTGAGTGCTGTGAGAATTCTGTATGATTCTGATAGAGTCTCACCTGCCTTCAGTGAACTCACAGACTCTTGGGAGCTATAGCAAGTGAAAAGCTATGTAACCAAAAACAAATAAAAAAAAACAAAACCAAAAAAATAAAAATAAAAAAACAGCAGCAGTGATAAATGTGACTACATCTTCCCACTTGAAGGAAAATTATCTCCCCAAATATGCTCATCCCCATAAGCCAAGTGGTCTAATAATCATGGACTTGCACCTGCTGTTGCTATCACATTTTAAAAGGATTTTCCTTTGTTACCACTAATGGCATATCTGGTAGCAATGTCCAAGATGAGGAAGCTTAAAGTTTGCTGCACATTCCTACTCACCTTCTCTCTAGTTTATGTACTTTTGTTTACGTATTCTACCTGTTCTACAAACATCACAGAATGTCAATTTATCCCAGGAGTTCAGGATTTTCTTCAGGTTTTACCTTGCTTTCCAAGCGACCTGCTCTATCCAGACAGTGAAGGGCAAGGATTCCATTACAACAAAAATAACACTATTTCCAAAGAGAGACATTTCATCTCTTGACAATATTTATAAGCCAAATCTTCTTCTGACGAACAGAATACAAAAGTGAACAATAATTTCCTACTTTTTTGGAGTTTATATTGTGAGAAGTGAAAATTAGAAAATCAGTAAACAGATAAATAAATTAGAAAATAGAATTGACATCAGCAAGAGGGCAGGAGAGAAAGTCTCAGCCATCAATCAATGCCTCCTCACCCCCTGCCCCACAACGAGAACTCTGATGAAACAACGGTATTTGGGTTAAAATGAATTCCAGTTTACAACACTTCAGAGAAGCACAAAACCATGAGATCAGTTAAAAATTGGTAAGGGGAGTAGTGTTACTTTATTCAGACTCTCCCCCAAGCTGCCTCAATGCAAGGGTGCAAAAGATCCATTCAGCCTGAAATTTCTCTCTTGGGAGAAAGAGTGAATAAAGTGTCCGCCCCAAATCCCCAGTCTTTGGAGGCACCGCTCAAGAAATCTATTTTTGTCTCATCTTACTTGGGAAACTGGGAAATTGCATAGCTAGAAAGCTTAGGGACAACTAAGAACAAAGAGAAGGGGCAGGGGCTCTCGTCAGCTTGCATGGTGGTGCAAGATTAAGAGAAAGCGCACAAGACATAGACTTGTCCTTCAAGAATAAGTGAAGTTTGGGCGAAGATATCAAAGTGTCTTAATTCACGCCTAGTTTGTCGCACATGAAGAATTACAGACAGACAGTCCTGTTGTAACTAAATGAAGTATTAAATAACATCCTGAGAACAGACTGAAAATTACAGACGGTTTAAAATCAAAAGAGAAATCAGCCAGTGAAAGGGCTGCACATTTAAAAAATCCTGGAGCACATCTGCAGCCCTTCCTGAGCCACCTGCTGTCTTCTTGGCTGCTTCCACAAGGGCTAGGAGAATGCTCATGCAGCTTGAATGAGAGGCTGGTGGAGTAAAACTGAACAAATTAAAATTTGATACTGCTGTCTCAGAAGACGGAGGTAAAAACAGAGGTGATATAAACTCTACATATCTCTTTTATGCTTTCCCTCTATTGAGGAGAGAAGGAACAGGGTGTGATGGAGCTGGGCCTGATTTAGGGAACAGGACCATCTGTCCTACTTCATCATTTTAAGACAACTCCTCTTCCCTCTGGTTCTGCCCTGGGCTTTCAATCCAGAAGTCTGTTAAGAGCCAGAGATGAAACACCCCTTTTGCAGGATCTGAGGCAATAAGGTTAAGCCACATTTTCTCAAGATGGGGTTACTGGAATTTCTCCTGGTTTAAAAATCACCCACCAGATTTTTCTCTGGGATGACTCGGCAAAAATGTTTCTGAGTAATTTTTGTTGCTTTAAATAGTTTAGAATTATAAGGTCTTCTCTTGGGGTTCACAATGATAGTATAAAGTAATTCAATAGAATTAATAGTATAAAGCAATTCAGTAGAAAGTTTAAAGTTAATAGAAAACCTATTATGTTAGGGTAAATTCCATTTTATGGTACATATCATCTTGCTGAAGGAAGAGGAAATAGACAATAGTTCTGGGTTGTGAATGCAATATATGATATAGCAACTGGCAAACTTAATGCTGTTGTCTATGGTGGGGGAAAGTTAAAATCCAAGGCCCCAAAATCAGAGCTGAGCTGTGTTTTATTCTTAGTTTTATTGCACTAAAAAAGGAAAGCTTCACCTTTCAGTGAAAAGCTCTTTCTGTTAGCAAGACATATTGCAAGATGTCAGACAACATAAATACCTGAGGGAGATGGGCTCTTGATCCATTCTATTCTTAGCAAGTGACAAAAGTGTCTTTCAGCAGAATAATTATAAGGTTATGGTCCACAGACAGTCATCTGTGAATAATGTGCAACTGCTGACTGGAATCTGGGATTTTAAAAGTTCATTCGCTCTGTGAAAACCGAAACTTTCTTCTTCAAAATGAAAATAGAAATAAAGGTACACTTTAACATTTGTTTTAAATCAGTCAAATTTGCTAATGATAACCTAATTAGAGGGAAAGCAGTATGACCATTCTGCAGTGAATGCTATAAATTTGAATATCTCTAAGGAAAGCTCAAAAATAGAAAGAAAAAAAATAGCTGAATAATAAGAATTCAATTAGCTGTTATAGCAAAGTTTAAGTGATTTGAAAAGCCAGAGGTTATCATTTCATGATCCTATAGAAAATGCACAGCACACATTAATATCGCAGTCTTTCTTATTTGTATTCAGGTCACAGATGTGACTATATTTAGATTTTTACATGAGATGTTTTCACCAACCATCTCTGAAAGGGTAACTACAAAGATAATTTACATCAAATGCTGATATTCAGACTTCAATCAGCATACATTAAAGAGAGGAATCTTTCTAAGTAGGATAATTTTCTTTGTGAAGCTATGTTACATGGTTTCATCGTCTCATAGGAAAGGATTCATCTGAAGACTGTGATTATGCTGAAATAAATCCTATCATTCAACACAGTCTGTGAGGCCATAGTTGCCATGGTAACTGTTTTCTTACAAGACTCATCATACATAGTAATTTCCTAGCTTTTTCCATTCCAATAAAGTCAGTACCTGTGTATCCTTTTTGAATGATCTGGTTACACTCTTGGTGTTCTCCGAAATGGATAGATCACTATTTGCAGTAACTTTGCAAGTCCTCAATTTTCCATTATTTTGTACCTTCATTGTTACATGATTTTAATTTGCCTTAACCATGAGACTAATTAAGAAGAGGCGATCACTTAAAAGTGAGTATCTCTTTATCAGGCAATATAAAGCACCACAATGAAGCTTTATCATTTTCTGCTATAGATTACATGCACAACATTTTTTGATTAGTGATTTTTTTTAAATGTCATCTTATTCTAAGAAATGATCCTAGGACAAAAGGTAGAGAAAAATATAAAACTCGTGTCAACAGTTTGTGAATGAAATGTCTAAATTTATGATGGCTGCTATTTTATAAAGTATAATTTAAAGGTAAATTACAGAGTAAAATGTTAAATTCATTGTTGGCACTAATTTTTCAATCCACATTCAAAGACTGCCAACCATGTGTCGGCACAGTCCTAGGCACTGGGAATAGGGTGTCAGGCAAAACCCAACACTATAGTCATAGGATTTACATGCCAAGTGGGACGTGAGCAGTAGGACTGAGTCCTCACTTTTCCTACAAGTTGTGGGAAAGTAGAGACTTTAGAACTAAGCAAGACCTATGACTGCTTCATGTACCTCTTAGTGTGATTTTTTGAGACAAGCTATTTTATCTCTCTGACTTTCCACTCTTCTATTTGCGAAGCAGATTATGCATTCACATAAGTTTATTCAGTGGATAATGTATGACAAGATGTGTAAAAAGCATAGAATGTGATAGTTATCTCCCAACAACTGTTTCTGGAATCTGCTTTTTTCTATAAAAAGCGAGACTCTGCTGTAAAAATTGTCTCACCTCTAGCCTAGAAGGCAGAAGATCAGACAATTAGAAAAAAAAAAACATCACTGCAAGTTACTTTGGAAAGTAAATTAGAGAAGATATTCCCGTTAGCAGCATCACATGGTCTTCTGAAGTAGCCAGCTATGCACAGAATATAGTAGCATTGGGGAAGCAAAGTAAGAGTATGCATTTATGCATAAAAGATTTAACAAAAAACTGGCAAATAAACATTCAAAGATGCTTATTATATATATTATAAATTATAAATAAATATATATAAATTTATTATAATTATTTATTCTATTTATTTATTATATTTATTATAAATTTAGTATATTTATTATATTATATTACAAGCAATGTGCTAAAAGTTTTACATGCTTTATCTCATTTAATCCTTACTATAAGCATGTGATTCATACTTTATAAAGGAGAATATAAGCCCAGAAAGATTAAATGAAGTGTTCAAGATTACACCGATAAGTGGAAGAGGTGAAATGTAAGTCAAGAACAAACAATGAATATGATAGACAGTGGGAAGAAAGTCTCAAGAAATAAAATATTAAAATTAAAAAAAAATACCCTTTCTGGTACAAAATATTTTCTAATATGGTTCAGAGTGGGGCAGAGCTGAGAACCAAAAATGACAGAGTTATACATTTTCTCCAAAGAGAGCCATGTCTAAGGCAATTTCCTCAGCCACAGGTAAGACGTACCAGTAAGATAAGATTGGAAGTTAACAGCGTTGTCCATTATTTGTAATTCGACCACATAGATAATTACTCCTAAATCCATTTCATTCATTCTCAGTGCTATTTAATACCATTACACAATACTGGGTTTTTAAATAACTGGACCCCAAGTGACAATAGCAATCAGAGTTGACAAATCAGAGTTCTGCCACCTCCTCATGGGCAGACTGGGCCAGTAACCCTTGTTAGAGAATGGCACTTCAACCACACTTATTTCTTTTTCATTTGTATATCACACTGCAAATTTTGTTTTATAACAAATTTTATAAATACACATAAGGTTTCAAGTTCATTTAAAATGTATTACATCTCCTCAAACTTTTTCAGCTTAGGTTTTAAAGTTGCCTAATACAGGAATTGAACAGCATGAGTCTAGCATCCATGTAAATTTGTTTTAGATGACCAACATAATAATTCAAAATCACTGCAAAAATTGGTAGATAAATTTTTTATCTTAATTACAATTAGTATTAAGAACCTGTCAGATACCATGGTTAAGCTTTTTATCAACAGTGAAATTTTATAGATTCAAAGTTCAATAGAATTAATAATTTTATGGTGAAACATCAGTTTAATTACAAGTGAGCATCAACAAAATTAATACCTGACTTCTCTTTGGAAATAACGAGGTGAGAAGGTAGTAGGATAACATATTCAAGGTGAAATAAAAAGACTGTCATACAAGAATCCCATGTCCAGCAAAACTATCCTTAAAAAATGAAGGAGAAAATGGTAAATTCCCAGGTAAGAAAAAACTGAGAATTCCTTACTAGCTGACCTGGCCCACAAGAACAACTGTTTGGCAGTTCCTCAAAATGTTAAAAATAAGGTTCCCATATGACCTCTCAATTCCAATCCTAGGTATATATTCAAGAGAAATAAAAACATATGTTCACATGAAATGTGTACATGAATGCTCATAGCAGCTTTGTTCTTAATAGCTAAAAAGTGGAAACATCCCAAATATCTATCAACTGGTGAATGGGTAAACAAATGTATTTGGCAATAGAAAGGATGAAGTACTGGAGCATAGATGACCCTTGAAAGCATTTTACTAAATGAAAGAAGCCAGTCACAAAATACCACATATTGCATGATTCCATTTATATGAAATGTCCTCAAAAGACAAATCCATAGAGACAGAAAGTAGGCTAGTGGTTGCCAGGGGCTGAGGGAAGGGAGGAATGGGGAGTGACTGGTAATGAGGTGATGGAAATGTTATGGAATTAGATAGTGGTGATGGTTGCACAACTCTGTGAATGTGTTTTAAAGGTCACTAAGCTGTGCACTTTAAATCAGCTAATTTGATGGTATATAAATTATATCTCAATAAAGCTTTTATTTAAAAAATATAAAAGGTTAAATGGAGAGTCTCTGACCCAGAAAAAAACGTATAATAATCATTTGACCCTCATCTCTTTTGTCCACAGATGAGGATACTGTAGCCAAAATAGGACAGTAATAAGCAACTATTGCTTTAGTTGAGTGTGATGTCAGTATGTGTTCCACTACATCATGTCTGTAGAGCATCCGCATAAGTTGTGTGAGAGCACTTGAAATTGCTCAGATAAGTGTTTAATATCCAAACAATGTCCTCTTTTTTCTTTCAGAGATCTTGGGAAGATTACTCCATTGGATAAACATTCCGACCTATAAACAGGTATCAGTTGAAATGCAGTTCAGGTTTGCATTGTTGAGATTTGAAAACAGTTTAAGAGGTTTAGCACACAGATTGTTGGACTCAGACAGACCTGACTCCAAGTTCTCACTCAACAGTGTGCCTTCAGATTGGGTTGAAGCATCAAGCTAAGCCTCAATTTCTCCAAATGCAAATTAGCTAATGTGAGAAAAAATACTTAGATGGTGTTGTTTTAGAATTGAGAAAATGTATGTGATATGTTTATTTTAGTTCCTAATACATGCCAAGAAATTAGTAAGTGATTTCAACAGTGAGAATGATGATGATGATGGTGATGTTGTTCTCAATAACAGAGTACAGAGGTTATATAAGCAGGTCCCCTTCTTTTTTTCTGGGGTTCCTGGTATCATCATGAGAATTAATATAATAATGAATTATTGAAGTCAAAGATGACATCTTCTCTTCTCACTTGTCCACATGGGAAAATCTGAGAATACTGAGAGAAGCAAAAAACCAAAACAGGAAACAATAAAGACACTAAAAAGGGCTTCCTTTCATACCTTTTGTTTTGCCCCTCTCTCTGTAATGCTGATTTCCTTTTTGTTGTCATTGATTCAGCAGCCACTGAAGATAAGGAAATTAAATGAATAGGATGTTCAAGGATAAGGAGATGTACACTCAAATGATCAATATATTTCAAAGACATTACATGTGTGCAAAAAAGTAAAAATACGTTATACAAATAGGAAGAAATCTTAGGGGAAAAAACTCAAAATTTATTGTGCACGACCCTCATATATTGACATAGTTTTCTTAGTCCATTTGTCATTTTTTATTGTTTGGAGGGCATAAATAAATAATAGACCATGACATTTTCTAGAGATCGCATTTGCTCATATCTCTCAATGACACATATAATATTTCATAGAAACATATTACTTATTAGAAGTAACCAGGACACAGAGAAAAGGACAAGAAAGTATCGTTTACTATGGGCCAGGAGATTATCTCATTCAGTCCTCTAAAGCCATGTGTGGTAGACATTAGTATTCCAATTATGTACATGAAAAATCTGTGACTCATAGGGACATAAGGATACATGGCTAATAGATAGCACATGGTCAAAGGTTCTGCCATTAACATAATTTTTTAAATAACAGCTTTATTGAGATATAATTTATATACCATATAATTTACTTCATAAGAGAAAAACAAATTTGTCAAAATTGAAAAGCTGATACTTTTCTTACTACCTGAAAGTAAAAAAAAAAAAAAAGTACATTATTGTGCCATTGACAAGTTAAAAAAAATAAAGTTCATGTCTTAGATGTTAAATGTCATATCAAAGATTATAAGAAAGTCATGCAGGTATGTCTCAGATTCTTTAAATTTAAAGAAATTTAATTTCTTTAAAAAGGAAACACTGGAGGGCTAAGTCATCCTGGTTAGGAATAATCTAGATTCCAACCCACCCAAACCTTGTGAGCCACGCCCCATGTTACCTCCAGCACAACTCTAGTTCAAATTCCAGATCTCTCTCTCATTGGCTACGTGACTTTGGACTTGACATTTCAAAGATCCCATTTCCTCAGAGGACTGATGCAAGTTTTTAATAAAATGTTTATAAAGTACCTTTTTCTGTGTCAGGCATGTATTGAGGTCTCATTATAGTCAACTTCTTTTCCTTTGTCCTCTAAAATACAAATATGTCTGAGAAACATAGAGCATGAAATAAATTTTCATTAGATACTGCATTATCACATATATTACCTCTCAACAATCAGGGGTACTGTCTTACTTTTTAAAGGGGAGTGGTAGGGGTGAGACAAAGATGAGAGAGAGAGAGAGAGAGAGAGAGAGAGAGAGAGAGAGAGAGAGAGGAGAATGACCATTATTAAAGAGAAGATAAGCAGGTGTAAGAAAATCTCAATTAACAATACAATGTATCTGGGGACATCTTCTTTTGAGGCCAATTTTAAACTGAAACTCATGTTTTCAAGGCCTCATGAAATCTTTGTTTCCTGATTTGTATAAACAGGGGCTAATGACTGCTCTGGAAAATTAAAGATTAGAATATATATCCTAATTAAATGTTCACATTCGATATAAATAGATAACAATAACTAAGCTGGTCAAAAGAAATAGTTTTGTGCCTGGATTAAATGTGCCTTCCAGATCTTAGATATGCAAATATCTTATGTATGAGACATAATGCAACAGCTCTATGTTGTGTTATCAAGCTACTCACTCATTTATTCCTTGTTAACTAACCAAGCCTTGAGCTAGGCTGAAGGCAGGTGGCAACAGTAGAAGAGTAAAATGACATAAAATACTGTTCTTGCCTTTAAGGAGCTAACATTCCAATAGATCCAAAATGTCTTATCACAACCTCTTTACAACAATCACTAAGTTCAATAGGATGAAGCTGGCTAATTTTAGACCGAGAATTGTAAGGCCGAAATGTAGACCACATTTGTGGGATTCTTCAGAGTCATGCCTAAATTCTGTGACCAGATTCATGCTCCAGGCTTTTGGAAGCTGCTCTTTCTATGTGGTATTGAGTCATCTGCCTCTTTTATATTTAGCAAAATGTTTTCTTAGTTAATAAAGAAAAATAAGACGCCAAATATGATTTTAAGATCTTGACACAGAGTTTATACATCTCAGCAGAAGAGATAAAACCCTCCATTATAGCTAACAAAAGACTTCCCCACAGAATTAATAGGTAGCAGTGGCATGAGAGATAATATGAAAATGGTAAGGCTCAAATTTAACTAATTTCCCTCAATTCCTGCTGAAGAGCTCTCCTTTAGTACTTACAACCTTGATTGAATGACTCCTTGAAGGTTTATTTGCAAACCTGTCCCACCGTTCCACATTAGCGTCTGCCTACAGTTTCAGGATTTGGGACAGAGATTGCTTATTCTGGGACAGGAGCATTATAGACTCTTGGTTATCAGGGCAATTGCACTGATGAGGCAAAAGCATTATATGAATTTATTGAGAGCCAATGGGCATTATTTTAGCACTTCCATTTCTTCCCTCCATCCTTTAACAAGGGACCCTGGAGGAAGTAAAATCACCTTGCACTCCCTAACACAGGCCATATGACTGTTCCTTTCATTTTGGGGTCAGGTTTATAAGTTTATGAACAAGACAGGGGCTTCCAGACTTGCCTCCCTCCATTTCTTCTTCCTTGCCACTGCTAGTGAGGGCTTATTTCCTGCTCCTAACCTGCTTCTCAAAACCATTTCCACTAAAGTTGTTCAGCAGATTCAGCTTCAGTCTTGCATCTTTCTTCTCAACTTTGATTCAGTAAGAGTCAATCTTTTATTTAATTTCCTTTCAATTGTATAAAGGGTCTTAACTTTATAACTTCTGACTTTTAATAAAATTGAAAAATGAAGTTCTATATTTTGCTTCATTAAGAATTAAAATATAATTCTGACATCAGTAGTAAGAGTTATATTTCCCTATTTCAGAAGATAAATAAATGTTAAGAAATTTTCTCTTTAACATATGCCTTCCACCGAAATGACCCTTTCTCAAACCCATTTTCAGATGCAGGGTTTCTAAATTACGACAGCTATAACCTTGAATATCCAACAATCAAAAATGTGTCTGGCCACCTTCACTCAGTGCCCAGGTGGGTTTATCCAACGACTAGGAAATATTTTGTTCAAGGCTTAAAGTCTGCCATAAGTGTTACTACATTAGGCATTGGTCAGCTTTTTTCAAGAACTGTGTTTTATTTTTGTGCTTCATAATTTGCAGTAATATTTATAATTAATTGACTAAATGAAGTTCTGTAAAAATATACAGGTTACACTTATAGTTCTAAAGAGATCTTTCTGAATTGATAGTGCCCAGAGTTATCAAAATTTATTATCTGTACCCTTGTCATACAACTTCTTTATCTGTTAATCACAGTTATTTCTGTATACATATTAGAAGTTATTTAATTTATTAGATGCTCATACTATCACATGTAAAGCATATGTAATAATATGTACTTTTTATTTTTGTTCTGAGGATTAATTTTTAACTGTCTTTAAAGTGACTATGGTGAGTACTTACCTTTTATTCTTTGGTTTGGTTATTCTTTTGATCCCCTGCATCCCCCCTTCTTCAATTTGTACCATTCATTGATTAGTAGCACTGTCAGTGCCAAAGCCAATGTTCCTGTGGTATCACCTTAGTGGTGGTTTTGCCCATCTAGTTGACCTTGCCCTTGCCTATTTCGAAATCTACACAATAAATTCATTTTTATTTTCTAAATAAATCTGAATAAGGTTTATATTTAAATAAATCAGAATAAGCTTTTGCTGTTTACAAAAAGAACCCTCACTTCAAAGATCAATACATTATAGGTTCTCAATAAATTGTAATTTTGTCCTCCTTGATTCTACAAAACCTGTCAGTTAAACCTATTTCATAAAGTCATTTCTAACCACCCCCTCTTAAAAAATGTGCACTTAGAACCGATAATGCCTACAGAATTCAGTTGTGAAATATTGTTCTAGCAATGCAGAGGAGAAGTCTTTATGGAAAATTCAATATTAATCAAGACTTTAAAAGACTGGTAAGATTTTTGACAGATTTTGAAGACCCTACTTAGGCTGAGATAGGTACTGGGAGTTAGTCCTAGGAAAGGAGGTTTTTTGTTTTGTGTTTCTTTGTTCTTAAAATAGAGCAACAAGATAAAAAATAAGTAAACTAGAATCTTATAAAAAAATACCAAAAGCCCAATTTGTGTTACTCTGGTGTTATTTGTATGGCATGAGAATGGGAGAAATGAAAAACAAAAGAAGCTATAAACAAGGCAAAACTGAAATAAAGTGAAAACTAAGACCATATGTATATACATATATATTTTATCCTCTGCATATGTATTTTTATCATACTTTAGATTCACATGGAATAATGTAGTGCATTCACAATATTATTCCTTCATAACACAATAAACATGGTTCAAAATTACAACCAAGCAAAAGGCAAAAACTGTGTTAGTGTGAGGTTATATAATCACCGCAGGGAACATCTTTCTAAATGGAGAATCCTGGAGAGTCAGGTTCTGACTGCCTCTCGCTTTCCCAGCTCTTCCAGGATGACAAGAACTTCAGCCTGCCTACATTTGAGAATGGAGGGGAAAAGGAGCCAACTGCCAACTGCGTTATGTCTAAATCTGCATTATTTCTGAGTGTGTAATGGCAAAATTTTACTCCCCTAAATAAATAAGGCACATGCATATGTTTATTTAAAATCAAGAAAAATATTATTTTCATCTTTCCTGTTCGAAGTTGTTTAAATCTTGAACTGAATTCATATATCCCTTCACATTCTTCCTTTTTTTTTAAGTGGAAGGATACCAACACAAATGAAGTTCTTCTTAACTCAGTCATTTGAAAGCTATGATGGTTCAATCACTTCTGAAGAAAATGTTTTAGCAATTACTTTTGTCAATATGCATGGCCCTGATCCGAGACTTTATTTTATTCAAAATAAGCCATAGTGAATAGAGTATTACATATGATCGATATTCAGGAACTATTCGCTGAATTATTAAAAAGTGAGTGCAATGTTGCTATTAAATAAAGCTGCACTAAATCTAAGTAATTATTATGGCTTCATTACAATGATTATGAATGTACATGTAATCCCTGTGGAATATAGTTGTTTACTCAACTGCAGTTACTATCAGAGGATTTCCTCCTTTAGAAGTAATAGATGGTGTTTAGATGCTCTAGACTCTAGAATATTTTTGAGTTTTTGAGTTTCAATCTTACTGTCTTAGCCTTAACTTCTATATATACATATGTCTATATATATCTATATATTTTTCTACCTTGATCCTGATTTAAATTATATGAATTAATAATACTTATAAATCTCTAAATGTTCCATGAAATTTGATCTAAATTATAAATATTCTAATCCACAACCCACTTGCAAATTCTAATTTCTGTGGTCTTTCTGATGGTCGTTGCCTAATCTGAATACTCAAATTGCCCAAAGGAACTCCTTGCTTTATAAATCTGAAAGGATGTCTTGTACAACATGAGACATCTGCACAGTTTATTACAGATTACTCCCTAAGAATTCTTCTTTTAACTTCATGTGTTTCAAATGCTCCACAAAGAGCCATAACAATAGCTATTTTCTATTAGATAATGACTAGTTGCCAAGTTATTCATACACTTTAAAATGGGTATGTTTTACCTGTTACTTTCAAGGGTACTGAGACTAAAAATAGATATATTAAACAACTTTTCCAAAGTCAAAGTATTTGTAGATAAAAGAGAGAGTTTAAAGCCTTCATTCACTCTTTCACCCTGACAGCCACTTTCTTTCATGTTACATTTTCTTATCAATTTTATGAGATTTTAGTTAATCTCTGCTATGTCTTTGGCAATTTTATGTTGTTTTCCTGGAATTATCAGCTTCACACCCAGTGTTTTATTTTCTTGACCTGCTTGCTTCCCCTCTCCTGACTTGGCTTTTGTTAAGTGGCTGTCTCAATGGGAAAAAAAGAAAAAACTAATTTTTTTACTGTAGAAGTGGAGTAAAGTATGAGAAATGTCTTTTCTAAATAGGGAAATATCAAATAAATGAAGAGAAGTACAAATAACAGAAGAATGTTGCTTCACATTTAGCCAAGAAGAAACTTTATAAAAACATGCAATATTCTTTCTTTTCCAAACTCATTCCTACTACATGTAAAATAATCATGAAATTCTTCCTTTTTTTCCCTTGCTTTCTTTTTTCTTCATAATTATTTTTACCATAGAACATATTGAGAAAGAACCATTTTTCCATGAAAATATATATCAGTTAGTCAATGTCTCAGAATTAATAAACTCTGAATTAACATGAAAATAAAAAAAAAGAATAAATTGTCTAGATTTGAAAGAGCAATGTTTTTCTGAAATTAGAATTAAAAGATGCGAGGCAATCACTAAGGAAATTAAAAAGAGGGCTTTCTTTTTTATCTGCCACTTTTCTGATTTAAAAAAGTTATTAAAATAATGTTTCTGATAAAATCATGCATTTTCATTATAGTTTATCTAATCGAAGGTTTCTGTAACTGTCATAGTTATATTTCTAATAGAAGAGCATGAATGAACTTCTAATGAAAGTTTATAATCTCTACAGAAGCACCGTCCCACAGAACTTTCAGCGATAATGGAAATGTTCTGTACTGTCCAATCCAGGAGTCACCAGCCACATGTGGCTATTGAACACTTTAAAACACAGCTAGTGTGACTGAGGAACTGCATGTTTAAGCTTATTTCACTTTACTTTTATTTTAAATTTAGCCACATGCAGCTAATGCTTACACTATTAGGCAATAAAGCTCGAGAGAATTATATAAAAAGGAAAAATGTCAAAAAACACTATGTATTATAGATTAATTATTGAGAGATTGATTTAGTTGTTCTCTAGGCAATGTCAGCCTCAAAACTGAGATTTGGAACTTTCATTCATTTTTGCAGCATTTATATGTTGAACATTTTTAAAAATGTTGTGAGGAAGACAAGTAGAAATTAATACAACTAAAACTAATTTTAAAAACTCAAAATGTAAAGTAGCCTTAAGATACTGATTTTTCTGAAATATAGGTCTGGCTTACCCAGTCTGAAAAACAAAAAAATTAAAGTGTCAAGCAATGACCATTGTAAAGTCACATAAATTCTGGTGAGGAAATGGTGGATCAGATTTCTTGAAGATTAGAGATAACTATAACAAAGAAAATTAATTCAAATTAAAGCAAAATTATTAAGATTAGAAACAATTATTACTATTATCACCATTGTCACTCTTTGACTGCCCATTATGTTAGAGCTTATTGAAGCAATCCTTCTGAACAGAAAGAAATATGAGATATACAGTCCTTGACCTAAAATATGCTTCAATAAACAAGGTCTTATTGCTCATCTGAGCATGGTTTTGTAACAGATAATGTGGCATAAGGTGAGGGGGTAGAATAAAAACAACAAAATTCTCTCAAATCTAGTATATTTCTTTTTTTCTCTTGCTCACACATGCATGACAATAGCTTGAAAGCCCAGCTTCTAATACTTTATTTGTGTAGGTATCTATAGGAAAGTTGCTAAAAATGTTCATTTTTTAGCCCCACCGAGAGAGATTCTGATTCAAACCTGGTGTTGGAGGAGATGTTGTACAGTAATTTTTTCAATAAGCAACAAGGAACTAACAAATACCGGTTTGGAGATTTGAAGGCAAAATGTTATTTTCTCTATCATAGATTTCATTATCTCTAAGTGTTTATTAAGGATCCGTGCTTATGATTCTATCTTTAGTTTTGCACAAAAGTTTTGAGTTTGATATGGCATATATGGCATATGTGCTTCCACTGCCTCAGCCATTTCCCTGTTTTCATGTTCACATTTATGTATTTCCTATTTTTCAAGACTCAACCTGATTTATCCCATCAAATGTTTGCCACTTTAATAAAATTCTCCACATTCTATTACAATAATCATCTTTTTATTATTAACATTATCCCTCACTGATTTGAGGGTCCTTCAAGGTAAGGTCTCTATAATATTCATGTTTGTAACCCCAATATTCAGTTTAGCAGGTTCTCAGCACTTATTAAATGAATGAATTAGAGTTGGAAGGAAAGAGTGACACCATTTAAATACCACAATTTATCCTCCACTCATTCGTTTATTCATTCACTCAACAAATATTTACAAAGCAACTCTATGTGCCAGACACTATTCTAACCACTGGTGGTCTAACAATAAGTGAAACAAACAAAAACACCTAGTTCCCTGGAATTCACTTTTAGGTAGAAAGAGACACACAATAAACAAATAAGTAAAACATATAATATGTTAGATGGTAATTAGTTCCATGAAGGCGTAAAGCAGGGAAAAGTGATGGAAAGTTTAAAGATAATATGATCACAGATGGCCTCACAAACAAGCATTATATTTGAGTAGAAAAGTGAAGGAAATGAGCAAGGAGTCTAAATAGGGGGAAAGTTCTAGGCATTTGGAACAAGCGCAAAGGCTGTAAGTCAAAAGTGACAGTATTTATTGTGAGGGTCAGTTAGGCTGATAAAATAGATCAGAGTAAGCAAGAAGGGAGGTTGTTTGGGATGACCTCAGAGGTAATATATAGAACTTTAACTTTGGTTTTGAATGAGATAATAGGCCTTAAATGGGTTTTGAGCAGCAGAGTAATAGAAGCTGACTTTTTTTTTTTTTTTTTTTTACCAAGGTTACTATGTCTTCTGTATTGAGAAACCAGCAAAGAGAGAAGAGTCACAGCGCAAAGCAGGCAAGAAACCATTATAAACATCCAAGGAGAAGGAGGTGATGGCTGAAATAAGAATAGCTATGGTAGAATCAGATTCTGTAAATATTCTGATTTGATTCTAAACTTGTTATAGTAGTGAGAGAAATAACGAAAGATGCATTTCTATTTTTTACGTAAGCAACTGAGAAAATGGTGTTGGCTTTTACTGAGCTAAAGAAAGCCTGGGGAAACCAGTGTCAGGGGGACTTTAGATTATGTCGAGATGGAATGTCTAATGAATATTCCCCAGTCTTGGCTGTCAATATACATTTGAGAATTGTTACAAATTAATATTACTTAACAACACGGAATTAAGACTTAGGAAATGAGTTTAAATAGAAAAGAGAAGAAGCTTAAGAATGGAGCTCTGTGACCAAACCAACATTAAAATTTCTAGTAGATGAGAATCAAAAAATGTGACTGGGGCGGTAGGACATAACCAGGAAAGTATGATGTCCTAGTCCAAAAAGGGAGGGAATCAACAATGTTCGGTGATGCTATTAGATTCCATATGAGGAGGTCTGAGAGTCAGTGTAAGCAGTGGGCAGTCACTAAAGATGCAAACAAGGGCAGTTGTCATGGACAGGCAAGGATGAAAAATGTGAATAAAGAAGATTCCAAAGAAAATGGGAGGAGGGAAATTAGAGACAGCAAGTAGATATTACTTCTGGGAAGAGTTTTGTTGTAAATGAAAGGAATGAACTAAGATGGTAGTTAGAATAGATAATGAATGAATGAACCGTTTTGCTTTTGTTTGTTCTGTTTCTTTTCATAAGGGAGAGAAATAGCATGTATGTACGATGAGCAATGTGAAATATAGAAAGAAAAATTCTGATGCATCGGAGAGAAAGAAGAGCTTCTGATTCCATGTCTTTAAATAGGCAAATAAGATGGAATTGATACACACAGAGGGGTTGCCCTGTGCTAGAAGTGCAAACAGTACATTCATTGCAAAAGATGGAAGAGCAAATATGCCCAGATGCAGTAAAAGGGTAGATGTCACAGAATGAGCTTGTGTGTGATCTCTGATTGCATCTTGTTACTCAGTGAAAAGGGAATTAAGCTCGTCAGCTGCGAGTTAGGGTGATGAAAGGGGCGTCGAAGATTTCAGAAGAGAAGGGAAACGATAAAATAGTTAATTAGGAGAGTCAAAGAGTGAATATACAGAAATGTAAGATGGCAATTGAACAGCTTGAGGGTTTCACCAGAGATGAGTGATCATAAATGTAAAGTGAGGTCTGTTGGCATGGATGGTGTGTGTTTCCTCCAACTATGGTCACCTGCGTAGATGGAAGTACAGAATAATAGGTGATAGTTGAATTTAACAGCAGTGGAGTACAATGAAGTAAAAGAGGGGCAAAGGAGTCATGTGTGTGGCGAGTAAGTTCGATCATAGTCCCAAGAACTCGACGTGCTGGCTGGAACCTGCAAAGCTTGTTGAAAAATACAGATTTGGAAATCGTGTTCACCTTTTACATCTTCCTTTAAAATATACTCCACATAAGCTATAATTTACTTTTTTCTTTGCCTAGTCCAAAGAGATTTATTTACACATACCCTTTTATTAAGAAACCAGTGCTACTAAAAGAAAATTATTCTTTATTGTTGTTTAAAAATAGAAATATATAAAGGAAAACAGTAATTGTTAACATAACCAAATATCAAAAGAAAACTAAGAAAATAAAGATCAGTGAGGAATACAATGCATAAAATAGACCCCAAAACAGGTTCTTTACTTGCAGAAAAAGGTATCTGCAAGTAAAGATATTATAAAGGATTAAACTTCAATTGCCTTGCTATAATCAGCAACCTGTTATAATTATCATCTACATAAAATGCACAGGAGAATCCACCTTTTAAATAGCATAATTTTTCAGAGTAAAAAATAAAGATTTTAAAAATGGCATGAAAATGAACTCATGGCATCAAGAAAGAAATTGTTCTATTAAATGAAGATTCTCTTTCTTCATCACCATCATCATCAAAATGTGTCCAAATATTTTTATTTCTCTTGAGTAAAATACCTAGAAGTGAAATCGCTAGGTGTAAATATATGTTTAACTATTTAAGAAACTGTCAAATTGTTTCCTGTGAAGGCTGTACCATTATATTCTCCCACTAGCAGATGTGAGCATTCTAGTTTCTCCACATCTTTGGTAACCCTTGCTACTGCCTTTTTGATTATAGTCGCTCAGACGATGTGAGGTGGTTTCTTGTGCTGATTTTAACGTGCGTTACTATAATAGCTAATATAGTAACATCTTTTTTCTGTGCTTACTAGCCATTTATAGATCTTAGTGAAACGTTGATTAAAATTTTTAGCTTACTTTCTAATTGTTTTGGTCTCCATGTTATTGAGTTCTGAGAATTTATTATCTATTCCAGATATGTCTTTTGTTTTTTCAGATATACAATCTACAAATATTTTATTCCCGTCTCCAGCTTGTCTTTTCATTTCCTGACTAGTGTCTTCAAAACAACAAACTTTTAAAAAAATTTAATGGAGTCCAGTTTATCTTTAAGGATTGTTTTGGGTGTCATATCTAATAAGTCATTGTTTAAGCCAAGTTCATAAAGACTTTTCTATTGTTTTCATCTACATCTGGTACCATTGCAGCAGCTTTTAAGTTTACATCTGTGATCCATTTATATCAAATGTGCATGTATGGTGTGAGGTAAGTTCAGTGTGTTTGTGTGTGTGTGTGTGTGTGTGTGTGTGTGTGTGCACGTGTGTGAATATCCTATTGTCTTAGCATCATTTATTGAAAGTCTATCATTCTCCCCACTGAATTCCATTGACATTTTTAATGAAAATAAACTAACCACAACGTATGGGCTTATTTTTGGAGTTTCTAGTTTACCGTGTTTATTTTTATGTCTATAGATAATAAATTAAAAAAATAATCCTTTACTACAATCTAAATTATTGCCAAAGAGACTTGCACAATTTTTTACAGTATTTGCATGAATAATAACTGTTACTATGTTTCTAATTGGTGAAAATGATTATTCTATAATAGTTCTAAAGCAAGTTCTAAATTATAGTCACCTTAAAATATGGGCTCAATATGTTTCTGCATACCTGCATAGTAATACATTATGAAATTATAAAACTGATAATATGCTTTAATGATTTTCTATACTTCAAACACAATTAACATGTTAAGAATTAAAGTTAGTGTTTTAGTCATTAATGGTTGTCTTTGAAATACTCATTAAACAATTATGATGGGTAAACTGTATTTTTTTGGATTCTGCTTTCAGACCTGTGACTTTATTGGATCTAACAGAAAAGTTATGATATTTTCACCAAGGATAAGAGACCCATAGGGTTTTTATTTGTTCACATTCTTCTTTTCTTAAGTGAAATAAATACTAGCACAACATGTCACTTTACCACAAGACTCTTCTGAAATGAAACATATGAACTATTCTTTGGAAATTCATAAAGAAAAATGGAAGTAAAAGCAGAGAACATTTTCTAAATGTTCTTGGAGGGTTCCTGCTGTTACAGAAACAATTTCATAATATGTATGAAGTTTATATTTCTCCCAGGGATATTTGTGTTGAAAACAGAATAAGAAAAATTGCATCAGTGAAAAACAGCAAAATAAAAACTGGTTGGAAACCTCAGGAGAAATAGCAAGAGCTTTAAATTCTACCGATATTAAAGTTTAGGGATTTTGAGGTTTTTCTAAGGTTTTAAAATCTGTACTGCAAGACCAAAATAGCAGAGGGTAAACTGCTGGTAACTATCTTTCAAAAGTGTTAAGAAAAAATAAAAGAAAGATAAGTTACTATTTATTAAGAATCTAAATAGGAGACATCGTACTCAAGAAACCCCACAGTTTTTCATGTCAAAATGAAAAAAAGAGATAACATCTTTTTGGTCAAGTACATAAAGTTCAAGTACATATATAATCAAAAAATTATGAATGGGCCTATCATTAAAGTATCTAGATAATCACAAAGGTATGACTAATGAGTAATCATTATCAGTTTTCAAAATGATTAGAAATACCTTTGGAATCTAAGCAAGCGATATTTGACTAACTAAAAGAAATTTGTTGAAAATTAAATTGCCTTACTGACTTTTATAATCATTAGAGATAATTAATTATCTGGTTATCATTTTGTTATGTTTCTGTTCTTTAGCCATAACAATTAAGCTACCAATAATTAATTAACTAAATAATTGCAATAAATTAATAAAATAAATTAATCACATAGATACTTAAAGTAGATCAAGTTTGTTTTTAAGATACTCATTTATAAATTTGTTCAAAATGTAAGAAAACAGTCAAAAGCAATTAGTTGCCTTATCCATTTCAGCTAAATAAAAAGACATCCCCTTTTAAGCTGCCATAACAATTTATCTGTATCTCCCTTATGAACTTCACATGATCTTACTGAATTGTGTATTTGTAACATGTCTTACCTCTTTAACCACACCATATAAACTAATTTAAGGCAGAGACCATTCATTTTTTTTTATATTAGCAGATATCTCAAAGAAAAAAATGTTGAAAAATACTTAAGTGCCTAAATGCCCTCTAATTTATTTAATCTTAATTTTTATATATATTGGCATGCTTATAGACATCAATTGAAAAAATAAAATAGATTACAGAAACATATCATCCAAAGTTATTATTTTATAGAAAAACCACTACCACCTGTTGTTACTTCCAGGAC
Organism: Cynopterus sphinx; assembly: GCA_030015415.1. Taxonomy (NCBI): domain Eukaryota; kingdom Metazoa; phylum Chordata; class Mammalia; order Chiroptera; family Pteropodidae; genus Cynopterus; species Cynopterus sphinx. Next base: position 59,068,484 of record CM057390.1, read on the forward strand.
TGGTGATAAAAAAAATTATGACATTCAATCTAGAGATAATTTTCAGAGGAATCCAAATAAATTTATCTCAGCAAATTAAAGAAGCATAATCTCATTATAAGAAAATTAATATCCTAAAAGTCATAAAAGTTATTTGGTAAATATGTATCTTTTTGTCTTTAATTCCTTTTAGTATTTATAGGATTAATATTCAAGATTTGTGTCTTATAATTTTAAATCATTTAATATATAATAGCTTCTAAATATTAATGGCATTTTGGCTTATAGATGCAGAATAAATATTTTGTTTTGAAGGCTCATAAACCAGTCCTGACAAGTTCTATGTTGTTAGGCAAATCTCACCCAGCCCATGGCATTTCTTGAAAGTATGAACAACTGAATCATATCATTTAATGAAAAGCCCTTCTCTACTTTAGATATTTCTGATGTCTAGAGGTATACACGGTAAGTACAGAAACAAATTAAACCATTTATTTTTGAAGTCTCCATTACATGTCCATAAAATTATGTCAGAATGGAGACAGTATGTGTTGAAAATTTATTAATACTATTTCATTCTACTTTTGGTTATCCTAAATTAGTGTGTGTATTTTGGGGGGAAATATAGTAGCAAAAGAAAATGTACATAGAAAAATATTCTGCCATGTGCTAGGTACACCCAAAAAGAGGCTGTGCCTCACTTAGAGTCACCCATTACCTAGCCTTGGTGTGTTAACTGTTCTTGAGTCCCCCTTCTTTGAGACATTGTCCTTGACTAACAAGAGCCCCTTCCCACAGAAGGTTTTCCTTTTTCTTTATGAGAATATTCCACAGCAAACTCTGACAAGGTATTACAAAAGACTGGCCCCCAATGTCTTTTGCAAGGGAGGACACTCTGTGGGGCGATGATGTGAACCAGAACAAGTCTAGACTGAGACCACATTCTTATTTGGCTCTCTCCTGCTCCCTACTGTGTTTCCTTTGCTCCCTTATAGGGAAAACAAGAATGAAACTAAAAACTCTACTTAAATAAGTTCTCCTCTGGCTTTGTTTGGAGGGAATCTGAACTAAAAGAGTCCTTACCAGAGGTAGTTCTGGGAAGCACATTCTCCATGAAACTACCCCTCTCCAGTCTTATATTCTGCACCCACCCTCCCACACGTCTAACACCCTCAGAATCCACTGCTGCACATGTGCCCCAGATTTTAACTAATATACAATAGTCAGATCCTGAAGTTCCTTGTAGGTGATTTCTTCCCAGATTTGAGTTTGTAATTACCCATGTGGACAATACTGAGATTTGACTCTGTCAGATTGGAGAAAAGAACTTACATGGTGAGAAGGGACAGCTTCTGATGAAAAGTAAACCTTGGGATAATTTGGGGGCTCAAGATTCTCTGATTTGCCTTCCTCAATTTGTTCATCCAAGATTTGAAGGTCCTATTCTCTTCTTATTATGACCCTTATTTGACACAGAATAGCTGCTGAGTTTGCACATTTTAGTCTGCAAATCTATCTTCCTTATAATTAGATTCTTGGCCGGATTTTTAGCAAAGTCTGCCAAAGTTGGCAGAAATAAGAGGTCCCTAACAGCTACCAGAAATCCTTCAGTTATCAGAGACTGTCTTAAGATTGAAATTGACTGTCCCAAGTCTATCATTCTCTTTTTGTAATTTCTTTATTAGTACTGATATTCACCGTATCCCCAACCGTTGGATCTGCCTGTATGTGCCCTCTATTTGTACTTTCAATTAAGCAGAGGTAAAAATTAAAGGAATTGTGGTTTAACAGCATCCCAAGAGTTATTATCATTCCCATTACCAGCCACAATGGATTATTTTAGATAAATGAGCTATCCAACTCCTAAATCATATCATGATTTGTCTTCTACATATTAACTTCAACTATTTTACATACTTACTGTAATAACCCATGTTTTCTGAGTTAGAAGCAGAACCTGAAGTAGGGATTTAAATACTGACACTTTACTTGTGAGATGCAAACCAGAATAAAAAAAAATTAGGAAAAACAAAGTGAACAAAAACAAGAGTGAGACGAAGTGATGCACTACTGCATCAATTCACTGGCTGCCCCTTAACAATCAGTCATGGAAAAGATATAGAAAGATGAGTCCACCTGATACCTGAGACCTCTCTGGAAGGATTTCCAGGAAGAACTAGGTGAAATACTCTTGGACTGTAGCTCACCAGAGAGAAAACAGAGGGGAGATTTACCTACTCAGCTCCCTCCCATCTTCTGTTCTCCATTGTCCAAGTTCTGTCCTCATCATCCTATCCCCATGATTTAAGGATGAAAACTCTACACTACCTGGGTGATCATCTGGCCTCTTTCATGGCAACCAAAGCAGCTGGATACCATCATTCAGGGCTATCAAAAAGGAGAGTGAAGGATTAGTGGGGTCATTTGGCCTAGGACTTCTATTCACAAAGATGCTGAAATGTTAGCTTTTGATATTATCTTCCAATAGCTATAATAAATAAATGTTTATTACTTCTTTATAAAATGTGTATATTGAAAGGGATAATTTATTAAATGCAAATTTTAAATATACTGTGATATGGGCTGAATCATGTTCCCCACAAAAATCATTGTTACAGCCCTATCCCACAATATGACTGTATTTGGAAATAAGGCTTCTGAAGAGATAATTAAGATTAATTGAGGTAATAAAGATGTGGCCCTAATCCAATATGATAGATGTCCTTATAAGAAAAGGAAGAGACACTAGGGATATGCATGTGCATGAACAATCATGTGAAAATGTAGTGAAAAAGTTAGCCATCTGTAAGACAAGGAGAGAAGCCACAAGAGAAATCAAACTAGCTGATATTTTGATCTTAGGTGTTCAGCCTCCACCACTGTAGGGAAATAAATTTGCATTATTTAAGCCACTCAGCTTGTGGTATTTGTTATTCCAGCCCTAGCAAACCAATATACTGTATAACATGTATTTTCTTCTGTTGTGGTGTTTCTTTATTTTCTACTAATATTTAGGGGATTTTCAGAAACAGAAGTCACTCAGCCTCTGAAAAGCTCTACATTTATTTTATTGTCTCTAAATGTTCTCCTATGGCAATTAGGAACCAAAAGATCAATAAATTCATTCTTCTAATTGACAAATTTATTTGTTTATGTTTAGTACCTTTGTATTTTGCTTCTCTAATTGGCACTCTGTCAAGTGTTGAGATTACTAAAATGAAATAGAAATGCTTCCTGAATATCAGGTAGAATATTTTCTAATGCCAAACCTCACAAAGTAGAGATAAAATAAAAATAACTCTTACAGAATGTTGAAGCATTAAAGATAAATGACAGACCTAGGAATTTATTGTACCTAAATATCTCATGACTGAATATTATGTTTAAGTTAAGAATAAGACTCAATAGAAATATTTAAAGATTTAAAATAATTACCTATAACCACATAAAAACTGCTTTTATTTTACATTTTATCACTCAGATTTAGTATGAATATGTATTATTATTTGTTATCATTTAATGAATACTATTTTGTATTCAGTTTTTTCACATTGTATCATAAAGGTTTTCATTATATCTGAGTGTTATATTAATCATATTTACCGTCTTCATATTGTTCTTGATGATGATCTGCCATAATTTAATTTGTATTTTTTTATTGCTACTTAAGTTAATGTGTGTTTACCATAAGTATTCTTCTTTTGGGAAATGCACTTTGCCTACTTCTATCTTGGGAACTTGGATTTCTTATAAATGTCAAGGAGTCATTTAAATAACCTAAGATTAAATATTTACTTAAACATTTGTTATAATATGACTTCAGGGCTATTATTCTTTCAAATAGCATCCAGAATTATTCTTATAAATGCTGGAGTTTTTTAGTATCACTTAAATTGTTTTTGGAAAATGCTGATTTATGTAAAATCTAAACCTGTCAATCTTTTCTTTATGACTGAGCTATAGCTTTGATATAGGTATTTATTTTTCTTCCTTAGATGTGATTAATACACTAACCCTGGATTATTAAAAATATGGTTTTCTCTTTATTTCTATAATCATTTTTCCTATAAAATTGGGATTCAACTTATTTTCAAAAATTGCTTTTAATTCAAACATAAAGGGAAATTCATAAGGACTGACAATATAAATTATAATAAATATATACAAAACATATAATATAACCACTAAAAAGAATAAAATAGACCTAACTATGCTGATATAAAAAGATTTCCATGGTATCAAGTGACAAAGCAAGTTATGTTAGTATAAATAACATAATATCATCAGCTTAAAAAGAGAGCAAACAACTTTTATGTTCTTGAATATAAATTTTCTGAATTGTACACAGGAAATGAGTAACATTTGTTTGCGGAAAGGGTAACCAGGAAGAGAGATGGTTGGCAGACGTTAATTTTCCATTTTATAACCTTCTTGATTAAAAAACAGTGACTGATTAGCATTTTATTAAGTCAATAAAATTAGCTAAGGATAAAGATAATAAAGATGCTTAGTATTAACTAGTAGTCCAATATAGTATTGGTGAGTTCTAGTGTTTATTTTTTCCATTCTCTGTATGACTCAATAAGATTTTGCAATGTTCTTTATTTAACTTACAGACACAAATTTTATAGCGAGGAGGATAAAATCTGATTTCTATAATACCTCAAAGTCAAAAGACTTGGATCATCCAATTCCTTGAACTTGAGTAGCCTTTCAAAGTGCTACAAGTTAATTAGGTGGGTCTCACATATACTCAGAAAGAGTTCCCTTTCTTCTCTAACTTCACTCTCCTGCTGCCCTTTTTTGCCTCTGGGCCGAGCCTTCCCTGATAACATCAAAGTTCATTCAGAGTGTTTCCAGGAGAATCTCCCAAAGCTGCCACTCCTATAGTGACAAGAGTAGTATTAGGTATCATACCGCAGTGGGGAAAAACGGAATTTCCCCCATTACCATACAAACTGTCACCTAAGATTTAAAGTAACACTATTCATAAAAATTGCACAAATTCTTTGCAGAAAAAATGCAAGCACTTTTGTTTCTTCCTCATTTCTGACATCTTGTCAGCAACAGCTCTCATCAAACCATCCGTATATCTGAACCAGCAAGTAATGCTTTATTGCGACAGGACCGTCTCAGTCCACACCTGCTCAAAAGTATTGTCAGTAACTTGGCTTTTATTTTTATTTTACCCTCTGGGGTAGTTTTTTCCAGCTAGAAACTTTGCTTATTGTTGGACTAATTAAAGGAGTGTCTTGAATGCTTTTCCCAGAACAAGACCACTATTAACATTGTGTCTTTAAGTATCACATAGAAGGAGGCAGGTTTATCTTTAAAATGACAGGTTTTCAGGCTGAGATTTTTTTCCAGCCAAGATTTAATTTGGATCAGGTCCAGGAGCTTAGGATGTGCCCACTCAACCATCAGCTTCTGCAGGGGAAAAAAAACAACTTCCCAGCCTTTGGCATCAGAATGGAAGTTTGGTACTAATCATGTTTGTCCACAGTCAGTTGACACTTTCTACATCTTGCTGAAGTGAACACGATGTCATCCTTTCTTTGTTAAACTTACAAAGGTTTCAAGTATTTATTGCTAAGTAATTAATAGATCTTGCATTTAAAGTAAACATGATCTTTTTCTCACTTTATTTACTGGATCAATCTTGTTGGTCTGTAAAAATAAATATACTTGATTTGAGGTAGCTTTTAAAAATCGAGTTAGTTGTGGAATCCTTGTTAATAGTTTAGGTTTTGACAGATTCCTTTGGGTTTCAGGCATAGAAGGTAAGGACTAAAAAAAAAAATCACAACACATTGTCAGAGTCCACAGCCTCCTCTTAACCAACATCACCAGACCACCAGCCCTAGGGATATTTTTCTCTTACCTATTCTCCTAAGTCTCTCATGCTTATGAAGATTACAAGTGAAATTGGGAATTGAAGAAAGAAAAATGGTTCTTCATAATTAAAATTTGACAGATTGACTTTTGTGGGGGGAAGTGAGGGAAATAATGAGCTGGACACAATGCAAGACAGAGAAAGGAGTTTATAGAAACAGAGTTTTGTAGGAAGTCACAAAAGGCAAGTGAGTAGTGAAGACTTTCAGGTCATTTATGCTTCCTGTGTTTTTTGAGAAAATTCAAGGCAATTTAAATTATTAAATTTCTATTTTACACAAACTAATATACCATTCTGTTCTTTGCTCTTTTGAATTTAACTCTGTACTTTTGTCATAATAGTATTGAATTCTATTATTTAAAATATTTTATTTAACTGACTCTGTATTTTTTCCCTAAGTTTTGATATCATAAATATTGAATAAAATTAAACACACATAATTTGCATTTGTTTTTCTTATGTTGGAGATAAATATGTAGAAGTAACATTGTTGGTCCTGGTTTATTTTGATAGAAAATATAAATTATTTTCTATAGGAGTTATAACAACTTATATCACCACTAACAATATATAAGAAAGTCTGTGACCCCTGCCTCCCCATTTCATCTATACAGAATATTTAAATTTGATAATTATGTTAATATGATGGTTTTAAAATGGAAAATCTGAACTTTTGTCTCTTTGAAAATAGTACTTTGATAAAAGTTGAATTTTTACCTCTCTTATAATTGAGGATTAATATGAAATTATATCAATGATTCATTTTTGTTTCCTTTGTGTAAACTGTCTGCTCATATCCTTCAACAATTTTTAATGAGGTTGTTAGTATTATAATTTTGAGTATTTCTTAGAATTTACCTTAAAGGATCAAGGAACTAATTTCTGGGAGGAAAAATCAAAATCCCTTTTGTAAATAGATGCAAAAATTCTTAACAAAATACAAGCAAAACAAATTCAACAACCTATTAAAGGGTTATACAACATGGCCCAGTGGCATTTATCCCAGTATTGCAAAGCTAGTTCAATGTAAGGACATCAATCAATGTAGTATACCACATGAATAATAAAGGGAAAAAATTCACACGCTCAATTCTGTTAGCAAAAAAAAAAAAAAACAAGGATGCCCTCCTACGCTTCTTCTATACAACATTGTCTGGAAGTTCTAGCCAGAGAAATTAGGCAGGAAAAATAAATAAAAGGCATCTAAATTAGAAAAGATATAAAGCACTTTCTACTCACAGATGACATGATTCCATATATACAAAAAAAAAGGAATTCACACAAAAATCAGTTGTGCTTTTATATGCCAAAAATGGACAACCCAAAAAAAAATTAATAAAAATGACTCTCTTTACAAAAAAATAAAATGTCTAGGAATCAGCTTAACCAAGGAACTAAAAGACTTGTACATTCAAAACTACAAAATATTTTTGAAGAAAATTAAACAGTATCTAAACAAATGGAAAGGCATGCAGTGTTCATGTAATGGAGACCTAATTTTTTTAGATGGCAATACTCTCAAAGCAATCTATGCATTCAATGCAATCCCTATCAAAATCCTAACAGCCTTTTTGCAGAAATGAAAAAGTTAATCCTCAAATTTATATGGACTTTGCAAGGAGCCATGAATAGCCAAAATAATATTGAAAAGGAATAATAAAGTTGAAAGACACTTCATTTCAAAACTTACTACAAAGCTACAGTAATCAATAGAATGTAATACCAGCATGAGGGTAGACATATAGGCCAATGGAAAAGAATGGAAAGTCCAAAAATGACCCCATTCATCTGCACCCAATTGATTTTTGACAAGAGACTTTCCAACGGAACTTAAAGACTCATGCTCAAAGATCTCTCATAATTATAGTAAGCAAAACCTTTTTTTTGGACCAAGCGAACTCCAAAGAGTGCTATTTTCCTCATAAAATTTACTTCTCTACATTTATGAAGTTTTAATACAATTTCATTTTTAAGGGCCTATTCTGTTTTACTGAGAATAGAAATAACAATAATGTATGCAAAAAAGAAAGAAAGGGAGAGAGGAAGGAAAAAAATGGAAGGATAGTAGGAAGGAGGAGGAAGGAAGGAAGGAAGGAAGGAAGGAAGGAAGGAAGGAAGGAAGGAAGGAAGGAAGGAAGGAAGGAAGGAAGGAAGGAAGGAAGGAAGGAGGGAAAGAGGGAAAGGAAGGAGGGAGGGAGGGAGGGAGAAAGGAAGGGAGAAAAAGACAAAAAAAAAAACATAAAGAAAGATACAGAAAGAAAAACTTGAGCTTTCAAGTTAGCCTATGTTAGCTATGGAATATCTTTCTTATGACATTGCTGTTTCTCAGGCCAATAGGTCTTAGTTCAATCTGCTAAAAGGGAGAAAAACTGTCAAGTAATTGCCTTTATTCAAAGATCTTAAACAAACATCTTTTAGTAATAACTTTAAAATGATGGGAACAACCAACTAAAACAATAAATGCTTTGTTTCTTCTGCCAATTTGGTAAAGTAAAAATGAATAAAAACATACCTTCTTCCATCAGAGCATTTACCTTTCTGTTTTATAATGAACAAATCATGATAACCATCAAGAATAATCAACTTTAAACCTGCTAGTCAACAGTTGCAATTATTTCTGTGTTTTTGGCAGACCCAGAAATCTCTCAAAGAATAAGGATAAAGAATAGTTTGCACTTGGCAGTTTTATTATTCTTTTCACTGAGGGATCTCAAATGCACTTGACCTACATTAATTCAACTTCAAAAAACCAATTTTGATGTTCTGTCAGGGGTAACATTTTTCTCAGCAGGGGAAGAATTCTTGACATGTTTATGAATTTTCTTCCTCTTTAATTGTAAGAAGTTGGTTTAACTAAGTCGTTTTCTCCTTTTAACAAATCAATTTTGGGCAGATTAATAAGAAACCCAGAGAACTAAATATCCTAAAACCACTTGCTATCCAACTTCCTGTTTTGAAAACATATTTTAACAATTATAATTACTTTATATCAGACATTCCTCCCTTAATCTATTTTAGTATTAATTTTAATTTCTGTTTTCCTCTCTCCAATCTTTTTTCATTCCTCCCTGTTATCGATTATAAACTTTTTTTCCCCACTGGTAGAAACCATATTTCTTTGAAGTAAAAATCATATCCTACTTAAAATAGTCTCTTATTTCTCGAACCTTCTTCCTTTATGTATGGAGCCTTCTATTGTTTTCTTTTTTTAATTGTTGATTTTATTTATTTAGCCTCAAACTATCCAAACCAAAATTTTCTTAGACTCAAAATGAGTGGATTGTCTCAGATACTCTTGCTACTTACTTAGATGATTTTAGAGAACTCATTTAAGAATGCAAACTGGAGAAATGGTTACACAACTAAACAAAATGAACTGAGAGACCAGAGGATGGAGCCAGAATAATGGGGGAAAATAGACTATAAACTAGAGCTTGGTCTGTAGTTTTGAAGCTGGACTTCCTGTGTAGAAATGACTGTGCTGCTTCAGTTTATCATTAAACAGATTAATCCAAGAGCAGAGTTCACTATGATGAACACCTGCAGGGCCACTACTTGACCCAAGGATCTGCTCTCTGCCCAATTTAAGTTAACAATTATTTCCCACGTCAAAAACAACTCTGTAAACTTGTAGGAAAAAAAAACATTTCCAGAATTGCCACACGGCAGCTGTAGGTTGGTGCTTATCCCAAGACTGCCCTGTCACTCCAAGAGTCTGAATCAGTTAAAAGAGTCAGAAGGTTTTCCTACCTGTTTCTTCTTCTAGCTTTTATACCAGCAGCATGTTTGTTACATCATGCAAACCTCTGCAATCGTCAATGGTGTTAGAAACTGGAATAGTATAGAGGACAGTTGGTAATATTAGTTACATTTTAAAATGAATTATGTCTTGATTCACCAATTTCGCTTCTAAGAAAATACTCAGACAGTTGCTTATACATACACAGGTGTACGTTTTACTCAAGCTATTATGCTGGTATTCACAAAACCTCAGAGACTGCCTAAGTGTTTATCACTGGGCTACAGATTGATTGTTAGGACACATCCGTAGAAAAGAATTTTGAGCAGCTGTTAAAAAGCACAAGGCAAAATACAAGAAAATATAACTACTATTGATAGTTGAGCATTTTTGAAAGAGCTGTAAAACAGAATATAATAAAATAATATGGGTATAAACATCTGAGACGTAAACTCATAAAAGCAGTGAAAATATTCAAAAGACAAACTCAAAACTGTCTACAAACTGGAAATGAGCCACGGATGATAAAGTTTAGGAGTATTTGCTCTTAACATCATATAATTCCAATTTTTATGACTTTTCTTTGTTTTTATAAACTTACCCCCAAAAATCAGAAGAATATCTAGATGTTAGCATTAATTATTCAAACTGGACTACGCAACTTTTCTTATAATCTCCTATTGTCAGTTATTCTCATGCCCAGTTTCTTGAATTCACTTTGTGTTTTGTTTTGTTTTGTTTTGTTTTGTTTTGTTTTGTTTTGTTTTTCTTGCTTAGTGGTCCTGCCTCTGCCCAAATTCTATTGAAGTCCTTTTTTTTTATAATTCAGCACAAATCTCATTTCTCCCATATAGTTTTCTCTAATGAATAACCGCCTTTTATGAATTATTTAACCTAAACCCTTACTCCACCTAGGATCCTTACCACGGGCCTTATCCTAAGACTACGATACCTTATATTGCTCACTACTGCCCCTAGTTTGTCGCTGGATAGTAATTTTCTTCAGAAGGATGCCTGCATCAACGCCGTCTCAATTGCCCCACAATCTGAGTACAGTGGGTGGCCAGTCAATGTTTAATAATTCCTAGTTTAGTAAACAAAATGGCTTTGACTTCCCAAGATTTTTGTATTTAAAAATTTTATTCTGTTTGCCAGAGTTTTTTCTCAGACAAAAGGTTGATAAGCCATCACTTCTTAACATTATTTTCTCTGTTTAAAATGGATGCTAAACTAGTAATTACCTTCAAGAATTTAAGTAGATGTAATGATAATGTTCATAACATATTAATTCTTCTTTCTCCTGGGTATTTCCTCTATCTTTATACATTAAATTTATTATTACTAGAACTCATAATATGTCTTTTCATGGCTTTAAATGGCTTTTATGCCAGCCTGAGAATTGAAGTGTTTTCCTCTCATAGGATAAAAGCCTTTTTTCCTTTTTTCTGGGCCTCTCATCTTTTTCTTTAAAGCCAGTGTGATGGCCTCCCATAGTGCTGGTGTGTTTACTTCAAGTCATCCCAGAACAATCGACAAAATAAAAGAAAGCACATAGTATGAAATTTTGTTTCGAGCTTAAAGAGCATGCCTGGGCACTCACAAAAAGAAATGCCTTTCCCAATGGAAAAATATATTTATTATCTTCTTTCTAAGGCTTTGCCTCTACTGTAATGTAGAGTTTGAACAATAGCAGTTCATTTCTGCTACAATCTTCACTCATCAAATTTCCCCAAATCCTAATGCATAACTAGGCCTATAAAATTCTAAAAAGTCTATTGTTTTGAGCCTAACATTCTCATATGTTTTTTCTTCGTGTATTTGGTTTTCATCAAAGGTAAGTCAAGTCAATGAGAATACACACATTCAAAGTATGAAGGCCAAGACTGATTCTCCATCCATTGTAATAGAGTTATTAAAAACCATTGTAGCCCAATGTCTACTAATTCAGCATAACTCCCTTTTGCACAATACTCATGTGAGTTAGCACATGAAATAGAGATAAGTTTAATAAAATTTATCCATTATATAGATCAAATTAAAAATTTTACTCTTACCTACTACTATTTGCTCATCAGTACATATCAAGTATATAATCTCTGAGTAAAATATAAATATTTCTGTTGAATAAATTTAACCAGAAAAAATACTTTTGTTTTGTTCTGTTTTGCATTGTCACTGGTGAACTCTTCACACTGATCAGCAGTGATTATCGGACCAACATTCGACTCCTCGGAACTAGATCCACGCTTTTGGAAGTAAGGTAATAAACCCAGCACTTTTAAAGAACTTGCTCCTATAAGGTCATGAGATTTGTTAATGGATTGATGTCAAATTAAACTCGGGTTTCCTTTGTCAGAGACAAAGGCCCTGGCATGCATGCTGTGCCCTCCTAATGATAAAATTCAACAGTTAAATGATTTTGTTGGCCAAATAAATTTCCAGAGGTTGATTTGATTTCCAGAAAACCTGTGATGAAGGCTAGTCTTGCAACTAAAGATTTTGCCTGGTCAATGGTAACAATCTCATTGTTTTTTGGAATGACCAAAGTCAGTTACCCTCCCTATATCATGTGCAGCTACCAAGAAGAAGTATTTATAAATATCCAAAAAGGAAGTTCTTTTGTAATCTATTTAGATATCTCTTTGAAAAATTCTTGTATTTTAATATCAAAAGAATGGGTCATGACTAAGGTGACTATAAACTTTATCATAAACCAGGCCACTTTGAGAGTGAAAGAAGATGCTATTAATAATTATGCCAGGACAACAGGGCAAAGCAGAGTGGGCCCACACAAACTGGGGTTTATTTGCTTCTTAGTGGCATTTTCCATGCAGTTTTCACAATAAAATCCACATTTGAGAAACTAAAAGAAACTGCATTTTTCTGTGTCATTAGGGTTGGTAAAAAGGTGAGTTTATTAATAAATCATTTGACAGTATATACAACAAAGGTTATTATGACTGTTACAGTCTTTGAAAATAAAACATAAGAAATAATCTTTTCAAAATTATTTTTCTTACCTATATTTATCATTAGTTCATGTCTTTGCTTGATGAATGCAGAGAAAAGGATTTCTTTAGTTTTCAAAAATAGACAACCCATTCCAAACTTTGCACAGTAGCATGTTTGATTGGTGTATATGTTTATCAAAGAAGAAAAAAACCCTAGACAGTATGTTATTTTCTTCAATGCTTTGTAAAATGCTATAATAATAATAATAATAATAATAAAGACATCACATGACTTAGTGTCTTGTCCAAAACATGTGGAAGAATAGATGAGAAGATGAAAACATAAAAAAGATATTGATATAAAAACCTATGTTGTCATCCTTAAAACATTTTTTAAATTATATAATGTCAAAAATGAAAATATTTATAAATTTAGAATTCAATGAATACAGTAAAACAGTAACTTTTGTCAATATACCTCACTGCCCTCTTTATATAGAGAGTTGAAAAACTTTAAGCAGAAGTTTGACATTTCTTGGTGTAACATAATTTGCAAAAAGAGGTGATTAAGCACATATTTCCATTGAGTTATGTGGTCCAAGAGCCTTCTATATTTGTTCCTAAATGTATTATGATAGTCGTCAACAAAATCTGGTGAATTATTTACTTTTCCTTCCTTCCTTCCTTCCTTCCTTCCTTCCTTCCTTCCTTCCTTCCTTCCTTCCTTCCGTCTATACTTCCTCCCTTTCTTCCTTCTTTCCTTCCTTTATTTTTTTTAACAAAATCATTGCATGAAAAGTCAGTATATAAATAATTCCTTCTGGGAAATTGTCATGACTTCAGTGTGAGTGGCAGTTTTCAGAATATTTGCTTGAGATGCTGGTCACATGTTGTGGGGTCCCAATGTTTGACAAACCTTTCTACTGTGAAATTATAACTGAGATTTAAAATGTGACTCAGAGATTCTGTATAATGTATTTGGAATGTCAAATTCGTGAGTCTTTCTGCTTTATAACACATGAATTTTTAAATTACCTTTAAGGTCAATTAAAAAAAAATTAGTGTCTTTCAATCCTAGTACTAAACAGCAGAGACTGACACAGACATAACTCATCATAATTAACAAATGCATTATGATTTCAAGTGACTGTGTCACTATTAAGCACACAAACATCACAAAGACTCAAATGCCTAACAAAAGTTGAACACTAAGCACACCAAATCAGCGTTTCACATAATCAGACAAAAAACTACCATTTTAAAATAGTTTGAGTTATTAGTATTTAATAAAAACAGCATTGAGAGCTCATGAGAATATATAGATTACTTGAAAAATCATGATAGGACAGGTGGGCAACTGTGTGAAGGAGAAAAAAGTTAGAATCACATTATGATTGCACCAAAAAAAATTTTTAGATGAGTAAATGATGATAAAACTTTGCATTGTGAAAGTCTTTCTAAATATGATTGTCAGGAAACATAAACCATTCAATAGAAAATGATTCTTTTTGATAATAATTATTAGGAAAAACATTCCCATTTGTGGAAATATCTAGATCTTTAGCTGCTTATCAGAGTCACCAATCTTAATGCCAGTCTATGCAACAAAGACAATGAATAGATAACTCGTGTGTATGTTATATTTGTATTAAATAAACCCATAAAAACTCTGCCAAAAATATTTAAATATTTATGAGGTTATATATGTGAGTGATATAATACATGTGTATATTACACACAAATATATATATATATTGACCTTATAAATTAAATTTATAATTTTCTGGCAGAAGTTTTTCATTAGTACAATTTTATTTCCTTCCTAAATTCTGATGCAGCTACAATCATAATCTGAAATTTTAGGCTGAAATCATTATTGATTTTTTAAAATTGTGTACTTCTTTAAATAAAAGTTTTATTCTGATGAAATTTCCAACATGTAATGAACTCCTATATACACTTTGTGGTAGTAGGAATAATAGTTCCCCAATGATGTCCATATATGAATGCCCAGAACATTTGAATATGTTACCTTGTATGGCAAAAGGGACTTTGTTGATTTATTTAATTTAAAGATCCTTTTTTAAAATAATGTTTTAAATTTATTATGGTGACATTTATTAACAAAATTCAATAAGTTTCAATGTACAATTCAATAGTAGGATATATATATATATATATATATATATATATATATAAAATTTTGTTGCATTGTGTGTAAAAGGGATCAAATATGTGGTGACGGAAAGAAATTTGACTATGGGAGGTAAACACACAATTTAAAGATCTTGAAATGGAGAGATTATTCTGGATCATCTGGATGGGCCCAACGTCCTCACAAAGGTCCTTATAAGAGGAAGGCAGGAAGGTCATCATCAGAGAGAGATTTGAACATGACATACAACTGTTGGCTCTGAAGATGACTGAGTTCATCAGCCAACTGATGCAGGTACCCTCTAAAAACTAGAAATATTGAGGAAATAGATTTGCCCCTAGAGCTGACACGTGATGAATACAAAATGATGATTTTCTGACTTCATTGTTACTTCTACTTTTATTAGTTGGTATTCTCAGTATAAAGGACATTTGTTTGTTTTATAGTAAAAAGGGTCCAGATCCCAATTTTAATTGAGGAGGGGTAAGGGTTTCCCCTGCAACAGGGAATTCTCTGACACCAGCTCAATTCTCACATTCGATAGTATCAGATTCCACTGATTGAGGGCTCAGGCCTTAAAGACTGCCCTCTCCACCCGCTCCCTCCCTGCCCCCAACTTTAGATCCCGGTTGTGAACTTAAATTATCTCGGAGCTTCTGACCAACCAGCTACAGATTGGAGGCTCCCCAGGAGTTGAGTTGGATGAGGTTACTAGAGTGGCTCACAGAACTCAGAGAAACACTTTACTTACCAGATCACCAGTTTATTCTAAAAGGATGTAACTTAGGGACAGCAGATGGAAGAGATGTGTGAACAGGATATGAGGAAAGGGTACCCAATGACCCTGCCCGCTCCAAGCTCACCACTCTCACAGCCCCTTCACGTGTTCATCAACCTACAGGCTCTTTGAACTCTGTCCTTATGGGTTTTATGACAGCTCCTTACAAAGTAATGATTGATTAAATCATTGGCCATTGGTCATTAGTTCAACCTCCAGTCCCCAGAAGATGAAAAATGGAGGACTGAAAGTTCCAACCTTCCAATCACAGGGTGGTTTCTCCTGGCAACTAGCCCCATTCTGGGTAACCTAGGGGCTTTACAAAAGCCACCTCATTAACATAACAAAAGGTACCATGTCTCTCTCACCAAAGGTTTTAAAACAAAGCTCTGTGCTAGAAAGACCAAATACATATTTTTTACTATAAATAACAATATCACAATAGTATTATTATGGACTTTTGAATTTCTAAATATTCTGTAATCTATTACTGTCATTCATTTTATGCTCAGATTTCCCCATGTTTGCGCAGTGGGAACCTCCTGTGTCATTTTGAGGTCTCTCCCTGTATTTAAGTTTTCTTATATCAGACGCAGCAATATTTTGAAAGCTCTTTTTTGTGCTTTCTCTGTTACAGCCCTGGAATTAGACATTTTTCCAAAGGCCTTAATATCTTTAGTTTGGAATGCCATTTAGAAAAATATATGTGGACATTAATTGTACTTATTCTCATTGGGTTTTTATTATTTCTAGGCCATTTTACAGGTCAGGATTAAGAAATACAGGGCTGTTTTAAATTTTTGCCAGAAATTTACTTATTTTGCTGTACTTTTCAAAGAAAAGGTCATGTGTCTTTGAAGCTCTCTTATTTTCATCTTCTGTTCTAGTTCATTAACATTGGCTCTTTTCTTGATGGTTGACATTTTTATTTATTATGTTCATTTTTTAAACATTTAAGTTAGATGGAGTTTTAGATCTTTAATTTTTAGGGTTATTCCTTTTTTGTTGTTATATCAGAAAATAATTTTAAATAATTCATCATAAATAGTTAATATTATATATGTTGATTTTAGTCAAACTATAAGAATAGTTAAGTTCAATAACTAAAGCACACAGCAAGAGTGCTTTGTTTTGCCAAAAAAAGACAAATACTATGTTAAGCCAAAAGAAGACAAATGCTATGAAATTTAACAAAAAATGTGCATCACAACTAGAAAGAAGAATACTAGGACATTATTTTGCTATTAGGTTCATGAACTGTTTCTGTGCCTTATTGCTCTTTGAATGTGGGGTATTATTTGGTTTTGATTATTTGGTGCTTTCTATTATAATCAATTACTTGGTAGCAAGGTTATAAGGGAGAAGACTTTTCATACCTTTACTTTTAACAATTGGTTGCTACCAGTAGCTACAACAACAAAATCTCGTGGCAAATAAGAGTTCTTAACATTAATACAAACATTTAGACAATACATATTACTCTATGTATTTGCAATCTGTTTAATATGTCAATTTCTGAGACAATTGTGTTAAAGTCCATTGTTTTAGTAGATTCATCTACTTCTATAAATTTTGGGGTTACTACTTTGAAGCTATGTTCTAAGATATATACATGTTTATCATTTTAAAGTATTCATATTCTGCTTGTGATTTTTGTCATTACTGATTTATTCAGATGTGTTTTTACCAACTTATTTTGTACTTTTTATGTGTCCTTGTTCCTTGTTTTTTTTTCTTTTTCCTCTTTCTAACCTTCAGTTGTATTAATTAATTGTGTGTTTATTTCACTTTTTCTTTTATTATTCTGGAAATTATACTCTTCATTTCCGGTCTTTCATTAGATATATTATAGATATTTTACTACATACGTTTATGTGTATTTAACTTAGATAAATCCAAATTAGTCATTTGCTTTATGCCCTTCCTTTCTAGCAAGATACAGACTCAAATAAATTTGAACTCTGAATGTGTTGTTCAACCGGCTTTCACATCAGGGTTTTTTTTTGTTTTGTTTTGTTTTTTTGTCATGTTTGTGAACATATGCTCCAGAGACATGTCACATGGGAATTTTTAAGGATAATTTTAAAGTGAGTTCCTTATGTAAGAAGATACAGCAGATCACCCCAAGCTTACCTAAATTTTACTTTTCTACTTCTCTACATTATTTACCCATCCGTTCTGGACTCTTACTTTCAAATACCACTAATTAAAAAATATGTTCAGCACCTTATTTAGCATTTTAATGTGTATGGTACATCTAGCTTGAAAAGGAAATCAATCTGTATTATTTTCTAAAGCTGTCATTAAAAATTTCAGAATACTGTGAGACAAAATAAGTCAAAATAAATTTTAAGTACATTCTTTTATTGTCTGATAGACAATATTATGTAATATTAGCTATAGAGTTTTCTCTAGCTTCTGCAATTGAGTTTTTTTTGTTTTTTTTGTTTTGTTTTGTTTTGTTTTGTTTTGTTTTGTTTTTTATTCTATTTGAGCAGTGAAGAATTCTACCACCTTACTTAGAAGGGGGAGGCAAAAGGAGAGATTATTCCCTGGTCAAACTGACAAATAACCCAAGAGGGACCTTATATAAACCAACAATTGGCAGTTGTGAAATCTAAATGCTATTTTTGCACAGTCAAGACACTGAAAGCTAACTCATTTTTTTCCTTTTCTTTAGGAAAACACTAAAAAATAGCGAGCATGCATAGTTTATGGGTGTGACTAAAAAGAGAGAGAGAACTAAAGAAGACAAGAGATCTTTTCTTCCCCTTATTAAATATGTAAAAATTATCTTCTTGGACAGATGGCCAGAGCTTTCAAAGACCTTTCATCAGAAGCAACAATGAGTGATATGAATTCCATCTCTTTCCAGATGAAGAAAGAATTGTAAAAGTTGGAAAATATCTAGAAGCCTTTCAGTCTACAAGATGATCATCTGAGTGTCTGCAGAAACAGTCATCCTCAGAATATTTCTATGAGCTTTAGGAAACAATGTTCTCATTTCCATTGGGACCATGTGCTATAAGAAGTGTGTTGCTGTAGTTGTTTGCTGCATTATTTTCTGGTCAAGCAGAGAAGCTCTGCACAGAGAAAAAGATGAGAACAACATGATGGAGAAGCCAAGCTGGAAAACTGCAAAACAAAGACCAGGTGATGTCACTCAGTCAGTCAGTCATGCCTACAACTAACACTGCTTGTAAGTATTTAGTTTTGTGAGGCAATGTATTTCTCCTTCTTTTATTCTTAAGTGTTTTTCTATTTGGCTTATGTTATTAAAAAAAATAATTATGCTAACACAATCTTCCTCTCATAGCCATCTGGCATGCTTATATATATATCATCAACATTACCAGTTTATATGCAAACATAAGTAAAACTATAAGTACCAGTATATAGAAGCATAAGTAATTTTTTTTCTTTTGAATAATTTTTAAATCACATTTTATACATTACTCTGGATCTCTCTTTTCATATGTCACTATATCTTTTTAGGTCAATTCATATAAATCTAATTATTTATAAAAGTAGAAGAAATATCATAAAGCATTCAACTTTTCATTCTTTATAAACATTTAGGCTGCCCCAGATTTTTATGTATTATAAACAGTGCTGCAAAAAAAAGCATATCACCAAATATAGCACTGATTTTAATACATGGCTGAGTATAGAAATATAACCAGAAAGAGTAGACATTGAAGTAGCAATGGAAATAAAGTCAATCACAGCTAGCTTCATGTGTTCAGGTTATTTACTAAGATTCTTTGAACCTTGTTAATTTAAAATGAGACATTTAAAATATCAAATATGGTTAATCAGTTTCAATTTACCTACACAATTGAAATGTAATGCAATGTTGAGAGAGATTCTAAAGTTATATTTTGTCACAATGGGGAACATGCTATAAAATAAAAAAATTAGTAGCAAATTCAGTATGTATTATCATCTAGTTGTCGCTTAATATTTTATGACTATACCTTACAAGATGGTATGAGACCTGAATTGTTTTATGAAGCTCATTTAAAGAAGCTAGTAATATTTAGAAAAAGAGAAAAGTATTATTTAAAATATTTGACTTAATTCTCAATGTAAGAGTTAAATCAGTTGGAAGTGACAGAGTGATATTTAGACTTTAAAAAAAGGAAGAATTCTCTAACAATGAGAGTGTTTAATAATGAAATAAGATGCTTCCTTTCTGGATTTATTCATAAGAAGCTAGATCACTGTGGAGAATGTTTTTAGAAACAACTCATGTGAGAACGATAAAAGAAAGAGCATTTACTATGTGTCAGATGCTATGATAATCATTCTCACATACATAACATCATAGCTGATGATTAGAATAAATTCTTATAAATAGTAGACATGGAATTAATTATAGTAATTATGGTAGAATAAAAGGAAGAATTAATGACCAGCCTGAGACACAAAAGTTATAAACGCACTTGAATGTCATTTATCCTAATAAATAAGCCAACTTTGATTCATTTACATAACTTTTCAGTATACTGAAAATACTCTATCAGGATTTCCACTGTAAAGACTCATTTCAAAATTTTGTATGCCACAGCACAAAAGGGTGGCAAGGGGAAAGGGGTATGCTATGAGATAAAAACTAAGTCAACCAACTGTCAGCCTGAGTACATTTCTTTTATTCATAAATTATATTAAATTGCTAAATGAAAAAAATGCAGCAAAAGAAAAATAGTTTATTATGGGAAAATGATGTATGGCAAAACATTAAAGTGTTCAAATTTAAAAGTAAATATTATTCATGTTAAATGAAAATGCTAGATATTACGTTTATTACAAATACAATGTGACCTCATTTTAAGATTACTTTCTTAATAGAAAATCGAGAGATTCAAAATCTCAGAAAAACATAAAAGAAACTACAAATTTTAACCTAGTCTACATAATTTTGACAAGATGCGATCATTCCTTTACTTGAACCTCAATAGTTTTCTCAGGCCAAATTTTAGGAGAGAGAAATTTAAATACTGTTATTCGGTTTGGAACAATGATAACTTTAGAGACAGATGAGTGGTCAAAGAAAATATTACCCTATTTTTAGCAATTTCCCAAGGATGAACCTGAATGATGTCTTTAGTACAATATTTTCACTAAAACCACTCTTAAAGCCCTAATTATCATGATTATTATAACTCCTGGTTATGAATCTCACCATCACCTCATCCCTGTCTAGTTTACACAAAAAAATCTTCTAATAAGATTATTTTATCATATTGCTTCACTGTTTAAAAAACCAGGATACTTCTTTATTGCATATTGCAGGGAGCCAGCAATCTGTGTACCATGTGTGCAAAGTTGCTATAAAAGATGATTTTAAATGGTAGAATTAAGGTTTTATCTGGACTGTATTAAGAAGTTGCCAGAGTTATATCTTTATTTTTCCTTCTCCTCCACTCACACTAACTTTCTCACTTCTGGATTCTTTCCCTTTGCTCCATGCCATTTCAAGCATCAACAATTAACCTTTTTTTCAGTTCTGCATTTTTCGTGTCTACTCTGTAATGTGACAAAGGTACTACATCCCTTAGCAATCAAACAGAGTAAGGTAGAATCAGTAACAAAAATAGTCATTTACATGACCCTTTTAATCCCTTACTTTCCCGGATGGAAAATTTGGGACATCATTTTGTGTAGGGTTAAGGGGTAGAAATAGGGAGGGTGGCATTTGATTACCATACAAGGAGTCCCGAGGAGTACAAATTAACTATTTTTTAAGTGATTGATTATTTTTATTCTAAAAATAAAATAATACTCATTGTAAAAACTTTTGGTAGTGCTAGATCACAAGAGTCCTGGGTGGGGGCAGGGGGAGGCACATTGAAGAGTTTTAAGCAAGTAAGAGATATAGAGAGATTTCTTTTTTTATTCTCTCTTGGTCTATGAAAAAACTGAGCCAAGAGTTTTGAATGGTTAGGTGATATTTAAATAGAGAAATTTTTAAATATTAGAATAATGTTAATAACTTATGTCAATTAGATATATTTGCCAAATGATAATATTGTCCACAAAACATGATTTCTCAATATGGCCAAATGAGATGCCCAGAAATCAGGGATGAGTACAGGAAATCTGGATTCAGGAAATAGAGATATTTAAAATAAAATTCAAGGTCTAATTTCAAAAAAGAAAACAAACAAAAACACTTTAAAATCTGTTTTAAATTATACTCTGTTATAATTCAAATAGTAAAATTGATTTAGTCTTTAATTTTTATAAAATACCAATTTTTCAAATATTTATTCTCTATATACACATGTGCACAAACCAGGTACATTGCATTTATTATTTATTGTGTTGATTTTTTTTTAATCAAAGAGCTCTTTTTTGTTTTCAGTCACTTTTTTAGTCTCCTATCTTTTTGTATAAGTTTGATGTGATTTTTTAAAAATTCTCTTCTCAAATCCTATGTTGTGCTCTCACAATAAAGCATACTATTTCATTTACTTTATTTCTTCCCTTCCATGTTGCAAGTTTCTTCCTTTGTTTGGTAACTTTGGTTTTCAATTCATGTATGAGAACACACTTCTGGGTTGCCATAGCTGGCTAACTGTGTGAATGTCCTTGGCTGGGATTCTCCTGAGAACCTAGGCTCTGAAAGCTCACTGTTTCTGTTCTGCAGCCCCTCTTTGGGATAAGCAGAGTGAGGGCCAATCTATGTTTGGAACAGTATCCATCAAAATACCACCTGTATCTCTAAGGTTCTGGTATCTGCATTAGAGGAAATAGTTTTCTACAATCAACCCTTACAGTTTCTTTAAAGAGAAGTCTTGTTGAATGCATTTGATTGCTGCTGGGAGTGAAATACTAGACCTTCTGAGCTCTGTGGGTTCAGAGGGGTGGCAGTTCCAGGCAGCTTGTCTCAGGGGCTGTTGCTTCCATGTATGTTTTATCCCTCATGTCTTTACCCTTCGGAAATGTATTTAATTATCAAGTGTCTTCACGCTTTAAATTCCCTTTCTCTTATGCTTGTTTGACTTTATTTTTTAATGTCATTTTACTCAGGCATCAGGAGTAAGGAGAAGCCAGTGTTCGGGAATACTGAATAGTAGCTAGTCATGTTTATATTACATTTACTTTGAGAAAAATGAATTGAGAAAACAGGTTTCCGTTAAATCTCTATAATGCCATCTTTTCCCAAGAATTGCAATGATTAAATACACTTCGAGTATAAAAAAAAGAATAAATACACTTCTACACTTGCAGAAGTGAGGGTAGAATAGCTTTGAATCCAGAGAGAATGCAACCTAAACTGCAACCCCAGTGCAAACTTGTGTGTTTGAGGAAGATACCTAAACTCTGTCAAGTCATGCCTCCTTTACAAGGGATGCACAGAAATTAAAACAAACAAAAACTGAATATGTGTGATACATAGCAATGTCTGGAATAGAATAATACGTGCTCAATTAATAATGATATGAGTATAAGTATAGATGTAGATAGGTATAGAAATAGATAGACAGACTGACTACTAAGTGCTAGGCACTCACTGTATGAAGCCCTGATGGTAGGCTAGGAAGATAAATACGTTTTCTGCCTTTAGAAAACACAGATAATTAAAAAGCAATTAATTGCAGTAAAGGTAGGAGAAGCAGAAATTTGTTTTAAAAGAGTGGGACTTTCTGTGGTGAAAAATTATTTTCAGTAAACCTTTTCAAAAAACTCTTTCGATGCATTTTAGCCATTAAAAAGATCTCAGTCTGCCTACCTGTAAGCTGTAATACCCCACGGGGCTCATCAATTCAGCAGAGTCAGGGTGAATCATTTATTAAATTAGAGGCCTACAAAGGGAACACCCAGTGTGAGTCAGAGAGAGCTGTTGCTAATTCAAGGATTGCCTGCTGGCTCTTCGAAGTGTTGCTGAACCCCTGTCCCAGGGTAGGAGGACCAAGTCAAAGAGACAGACGCAGGGGATGTTTAAACACTACAATTTGATGATTTTCATTTAAGAGCCTCTATGGGTTTTTGTTTTTGTTTTTGTTTTGGGGAAGGGGGTGTTTTGTTTTGGGTTTTTTTGGTTTGTTTTTTTTTTACTTGCCTTAGCGCTATTCTGCAGTGATGTTTCCTTCTGCAGAAGAGAATGTTGCTAAATCAAGAAATTTAAGCAGAAGAAAACTGAGGCAGCTTCTAGAATTTCATTCACAAGATCTATTCTAGGACAAGAACAGCCATAATAAGTTAATAACTCCTTAAAAGACTGAACTAATTCACATTACACGCAAAAGTGTAGCTATTATACAACAAAACTGCTCATCTTAGTAGGCTTGGGTACATAAGGCCCTGAAGAGAGTTGCCAAGTTGTTTTCTATGCACTTTGTGTTTCAGATAATTAGATGAGGGACAGAATCTGCTGGGAAGATAGTGCTGTCGTTGTAACTCAGTGGTCCCTGGAAACGCTGCATGGGGCATAAACAAGGCCTACAGGGCAGAGACACGAGACCTTCTGAAGAGTCTCTCTCTCTGTTTTTCCCTCCTATATTCTCATGACTCTCTTGTGAGGTAGGCCCTGACTCTGAGGATAGCTCACCCTGTGGTGTCCTATTAGTCTTACATTAAGAGTTAGAATCTCTTGAGATACTGAATTAGAAAAACATTTGCATAATAAGCCAGTGTAGAGAGCAGATGGAGAAAATTCTATATAGTCAAAGAGAATAGAGAACTAAGATGATTCAGGAATAATATATTTTACAACGGTTTCAAGAAAGGCAAATTTCCTGGATTAAAAATAGGGGACTCCCCTTTTTTAACTGACTATTGAAACTAAATAAATATAGCCTCTGTTTGTTTTTTGTTTTTGTTTTTTCTTTTTTTTTCTTTTTTCTTTTTTTTAATGCAACAAAGAGAAATAAGCTGGCAAGATTTTAGTAAAAAAATTTTTAATTAAAAAATAGAAAATATGGTAGAAATGGCCTTTTGCAAATAATAAAAATAACACTCAAAATGTAAATTTTGTTCCTAATTATTTACTGTCTGTTCCATGGCCTGGTATCCCCAGGTCATTCCTTTATTTGCACATATAAAGAGCAGCTGTAAGTGCATTTCTACAGTGCCAACCTAATAACATCTTTCTAGATTCTTTTTAGAGTCACTAATTTTGATTTTTTAAAAATAAGCTATAAATTCAAATGGATTTGGATCATTGCAATATTTTTAAATTACTCATCAATGATTTTAATTACTCTCTGTCAAATAATTTTTATTCTTCAATTATCACATGCATTGTACAGTATTTTTTTGAGAATGGTCTATAATAGCATTACCTATATATAGTAATCAAATGTAACCTAGTGAGATTGCTCATTCTTATCCCAGATGCCTTGTGCCTCCTTCTTTTATCATACAATTTTGTTTCCTTTGAGGTTGTCTGGTGTCACAAATATGGTTTTCAGCTTAGAATCACCCTTCAGAAGGTCTCATGTCTCTGCCCTGTAGGCCTTGTTTATGCCCCATGCAGCATTTCCAGGGACCACTGAATTACAATGACAGCACTATCTTCCCAGCAGATTCTGTCCCTCATCTAATTATCCGAAACACAAAGCGCATAGAAAACAACTTGGCAACTCTCTTCAGGACCTTATGTACCCAAGTCTACCAAGATGAGCAGTTTTGTTGTATAATAGCTACACTTTTGCGTGTAATGTGAATTAGTTCAGTCTTATAAGGAGTTATTAACTTATTATGGAGAAAATTTAATTCATCAAAATTCCAGAACATCTGGCTTAGTGATGAGTGGGAAACGTGGTCTGCATTGCCCAGCCGGTTCTAAGAAGGTCTTCTGTCACCAAGCGTGTTTTGGAAAGTGTTGGAGTGAGGCAAACTGAATGATTAAAACTAGAAAACTATACTAGATGTGACAGTTCCTCCCCTCTGCCACCTTAAATTTTCAAATCGCTTGTGGAATCTGAAGTTTTGGAGATAATGGAGAATAAAACTTAATATCTTAGTATGATATTGGGTGTAATCAAGCAGTCAAAATTTTTCAAAAATGGAGACAAAAAAGAAGCTGGAGGAAATGAATCATGGAAAGTATGAGGAGGGCCTTAATCTTCCCAAAGTTAGAGAATTGGAGAACAGGGTAGCCTAACTTTAATCACCAAGGGGCAGGGTGTTTATTACATGATAGAAATATGCAATAGGTTAGATAATCAAAAAACAATCAAAAAACAATTTTAAAAAACTGATCAATAAAACAATCAAAAACTGCAAAGAAGTTTTACGATAACATGGTGTCCTCACAAGGCAAATGTCAGCTGTTACCAAAACCCTAAGTGAAAATGAAGTTTCATATATACTTTGCAATATATTTGAAATAACTCTCACGGATATTCTTCTTTAGACTTAGTCAAGAGATAACAATGAGTCCTTCTAGGCCAAAAAGAAAAAAAATGTTTGTCCCTGTTCATTGCTCCTTAATAACTATGTCCTTACACAATGTCCTTTTAAAAGCTCAGCAGTATAATTGTATGCCATAAAAAATATAAGCAGTAGCCCCAAGAGTCCCAGTTACACAGTTCTTCTTATACCTTTGGTTGTATCTCCTATTATATATAGTCAGTCTTGAAATTATATAGAGGTAGAGCTGCATTAAACGAAATCACTTTTTTCTTAGGCTTTGATTTAAATATATATCTATATCTATCTCTCTGTGTACCACACATATATGTAAAAGTAGGTAGTTCAAAATTTATCACAATTTATTCCCCATTACAACAGGCAAAGCGGACAAAGGCAATTGAGAACCATTTCTCACAGTGCACTTCTCTTAACAAAGATCTTCAGTGAATAGGTTGAGTTTTCCTCTTTTAATTAAAAGTGAAAACTGATCTTCCCATTAGGAGATCTTAGATAACATACTTGGTTGACATTTTGCTCAACATGAAGCTGTTGACAACCGTTCATATCTACTGTCCCTGATATTCTGCCTTGCCATTCAGTTTGATGAAAGACTCTAAAGTTACTGGAAGTAAATACAGATGTTCTCACTTACTTTTGCATCTGCCCCAGCTATCAGCTTGTTTCCTTGAACTACCTTTTAATTATTCCCTTAGGTCAGAAAAACATCAGATACATTTTTATTCAATATTTTGAGTGACATAAGAAAACATTTTAGGAAAATAAGAAAATGTTTTGGAGGTAGTAGAGAGGAGATCTTTGCTTTTAATACCTAAATAGAGTGGTCTATAAACATGAATCATTGAATGACTTAATGGCATTTTTTTATGGCTTGAGTATTTATACTTTTATTGGCTACAATGAACACCTGGGATAAAAATCTTTTACTTTCATGTAATAAAAATCATATCATAGTTTCCTTGTCATTATTGAATGTAAATGACAACCTGACAGATTGAATACAGCAAGTAACTGACTTAACTTTAATTTAACATTAACCAAATGGATGTATAACCCAGATATCTTCACTGTGTCACTGAATATTAAATCAAAAGCTTATCATAATAAAAAGCACGACCACATATCAGAAAGTCAGAAAGTTTTCTCATAGCAAGATTTCTTGTAGATTATTTCCATTATAAAGAGACTAATTTGACCAAGGCCCAAGTCTTTATTTTTATTACTCTTTGATATATAAAATTCTTTTTAATGTCATCTGAGAATTCCCAGGTTAATGAAACAAGTTTAAAAAATGACCATTGTATAGTTGCAGGTTTGTGTTAATGCTTCTAATGTTCTGGGCAACATAAAGAATAGTTTTACGTCAGTAAATATTTTATTACCTCTTGTATGAGGTAATAAAGGAATACAACTAGTACTTTTAGAAGATTATAGTTTTCATTCAAAATAAAAGAGAAGGTCTTATGTATTTGAAATACTATTGTAGCTTTTTTTTTCAATTTCTGTATATACCAGTTATAGCCACTGTTTCAAGACCACATCTCATGACTAAATCAAAGGAGTCATCTACTGCAAAATATTTCCCTGTTAGAAGTTGTGGATGATATAACATTATCAACACTCATCGTTACATTAATTTAAAATAAATTCAAAACTAATGGTGACGAATCAGAAATATCATTTATATATAAAAAACTTCACTTACATTTGAAATACTACATATATCCATATATCCTTACAGATGGAGACAAGGAAGAATAGTCTCCACCGACATGAAAAGAGATCCTGGAGAGAGAGAAGGAGAGAGAGGGAGAGAGAGATGCTTGTGACAATGAGGAGAATGCTCTGTTCTTATCCTCAGAGAATCATGCACACAGGTGTGGCTTAGTGGAAAACAACTTGAACGTGGGCATGATGGCTAAACAATATTCAAAGTGCCATCAGGACAGCCAGGTGAAATCTTAAGATTTTTATGACAGGCTGAATAATATTTTGTGTTCAGAAGCCAGTGGAATAATTTGATTTCAAACTCCAGGTCTAGGGAACTTAATGACCTGGATTTCCCAGGACTCCCCCAGTTTTAGTAGTGAAGTTCCTGCATCCTGGGAATCTCCTCAGTCCTGGGCAAAACAGGCAGTTGGTTGCTTTTTCAAGAATATCTATTTATAGACTTCAAATAGCAACTGTAGAGTACACACCTGCAGCTCAATGATGAGCCACAGTCAGGGACCTGGGTTGAAATCTCCTCTTTACTCTTTACTTGGTAGGTGACCTTGTGTACTAAATCTCTCTGGGGTTTAATTTCATCGTCAGTAAAGGGAGGTCATATCTAATCTAATAAATTTCAGTAGTAATAAAATGATGTATATGAAATAGTCAACATATACTGGGTTTGACATAAATGATCTTTTTATTCTCTGCCAAACTATAACTTAAAAATAAAAGTTTTTCCTATGGCAAAATCAGGCTTAATACTAAAGCTGTTTGAAACCATATCTTATCAATATATCCTCACTCAAATACATAGGGAATAAAATTACATTAAATCAAACTTCTCTTCCAATCACACAGCATAAATGGAAAGCATCCTACACACAGTGAGTGGCTAGCTTTAGTATAGTTAAGAGATGCTAATACTAAGTACTGATACTTCGTATCACTAGAGGGACGTTCCTTTCATTCAGGATTTCATGTTTAAAACATAAGAACCTAAACAGAGATGTATCACAGCCAAACCACAATGATGAATGCCAGATATTTGCTCCTTCATTTTCTTTTTATTGGGTGAGAGGAGAGAGAGAGGGTCTGCGGGATAGTACAAAGCGGCCTACAGCACCTCTATTCTGGTCTTTTAACTGGGAAGAAAAATCCAAATGTACAATAGAGAAATAGATTTAAAAGGCATCATGTCCTTTATTCGAAAAAAATGCATATTAATGATTACCAGCTGGAAAAGCAGAAAGAAAACATTCTTATTCCACCCTAGAGTAAAAACGAATAATTTATGGTGTCGCATAAAAATGATTCCACCTTGTTATTAAGGCAATTGTGAACTCTTGCTAATGACAGCCTATCTCCACAGAGATTAAATAGTAACAAAGCTGTGTGAGCTTTCTGATTATTTTTGTCTTCACACAATATTTTTTCTGTGTGTGTGTGTGTGTGTGTGTGTGTTTTACATCTCCCTCACACTATCCCTTTATAGACACATTTACCCCTTTCCCCTCACCACCCCTAACCTGACACCCACTAATTGGTTCTTCAAGTATACAATTTTGCCATTTCAAGAAGGCTATATAAACAGAATCACACAGTACATGACCTTTTGAAGTAGGCTTTTTTTTTCCTATTTGGGGTAATTCCCTTGAAATTCATCCAAGTTGTTGCATTGCTAATGGTTTCTTCCTTTGTAGTGCTGAGTAGTATTCTATAGAGTAGATGCACCACACTTTGTTTAATTATTCTCCCACTGAAAAGTAGATAGGCTATTTCCAATTTCTGGCCATTATAAATAAAGTTTCTATAAACATCTTGCATGCACATTTTGTGTGTACGTAGGTTTTTATTTCTCTGGGACGAATGCTCAGGAGGGCAACTACTAAGTTTTACCATCAGTGTACATTTAGTTTCTTTAAGAAACTGCCAAACTTTTTTTTTTAAAAGCCCTTTCACCCCATACAATATCTTTAAATAAAACCAGAATAGCCCTTGTACCAATAATAAGTTTATACATATATATTCTGCTTTTTTATGCATTGGTTTTGAAAGTTTCAGCTAATTTCTAGTACTAGAGGAGTCATTATTATCACTAAATACATGAGTAAAGCGATGGTGCTTACTGACAGGAAAACCAACAGTGGAAATAGAGAATTATCTACATATATTATGACTTTGATTTTTCATACTTTGGTTTCACATAACTGGCAACTATAAGTTATTCTTTTATTTTCATTAGAATTCTAGACAGAATTCTAGATTATACCATTATAAGGGTAAGAGGGTATTTAAAGATCACCTGTTTCAAGTTCTTCATAAATGATTTGAAATAGTAGGTGTGGTAAATAAATTCAAATGGTGAATAATCTGCTTGGGGAAAAAAATAAAGATTTGATGATGATAACAGAGAACAATAAGTGGAGAAGTAATGGGGAAGCAGGATTTGGAAGGGACTGATAATTTCATCAGATCTTATAGTTATGATGATTTAAACCTCCCTGAAGTTAACATTGAGTCATATCACATGGTTTCAAAAGTCACCCATGTCGAAGAGGAGATTTCAGCTAATATATAAAAATACTGTGTTTCCCAAAGTTGTTTTAGAATATTATCTAGCAAAGAACCAGCTGCCCACAGTGAGGTCATTGGAGAGAAGTTCTCACTTAAAATGCACATACTCTGAAGAAGTTGTCAAAGGTTAAACTTTTAACAAGGACTTCAGGTGAGTCTCAAATATACAAGGTCTTGAGAATCACTAGACTGTGATTTTGAGGATTCTACTGTATTTATAAACTATTTATAACTTGCTCAGAATTATATTTTACTCCATATTTTTTCTCATAATAGTGATATAAAATATATTACATGTTTATTTTTGTTTGTAGAGGCCATTTTCTATTGCTAGTCTTGAGAGAAAAGAACTTCACAAAAACAAAGCAGAGGGATGAGCATTTTTATAAAAGGAAGAGTCTGATTCCCAAGGGCCCTGGATGTCCTGAGAAAACACATGCAGCAGTTGACATACTCACCAACTTATCATTTGAGTGGTGGAACAGAATGATTTTAACTAGAATAGGTCATCCAATTTCCTCCCTTATCTAGAAAGGCTGGAATTACATGGCTTCTCTTAGGAACTGAAAACACAATTTTAATGATTTTGACCTTTTAGTCTTGTGAGAACTGAGCCTCGGTTAGGGAATGAGTAAGAAAATCTGGGGGAGGGGGAGATCAGAATTAAGAAACAGATGCATTAAAATAAAAATAGCATTCTGAACCTGGAAAAGTATGTAAAACTCTCCAAACATCAAGCATCAAGTAAAATTAGGAGGTTGAATGAGATGATGTCTAGTTTCCTTGGTCACATGGCTTTCTACCTATGGGAGTGCAATGCTTTACACTCTTCCATTTGTTCCAGAGAACTCTCAAGAAGGATGTGTTCTGTTATCAAAAAAAGTGTGTAGTCCTCTAAGAGAGAGTTTATAAGAGAAGGAAATAATGAATAGAACTGCTTGAGGTCTGTTGCTTTCTTCTGTTGTATCTTTCTCTGATTGTTCTTTTCTGGATTTTTCCTCACCTTCTTCATTTCAGTGCAGCTGTTTTGGTAGAACACAGCCAGAGGTAGCTACTCATTAAAGTGGCTCCTTGGGATGGGTCTAGGGAAGGGTAGCAATGAGGATCCATCCAGCTTCCCATATATCCTTAAACTAAAGTGTCCTTGGTATTTACATATAGCTTAGCTCACTAGCCTACAGTATGAGAATCTGATTCACATTTGGGAGTAATTCACTTAGGTAGTGATTAAAAATTAGTTTTTCCTTGCGTCTCTCCCATATGCATATTCTTAGAATTCATTAAGAAGGGAAACCTAACTGTATTTGATTGATCAGGGTGCTATTCTCTTTCTCATCTCTCTTGTGATTGTTTAAGTTCAAAACTTGCTCTCAACAAGATAACAATAATGTTCTCTTTTGATTGCCTTAGAAATAAAGATTGTGTTTCAACTGTCTGTTAAGATAGTTTCCATTGGATCAAACAAATTGATATAAAATACAACCACTTTATTGGAATTATATTATATTGAATCAGAAAAATTTTTGTTCTGATTCTGCATACAGATAGAAAGAGTACCACATGCACAGTCAAAAGTGAGATGGAAACCTCATGAATGACGAGCTATGAGCATTTTGTAGAATGGACTCTCACTCAGATGCTGCTGATTCTATATGCTTTTCTTTAGAGATTTTTGTTCTTAATTATAGTGATTTCATAGATTATAATAAACTTTCAATAGTTGGAATAATTTGTCCTTTCAAAAAGTGTAGGGTAAGCAGTAAATAATCAGATATTTACCTGAAAACATTAAAATAAATTACATTTGAAATTAGGTTTTAGTCAGAATTCAGCATTAGAATAAATTTGCACAACTATTAAAATATATTTCTGCATATTTAAGAAAAAAACTGAGTAGCACACATTGAAAAGCCTACCCCAATCTGAAGAAATTTTTTTTTTAAATAGAATCTCTTAATTAAATAAACCAAAAAAGTAGTTTTTCATTAAACCCATATTTAACTAACAGGTAACTAGAGGGGAAATAAAAGTCTAACAATTATTTTACATAAAATATTACCTTATGTCTGTGATTTCAGATGAAAAAGTGTTTTGTCAAGAACTCAAAAGCCAACAATTTAACCATCCAAGACCCTTTTATGCTTTCTTCTTTCTCGTATTCCCAAATGACTTAGTTTTGAAATAGCCTCTTGCCCTTTGAGAAGAAGAGAGAGAAACATCATTTTAATCCAAACAGGTCAAAATTTAACTATCTAAAACCATTTTCAATGCTGGATAATGAAAATACGACACAAGAGGGCATGATAGTAATCAATTTTCAGAATGGTCAAAGCAAACTCCAACTACTACTATTCTTATGAAATGAGCACTATCTATAGAAATTGATTTGAAGCTATTGATTAAAAAGTCAATATGCATAATGAAGCTAGCATCTGGGGAGCTATGGAGTAAAGCTAATAATCAGAAACAATTATTACTAATACAGACAGATTCTTCAGTTTTCAAAATGCAGTGATATACTTGTGTTAAAAATATAATTTAATTTATGAAAATTCAATTTACAAAAGTCTTTTCCTGTCTAATTTCCATATTGAGGTGTTACTTTGTGATTGTTTCTGTAAAACGAAAATAACTACCATGTAATAAATAAATGGACTCTTCAGGATTTATACTAGAGGAACAAAGACATGTTATACAAAAATCTACACACAAATATCCACAACAGCTTTATTCATAATACAAAACTGAAAACAACTCAAATATACTTCAATGGGTGAATGGCTAAAAGAAAACTGTGGCACATCCATACCATAGAATACTGCTTAGCAATAATAATAATAATAATAATAATAATAATAATAATAATAATAACAACATAAAAATTAAACATAGAGAAAATTGATAAAAACATAAAAATTAAACATAGAGAAAATACTATCCTAGGCAAATTCCTAAGTAATTAGATATATGTCATGCATAATTTTAAATTAAGAGCAGGGAGAGTATCATCATTAAATCATATTCATTCAACTTTCAGAGGAACAGGTGCATAGAATTATTATACTGCTTAATGACTGCTCATGCTGGCTGAACTCGATCTATTTTCCTTTGGTCAGAAAAAAAAGAGAACTGCTCTAATTACTGTTTTACTAAATATTCTTTCAATATAAGCAAAGTCAGACAAACTATTAATTTTCTAAATGTCTCTCTAGCCCCAGTGGAAAGTTTCCTAAAATAGACCTCTCTGAAAGGCGTGTTTAACGCTGTGCCACTTCAGTAATTCTGTTTAGTGGGTGACATTGCAAGCTCGAGCCTCGACTGGGAAGTCACTTTACCAACACAAATGCAAAAAAGCATTCTTCTCTATCCTACTATAAAATAAAAAACACCAATAAGGCACAATGTTAAGTGACAGCAAAGAATAAAATAGAGCAAAATGAAGACCAAGATGTGAAGTCCTTAGACCCCAAAGACTCACTACAAGACTCAGGTCCTCACACATGGGTTAAAAAAGAGCTCTGAGGTGAGAGGTACAAGATTAAGTCTGAGCCAGGTCATTTGAGCAGATGCCCAAACAGAGACTGAACTTTCAGAATCTCGGCCTAAGTAAGTGATCTTCTACCACACACGGGCACAAGGGAAATTTGATCATATAGGCAGAGAGCAATCTAGCAAAGCTTATCTTGCAACAACCCTGGTTCATAGTTTTTTACTAGGTCCTTAATGAAGAGAAATGTAAAGTTTAAGTAAAAATTTCCATCTGTTGTACTTGTGGTTATATATAAATATGTGTACATTAACAGTACAATTTTACTTTAACTTAATAGAATGTCTTATTTGTAACGTTAAGATTTTTCTAATATTCACAAAGTACCAAGTAAAAAAAATGCATATTATTTGTAGGTAGGCATCTGGGGCACAGGATGCCAACTAGAACCAGCTCTGACACCAAAATCCACATTTGTTACACTACATTTGAAATTTTCAGAAAGGAAAAAAAGCAAAGTTAAAAAATAGATAAATGACTCTGATGTGTTGTTGTGTTGAATGCCCCTTTCTACTGTCCTGTGTCACTCACTGCCATGCTTTCTTTTATTAGTATATCCACCAATGGCAGTTAGCTAACAACCTAACTACTAAACTAAAACTAGACAATGTTTTCAAATAAATTAGAACTAGGTGGGTAATCTATTTATACCTTCAGTCATATTTCTTTACCACTTTCAATTCTGACATTCAAAAAGGGAGTAAGAATAAGATTCTACTTTGAATTGTATATGCCATGCTGGCAAATGTCAGAGGTTTTGTTGACCTGGCATACACTGCAGTACTGAGGAAACAGGGATGTCTTTGTTTTCACCTTTAGCTAATGCAAAAACATCTGATACAGTACCATACTTTTTATCATTTGGAAAGAAACAAAAAGGTGATACCAAGGCATTTATTCTTTTTATTATTTTCTCTGTTCAATACAGGACTTGAATCCAGATTCAGAATCTTCAAATCAAATACCATAATATAAAACATCATCAATGAGCAAGATATGTAAAGAAAGAAAATATATTTTGTTCTTGGCACTACTGTTTCTAAAAGCAAAATGATAGTTTAACCTCATAGTGCATTAGATCTAGAAGGAAACATTAAATCATTAGCTTTAACACTGTCATTTTTCAATTGTGGAAAGTTTGGGCCCAAAGAGGTCCATTGATCTGCATTGCATAGCACGGTGCTGGCAGATTGGAAGCAAAACAGAAGTCTCCCAGCTTCAGTTCTAGTTCTTTTTTCACTGAAACATCCCACTTCTTATCTTCTAGAGATGCTCAAAAATAGACTAAAAAGAACTAGAGCATTATTGATTTTCTTCAAAACACAACCCGTGTCTAATGGAATGTTTAGAAATAAACTTTTTTTATCTAAGCCAAAAAAGAGACAGCAACAGAAATAAAAATAAAATCGAGCTACTATAAAGTAAACATTTAAATTTGATACATTTCTTATGTTTAGATAGTTAGCTCTGTCCTTGATCTATCTTATAGATTTTGAAAGGTGTCTTCTCTGTTAGTGGAAAATATCTCACACATGTGCTCGAGTAGAATCTCCAACTCTCTCTCTCTCTCTTGCCCACAGACACACACACACACACTCCCACATGCACATGCACACAAGCATATGTGACAGAAGAAGTGCAAAATGGAGCCCTTATTAATTTTTTAATGACAAATGGGAGCACAGAGGTCTTTGATCTTTGCATGCCATCCGCATGACAGACTGGTATTTAATGTAATTCAGGGAAATAAAGCAAATCAAAGTAAAACATTTTTAATTAGTGGTTTAACTACGTGATTAATGATGCCTTTTTAAAGAAAATGCCTGTACCACTAAATGAAAAACTCATTATTTCTAAAAGCTGGTTTTTTTCTACTTAATGACTTCTTCTAATAGGCAGATAAATTGAACAACAACGTATGAAACCTATTAGCCTGACCATTTTCACAGAGAACAAAATTGAATGTTGTGTTGCAGGTTGTTGATCAGCTAATCTGAAAGTAATGAAACAAACAACATTATACAAAGGCTTCTGGTAAAATAACATACAGCTAGCTTTTAAATGACTCCATAACAGAGCTGAGTCTTATTTCCATAGCAGAATAATCTAAAATGAAAAGTACTTACAAGAAGATTAAATTAGCCCTTGAAAACACAATTCTGGTTGTGTTAATATACTTTGTCTATTTAGTTGGGGAGAAATTTCAACCCTGTTTGAAATGTGCAGAAAATAAGATTTATCCCAGGAAATGAGGTCAAATAAGTCTTGAGTATCTGGTTGAAAATACTGGCAGCACACATATTCAAAAACAGTGAACTAGTCACTTTGTCAGTAAAATATAATAACCAAAAACTTGGTCCCCAGGGCCAGCCAAACTTTGTATGACTCGAGCATAGCAATTTCACAGATGAATGTCTTAAATGTTTCCCGAACATCACTGAGCCTCAGTGGACTCATCAGTAAGTTGGAGATAATGACGTTCCCTATTTCAAATGGTTATATTGAAGCGCAAGATGGTGCACGTAAAGCATTTCTTGTATTTTATAACAATAATATTGTTATGCTATATGCAAATAAAACATGGTTCATATCTTCTTTACTAATTAATCGTGCTTGCCATTATGGAACAGGGTTACAAAGGCAAAATGATACATCGGCTTCTTTGAAAATTTAACCAATTTTCTCTATGCTGCTTTTACAAATTAATTCTCAAAATAAAACATAAATATGACTCTTGTCAGCTGAGTTTTCCTAAGGTGGTTGTATATCATTCATGAGTATAGACATGGATGAGGGTGCCCCAACCTCACTTTTTTGCCCAAAGGGGAGATATGCTTATTTAGGGTGGGAGATAATTATTGAATGTAATTTAATACACTACCCAATAGTAAACTTTTTATTGGAACTAGTTATTCTTAGTCTAAAAGTTGGGGAAAGGGCTTATCTCCTTTCTCCTCATGGCTGAAATCATACTCATTCTTCAAGGCATAAATGCTATTGTATTTAAAAAAAAGATTTATGCAACACTGAAGTCAAATTAGATTGTTCTTTTCTCCCTGGAGCAACACTGAGTTTTTTGTACTTTTCTTTGGCCTTTTTTCAATCTGTTCTTATTATAATGGTCTACTTTTATGGACCACAGGTTGTGATCTGCAATGGCTTCCAAGTGTATCTCAAACTCCTCACAGGCTTTACAAGGACAAATGTGATCCGGCTATGGATTACTTCTCTAACCTTGCTCTGAACCCACTGTCTCTAACTTGTGTATACTCCATCTAACGCTCCAGCTCACCACCACCTATCTGTGTCTGTATCTGTATCTGTTCTTTTTCTGTATCTTCACGTATCTGTTCTCATCCTTCTGGTTTCATCTAAATGTTAATCCTTAAGAGAGTCTCTTTTGACCACACTTTCGAAGTATGGAAGCCACCATCATCTCTGACCTGGACCCCAACAATAGCATTAGGACTGGTATCTCAGCTATAGTGATCATGTTAGAACTTGTATAGCTCATGGTGAACTTTTGAAAATGCTGTGGGTTTGTTTGTTTGTTTGTTTGTTTGTTTTATCATTGGGATTATGTTTTCTTTTCCTGACAGTCCTAATTCATTTACTCCTTTGACAAACGCATACAGGAGCTTTCACTGTCCAATTCTCAGAATAAAGTGTTGGTAATGCACATATTTGCAAATAGAACTATAGAAGCAATCTAACTGTCACTTGGCAAAATTCAGCTCTAGTTATTTTTCCCCAAAACAAATTAGGTATGAAAATAAAATATGAAATAGTGATTTATGATACTGAGTGGGTCTATTACATATTGATCACCATATAAACTAAAACTCAGAAAAACATGGCATAATACTTCAGAAAGTGATTGCTACCTTCAAATATAGACCAAATAAAATTTTTTCTACTTGAATTTTTCAAGTAATGGAGGAAAAATAGGTTTTTAAAAATTCATTTGTTTTTTTTTTTACATTGCATTAAAACGTAATAAGTAGTATGCCCAGCTAGCAGTATTGATCACAAAGTACATTTAAACTACATATCTGAGAAAAATACCTGCATATCTAATGTATCAACTTATCAAATGTGCGATACCTGTGCTATGGGAAAATAAATTAAGAGTTAAAAAAATATGAGGGTTATTAATTTCACAAATGAAGTTAGTCCAACAAATTCCCATTAACCTCTATAATAAAATATTCTGAAACCAATTTGTATCCTGCCAGAATTGCATGTTTAATACTCTCTTTATAATTTTAATTTGTTCTCAATCTTTTCTCCACAGACCTTAATATTAAAATTAAAAACTATACATCACAATTATAAGGTTAATCTTTAACTCTATTTGGCTGTTGCTCACCTTTGGCTAGAAGGTAGAGTGATATATAGTGAATGAATAAAAAAGTATATTTTAAAATTTTCATTTGTATTGTATTTATTAGATATATCTAATTATGTTCCCGGTGATTTTAAATAATAAATGTAACATTGATTGTGTGACATAATAGAAAATAAGTTGAAATGCTTTATCTTATGACTGCACATTACCAGTGAATGTAAGAAAACCATTAATTTTAGACTCAATCACGTCAACATTAATCTACATAGCAGCTGGAGTCTGACTTGGAAATAATATGAACACATGAATTTGCAAAGTTCTCTGGTATGTTTTTATATTTGCATGTACATTTAACTGATAGTTTTCTATCTAGGTGATAGGAAGGTCAATTTTTGTCTCTAGGTTGGAAAACCTTATACCATGAAACTGAAAAGGAGCCTATGTTGCATTTTAATTTTCCAGTACTTAACTTCACAATCTCATTTCAGCAAATACTTTGGGTGTGGGAAGTGGCATAAATGCATAGGTGAAAACCCTCTGATCTGTCAGTTTCTCTTGTATTTATGGCAAGTTTTATTTTATGTATTTTAAGTCTCAGAGACAAGAAATTTTAATTTCTATACTAAATTATACTAAACTTAAAAAAAGAAACAGAAATTTTTACTGTTATTTTTTACATTATAATTATAGATTTCAGCCTTGTCTTCATTTTTTGACTCTATAAGATATTGTTTTATTTACTCAATGTTTATTAAATATGTCCTCATATTTACTTTTTAGACTTTCATATTTACTTTTGGTGTAGAGAGAGGTTGCAATACACTCTTTATTTTGAATCTTTTTGTAGCAGATGTTTTAGTTTTTGTTTATATGAAAATTCCATTAGTTTATTCTCATGCCTAAAGGATGGTTTTGTTAGTTATACAAGTCCATGTCCTTGGTTATTTTCTCTGAGAATTTTAAAACATTATTTCATGTCTTCTAGTTTCTATTGAAAACTTAGCTCAAAGAACTATTGTTATTTGATTGTAATCACTCAGTTCTCTGTGGTTTCTTATAAAAATTCTGTGTCTTTGGTGATCTACAGTTTCACTATTG
This sequence comes from Cynopterus sphinx, assembly GCA_030015415.1. Classification (NCBI taxonomy): domain Eukaryota; kingdom Metazoa; phylum Chordata; class Mammalia; order Chiroptera; family Pteropodidae; genus Cynopterus; species Cynopterus sphinx. The sequence continues at coordinate 59,107,642 of CM057390.1, forward strand.
TGTGTCTTTCTGCATGTGACTATTAAGATAGGCTGCATCAGGGAGCTCTCAACCTGAGCACCACTGACATTTTGGTCTGGATAATTCTTTGCTGTGGAGGGTTTTATTTATCTCATTGGATGTTTAGCAGCATTTCCTGGCATCTGTTCAACTGACACTGGCAATACACCACCACCTCCCTCTCCCAATTGTGCAAACCAAAAATGATACAGACCTTGAAAAATAATTCTGGAGTTGGAGGGTGGGGGGAGCAAAATCTCTTTCTATAAAGAACTGCTTAGCTAGTTTAAACTGCATTAACAACAAACTCCAAAATTTATCAATAGATTATAGCAATGAGCTACATGTCCATTGTAAGCTGACTATGGCTTTGCTCCATGTCATTTGTCTCAGATACAGGACAATAGACAAGACTTAATGAGAGCATTTCAGGATCATGACAGAGGAGAAGGAAGGCTGACAAAACTTTTGCTATCTCTTAAGGCTTTAGCTAAGAAGAGATTCATGTCACTTCTATCTCCATTGCCAAACTCAGTGTTAACTAGGTGGAGAAATAATTTTCTTCCTTAGGAAGGAGCAGGAAGTATTTGGGAATAATGCTACAGTCTCACAGAATATGAATGTTTTATTTATTCAACTTATGGAATATCCAAATTGTAATCTTTTGTGAACTCAAAACTATTCTCGATATATCTGCAAATCTTGTTTTCTTTATTATTCTTTTCTTCTGGAATTTCAATTAGTGGCCTAACAAACTTTATAAAACCTCTTTGTTTAAACTCTATTTCATTTACACATGCTTATTTCTTGTACAGCATTCTCAATAATATTATTCAATATATCTTCTAGTTCACTTGACTTCTCTATAGCATGTTAAAGACTCTATTCTTTTATTGATTACTCTTAATTTTTTAATTAATTACTCTTAAATTTTAATGTGCATATTTGACTTGATAAAAATGTACATTAATATTTTGTTTCACTTCTACATATAATACAAGGAACTTAGAATTTTGACTGATTTTCATTATAACTTTTGCCTAGTATATTAATTCCCTTTTGTATTTAAAATTTTTAATTTGCTTTTATAATCATTCAATTCTTATTATATTTTACATATTTACCAACTTCTTTTTTTTTACTATAGCTCTTTTCTGGATTTAATTTTGTTCTTAATAAATTTCATCCTTTAATGGTTCTTTCAGTGAAAGTCTATGAGTGATAAAAATTCACCTTTGAGTTAAGTATTTTTATTTTATGTTTACTATTGAAGAATACTTTAGGTTGATAATTATTTTCTCTCAGTAATTTCAAGATCATATTTCTTTTTCCACACTTAATTTTTGCTAAGTATTATTTGCTGTTAAATTATAATTCCTGTGATTATTTTTAATAGTTTGTGATTTAGCTCTGCACATTTAATACTTTTATCTTCATCTTTGTTCTGCAGTTCTCCTATAATATATCACAGTGCCTTTTTACTGATGAGGATTTAAGATGCTTCTGCAATCTAAGGGATTATTTACCAGTATGAAAAAATTCTAATTTTGTTTCTTCTCTATTTTCATTTGTCTTTTTTAAACCCTCATTAGATGAGTATTGACTTGTCTTAGTCTATCTTGGATATCTCAACCTTTTTATATTTTTTATCTCTGTGGGGTTTTTTTCTGTGCTCAGCCAACTAGAAGGACATTATAATAGATTCTATTAACAAGCTCAAACAAATATAACACAAAATGACCACTTAAATATGAAAAGACTAGGAAACTTTTCTGTATCATAAACTAAGAAAAATCTTTTCAATGGAAAGGATGAAATATGTTTTTTAAATAAGAATATAAAACTAACATTCTCATACATTAAAGGCAAATTGAGAGTAAAGCAGATAGTGCCCTTTTTAAAAAATATGTATTCATATGATTTTTCTGTTGTTAAGAAAACCCCTACTATGGTAATGGTGAAGCATAACATGGAGATTTATAAAAAGTAGAAATGATCTAAGTTTTGTGATTTTCTACCTAGATTTATAACTTCTTACCATCTTCTCATCTTCACCCTGAAATAAAATGGCAACAATACAAAAACATTATTGTTTTGGAAAGTCAATTTTATTCAGCTCTGCAATATTCCTCAATGATCACTATGATTCTAAACTCAGAGAGATCAGCCAAACTTAACTACATGTTCCTTTGATCCTTTTCTTTGCAGTTATGCCATTTCATTTTTTCTTTCCATTGACCAGGACTTCTCATAAGATCTGTCTCAGCTATGCTGCAGTAGAATTGCTTTCCTACTAATTAATAGAAAATATGAACAAGTTTAAACCTTTGACCTTTAGAACAAAAAAACAGCAAAATGAGAAACATTTTTCTTTGAACCGAAAGAACTGAAATCATTAGTGACTAATGCTATGTGCAAAAAGAGACAAAGAACAAGTGAACAGAGGAAAGCCACACTTGGACAATTCAGTTCAGCTAAAAAAAAAATAATGTCGAGATATTTTATGAGACAAAATAACTCTAACAGTTATAGAAGATATTCTGCTTTATGTGAAATTGTCTCCAAAAAAAAAGCACCTGAATTCTCACTATAATAAATATGCTACCAAGCATTCCACATATCTACAATGAATGCTTCTCTTTCTCAGTATTACTAAAATCAGCAGTAAGCATTTGCTGAGAACCTATGGTGGTCAAGGTCACAATTTGTTCTTATAGTAAACATACTTAAATGGGATTGTAGCAGAAACATTCTTAAGGAAAAAGAAGGAGAAAGCTACACTGCTCTATAATGGAACATGTAATTAATGTTTATGGACTCCAGTAAGAAGTAGTAGCCTGAAAAATATTTTTTCACCTCCCTATGTCAAAACAGACATTTCTACCTCAATGATCATTTTCCTCTCCTTTGCTTTGATAATGGGAAAGATGAAAGCACATAAATGATGAACTATTCCAAGTTGGACATCAAGATACTCTAACATTTAATTGCATTTCTTTCGGCAGACTTGGGGAATAGGCATGTCAATGCTGCACAACAAGGAGAGGACCTAGGTTATCTTTAAAATGATGTTATATGAAACATTTTAATTCACTAGCTGGCCATTTGAAAACTCTTTCTCACTAAAATTGCCACTGAACTTGCAACTCCATTTTACCCCTGTACAATTGCCATCAAAAACTATTCTGCGATAACCTCATTCTAAACTATTCCAATACACTAAGATGGAAATTTAAGAGAAACAGAACATTAACACTGATTACAGCATCACTAGGATATGGAACAAATTGTATGTTGAAGTTCCCCCTAAAGAATGCTATCTCTCTCACAGATACAGGCGGGACTGTAAAATAGCATTGGCTCTAAAGTTCCAGATGACAGATGTATAGCCAACATTTTAAAGCGATCAGAAAATTTATGCTACACACTGGTCACAGCTGGACCCATCGATCAAACTGTTTTTGCTCAAATGAGATTCAGTAATTCTTAGAAAATTAAACAGTGCATGTTCTGGACTTTAGGATTTTAGCTATGGGAGCTAGATTCAGAAGCAAAAATTTAAAGATTTTCTTGTTGTTTCAGCCTACCGTGAAGATTTTTAAAACCCTGCATGATTCTAGGACCTTTAAATAGTGTCTACGTTCAAAACTGTGTTCTAGGATTGTCATCCGCTGTATCGGTCGGTCATCAAAATAATGAGCAGTTAAATGTTGAGACAGTGTTCACTATCAGCAGTTAGAGTTTCTCCTTTCTTCTTAAGCAGAGTCCAAACTAGAGTACAGTGGGAAAAGATGGACATCAGTTCCGCTACCCTGTACTTTTGGGCAGTATGTCAGTCATGATGATTTTCACTGGCGGATACAGAAAACCCTGATACTAAAGACTCAGATTATGGCATTATTATTATATATTAGCGTTATAGAAATTCCAACATAAAAGCATTGCAAAGCTATGGTACCTCCAAGTCCAGTACAATCAGGGCCCCAGTTTTCTTCCCTGAGGCTGCCTTGGCTCTGACTTCCTGATGTTTTGTTTTGTTTCTGGCTAACGCTTGAGGACACTATCTGTGTGCCAGTGCCTTAGAGATGTTTTAATTCATGTCATTCTCACAATAGTCCTATGAAGGAGAACTCTTATCATTCTTACTTTTACAAATGAGAGAAATTTAGAGTCATATGAATTTATTTATCCTCAAAATATTTCTTGAAATCGGCGCTATTATTGCCTGTGTTACAGAGAAAGGAAATGAAGCACAGAGCTATTAACCCACAAGCACAAGACTGCATGGCTAGCAACAAGTGGCAGAGTTGGAAATTAAAGCCAATGTTCAGACTCCAAAGTCCCTTTTCTTATCCTTTAATCTGTCTGACCTCATTGTTGCGAGATGGAATAACGGCTACAGGAATTCCCTTCATATGTAGTTGCATCAGAGGGCAGAAGATGAGCTCACTCCCTTGTGTTTATTCTTAAGAGGCTTCCCCCCTTGTCAGAGGCCTCCTGCAGACTTTCATTCAGGTCATCTCTCTGTCATATTGCCTGACCTAAATGATCACCAGCAACTGCAACAAGACCAATGTGATGGGCTCATGCTCTCACAATTTGCCCTGTGGGAATGGGATGCAACCAGGTTCTCCTGAAGTCTCACAGAGAAAGAAAACCAGGACAATAATGAGAGCTCTGCCAGCAAGGACATGGGAGAATAATTGCAGACTTAGCAGCCAGTGGTGTCTGCTTTGGGTGCCCACCATAAAATGCTGGGTTGAATATATGAAATCATCAGTCTTTGGCCTTTGCCCTCCCTTCAGGATTTCAAATTATGAAATCATTATGCTAGACATACACTAGAGAAGAAAAATGCTTGGAGCTAATTCATTTTCCCCCCAAGTACCTCTTACAGCAGAAATTCATTCTTTCTTCTGACAAATATTTGCTGAAAACCTTCTGTGTCATTTTTCTGGTGCTAGAAGATACAGTGGCAAACAAACAGGTATAAGCAAGTTTATAGAGTTTACATTGTAGTAGAGAAATGACTTAAATAAACATTATAATTACAAGATGAGGGGTTAGAGAATAATCAGAGTAAGGGAGAAGATATTTTAGATAGGATGGTCAACCAAAGCTTCTCAGAGAAGGTGACATTCAGATAAAGACTTAAATGACATGGAGGGAACAAAGGGGTGGCTTCACAGTGTCGGCATCAAGGCTTGAGGTTCAACTACCTCAGTTCAAATCCAAGCTCTGCCACACACAGGCACATACATCACAGCTTTGAGCCTCAGGTTTTTCACCTGTAAAGCTGGGACAACTCATAAGCTTGTTGGGAGAATTAAAAGAGTTAATACATTTCTCAGTGAATGGGCTAAAGTGCATTGGGACTTTGTGAGCACTCAGAGAATGTTAGCTGCTGTTATTGCCTCAGAAAGAGTAGTCCAGGTGGAGATTACAGCAGGTTACCCTTGGAAGGGATGATGCTATTGGGGAGCAGAAGGCAAGGTGAGGGTGGTGGGATGTAGAAAGTTAGTGAACAAGGGAGAACATGGTAGGGAATGAGGTCTGAAAGGGGGTTAGGGGCCAGCTCACTCCCATCAGTAAGTACCTGGGTAGGGTTACCTGCAGATGAATTAAATCATAATCCCTGAGAATGAAGGTCAGGTGTTAGTTTCTGAAGTGCAGCCAAAGAGAAAAATCACTGCTGTGAGCTTTGTATGCTAAAGAAAAGAGCTTGAGTTTCATTCTCAAGAAAAGCCACGCTGTTCTAATTTCTGTGGTGTCCTGCCATTCTGTCTTCAATCTCGTTTCTTGTATCAAATTCTTAGCTACTTTTCAAGGAGTCACATTTTCTTACAGTAGAGTGCACCTATTACTCTCTCTCCTTCCTCCTGGCCCTCCAACTCATTCCTCTACCTCCTGATGACGCACAACTTCACAGATTGTGTTATGTTGTGTACATGCCTTTGTTTCCCCACCAGAAGGTAGATTCTTCAGCAGCAGGAACCATGTATCCTCCAATGGTCTCTTGTATGATAACATACAAAGAGGCACTTTTAAAGAATGAATTTAAGGGCTTTGCTTAGAAGCAATTGCTTCCACTAAAAGCTGACATTATACCAAAGCTGTTATTGCTTTGGGAAATCAGTCCACTTGGCAAATATCCAAAAGTTAAGCACAGAAAACAAAGGAACTAAAGATGGTTTTATCAGGTTCCAACTGTTTGTAGAAATTGGGAATTCATAGAATGTCAGGATACAATTATGGACAAAAACACAAAATAAGAATGGAAAAACATGTTATAAGTGTGATTTTTCTCCCACGGGCTAAGAAAGTAACAGATACATGATAAAAGTTCTGGGTTTTCTACCATCATGGTGCCCAAAAGCAATGGCTTCAGTTTGGAAGCAATTTCGAGTATCAGGAAAAATCATAGAAAAATGGGATCTCTCAATTTAGACTGATTTAAGAAAGAATTGTTTGAAGACTTAACTGTGCATTCCTCTTCAGAGATAAAACTGCACCTAGTTATATGTGCATAATTTATGTCAATTTATCAAATAATCTGATTTTCGTGACTGTGGCGAACATCTGGTTTGTCATAAGTTCACAAATGGATGGATATTGAAGGAGAAAGGAAGTGGTATTACTTTCTGGGGCTTCTAAAGTGTCCTGCAAAGTAGTAAAGAGAAAAAAGATTGTCTCACAAATGGAAGTGAACCCCACGTGGCACGAAGGCAGTCACTTTACATGGGAACTTACTTTGCGTGGCAGTCTCCAAACAAGATAAATGTTAAAAATGGCCTTGTAGGTTCAGGGCTGGAAGAGCATTTAAATCTCTGGCCAACTCGAGTTTACATTGTGATATATGGTTCTCTTAGGTGCAGGCTGTCAGGCTGAGTTAGTGTCAATGAAAGAAAATGGAAGATGGACTTTCAGATGTTCTCATTCAGCTATAAAGAAAAACACAGATCAAAGAGCTTTTAGCCACTGAGCTTTTCAAATAACTCCTCAGTAGTATGTGTACAGTGCTTGGAAGAGAGGGCTCATAGGAATACTCAGAGAACTTGATATCTATCTTCATTTTAAAAAAGTGAATCCAGGCCATTTCTTCTGTCCACTCACTTCAAAAGAACAAGCGTAAAGATAATCACCGAACTCACATGGTCACTTACCTAGTAAAGTGAATTTGGAATAGATGCTCTTAAGTAGCTTTCATCTAACTCTTGCATCAACCAACGGATGCTTTTTATTCTCTCTTAATATGTATTAGTCAGTATTGCCCATGGCCCCTGACCTTCCAAACTTCACCTTCTACAGGTCAGGGATAGTATAAGTGGTCCTTAAAGTTGATAGCAGGGGTGTTCAAGGTAATCTAGGTGGAGTCTTTAAAACTTTTTACTCCTGGATATACAGCAAAAACCTAAACTTACTGTAAAATGCAAATGTAAAACTTAGACTCAAATTTAAAGTTCGACTTTTAATGTAAACTATACTTGTATACATTGTTCTTTGATAACACTAATGCCAAATTTAGACGTTTATGCAGCATCTGGCAGTTAAATATTTTGAGCTCTTTCATTTTGGATGCTCCTTTGACAAACAGCTTCATTTCAGATCACCATTTTTTCAATCAAGCAAGGTTTGTCCTATTATGCAAATGTTTTATTTACTGACTATAGTAAAGCATCTACTTTTATGCTTTGTAAAAATAGAGTGGAAAATAAAAGTGTTGATGCTTATAAGAAGTCTAGTCTCAAAAGCTTAACAAGGATGGATAAGATCAAGCTGGTCATCTGCCTCAATAAGCCCATTCATCTGGCCTCAAGGTAGCCAACCATGAGTACAATTGTGAAAGCAGAGATGAAATGTAAGACATATATGCAGTTCTAGAAATACATCCTTGAAGGTTGTACCTTAAAACTTCCAGGTATAATTGAAGATCTTATTTACTTTTATTTCTTTTCATTGTCTAGAGAGTTGAGCTAATTACACCTCTCAAGTTATATTATAATATTAATAAAGTCTGTATATGTCTTCATTTGGTTTTGTTTTATTAATTTTTCCCTCTTCAACTCAGAGGTACCTGTGCGTTGATGAGAGACTAATGCTTTGCATACTGCTATGAGACCAGATATTTACTAGTTGGAATGAATTCCAGGCAATTTAAATTGCTACAGAAATGCAATTAGAAAACAAAAAAGAGCTCCAAATAGATATAAATGGTAAGGCTAAAAGCACGTGAGGTCTTAAGGTATAAAACTACTAAATACCTGCAGTGTAAGAAGAAATGTCCCTAACTGCTTCTAAAGATAAAGATATTAAAATAGAGGATAAAAAAAAAAGAGAGGCATTTGATGTAATTCAGTCTTAGCTCCATTGAAAAAACTATATAATTTTAAGTAGACTTAGGCCAAACATGAATGTACTACTAAGATTTAATCAAACACTGAGTGGAGTCAGATAGGAATTTTCAAAATTATGAATCTAACTCAGAGAACCTAAGGTAACAGATGAATATCAAAAAATTAAACTGATTTTAGAAACTTGGAGTTCTTAAGATGGGAAAATCTGAATAAATCATTAGGTCAGTGTTTTAGTGTTGTTCTACTAAAATCTCCAGTATTGAAAAATTTTAAAGGGCCATCTTCTCTGCCCAGCTTTCATCTTGCTTCTTTCTCTCTTTCTCACCATTCACTCTTCAAAATTGAAATTGAAAACTCGGATATCTGAACCAGAAGCAAACAAAAAAGAAAGTAGTCATTCAAAGTGAAAATGTGTCAAGAGAGAAGGTTTGAGTCAAATCCAGATGGCAATGTGCCTCGAAATGCTAACAGAACTACTCATTTTCAGCAGAGAGCAAGAACAGGCAGTATTTATGATGATGTGTTAACATCTGTCCATGAATATCATCTCCATGGCACCAAAGTACACCACCCAAACAATGGAAATTTATAATAAAGCCAAGACTTTACACTTTTTTTACAGAGAATTGGTATTTGAATGGACAGAGAATCATCATATACATTTGACAAATCTAATTAAAGTATACCGTTACCTCAGAGAATGGTTATTATACTGGATTAGACATGAAAAGAAAAAGCAGACACTGAGGAAGTTTTAACGTGGAATTTGTCTAACTGTGCACCTCAGTAGATGGCAGTGAAAAGCAGTAGAATAAGTATTGGCTTTGACGTCATATTTACATAAATGTAACCCCAGATCCATCATTCATTAGCTCTGTTTACCTGGCTAAGTTATTTAATTTCTTTCACTTCAGTTTCATTGTTTAATGAGCAGAACTATGGGCAAGTCATTGTAAGTATAAATAAGATAATAGATATTGACTCTTAGCAAACGACCTACCTGTTAATGTGTGCTTTTCTTATAAAATAGTATTTGTTACTTTTATCTAAAGTTATAATTGATCATTCATTGTAAAAGCAGTCTACCGAGGCTATAAACATAAAAAGGCTTTATTTTCTTCCAGTCACTACTTTAAGCCTTTCTTATTTGAATCCCCTTTCCTAACCCTGAATGTCACCTCTGGCAGATTTTGTAACTCTCTGAAATTTTTTCCTCATTGGAATTCGGTCCAGTCCAAGTTAAAATAGCAGTTTTATATTTAATACAATACTTTTCCTTCTGCCATCTCTGGCCATGTTTGTGAAATTGTCTGAGAAGGGGTCAGTTCTTTCACTGCATCCCCCATGCCCTCAAAATCTCTAAGCCCTGAAACTTCATGATCACGAGGATGGATTGAGGGCGGGGAAGACAGGGAGATGTCACTTCAACGGCGATCAGCTGCAGTCCTCCCATGGTGGGTTGTTGTTGCCCTTCTGGATATTGCTGACTGACCATCTGTTCTGTTCAGCAGGCAAGTATCCCAGTGCTGGCCTCCTTCTTGAGAATAGCTCCAGGCTCTGGTAGCCCACCCTGGGCCCATTGCTATCAAGGTTCCCTTACATAGTGGGCATGCTGACAGCTCACCTTAATCCTCTCTGGAGGGTTCCACTTGGCCCATGAAAAACACACATTTTTGCCATGCGAAAATGGAGGACACTGCCTGCTCCATTTCCCCTAACTCTCTATGAGCTGCCTTTTCTTTCCCAGATCACCAACATACACACACTCAGGTGGGCATTCTGCAGAGAAGCAGGCATCTGACTGCAGATGTGAATGTCTCATTTTCTCTTCTCAAAGACAAGCCTTCGAACTGTTATACCCTCCTCATTAACCCTCACTGTTTTCAAACAAGCACGGAGACTGGGGCTGGTATTCCTCTTACTTAACTAGTAATGGAGAGACTCAGTTCTCACCATTTGCATTATATTGGCCAGGAGGCTTATGACTTTTTTTCCTCAGGCATTACCTCACAGATTCTTGGAGTGGTAGGTTCTCGGTTTTATGGGTTGATGCTGAAGGTTCTGGCTGCAGTTGTTGGTACTTCTCTTTAAAGTCTAGGGAATGGGCTGTTAGGTTTCAGCTGTAGATGCAGCCCATCAATTTTAGAGTAAAGAGAAAAGTGTTAATCAATGTTAGATAACAATTACATCACAGACATAAAGAATGACAAAGAAAAGTTTTAGAAGCAATGAAATTGGATAAATGGCAGGAAACATAAATATTCAATATATATGTAGTTTGCTTTTCCCTTTGTAGTGTGGTCACAGACTTATTCCAACTAGAACCTCATAACTCACCCAGTCTTCTTCACAAGCTTCCGAGTAAGATGCTAGGGACATTTCATCCCGTTAGTTGAGCTGTCCAGCTCTCCTTCACATTGTTTGATGTGTGAATGCAAGGACACTTGTGGGATCTCGAGAGAGTGTGAGGAATGGATTCTCAGGCCCATACAGTGACCTGATGTCCTTGACAGTCTTAATTACACAGTGGCTAGCCTGATACTTCTCGAGGCACACATAGTTTTAACTCTGCACATTCTGATTAGCATCTGCAGCCAAATCAGCAGCTGATTAAGTAGAGATCTATTAGTGCTTAGCTTACTTGGGTCCAGCTATCTCTGTTTGCAGGCTCTGCCTTTACTTTGTTGTTCAGAGCTAGACACCCCACAATTTTTTGCAGGTTCCCTAGCCATTACAGCTTTTGATGCACTCATCTCACCACTACCTGCCATAACAGCCCTCTACTCAGCATGTAGCCCAGGTGGGTAGGATTAGAAGTGCCAATGAGGATACTGGCTCTTCTGTTCTCTGTGGATTTTAAATCTATGGTGTCCTTTTAAATCAATTCTTTCTAACTCTAAGTTTTCCTTGGAAATTTCCAGTAATCATTGGGCTAAGAGACTGAACTACCAAATATTTACTTGACTGAGATTGTTCAAAATGATCATCACCTTTAATGTAATTTACAGAAGAAGCCATCATTATCTGGCGATTTCCAGTGGGAATTCTGTAACATTGTTTGTTGCTTCAATTCAATAAAAACAAAAAAATCTTACTACTGTATTATAATATGATTTCATTGCCCTCATTAAACAGAGATATTGGGGGAAAAGTTTTTAATAACTATAAAGCTGTCATTTGTATTACCATTATCTTGTGGGGAGAGGTCTTTACATAGGTACATACTATAGAATTCTGTGGTACAAAGAATAAAAGTGGCACTTTAAAGTAATCACAATTAGTACAGAAAATAAACACTTATTCATAATTGGAGAAGTTTGCTCCTTTTTGGAAAAGGTATATTAACATTATTTAGATTTTTCAAATGCATGGTCTATAAGTTGATAGTTGAAAAAATATAATTACATGTAATATATAGGAACTGACACATTTGAGCCGAAAGGTTTTTCTCCAAGAAATTCTATCATATATCATACAATTTATTTTTTAAAAAACTGGTTTCATTATCTTCCCAGCCTTTTCAATTGATATTGCTACGTTAAACCCTATTGTTGTTTATAACTTTGAAAGCCTTAAACCAGCATGTCAAAGTTGCAGCTGGAATAGATTTTAAAATGATTTATGCCCCAAACTACCTTCAAAATATACTTATGTTAATTTAAATGTTTATGTTACTAAAATTTTTCAGGTTTGAGTTAGTTTTTCTACTTTTTAAAAAATAAAATCATCAGTACAGGTGAATGAGATGATGATATGTATTAAGCCAATCAAATAAAAATGTCTCAGAAACTTGACCTTTTCCAAATTTTTGGAACAAGAAAATAATTTGGTCTTTAATTTGGATTGCATTTTTTTTATTCTTGTACTAATTGGAACTTTTTTTCAATGTATGATATTTACTGCTTTTTTAAAAAAGCAATGTTTACTTCTTTTAAAGGGATGCTTATTAACAGGAACAAAGGTGGGATTCATTCTAACAGTCTTTGGCCAAGTCTGCAGTAGCAAAGTGAAGTGGGAAACAGAGGCAATTAATTCTTGCATACACCAGCTTTTCTAATATGCACTGTGAATAACTCTGAAGGAAACAACAGTCTCTACCTTTACAGTTTTTAAAAATTAAATAGGAAAATATTTTTAAGAAACATCTATACACATGAATAAATATACTAGTAATTTAAAATAGAAACAAATGCAGCAGATACTTTGTTTGTAGCACACATACTTTCAGAGATGAAAATACTGCTGCAACTCTTTAATCGTTTGCAACAGACACAGTTGAAGAGAGAGTAAGGTGCAGCACCATATAAAAACATTTTATTATAATACGAAGGAGTAAACATAGGCTTCTCACATTAGAGGAATCAGCAGATCCATACACTACTTTGCACGTGAGATGCCTGGTTTAATTAAATGGTAAAACTATGTTTCTCTAAACTAAAGAGCTCACTGGGAAAACCCAATGCACAGGTCCCAGAGTCCTGGCCCAAGTTTACTGTTGGTCCTTCTATAAAATAGAAATTGCTTTCTGTCTCAAAGAGATACAATCTAAGGCTGGAGTTGCCCTATCCAACCCGGATGGTTTTTAGGCATTGTGATAAGTAAATCATCGAAGTCACCCTAGAGAGATCTAGCAGTCTATTTAAAATAAATAATAATGATGATATCATTTTTTGTCACTTACATTGGAAATAATTTTCAATTTCTATAACCATTTTTTTTCTTTATTTTGAAAACGATTATTTTATTATTTTATTAAAGTGGCATTGGTTAATAAAATTATGTAGGTTTCAAGTGCACAATTCAATAATACATCATATGTAAGCATTTTTTTGATTAATCATTTTATCTTCTCTTCAGTAAATTCACTATTTTGTTCATTATACTTCATTATGAATGAATTAGTCAGGTTTTTGCTATAAGGATGCTATATAGCAAATATTTATGAAATTTCCATGGCTTACAAAAACAATCGTGTTTTCCTCACTCAAACATTGGTGGATGATCTGCCCTTTGGCTGATCCCAAAGGGACTTGCTTTTCCTTTCGTGAACCAGGCCATACCAGAGGCTTCAGACTGATGTGGGTCTTCATTTTCAGATCCAAGCTAAAGGAAAAATAGTTCTCTGAGATATATTCCTCTTACAAATATATTTCTCTAGAGTATTGGCTGAAACTTGCCACTAAAGCACCAGTTTGGAAAAGGCATATGCTCGTTTCTGCCAAATATTTCATTAGCCAAAGCAGGTGTTACTTGGCTAAGGAGAAAGTCAATGGGTTAAAGAAATATGTCCTACCCACAGGGAAGCAATGACATGACAGGGGAGCAATGAAGAATTAGGGACCCAGTCACTTAAGTAAAGAGGTACATAAGAGGTACTAGTGTCTGGTGATAACTTGCAAATACAAGTCTAAGAAAATCACAGTTGCAAAAGAAGTCAGGATGTAGCAATTTAAAACTGCATAATCAGGATGACTCAAGCTTATACCCAGACTCAAAGAGCTACAAACCTGTCCTGTCACCATTTTCAGGCACTGATGGGAATGTTTTCCTGACTCAGTTTTATAGCTCACCTTCTCTTCACCTTCATTTGGTTTAATATTTCACCAGTGACTTCCCTAACAACAGCTTTCCTTGTGAGTTTAGCTCTGGTCTCTGCCTTAGATATTCACTCTTATCAAATCGTTCCTTTTTACTCATTCAGCATGGGCCAACTATTTGTAATGTCCATTTTCACCATAAGTATTTGGCACTTCGAACCTAACAACCATGACTCTTGACTGTGTTCTACCTTAAAATTAATTATCCAACTTGTTATTGAGAATGTTTATTCTCAAAATCTGAAAGTTATGAAAATATCTTATGCATGTAGTTCTTAAAAATAACACGAAGAAAAATTGGGATTAGGTTTTATATATTTTATTTTTAAAAAAAGAGTAAATATAAGCTATTGGGCTTCTAAAATATGAGAGAAGTCACAAAATATGGTAGAATATGATGGTTTATGCTTTTATCCTTGCCTTGGTCATTGAGATTTAAAGTTACTTTTCACATGATATACATCCCTGTATTTGATCTCTTGGTTACCTCAAATGGTAGTATGAGCTTTCAAATAATTCTACTCAACTGATACTAAATATTTGATACGTCATAAAATTATCTTCATTAAAGACATGCATATCTTTTATTCAAAATTAATCCCAATCGTACACATTTAATCCCTTCAAAGGAAAGTTTAGAAATTCCATACAAGTCCAACAAACAAATTTAGATGGCACTTAAATATTTGAAGTTTTACTTTATTATTTAGTCTTGAGTCGTAATTGCAGATGAGCATCTGATATGGAAGTCTCAGTCTCATGAGCAGCATCTTCATGTTATTTCCTTCATTGAATCAGTCACTCATTTCAGAGAACATTCAGTGATCACCAAGCATGTATATTGGTCATTATAGGCTCCACAAAGTATGAGTCAACAGTACAGACAGGCTTTTGTCATCATGAAGATTATAGTTTACAGATATCATCTTCCAGACATATAGACAAGATAGGGCAAAATAAATTTAAAATAAATATACCTCTCGATTGTTTAATGTTTTAGAAAGAAAATAAACAGATGAACAGGATAGAAAATGAGTTTTAATAAGGGTGCCATTTGAATTACAGAGATCAGGAAAAATATTTGAGTTGAAATCTAAAAGAAGAAAGAAAGAAGCAGTGTAGCTCTTTAGCTATGTGAAGATCTGGAGAAAAGATCTGTGAGTTTAGAGAAAACTAAGGGAAAGGTCCTCATGTATGAATGAATCTGTGGTGTTCAAGAGACGTAGGAAAGAAAAGGCAGGGTACTGATGCCCAGTGAGCAAGGGGGAAAGATATAATAATACCTGCTGGGCTCAGTGTGGTGGACAGGGGCCAAGCCACTGAGGGAGTTTCGATATAGGTAATGGTGATTTCCATGGAGTGGCATGTGCGGGCCAACAAAGAAAAGCAGTTTGTCTATGATGAAACAGCAAGAAAAGGGTATTTGAGAACCTGATTTCTAGTACACTCTCTCATTCACTAACTATATAAACTTGGCCAAATAAACCATTCTCATGGATTTCATTTTTCTCACTTTTAAAATGTAGGAGTCTAAACTGTCAAGGTGCCATTATAGACTTTAATAAATTAAATTGAACAAAAATCTAATGATCTAACATTGATTGACAACTAACAAACACCGTTATAGTAAGCCTCAGTATTTTGTGTCGCTTACGCTAGGAATCTGCTATATCCTTCAGCCTAAAGCTATAGTATGCATAGCTTATGACTGCACGAAGTGGTATCTTAGCAACAAAGAAATAAGCACTTCCTTTGCACTAAGCTAATAACCTTAATATGCTCACACATAGTTGGAAGGAAAAATGTTAAAGCTCAGATAGAAATAAAAATTCTTTCACAAGATAACAAATAGGATAGAATTCAGAAATTAATTCAATACCTTTTTGTTAAACGCCCACTAAATGCCAAACACCATAATGATTACTGAGGACTTGGAGTCAATGCCCCACATAAGGTAAGGGTTAAGGGGTTTTGTTTTTAATAGGTTATTTATTGAATTGATGAATAATCTTAATTAGCAAATTATTATACAAGTGACTGTCTGGTTTTAATTGAAAATATATTGAAGAGTATCTGCATTAGTCAGGGTTCTCCAGGAGAAACAGCACCAATAGGACATAATAGGATGTGTGTGATTCCGTGTGTGTGTGTGTGTACAGAAATACATAAAGATATTTATTATAAGGAATCAACTCATGTGATTTTTGGAGGCTGGCAAGTTCCAAGACCTTTAGGGTGAGTCAGCAAGCTGGAGACCAAGGAGAGAGTACAGTTCAAAGTCAGAAGGCTTGAGACCCAGGAAAACTGATGATGAAGTTCCAGTACTGAAGGCCGACAGGCACAAGTCCCAGAAAGTATCTGTCTTTCAAGTCTGAAGGCTGGTAAAAAGCCAATATCCCAGTTTGAAGGCACTCAGGCAAGACGAAATCTCCTTTTCTGAGGAGGGTCAACCATTTTGTCTTTTTGTTCAGCCCTTAAGTGACTGGATGAGGCTCACCCACATATGGATAGTATGCTTTATCCAGCTATAGATTGAAGTGTTGATTTCATCCAAAAGCACCCTCACAGAAATACCCAGAATGATGTTTGACCAAATACCTGAGACCCTCATGGCCCAGTCAAGTTGAAACGTAAAATTAATTATCACAGTGTCCGATTTTGGATGCTAATGGAATAATGCAGGTGAGCAGTAATGATGGAAGTAGAGAAGAAAGAATAGCAAAGATTAACTGATATTAGGAAGGAACAGGACATGGGGGTCATGGGGTGGTAAAACAAGCATATCTATTCACCTAAGTTATCAGGTGCTTTTTCAACAAGTTTGGGAAAGGGGTATGTACAATGAACACTATTGGTGTAAAGTTAAAGCATCTCTCCCCACCACTCCCTCTGGAGTACTGTCACTGGTGACTATGTATTTTTTGCATGTTTTTGGATGAATATACATATGTGTTTGTGCAACGATGTGACTGAGGAAGGGGATGCTGAGAAAAAGGAAGTTAAAAAAAAACACAAGGACATTTATTAGCCAAAACAGTGTGCACTCTTCCTTTGTTAGCTCCTGTTTCTTGGAGACGGTGTTGCATTTTCAAGGCAACTGGCAAACACATGGTTGTGAGCAAAATATTAATGGCAACCTTGAGAAGTCATGCAGTTCAATCTTTTGCCTTCTAATACTCTCATAAGTCTTCCAGAAATGAGATTCTATCTTTTTATTTTTCAGTTTCTCCAGAAAGGAACATTTCTGTGGCTAATTCATTATCAGAAATATCCAATTTCCTCTATAGTACTGTCACACAAAATATTAGAATGTAATAAAAGGTCTCTTAGAGTACCAAGTGCTCTGATAATGTAATTATTGCTATATTAATACTGTGGACCAGTTCTTTGCTCTACCGTCAACAAACATCAATTGTGTGATGAAACTTGTTGATTTGCCTCTTCCGTCCTCAGTTCCTTCAATTGCAAAATCAAAGTTTGAATTAGAGAATCATTATGGAGTCTTTCAGTTTGATGTGTCTATGATTTCTATAGCTTTGTTAGATTTTTTCCCCTCCACCCAATCAACCTCTCTCTTAAAAGGTACTATATTGCCCTCATGTGGTCAACTGTGAAATAATACACAATTACTGAAGCCAGCAAAACACATTGTTTAGTTTTCATAAATGCCGACTGAAATACTATACTTTAAATTAAAATTCATAAACGGTCAATAAAAAAAATCACTTTGAATCACCTATACACTTAAAATTTCTAGATTTTACTCATGGTGATGTAAAATTTTCGTGTAGGAATACTATATTAGTTAACATCAATGAGCAGTAAGTACGAGGTACTATATTTTACATATCTCATCTCATTTGATTACTCAAAGACAGTTTTTTTAACATAGCATATTTTAAATGTGAAAACTCAAACACAGTTGGGAATGTTCCAGAATGTCACAATAAGTAAATACATGAAAAAGACTGTCTCAGTCCAAGTTGCCTGACTCCATAGCCCAAATTCTTTCACCATGATATTCTCACCCAATCATTTTATATTCACAAATGCTTATTTTTAAAAACCCTTGTATTTCAGAAAACATACATAGGAAATGGACAAAAATTTTTGAAAATGCAGTGAAAAAATTTATATGAAAATTACACAAATGCAATGCCTGATATGAAAATAAGAGTTTGAGGAATGTAAATTTATTTTTCAATTACATATCCTATTGCTAATAGTATAATACTGCTCTGTTTAATAATTACTATTCACTATCAATCATGACAGGAATCAATAAAGGGATCAAATATTTTACACCAACCATTTTTCAACAGTTCATAGGTTATTGCTGGTCAATGTAAAACACTCTATTAGAAATTTTATAATGAAAAATATTCTTTTTCAGGTTTATAGCTGTATTGGATGACTTCATCAAACAGATCAGCAGTGGCGGTGTTTCAAGTTGCAGAAAAGAAAAAAGTCATTTAAAATTTTTAAAGTGGATGGTATACTTACTCAGACAGTATAAGATATTAGAAGTACAATAGAGGCTTCAGAATACCATGTTGATCTCTGGCTCTCCACTTGCTAGCCTTGTGACTTTATTTAGAGGCTCTTCATCTCATTAAGAAATTTTTCATAAGCAAATTAAAGAGGTTGGGCTCCAAGATTTGTATATGCTCTGCTAGCTTCTGTATTCCATTAGCAAGGTGATTCTAAAAAGCTTGGGCTCAGATTCACCTTCATCTTTGGCCTACTTTGTTTAATAATGCCACAATCACTTCTTGACTATAATGGGTTATTTGAGAAAGCCACCATAGTAGGGATATCTGTGTTTGGTTAGGCTTTATGTAACTTGCTTAGCTATCTCTCAACCACCTCCCTAACTACTTGAGGTTAATGGTCTTATTTCTTAGTAACTTAATGATAGAGCACATGCCATCACGCAGAGAGAGCTAGAAATTCAATTTCACGTAATATCCTCTCTTCCCAAAGGCTATGCAGAAGTCATGCTCCTGACTCTGCCCTTTACCTCTACCTTTTATTATAAACACCAAGAACTCTATTTTCTTCAACACCCCCTACTATAAAAATATAAACTTAAACAAAAATCCTCTGAGTTTTCTGGGTCAGCAAGGCTGTCTAAGATGAAATTATAGCTGTATTTATAAAACTTAAACAAAGTCATTAGGAAATCATCTTATTCTCCTCGTTAATAATGGTAGCTAGGTCTTATACCTATACTATTACCAATACAGTGTTGACATTGTGATGCAGAAGAAATAGAAAAAGACTACAGTCTTCATATATGAATTTATTTGTCTAGGGACTTAACAATGAAAAGAGTAAAGTCTACAAATTTTGGTTGAGAATCTTTTCCCAAAAGAAAAGCATAGTTGAGCAATTATAGCTACTGTTATAAATCAACTTCCATGACTCAAGAACTCTTTATCCATTATATAAAATCTTCATAACAACACTAAAACTAGATATTATTTCCAATTTATTTATAATAAAATGAAAACTCAGAAAGGGTAAATCATTTTTTAAGGTCACGTAGGCACAATGAGCAGACAAAAGTAAGAACTCTCATTTACACAAATCCAAGGCTGTGTGTTGTCCGCTATATTATGTCATACTTAATTTGGCATTATGTAAGGTCTTAGCACAGGATTACCTTATAGACTTTGCTATACACAAATGTAGTATTATAAATGGTGATCATCAGGAAAAAGGCAAGGATGTCCCCTCTGGCTATTCTTTTTGAAAATTATACTGGAAATCTTATCTAATACAATAAGATAACAAGAAGAAATAAAAGCTATATGGATTTGGAGTGAAGAAAAAACTTTCTTTGTTCTAAGATGGCAAAGTAGAAAATCAGAAAGACTCAACCAAAAACTCCTGGAAAGAATAAATAATTATAGCAAATTTGCAGGATATAAGGTTAGTATACAAAAGTCAATCTCTTTCCTATATACCAGCATTAAACAAGTGAAATTTGAAATTAAAAACCCAAAACCATTTACATTAGGAGCTCCCAAAATTATAAATTACAAATAAATCTAATCGAATACATACAAGATCTATATGAGGAAAACTACAAAACTCTAATGAAAGACATCAAAGAAGAACTTAAAAGGTACTCTATATTCATGGATAGAAAGATTCAATATTGGCAGGTGTCAGTTCTTCCCAATTTAATCTGTGAATTCAACACGATACCAATCAAAATCCTAGCAAGTATTTTTGTGAATATCAATGGACCAATTCTATAGTTTATATGGAGAGGCAAAAGCCTCACAAGAGTCTTCTCAATGATGAAGGAAAAGAACAAAGTCAGAGAGCTAATACTACCTAACTTCAAGACAGTATAAAGCTGACGTAATTAAGACGGTATGGTACTGGTGAAAGTACAAGAAAGTAGATAGTTAAAACAAGATAGAAACCCCAGTAACAAACACATGTAAATACAATCAACTGAACTTTTTGACCAAGGAGCAAAGGCAATACAATGGAGCAAAAAAAAGCCTTTCAACAAATGGTGCTGCAACAACTGGATATTCATATGCAAAAAAAATTTACTCAAAATAGATCTGGGGCTTTAATATCAATCAAATGTTACTGGCCTCAGAAACAGAATATAAGTTTGCAAAACTATCTGTGAACCAGTGAATGAAGCTTATTTTGAACCCCAAATTAAATTCAGACAAAAATCACAAAGAAAAAATTAAATTATTAACTATATTATTTAAACAGAAGTTCTTAAGAACAAATAATAAGAAAGCCTAAGTTTTGGCTGCATTGCTTACTTTTAGTATAAGTTAAGGAGAACCAGTTTATTCATTCCTTGACTCAAATATTTTAAATTTAATTGTCAGTGGAAGCCATATAAAATGTTTTACCCATGAAACACCACTTTCCTTCATATTACATTTTAAAGAATACATATTATAATCCAAATTCTAATCAAGAAAGGTAAATCACACATCACTGTCATCAAATCATTTTGGGGAAGAATATTGCGTTGACATATTTGGATTCATAAATATATTAATAAAATTCCATATGCAATCAGAAACTCCCATTTTTTAAAGAATTTTAAAATATTTTAATTTACACTAGACATACATCCTTATATTAGTTTCAGGTTACTACATACTAATTAGATATTAATATAATACATGAATGGATCACCTCAATAAATCTAATACCCCTCTGGCACATACATGATTATTACAATATTATTGACTACGTTCCCTTAGCTATAGTTTACATCCCATAACTATTTTGTAACTACTAATTTTTTCTTTTTGATCCCTTCCCTCCATTCATCCATCCTCCAAATACCTCCTCTATCTGGCAACCATCAAAATGTTTTTTATTTGTATCGTTTAGCCTCTTTCTGTTGTGTTTGTAAATTATTATTTTTTAGAGAGTTAATATATAAGTGAAACCATATAATATTTGGCTTTATCTGTCTGAGTTATTTTACTGAATACAATACCCTCTGTGTCCATCATAGTAGAAAACTCCCATTTAAATAGAGGCAAACTATTACTTATTAAATGTGGGGAAAACATCACACAGAAGGAATGTGCATAGAATAAACCTTCATTTTCTCAGCTTCTGCAAAACTACAAAACTCTTAGAAGATAACATAGTTGAAAGCCTAAATGACATTGGGTATGGTAATGACTTTTTAGATTCAATGCCAAAGGTATAATCTATAAAAAAATAAATCATAAACTGGACTTTATTAAAATTAAAAACTTCTGCTCTGTGAAACAGAATATCAAGAAAATGAGAATTCAAGACACAGACTGGGAGAAAGTATTTGTAAAAGACACATCCAATAAAGAATTATTATTCAAAATGTACAAAGAACTCTTAAAACTCAACAATAAGAGTACAAATTAGTAGTTGATAGTTAGTCACAGGGATGGGGAGCACAGTACAAGGAATGCAGTTAGCATTAATATGATGGCTAGGTGGAGGGCCAGGGCAAGAAGGGAGCAAATGGGGGCATCATTTTATGAACTATATAGATATCTAACCAATGTACTACTTGAAAGTAATTTAAATAAATATTTTTTAAAGGGAAAAAAACAAGAAAATTAATAACTTGATTTTTTAAAAAATGGGCCAAAGACCTCAACAGACCTCATCAAAAAAGATATACAAATGGCAAGTAAGTATATGAAATCTGAATTGCAAATTAAAACGAGATACTATACATATCTATCAGAATGGCTAAAATCCAAACACTGACATCACTAAATTCTGTCAAGGATGTGAAGCAATGGGAACTCTCATTCGCTAATGGTAAAAATGCAAAATCGTACAGCTTCTTTGAAAGACAGTTTGACAGCTCACAAAACTAAATGTATTCTTAACATATTGAACTTAACCATTGAACTCTTTAGTATTTACTCAGATGGAACTGAAAACATGTTTACACAAAGTCTGTAGGTGGATGGCTATACCAGCTTTATTCATAATTGCCAAAACTTAGAAGCAGTCAAAATGTCCTTCAGCAGGTGAGTGGATAAATAAATTGTGGTACATCCAATTAAATATTATTCAGCACTAAAAAGAAATGAATTTTCAAACAATGAAAAGACATGGAAAAAACTCAAATGCATATTACTAAGCGAAATGAACCAATTCAAAAAGGCTAGATACTGTATGATTTCAATTATATGACATTCTGCAAAAGGTCAAACTGTGGAGACAGTAAGATTGTTGGTTGTCAGGGGTCAGGAGGATAGGAGAAATGAATAAGAGTGCATATGATCTTTAAGACAGAGAAACCATTCTGCATGATTCTATAATGGTGGGTACATATCATACAATTGTACAAACACAGAATATTCAACACTCAAAAGTGAACCCTAATGTAAACTATGGACTTTTGAGAATAATGATGTGTCAATGTAGGTCATCAAATGTAACAATCACAGCACTCTGGTGAGGGAGACTGATAGTGGGAAAGGTTCTGTGTGTTTTGGGATAAGAGTATGTGGGAACTCTCTGTACTTTTTGCTCCATTTCACTCCCAACCTAAAACTGCTGTAAAAACTAAAGCTTATTAATTTTATTTAAGTGATGATCAACTGAAAATCATTTAAACTAAGTAATCTTGCAAAGCAATAAAACGAAATCTTTCTACAGCTAACTGCCTCAGTGGTTTGGCAATGAGTGGCTCTTTTTCATACATTGCCTGAGCAACAGAATTTTCTAGAATTGTCAAGTATAAGGCTAGATTTACAATCAGGATGAATCACTCTCATTTATACAAATTCCACTTAAAAACTGGTTTTTCTATAGCTTGCTCTTTCCCTGTGAGTCTTTCTTTATACTTTTATCTGATCTTTGGGATAATGCGATTTTTGAATAAGCAATAAAAATCAAGAGGTATAAAATTCTTGCAGGCTCCATCTAACTATAGAAGAATGGAGAGCAATTAAAAACGAAATGTATATTAGTATTCATGACAAACTCAGAAAAAAGGGTACCAGAATTATTTTCTTAGATCATGAAAATTCCTGCTGTTTAAAATTATTACATGAAAGAGCATTTTAGTCTCCTGCAGAACATTACTGACATGTAAAATGTGTTGTTTTTACCTACTAATCTCAATTTGTTTCGAAATACTTAGGTCTATGGAATAGTCTGTGTCTATGAGGATACGTGACACTATTTTGCTATGAGCAGTTAATAATGGTTCTAAGATAAACCCATTAGCATTGTCTCCACAGTATATTTAAGGCAGCAGAGCTAAAGCATTCCTCTGTTCACATTTATTCAAATGTCAGCAGAATAGAAATGGATAGAGGTTTCCATAGAAACCACTCATTGTTTCAGGTGTTTTTCAGAGCATTTTGTTCCATTAACTGTTTGGGGAAAGAAGGTACACGTTATGGCTTTTCTAAAGGTTTTATTTTTTATTATTTTTTAAATTTTATTAAATTTATTGGAGTGGCATTGGTTAATCAGATTATATAGGTTTCAAGTGCAATAGTATTTTCTCTCCTCACTAGAAGCTGATCAGTGGAATCACCACATTCTTCTTTGAGTTCCTTCATTTTTGACAGCCGGGATTGCAGCCTTTCCCCTCCAGCTGAGGAACTGTAATGAGCTGTTTATAAAACCTAACAAATCCTGCCCATTAGCACTGGCTGTTCAGACAGGATTTCTTCTTTTGGCCAGAAAGAAAATTTGATAGTCTCTGGCTAGAAATTTGTGTAACACATTTTAACATTCAGGATATATGTAATTGCTATGAAACGCTGCCGGTACAAGATATCAAGTCAACTGCAATGACTCCCTGAACCCAATCAACAACAATAATGCAAGAGGTGGAAGATTTCATGGCATTAGTAAAATTTTCAATATAAAATCCAAGACCAAAGATAATCAAATCTTTCAATCCAGACAGTAACTCATCAATTGCCTAGAAGTATAAATTATCTTCCCATAATGCAGAAAAAGAAATAAAAAAGGAAAACAAAACAAAACAGAAACCTGTTCAAACCAGAGATAATACAGTGACTCGGGTGTATTAACAATTGCCATGCTTTCCTGTATGTTATAGTAAACATGTAAAGTTCCTAATGGACTACAAAAGGTATAGTTAGTAAAGAAAAACCAACACAAGATTATAAATAAATAAATAAATAAATAAATAAATAAATAAATAAATAAATAACTGCAACATATGCCTTAGAGTAACTGAGGGCAGCTTGGCATAGCTGAAAAAGCATACAATAGACTCTGAAGTCTGACAACTCAATTTCCATCTCACCATGGCCACTTACTTTTTAGGCTCTTGAATAAATTCCTTAATCACTATACAAGTCAGTTTCCTCATTTAGAAAGTGAGCATAATAATTCCTATCTTGCAGGGTGGTTGTAAGGATTAGTGGTAATGGACAAGTTTTCTTCTTATCAGAGTATTCATTATCTGAAATCCTGCAGTCAGGAGGTAGCACAGGGATGAACAGTCTCTCATATCATGAAAAGAACTAATATCATAAAATTAATATCCATCTACATGTTTTCCCCATCATAAAACTAGCATCTTTCTCAGTTTGCTTTAAATTATTTGACACTCTTCAGCTGATTATTTGAAGTTCATAATATCTCATGCAATTATAATGCTCATCGATAACAAATTAATAATGAATTTCTTGAGAAGGTACCAAATTTCATGAAACATAAAAATAGTGATGAAAAACTGGGGACAGAGATGGCATGGACTAGTGACAGATCCCACGTATTTGAGTACTAGAGCCACCAGTTAGTAGTACATCACCTTGAACAATTAACTTTTCTGTGCCTGAGTTTCCCCACCTATACAGTAGAAATTATAACACTATTTACTAAAAGTGTTTATTATGAGAATTGAATAAAGATATTATTTGTAAAGTGTTTAGCACAATGCGTGGTAAATCATAATAAATACATGAGTGTTTATTGAGTAAAAAATTTTAAAAACAACAAAATAACTCCATAGCAAGGTCATTTAAAATAAAGTAGAATGATTCAAAACTGATGAGAACCAGAAGGCTCATAACAGTATAGAAACAACAACAAATAATGTTTTGAATATCATAGGAGCTAAGAAGCATTTGAGAAAAATAAATGAGTGCCTGATTATTTTCATACACACACACACACACACACACACACACACACACAAAATGATCATTTTTATTACTGGCTGGGTAACATCAAAGATGAGGCTGTGGTGGCTCGTTGGCTTTCCGGATGGTGTCCAAGGAGCCCCACTTGCTGGTATTCACACTCTTCTGTAATCCCCACCTCCCACATTGTACCGCGCTGGATCTGTGCAACTAAGAGCAGAAGAGATGGTATGCCACTTTCAAGATCAGGTTACAAAAGACACTGCTGCTTCAACTTGCCCATTCTCTGTCTTTAATCACTCACTCCTGAGGAAGACAGTTGTCACACCACAAACAGCCATCTGGAGAGCCCGGGTGGTAGGGATCTGAGGCTTCTGTCCAAAAGCCTGAGAAGAACCAAGGATCCTGGCCAACAGCCACGTGAGCTTAAAATCAAGCCTTCCAACCCTGTGAAAACTTCAGATGAGTAACCTTCAGGTAATTGCAGCCTCATCTGACAGCTTGTCTGCAGTCTCATAAGAGAGCCTGGGCCAGAATCAGCCAGCTGGGTTATTTCCAGATACCTGCACCACAGAAGCTGTGTGAAATAACAAATGTTGATATTTTGAAGCTAGTTAGTTTGAGGGTTATTTGTTATGCAGTAATAAATAATTAACATGGGAGTGTAGAAAGCATCATGTGGTATTTTGTAATTCAAAGAATTACACCTCCCATATAGATGTAATTTACAGTGTTTATTCCAAAAATTAGCAGATACTTGTCACCTTCACTTATCAAGAGAAAAGCTTTTTCAAACTTTAAAAAATTATTTAATAATTTTGATAGCTCTTTAGTGTACAAAGACCCATATAATCTGTGTGTTCCTTACTTATCTCACCTTCTGTTCTCCCCTCTTTCCCATCACTTCATCCACACTGACTTCTTTTGTATTTCTAGAACTTGCCAGGCATACCTTCACCTCAAGGCCTTTGCACCAACTATTCCTGCTGCTTTAGTTTCTTTTCCCCAAATACCTAAATGTCTCACTCTCACCTCCTTTGAGTCTTAACTCAAAGCTCTCTTTCCCAGGGAAGTCTATCCCAAACACTTTAGTTAAAATTGCAACCTGAGACCCTCATACTCCTGAATCTCCTTACACTGTTTTATTGCCCCATAACACTTTTATTATTTTTTTTTTGTGTCTCTCTCCTCACTGAATGCCAGTTCCATGAGAGTGGGAATTTTGTATATTTTATCACTGATGTACTGATGGATCCTCATTACATAGAACAATACCTGGCACTTAATAAGTGATCGATAAGTATTTGTTGATGTAAGCTTAGGAAGTAAATTTAGTTCAAATGGCTTTTTTACAGGGCCACTTGTGCTGGCGGAAGGATGACTGCCTATGTTTAAGTTTCCTGACTCACTGGGTTGCCAATAAATAGTAGTTGTTATCTGAATACAAACCATTATTTTGGGGGTTTTGTTTGTTTATAGAAGTACTAGTATGAGTAAATTACGAGAAATGGCTAGGTGCAGAGAATTACAGAGGTTAACATGAACGCTGATCTGCAAACTGTCTAAGTTAAATCGTGATCACCATACACGCCCAGAGCGATATATCTCATTACACACACACATGCAAAAAAAAGCTTCCAGGTCTTTACTTTTAATACCCAGAACAGATAGATGGTCCTTCATTTTCATTACCAATTTTGCTTCAGAGAACAGCATGACTCAGCCTGCCCTAAGTAAAAACTAAAGACAGAAATCAGATGGTGGTACTAGAAAGTGTGGGGTCATGACAGCAACGTCAAAGACTCCCAAAAGCCTTGTTTGGAAAAGGTTATGATCGAAAAGCTTCGCAGAGCTGCCCTTGTGGGTGTGTGGCCTGTGCAGGCCGCACAGGACCCTTCCTGTGTTGGGAAAGACACATCGCCTGGTTTGGCGTCCTACTGTTCCTGCTTTGAAAGTATTGATAACTGTGACTAAAGGGCCTCCACGGTCACTGGGCACGGGGCGTACAAATTACGTAGCTGGTCCTGAGGCCCAGCGACGATGAAATGACTCAGTAACATTGAACTGGAATTTCGATTTCCCCATGAACTTTAAAACAGAAACAGCTGAGCTGTCCCAAGGGTCATCCAGGATCTGGGGCCATGGACCTTTGAAGTCACCTTCAGAGAGGCCCCCCCCCCGCCTCCACCGGAAAATCCGCCCCCAGGTGGGATGTCACTGACGTGAACGTCTCTGTTGCGCCTTCCGTGGTCCCTTCTCCAGGACCCGACGCAGACCCGGGCGGCACGTGGGCGCCCGCGTGGGGCGCCCCCCGACCCCGCAAGGGGGGGAGGGAGGGACACGCTGGGCTCGGGGAGCGGCGGCCGCGGGGCCCGCTGCGCGGGGGGCGGGGCCGCGCCCGGAAGGAGGCGGCGCGATGGCGCGGGGGCCGCTCTGGGCGCTGTGGCCGCTGTGGCTGCTGCTCGGCGGCGGCGGCGGGGCAGCTCCCCACGGGGCCGCCGTCCCCCGCCCCGGAGCGCGGAGCCGCGAGCGACAGGCCGCAGCCTTCCGGGTACCGGCGCCCCCCCCCACGCGCGTCCCCCCCGCGCGCCCCCCACGCGCCTTCCTTCCCCAGTCCGGGCGGGCGGCGGGGTCCCCGGAGCTGCCGCTCGTGGCGCGTCTGGGTCTCTGAGCGCGGGGTGCGCCGGCGACCTTCCTGCCTCCCCCCCACGCGCCTGGACCAATCTCTCCTCCCTCTCTCTCTCTCTCTCCCCCTCCCCCTCTCCACTCCCCTTCCCCCATCCCCCATCCCCGTCCCCCATCCCCCTCCCCCATCCCCCTCCCCTACCTCCTCTCCCCTACCCCTACTCCTCTACCCCCCTCCCCTACCCCCCTACTCCCCTCCCCTACCCCTCTACCCCCCTCCTCTCCCTTCCCCTTCCTTACCCCCCTCCTCCTCTACCCCCCTCGTCCCCCCTCCCCTCCCCCCACCTCTCTACCCCCTACCCTCCCCCTACCCTTCTACCCCTCTCCTCTCCCCTCCCCTACCCCCCTCCCCTCCCATCCCCTACTCACCTCCCCACCCCTACTCACCTCCCCACCTCCCACCTCCCCTCTCCTCCCCTCCCCTCCCCCTGTCCCATGCCTTTGTTAATCGTAAGATCTCTTTCCAGGAAAGATGGGTGGCCGTGGATTTATACAATGCACCCAAAGTAATTTGTGACACATGGCCGAAGGATTCTTGGTGGGCAGAAGCACCCCCTTTAGCAGAACCAGAGGGTTACAGGAACCAGAAATAAGCGGAAGGAAAAGGCCATTTTACTTCGAAGAGGGGAGGGGGGGGACTGATAACCTCCTTCTGTCATCGGAACTTCATAGATAAAGAGCCTGCACTGAGCAAGCTCAGAGGGTTCTTCTGCGCATTTGTGATTTCCCTGAACTGGGTGGGACTCCTTCGGCTCATGCACCACCTCAAAAGTTCACCTAACTTGGTGGAGACTGATTTAGATCAAGGGGACGCATTTCATTTCTTCTTCAGATTATTTTGAAAAAGGCCTCCTACTATTGTTTAGATTTTACACCAGCATTAAAACACTGGAACGGACCAGTTAGCTGAGTATAAATAAGGTTGATTCGAGAGAGGATGAAATGTTTTTTAATGTCAAATCGACGTTTTTCCTAATTTTATAATCATAAAATAATTTCCGCAAGTTATGTTAGCCTACATCCCATTCTAGACAGGAATTGGGTATGTCCTAATTGTAATTCATCCAATTAAATGCATTCGGTTACAACAAAACAAAAAATATCTAAAGATAACTGTTTTTCACTAAATCTGTTTAAAGGCTGTTTTGATTTATTTATCAGCTTCCTTTTCAAAACTGCTAATTAGTTTCCTGTGTATTCCTCAAAACTGTATATCTTTTCATAAAGGAACTTAAAATTCACCTTCATTTTAACATTTTATTCAGCTTTAGGGATGTTTACTATGCAGTTGATCAATATTACATCCTCCATTGTCTTATGTTAAGAACCTATTCCAGTTGATCTTTTACCTTTGTTGATTCTATGTTGATTCTATGACAGATTCGTTGTCATTATGATGAGGAGTTGGAGCTCAGTATTGACTCCTAGTTTGTGATGCTTCTCTGAAATGTGCTCTAACAAGGAGAATCGGAGTAGATTAGAAAAGTCGCTTGAAAGAGTAGTTCATTTCAAGAATGAAATACAGGGCTTTTTAAAATTTAAATGATTTGAAACCACTGGTGGGTGGACCTAAGATGTGTTCTATTAGAGCAAACAGGAAGTAAGTATTCATGGACATATTGATACGATAGAAGCAATCTGTGGCTTCTCTTTCTTTTCTTTTTTTCCCTCCTTGCAGGATTGGTGGCTGTGAGAGCAGATGGGTAGAGAGGGTCATGGAGAGCTAGCTATCTGACTGCAGTGAAGCTCTGAGTGAAGGAGAGGAGAGAAGGGTTGGGGGAAGTGCTCTACACTGCTGTGCAGGCCAGGGAAGCGTTGGAGAGGCCGTTAGGGACCCATAATCCGGAGGAGTGCCGTTTCTCCAAAATAGGCCAGTCTTACTGCTCAGTCATTGGCTAGGTGCCTGCAGCATGTGGGAACCATGGCCTCTCTTCATCTAACCCTGGAAGTACAGGGCGCAGAAGTTAAAATGCCTGTAGTTGGAGGTCTGTGAGGCGCATCTCATGGCTCCCATGTCGCTCTACAATGTCCTATATTGTCAGTGCCTTCTACGGTTATATCAGCTCACAAAGATGACCAATCAGTACTTTCAGAATAAATGAATTCTCTGGACTACTTGGCAAAAGCTATCTCTGGCTTGAGTTTCTTACTTGCCATATACATACTCATTTTGTGTTTCAGTTCTATTCCTTGTATTTATGCCTCTCCTCTTCAAGTTACATTTAAAGCTCTGATTCATTAAGATTACTTTTAAAAGTCTAAATCTCAATAATTTTTTTTTTACACCTGTAACACCTGGTAGTCCAAAGTGGGCTCTCATCCAAGTACTAGCCAGCCAATAATTTTTTATTACTTCATTTATTAGCAACTGTTTCAGGCATGTTCAATAAGGAAAAGCGAAGATTATGATAAGTCCTAGTGATAATTTGTATTAAAATAAACTCAAAGATATTAAGGACATGACATATATAAAATGTCACTTATATATTTATTCAGAAACATATTAATTAAGCTAATTAAGCATCTATCATATGCCAGTCATGTACTTGGTGTGTGGGAAACATGGTGAAGAATGACAGACTTTACTCTCATTTTGCATTTAGGTTTAAGAGACGGACACACAGTAAACATATAAATGCGTAAACAAATATAGAAGAGCTAGAATTGGAAAAGTAATAGATGGTGGCCCCTGAAGTTTTATTTATCCTACTCAATTGGATAATATTAGGAAATTGAGGCATTTTCACATAGAAGATAAAGCTAAGATAAGTTATCACAAAAGCTGCGGAATCTAAATAATGCTAAGAGTTTTCCTCCAGCTAGACAAATCAACCTCTCTTCTTGGACTATTCCCAAGGTTTCACCTCTTTCACAAAGCCTTGAACCCTGAATTTGATAGAGACCTATAAAGCTCAAATAGAATGTTCATTATTTACTCATTTCCTTTTTCATGCTTTCTTAGTACTGGGAAATAAAAAGATAAAGAAGACACATTATCCAGATGCATAACTGTTTAATCGCCTGTGTCTGTTGGTGACAATTTTCACTAGTACCTAGCACTTACTTGCACTTTATTTTATTTTTTTCACTATGTTAAACAAACATATTTAGTGCTCTCAAGGTGCTAGTGAAGAATTACAAATGAATAAGATATATCTTTCCCAGCCTCAAAAATAAACTGAAATCAGATAGTAGTTCTAATACAAAACATTTATAAATCTGATCTCATTATTGTATACAATCTCTCTTTGTGCTCTTCTAGAATTAAATCAAGCTTTGACTTTTTCATCTGACGAATATCTCCAAGTTAGTTCTACACAAATTGTTTTGGAAAGTTAACATAGTTGACATAAATTAACTTTTTTTTTTTTTTTTAGGAAAGTCTTAATAGACATCGATACTTGAATTCTTTATTTCCTAGTGAAAATTCCACTGCTGTTTATGGAATAAACCAATTTTCACATTTGTTTCCTGAAGAGTTTAAAGGTATGATGTAATGGTGTTATTAGTTGTTTGGTTTCCTGATTTTAACTTGTTTCCTTAATTTTTGAAGAATTGTTTGATTGCAAATCTAGAAAATTGAGTAATAGTTAATATTTATTAAATAATTACCAAATATCAAGCATGTACAAGGTGCTGACAGAGAAATAACTTTATGGCCACTTTCTAATTATTGCTTAAGAACTAGATATTATAGGTACAGACATTTCCATGTGGCTGTAGGGACAGCGCCTCATTTCTTCTTCAGTATTCCAGTGCCATTTCTATTCAAGTCCCCCATGATTCCATGAGTGATGATAAAACAAATGATGCCAATTATACTCATTTTTATTATTGACCTGGTTCTAACCAACAAGTCATTTTATGTGGCAGCTCCAGCCCTATTGTAGGAATGCTTCTGTAACCTGCAGTTGACTGCATTTCATGTTATGGAAAACCGCATGGAAAAATCACAAATGTCAGTCTCTATTAAAAAGCTGCTATTTCTGTTTGAAAATGTCCTCCAAAAAGAACCCCAAGGGATCCTCTCACTAATAAAATATTACTTTTTTGTTTCATTTTCTATTCAGCTATTTATTTAAAAAGCAAAACTTCTAGATTTCCTAAATACTCAGCAGACCTGCAAACATTCATCTCCAAGCTGCCTCTGCCCTTAAGATTTGACTGGAGAGATAAGCACGTTGTAACACAAGTGAGAAACCAGCAGATGGTAAGTTTTAGGGGTTTTCTTTCTTTCTTTTTTAATTATCTTAGCATGGGAAATCATCTTTGAGGTCAAGGTCAATCAATCTTGTAATGGAACCCATCATTTCTCTAGGTAAAATTCACACCACAGTCATTCAAAAAATGGCAATAAGAGGAGAATTTCTGGCAAAATGAGAAGCAGATGTCAGAGCCTGACTTTTATTCTGAAATGAACCTTCCTTGCTGTATTTACTCTCTAATTACCATTGCCACCAGCACACTGGCTCAAGGGCACTTCCTAATAACTATGTCAGTTATCAAACCTTCAGTAGAATAGCAGATGGAAGGCTGAGGAAGGTAAACTTTACTACTAAATGTTTAAGTAGTATAAAAAGGAAATGACACTAAAAAAGTGACTGATACCAGATACCTTACCGACAGTGTAGCCTGGTCTCCTGGATTCTCAGGCCTCATCCCTTGAGCTCTCTGGAAAACCCTGTCCCCTACAAGATCATACACTTTTCATCTGCAACCCTTAGAAATGCAGTCAGTTATACTATAATGTGACATATACATTCCTAAAAATCACCACCTGTACAAAACCCTGCAGCAAAAATAAGCGATTATTATGGGAGAATGAGTTTAGGGCACAGCATTTAAAACCTTAGCAACACATTTAAAAAAGATAGAAAGCAGTAAAAGTAGCAGGACAGTTTTTCACATGTTAAATGATTAAGAAATATGGAAGTATCACAATAAATGCAGCAATTTACCTTTAAAAAAAACCCAAAGTGTGCCTGTGGCAGTGGGCATTGGAGGACTATGTAGCTTGTGCGTTATTGTGATGGATGGAAGGTTATCTGAAGTGGGGACATAAGTGGTAACACCAGATGTGGGTGGGTGTGTTGACATACAATATGATATTACTTTCAAGTGTACCACACAGTGATTAGATATTTATATAACTTACAAAGTGATCACCCTATTATTGGATTTTGACACTTAAAAGAGAATTTTGGTTTTCTTTTTTTAATTTGGAAATCCAGAGGATAGGCATTTATATTTTGTCGGCATCCAGATTCTGCTCACTTACTTGATTTGGTAACTTGTGATGTTGAAAATTTTGGTAAATTTGATTCGATCATTTTTTGATAATGCTGTCTCGTGTCTGTTTTTAAATAGTGCGGAGGGTGCTGGGCCTTCAGTGTGGTAGGTGCCGTGGAGTCAGCGTACGCAATAAAAGGGAAGCCTTTGGAAGACCTCAGTGTACAGCAGGTCATTGATTGTTCATATAATAATTACGGCTGCAACGGAGGGTCTACTCTCAATGCCTTGAACTGGCTAAATAAGGTGACTGGTTTCTCAGCCTTTTAAACTCTTTGATTCCTCTTTTGCCTATTTAATGTATGTTCAGAATCCAAACAGTTTACTCTTATTTACTAAATATTGCTTTTAAGTTTAGAAAGTTAAATGACCAAAGCTTGAATTAATTGGAAGATTTTGAAATAAATTTCTTCTCAGCAAGTCATCCATCAGGATCAAAGGGTGAAAAACCTTACCTAAAATCTGTTTTCTGAAAAATATTTACTTCTTTTTAAAAAATATTTTATATATATTTATGTTATATACTTATTCTTATTACTTATTTCTTAACATTAATAGGTAAATGCTATTTTTCAATAAATGCTGTTTTCTTTTGCAGATACATGTCACATAGTGACTCAGAAAGATGAGAATACATTATTATCCATTTCCACTGAATTTCTGTATCTTAAGATTAAAAGGGACAGTAGAGGTCAGCTAATTTAATAACTCTTTATATACATGAAAAGGTGAGACCTGAGAGATGAGAGCATATCACCACAATAGCTAAGCCAGGTTTGCACCTTAAAGTACTCTGCCTCCCACTGAAGTGCTTTACCCAGAGCACCACAGTGCCCTTTGCTATTCTTAAGGTACTCTCTGACATTGTCCTAGACCTAGCATCAGTTGTGTGAAACCAGCCAATGAGGGTGCTGTTATATTTTTTAAAAGCTTGTAAAGCTAGAGTTGCCAAACTAAAACATCCTCCCCTTATTCATTTGTTATACATGAGTCACTGAGTGCTAGAAGTTGCTCCATATTATGGGCAATAATGAATTATGTGTTCTCTCCCTTTCATACACCCAATATTCAGAAAAGGAGTCGTCTGCATAGACAACTATAAAATATTTTGCATATGCCAAATGAATAGCACAGAGGGAAGTAGATAGAACACTTGATCTAACCATTTCCTGTGCATAAACCACTGGGCAGAGTGAATCTCAAAGACTTGCATAGAAACAGAGCCCCGAAAGAAAGTGGCTCCCTATTGTGTACTCTTAGGAGAAAGATGACAAGACTTTATTATCAGATTAATAAAGGTTCTAAGGAAGGAACAGAGGAAAAACAACAAGAGTAAAAGAGAAATAAAAATATTGACTCTGCGTAGGATGTTCATAACAAAGACCTAAATTGAATTTAAGATCTTAAAATTATCCGAAGAATACTCACACGTTGAAGGTGTGGCCAAGCTGAATCTTATTTTGACATATTGCAGCAAGTTCTGTTTGATTTTTAAAACAACGGCAAAACCAAAAACACTCTTGGTGCTTTTCTCTTTAGACGCAAGTGAAACTGGTGAGGGATTCAGAATACCCTTTTAAAGCACAGAATGGCCTGTGTCTTTACTTTGCTGATACACACTCTGGATTCTCAGTCAAAGGTTATTCTGCACATGACTTCAGGTAAATGTCTTATTCCACTGGGTTTTACTTCCTATTTCTTAATTTGTGATCTGTTGACTTCAGAATTAATAACTTTATTGAAGGCATCACTGCATATTTGTTATTGTTTTAAAACCATTTTATAGAGAGACTGTCAGTTACCGTGGAGTGTTGTGGATGTTGTTGCTTAAATATGATCTGCTTATTTTTCTGTGTGTCATTATAATAGAAATAACAACCTTAAATAACACATTTAAATCCAGTTAAAGATATAGTTTATGTTTACCACCTTCCTCTTCCCAAATTTAGGTGTCACAATTACCATTAATATATTTCAGTTTTCCTGTTGAATTAATCAGAAATTGCTGTGTAGCTGCTCCAGCTAATATCAAGCAGTCTGCTTACCCAGAAGCATTTCTGAACACACTCCACGTTCCTTGCATTTTCAAGGCATCAGCTACAAGACAAGCATAAACTGAAACTTTCACATTACAAATTGGTGATAGATTATGTAACACATACATATGTTGTGAGTGCAGGGATAGATACAGATAGGCTCAGGAAGAGGACTCATGTTAGAACTTGAAGTGCAAGATGACTTCGAACAGATTCAAGGGAAAAAAATCATTAAAAAATGCTTTCACATCACATAAAAAACTGAAAAGCCAACTAAAAAACTATAGTGACTATTTGATATAGTGCAAAATAGGTGTTCAGGGATAATAAGAACAGAGGAAGACTCAACCAAAAATATATTTTTTTTATATGAAGGGAGCTTTACACAGTCTTTTGAAACAGAGAACACCGAGAAATTAAATTCGGATGAGGTGACAGACTGCCCTATTACTTATTGCTACTGAATATAAAAGAATCTTTTCATCCAGATGGTATCTACCCATGGGACCTGAAGGGAAACAATGGTGAAATTGGACCCTTGAACAAAATGGAACTCTTTTAAATTAGCATGTGTGTGTCAGAAGACTGGCAGACTGTCCACAGAGCTCCTGCCCACAAGTGCTCTTGGGTGACTGAGAAGCTTCAACTCCACAGACGACAGGCTACACAGAATCTATAATAAAATGTGCAGAGTCACTGAGTACAGTGGTCAGCATCTCTTTTGAGCATAACGATGACACATTTTTTTTAAATGAGAAAATGCCTCTGTAAGCTCTTCGATCCTTGAGGGTGTAAGTGAAGTGTGCACACAAGAAGGAACTAGATTATCAAAATGTCACTAAAAAGGGATTCGGGGAATCCCCTTGTCATGCATAGCAAATTGAAAAAGTTAGAAACAAAAGAATGATAGGCATTATCCTGAGTTGGAGAGTGAGAGAGAGAGAGACTGCAAAGGTCACTGGCATTGGGCCTGTAACAAGATTTACCTAACCCTTCGATTTAACAGGAAGAGGTCACTATAAAAACCTTTACATTGAACTCTGTTCAGAATCCAAACAGTTTAATGTTAAGGATTAATAATATATCCATTATCAACGGTGTACATTTCGATAGTAACTCTAGGTTAGGCTAATAATGGAAATAAGGTTGCTGTTTGGAGTATATTTTAACTTGTTAAAAGACCACTTTCTGAAAAACAAGTGAAAACTGTTATTCTGGCGCTAAATGAAATAATTGCCTGCTGGTCCCATCTGTGTTTGTCTTCCCATTTCTTAGTTCCCAGTATCTTTGATATCTTTTCTTTAGCCTTGGCCCAAAGCATGGATTATTACTAAATTGTTTCTTCAGTCCTACACTATGAATTACCCTTTGCATTCTAAAAAGTATTTCTCCTTCTTGATCTTTCTCATTCCCTCATGCCATCCCTGTAACTGGATCATTGATGTCGTGTATTTATGGTGTATCTTTTGTTATCTTAAAAAGTTGGAGACAGCTGTATTGATTAATATAGAGATTATCATGTTTGTCACATTAGGATTAAAAAATATTTTTTAATTGAATACAATGAAATATACACTAAAACCTATGTTAGGCAAAATTAGTTTATTAGATAACTTGGAAATGAGGGAAGAAAACAACGTTTATTATAAATGTAGAGGATAATTCATGGGTTAGGCCTGCTATAAAATTTATAACTATAAATTTCATTCTTATACTGATTCTACAAGATAGGTGGAATGACTCCAGCATACAGCTGGAATTAGAACTCAGGTATGTGAAACTTTAAAGCCTATACCTTACTATGATGCCTATTAAGAATTAAATAATTTTGCCTGTCTTAGGGTCATTAAGGAATACCAATTATTATGACAGTAGCAAAAATTAGAAATGACTGCTCATACATCTCCCAAAAGCAAATCTTCAAGTTAAAAGGTAACATGAATAAATGTGTAAAATGAATGTGTACTTTTTATTTTAATAAATTCCACTGTTAGTCACTCAGTTTTCTCCTCCTCTCTGGAGAAGATATGCCTATGATAAAAACTGAAATCCAACAGGGCATAATGAGGGATTGTGTACTCTTTCCAACGACTAATCCACCCATGTCTTGCTATAGCAAACTACCAAATGCTGTCTTCATGGCCTGAAATATCAGTATCTTGGTTTCAGTGTCCTTTACCCACAAAGTTTACCTTTCAAGATGTAAGTAATGTTTTACTCACATATTTTCAAGATCAATGAAGGCCAAATGTTACGTAACATAAAACTTTATCCGCAGATGTCCACATGTGAAAGGAATAGCTCTGTCTATTGCAATCTTCACAAACTATACTAGTTCTGGCATCTTCACATCTATCACATAATTATATTAGCCACTTTTTAGCATCTTTTCCCTATAATTTCTGTATTTGACATTTAGTAACATGGTCATTCTCTTCATCTCACTTGGCGTGGCAGAGATATCTTCATACATCTCATCTTCCCACTTATTCCATTAAAAGGATCCCGGTATTATAAGCTGGATACTTTGCTAGCTGCAAAACTCCATTTTCCGTCTTTTTTTAAAGATAGACTTAGCCATGTGACTGAGTTCTAGCCAGCGAGAGCCGTGTAGATAAATGCAGAATGTGTGTGTTACTTCTGGAAAGTCTTCTCAACAGGAATATGTCACTTTTTTCTACTTTCTGCTGTCTAAATAAAATATGTGTTAAGTGGCTGGAGTTCCAGCAGCCACCTTGGACCATTAGTTGACCTTGAGAATGAAAATCTCATACGGCAAAGCAATAACATGAAAAGCGCCTCAGTGCCTGATATCCTGGAGCCTCACTGCAGTCCTGCACTGCCAATCTCCCAAACCCCTTTTAGTCCCCATTGTTTAGGTCTTCTGTAATTGCCACCAAACCTACTTCTAACCATACAGAAATTAAAGAGGTTAATTTTATAAAATATTCTTACCTTAAAAACTAAACTTAACCAAATATTTCCTCTTTTGGTAGTGACCAAGAAGACGAAATGGCAAAAGCGCTTCTTACCTTTGGTCCTTTGGTAGGGATAGTAGATGCAGTGAGCTGGCAAGATTATCTGGGAGGCATAATACAGCATCATTGCTCTAGTGGAGAAGCGAATCATGCAGTTATCATAACTGGGTTTGATAAAACAGGTAAGTGCTGATAAGCCTCGATTGATTGCTTTTCAGCTTAAATTCTGAATGACAAATGATCTTCGTCCTTTAAAATGTTGAAATTTAATCCTGCTATATCTAAGTCCTCTTAAAACCTTTATAACTTTTTAGTAGACTTCCAGGTATAAAAAACCCATCATGTTTCCCTATCAATTTTGGTGGAGATCTTGTTAAAATGATAATTCTTGAATTAAATAATGTATATATTTTCCCTTTTCCTGGAAACACGTGTTTTCATCTCATGTGGGCCCTATATTAAATGCAATGAAACATTTTAATGTTAATTGGAGTATGACACTAAATACAGCCCAAGTTTACTTGACTAGCATTTCATTAAGTTAGCATTCCTTTACAGTTTTAACTGTTTTCTCAGAACTACTACATTGATCAAGAAATAAACTTTATATGAACACACATCCACAACAAATATGAGTTTGTTACCATTTTGTTTCGTAGGAAGTATTCCGTATTGGATTGTGCGGAACTCATGGGGGAGTTCGTGGGGAGTAGATGGCTATGCCCACGTTAAAATGGGAGATAATACTTGCGGTGAGTTATAAATTTATGTTTAAAACTTCAGACTAAATGTCAAGGAAGATACTTTGAACATATTAAAATTATAAACCTGTCCAGTCCAAAGTATGCTGCCAATGTACTCAAATCACTTTTACAGCAATAGTTTTCATCCTTTACCAACTGATAAAAATAAAAGTGTTTTAAAAAGAGACACTGCTGCACATATTCACACTTTAAAAAGTGACTGTAGTAAAAACAAATACATAATAAGCAAAACATTTTAAGATTAAATAATAATTTACCAAAGTTAACTAATTCAAAAACCAGATAAAAAATTTAGGAGGCTGAAATTCTCCAAAAACACCTCTTAGTTTCAAATTTACTTTTATAACTGTATAAATTTTCCTTTATTTGCATATTATAATACCTGCTCAAGCATCATCCAGAATCACTTTTTCTTTGGATCAAAATGTATGAAAATGTATGAAAAAACATTAGAATTGTTTCTGACTTAATTGTTTCTGTGGCACCTGCAAAATTCTGATATAATGCCCATGATTTGAGAGACTTAATTAAGCAAATACCAAACTTGCTCTTTTATAGAATAACAATTTTTTTGTGTGTTAGAACCACAGACCATAATAAAATAGCTAGTTAAGTATTTTAAACTGTATTGTAAAATTTTTATATCTAAGTTCATACTCTAAAATTTTTGATATGGTAAATCAACATATTTTCTGATTCAAGTTGAATCCAAACTATATTGCATATGAGAATAATCATTTAATTTCTCATTAAAGTTATTTCTGGCACATATCCAACTTTTTAAAAAATTATAGAACCTTCCACATTGTGAGACTAATGAGAGTTATAGGAAAGTTTGAGTTTATGTTTTGATTCAGTCAGTATTGTCTATAATCATTCCATAAGATAGAATCCATGAGAACTAAAAAATGGCCTGATCTATCACCCCAGTAAAACATTTTTTATAAATTATTTGTTAGAGCAAACATCACAGAACTCTTTTAAGTCAGAGTCTAACAACTCCATCAGGCCTACACTTTTTAGCATTGTTGGAGGCTTTTACGTTGTTAGAACTTGCAGATAAATTACTTCTGCCATTCATTGAACCTTT
Source organism: Cynopterus sphinx (assembly GCA_030015415.1). Lineage (NCBI taxonomy): Eukaryota > Metazoa > Chordata > Mammalia > Chiroptera > Pteropodidae > Cynopterus > Cynopterus sphinx. Next base: position 59,148,071 of record CM057390.1, read on the forward strand.
GCTACTTAACATAAGTTATCTCTGACTGTGATGCCTGGATCTGGGCCAAGGGGTGGCAGACGCTCTGGCAAAAGAGTTTCAAGAACATAATTTGGACATTGGTTCCTAATTGCCTCAGTTATGCCTGTGTATCATTCCTCCACGTCTTCCCTGGCCCCAGTGACTGAGGGTGAGTTGGAATAAATTCTCCTTTCTACCTGTTTCCCAATTTGATTCTCCAAGGGCCTGCCCGGTTAGTAATTATGCGAGGGTCCACATTTTTCCTGAAAGTATTTCCTGAAAGTTATATACTTGATGACCATCACATTAATCTTACGAACAAATATAAGGCAGGTAGCATCCTGCGTCCCCAAGAGATTTCACAAATATAGCTAATTACAGTGAAATTTAGTCTTCAAATAGGCTATTGTTTTCACCATGATATAGACATCTGTGCTCTTGTATGCTAAGAAGCACAGCAAATTCGTGATTTATTGAATTTTTGCTAAAGTTCAAATCTTAGAGTTTGAACTTTCAAGTTGTATTAAAAATAATTCTGTCAATTATATTTTCACCTCTAAGCAATGTATACGAGTGCAATAAAGATTTCAGACACATTCACCTATTCAGTTAATAAGTCATTTGGGTTGTTTTGTTTTGTTTTTGTAGCTTCTTGAAACAAATTAGTTATCTCTTCTAATATGTGCTTTTGAGGTTACTATTTATAATGACAGATAGCTATAACCATGAAATTATTTTTAACAGACACTAACTTTCTGAACTAACATGAAAATTGTTTTAATATGCTATTTAAAAGGCATTTAAAGAGGAAATAATTTCTTTTTTCCTAGGTATTGCAGATTTCGTTTCTGCCATATTTGTATGATATTTTGATCAAATCAAGAGGCAACTACAAAATGAAGGTTCATAATGAAAAGTAGCATCGTATTTCATTCTTAGTATTACTCACAAAAGGTTCTAGGGCCTAGTAGTTATTTAAATTTAAGTTGTAGAATGTTCCCTTCTGATAGGGAGATGGACAACCATAGTCACCGGCGAGCACCACGGCCTGAGAGGAAGTCTGCAGAATAATTTCCTACTCTGGGATGAAGATCAGTTTAGGAGATATTTTAGGTGTCTTCAATTTGAAGAGGCTAATATCTGGGTTTATTTGATTATTGTTTTTGTTTGGTTTGTGTTTATGTGTAATAGCATATTTCAAGTAGGGTTAAAGAGGTAGTAAGAATTTCTTTTTCTTCGTGGGGTATAATCACCACCTTAGCTTACCCCTGCGTACTAGAATAGCCACCTAAAGCTATGTGTTCCTCTCACAGTTATACTCACAGCCCTCTGTGATAGAATTTCATAAAGATCTTGAAATGCCAATAGCTTTGCCTCAACAAATGGTGCTAACCCCTTGAACTGTAAAGAGATCATGTAATAATAAATAAAGACAAAATCACTTTTTAAGAGACTGAAATTAAATGACCAATATGGCAACTAAGTAATAAGAAAAAACTCAAGTGTTAATGACTGAGAGAGAAATTACTGTTGGAATATTTTCATTGTCAATAGAACTCCAATAGAATGTATTTCTTACTTTGTTCTCCCCATATTGAGGGACAATGTATTTTTGTACATTTTTTCCACTCTTTTTCTTACTGTTTACTGTGATGTTGCTAAGTTTTTGTGGTGGTTTGGCTTCCCTGGGTAAGAAGTCTCATTATTTACTATTCATTTCTATTTTATAACCATTGATCCTACTTCACCTAAGCCATCTTCATCAGGCTCTCATCTTTCTCTTCTTTCCATAATTTGTAGGCACCACCCCTTTCAAAGTCCAGTCTTTTTCATCTGGAATATCAGCCATAATATGAGTTCTCCAACCTCTCTGTTTCCCCAATTGTCTGCTTATGTTTCCTGGACTTTCATTCTAATTATTTTTTGTACATCCATTGGCTTTTTCCTGGTTTCTGGTTCTTGATGGCCAGATTTTCTCTTGCCTAAGTGTCACTGTGTAAGAACCTCAGAGTATAAGAGCTCATCTTCTGATTAAATGTAAAAATAACTATGTTAAATTAATGTAAGAAAATCCTATCAAATACTACATATATTTCTTTTCTAAAATGTCTGGTTGCTTTATAATTTAAACTAGCTTAACAAATGCAAAATTTTAAATGTAGCCGCAACCACTAAAAAAGTTGAGGACATCCATTTTTCCTCTCCCTTTTAGCCTTTATTCATTCCCTTTATTGGAAAAAGAAAATCAAAAAAAACTGTATTTCTTTTTCTTACACCAACTAGAACCAATCTCAAAAGAATATGTATTGACTCATGTTTAGAAATGTTCTAGGAAGACAAACGTTGACATTTTAGTTAATATTCTAATGATCTAAGTCTACTAAATTGGAGCTATGTTTGTGTTTACCAACTGAATTCTATGCAATATAAATGTTTTTCTGATACTTTTTCAAATGCTAAAGAACTTTTAAAATTACAAAATGATTATTACCTCTCAGCTGCTCTGGATTTTGACAACATTTATAATAAAACAAACTATATGTGACTTTGAGATAAGAAGACTCTATCCGTAAGTGTATGCCTTATATTTCATGAACACAGTGTTACTGTGTTTTACATTCATGCAAGAGTTTGCTCAATTCCAAATCTGTAATTTTGGTTTTCTCCACAGACACCTTAACTTCAGCATCTCCAAAATTCCATTCTCATCTTTCCTTCCCCTCAAAACAAAACAAACTTATTCACTTCCTAGAGTCTCTATTTCTGTTAACTGCATCAACATTATGTAATTGCCCAAACAGTAAAATTGAAGGAAATTTAGATATTTAATTAGGTTAACCATACTTACTAACAATTACCTAATCAACCTGCCCCTCTCCATTTCTACTGTTCCTTGCTTGAGTATCTTATCTCCACTGCTTAGTAGTATCCCAATAAACCCCATTTTCCTTAATCCAGGGGTTCTCAAAGTATAGTCCTTACAAGCTACCTGAAGATCTATAAACACTTTGTTTTAATAAGCCATCCAGATGCTTCTGATGGATATTATTATAATCCATCTACTCTAGGTCCCTGTTTCTTAAAGACAATGTTATGTTATTCTCCTGTTTCAAACCACTCAGGGACTCCCCAGTGCCTAAAAGATAACATGCCAACTTTTTTAAGTGAGCTTTCATGGAGAAGCCCCCTTCTACCTTCTCAGCTGTTCAACAGAGACATATGCTGTGCTCCAGCCATCACAGACTACTTGAAGTTCACCCAATGAGGCTAAGACAAAAGCAATGAAATCTTCACATAATAATTAGAAGTCATAATGAAAATCAGCAAGATGTTCCTGGATGTGATCTTACAAAAATCTCAAAATGAATAAATACTAAATTGGGCAACCTTATAATCACTTTGTGACCCCTTTAAGAATTATTATTTAAAGTGTACCATAAGCACCAGAAGGAAGTTTGAATGAGGGCAAGGACAGAAACTGGTATTACAAATTGTTTTGGCATGTACATTAAGAATTATTGATATACCCTTTGAAAAAATACAACTGGATAGCTTTGAAATACAAAGAAATATAGATTAAAAAAATTAAATCATTTAGTTTGTTAAAGAAATAAACCTTGACAAATAGTATTTATTCCAAGATTCCAACGCATCTGGGTGACAGGAAAAAAATTTTGAGTGAATAAGTCTTTGTACAGAATGATACGCTTTATTGCATGAAATATTTGAAATAGCTGAAGTTTATAGGCTTATAAAGTATAAAATAATGAGATAATGATTAGGGTAAATGATTACAGTAGGTTAAGTATCAGGAGAATTACGTTTTTAATAGGAAAATACTTATGTACAATGTTACAATTTAACTGAATTAATTTTATCTTAATATTTTATATCATCACAAAAATTCTTAGTTTTATATTGTCACAATAAATGAAGTAACATTATTTCCAGGATTAAGTCAGAGCACCACAGTGCTTACCTATGAATATATGTATATTACATTAGGACTCTTCAAATATTCATCAAAATTTATAGAAGAAAACAACAGAGAAATCAGTGTTCTTCATAGATTTTTTGCAGATGATTTTAATCTGATTCTTCACTGCTGAAGTAAGAGCTATCACAATATTCAGCCGTGTAAAGGAATTTATGAATATTTGGGTTCATCTTCGGTATCCAGTGTCGGGGAACCAGGTATGATGAAAGATTAAATAAATCTACAAATACCTTGTACCTGTCACTGAAAATAACACATATATACAGATGTTTTATTGACATAAAACTTTAGAATTTCCCATAGAAAAATTTTATTTTTCAGATGATATTTTGCCATAAATAATTAGTATACATCATTATATTATACATTACATGTTGTTATATCTATATTTTATTAAGTAATATTAATATAAAAATTGCCTCATTTTCAGTCTGCATCCAAAGTTCATCCCCACCTAACAGTATTATGTGTTATATTGATTCTGCCCAGGTTGGTTCATATTAAAAACTAGAATTTTATTATTGTCATAGTACCTTTATAAAGACAGTGGAAGGTTTGTTCTTGTTTCTAACTTTAAAAAGAAGGTATGAAAAATAATATATTTATATCATCAATGTTTTCAGCTGTTCATTAGTAAATATTTTTTATTGCAAAGTAGCTTCCAAGTAACTGACACAGATGGATTAATAAATCAAAATCCCATCTTAGATTCATAACAAATGTCTGTAAGAATGGTTTTAACACTTAAACTTGTTTTCATGTTTGTTGATTATTTTAACTCTTATAGTTTTATATCAGAAGAGCATTTGCTTCTAAAGTCAAATTTAGGTTCAAATCCTGTTCTGTCACTTGCAAGTCATGTGACCTTGGACAAGTTGTTCAAACCTCAGTGTCTTGGTTTCTAAATCTATAAACTAAAAATTACAGTCTCTTCTTCTATCCAGGCCCTTGTGAAGATTGGATGAATTAATGACACACTAGAAATGCTGTTTGTGTTAATTATTCTCACTACACACTGATGTGTGTCCTCATTTCATACAACCATTTACTCTTTCATACCTAGAGGATTTATTCCCAGAGAAAGAGAAAATATGTAACTATTGTGAAAATTCACACTGATGAATTTTCTAAATCATTCAATCTAGAGTTTCTTCCCAGGGAAAGTGAAATATAAAAATGATGAAAAACAACTTGTGTATTTTATAATTTAGTCAATCTGGTTGGTAAGAGCAGGGGCAAAACTATACTAAAAAGAATTTTGGAGACTAAATGTGAATAACATTCTTGAGCTGATTCTCTTATTTCAAGGGGCCTTGTAAATTTCCCAGTTTTCAGATGAATATATATATATATATGAATATTAAATGTGAATATTTTTTAAAAATAAGACAAACACACTAAAATCTTTCTAGCAGGTTTTAAATGCTCAATAAATGTTCAGCTTTTTTTGTAAAAACATGAAAAAGGACCATCTTGGAGAAGATGGAAGTAGTTTTTATGCTATAACATAGAGTCATATCAGGAAAGATGAGACTGTTTTTTATCTGTGTCATTCATCTCACAACGAATACATTAGTAGACTTAATGATAACTGTTTTAGTCTATCCTAACTTTTAGCCAGAATGAGCTAAAAATTTTCCACTTGGATCATTTCTTCCATGTCCTCAGAGATCATGCAGCCATAAATACCATGTCTTTTTCATCACAGGATCCAGAACTAAGGATTTTTACAATGACTTCCAGAGTTTTTAATAAAAATACCTTAATCTAACTTTAAATGTTTTGTCAGCCAATAGAGCAAGTATAAATGATTTCTCCTAGACAACACAATACATATGGAGAAACAAAGACTTGCTGATTTCCATTAAGATAAAAAAGTGAATTTTTGCCCATCTTACCTTACTGTTGAGGACAGGTACTGGTAGCCTGATGACCCACTTGTGCCACCTTTGTTACCCAGCATTCTGTGCACCAGGCACACATGGTTATCTAGGCAAACACACAAATTAACTCCATGGATACTTTTTCTGCCATTAGTTCTAAAAACAAGGGGCTGGTAATGATAATTATCTCTGGGAAAAGGCTCACATCTTATCACTTAGCCATATGGAAGGTTCACGTGTAAAAAGCCAGATGAGACCAGCAGGTTGCCTGGCAGCCCACTTGGTTCAGGCTACATGCATCTGACCCCATCCGTATTTACAATTACCCTATGAACACAGTAGGGGAGAACAGGGCCACATTGTGACTTTCATGAGCTATGGTCATTTTGCTTTTATGAGTCTCTTCCATTAAAAATTTTTTCTTAATTATATTTTAAAATTATATTGGTATACAGATGAGTAGATTACTATTATATATTAAAGCATTTGCTTGGATCTAAAGTTTATTTTTTTTCTTCTGATTACCAAATAAGACATTTTCATGGGCCCTCAAAGTTGCTATGGGCTCTAGGCACTGTGCCTATTGTGTATACTGGTTAAGTAGACCTCAGAGATAGTAATTGTTAAGGTAATTAAACACACAACACACTCAACACATACCATATACACAAAAGGGGAAAGAAAAGAGAACAGGAAGGAGGATGGACAGGAGATAGCCGGTAAAAGAACAGGATTGGGAAAGAAGAATTATGGGGTCAGGATAAGAGGAAAGACTTACATCTCCATTTAGTCATGAGTGTATCTATGTTCATAAGATAAGTTAGCAACTGAAAAGGGACCTGGAATCTAGGTTCTTCCCTAAAAGAGAAATAAGAAGAAATCTAAACAAACTTAGTGTGTTAGGAAGGGCATGTGTTTTACAATATTAACTGTTCCTCTTAGACGCTGTGCATTTCTGCATTACTCTCCTAGTTTTTCAACTCAAAAATGGGGGGCACTACCACTCAGCTTACAGTGTTTCTTTAAAGAGTCTAAAATATCCATGTATTATACAGGAAGTAACTAGTGAGCGTCCCACCTAACAGTTCTCATTAAAAAGCAGGCATATACACAGTCTCAGGTTTCACAGCTAATATTAGTCAAAAATTTCTTCCAAGCAAAGAACAGAAAAAAAAAAAAAACAGAAAAAAAAGACTGCTTTTTTGCCTCTAAAAAATGTCTTTTATACGTATTTTTTCTTTTTTCTTCATCTAATCCTTCAACTCAGTACATTTTCTACTTAAGATACATAAGCTTGAGTGGCATACTTTTAGTAAGAGTTTAGGAAAATAGTAAAAAAATTTGTTTATGTTGCCATTCTGAGGAAACAGATTTGAGAAGGTTAAAAATTAAATAAAAGAAAGACATCCAGCAAATGGGTATTTTCATGAGTGTACTATTTCACTAGTGTTCTGACCAATTTAATTCATGATACATGAAGATGAGACCTTCAAGTATATAAACAATGAGTATGTGGACATTTAAGGGTCACCTCAAATGTATTAATGAAGACAATTTTACTTGAAATTGTTGAATAAGAATAGTTTATAAGGTATTTTCAATTTATATTTTTTTAAGTATAAAACAAGAATAACTACAACATCGTTTAATGACAGAACTCATTTCCTGACTGAATTTCTGTAGCAGATTAAACTTTAGCCCTTTATGATTCTTACTGTTACATGTAAGGATATTTGATTAATTTGTGTATTTTTTTAACCAACTACAGAGATAAAGTTATTCTCTTACTATTTAAAAGAAAGAAAACCTTATAAAACCTCACAATTTATTTTCTAAGCTTTCCTCCAAAACTAAATGACTCATTAAAACAATGATTGCAACTATACTTTATACTTGATATATTATCTATAGCCAAGCCTCACTTTCAATTTTTACTTCCCTTCTAATTTTCTTTACCTGTAAAAATAAATCATCAAGGCCCCCTGAAGTGCTCTGTATGACATTCGCCTTTCACCTGCAAGATACACAGAAAGTTTCAATAGGTCATTTAGGGTGGTCATATAAGTTTGGCACCATTGCCTTAAATAATCGTTATATGTTTTTTAAAAAACAATGTAAGTTTTAGTTTAATAATTTTAGCCTTTAGCTTGAAATTGCAAAACTATTATATCAAACGTTGTTTGCATATTGGATTTTAAAAGGGAAACTGAAATATATATATACACTTCACATATATATGTATATCATATCTTATTTAAATTTTGAGAATTTAAAATGTATATATGTATCTCAAAACATTTTTTGAATTCTCAAAACATTTTTTGAATTCTCAAAACCTTTAAATTCATATTAGAAAAATCCAGTATAGGCAATAATTAACTTCCATGATAGGATGTATTTTCCAAGTAAAATTGTGTGACGACTTCCTCTTATAAGGTTAAAACAGGACTTATTCTAAGTTTCATCTGAAAGTACTTTTCACTGATTCACTTAAAATTACTTAAATTACTTAAAATCATTTGGCTTCAAGGAGCATAAACGTTATACAAAATCTCATGTGTATGTTACAACAAAAGGCTTTGCTCTATCTGCAGGAAAATAAGACTGCTATTCTTTCCTGAGGTTTTATAAAAAACAGGCTAATGACTTTTAAGATTATAGATTTTCATACTAATTTCATATACTGCTATGCCTTATACTTAAATTCATAAAAAAATCTTCCAATTTGTATAGGTACTTTATAATAAAAGTTCTAAATAAAAATGAGCCTGAGTTTCAAACAGATAAAAGTTAAATAATAAAGGTATTGATTGTACTAGTCAATTCATTTCAGAATATACTAGCTCAATATTAATAATGCCAGAAGTCCCAATGTGTACTTTTCCTGGTCTGCTTAGGAAACTAATTTCCTTGGCTAAGCTACCCTCACCTCTACAATGGAGTTATTCCTTCTCTATCCTACTGTTGTGGTATTTGCAATTTCATGGTTGTCTTCATTTCTGTATCTATTAGGCTGAGAAACCATATTCCATGTATCTTGCTAGCCCTCACATCTCACATATTATGAAAGTTTCTACCAATGTCTTTGAGATAAGCTGGGCATTTAAACCTGTTAATATAGGGTTATCATAGATACTGTTAATCCAATCTTGTTTCAATGAATGGAATGTCTGTTTTGCTTTTATTTCTCCCAAGTAAGGTTTGATCTCTTGGTCTCACAGTAGTATATTGCAGGGAAATGATAATAAAGAAAATTCTTACATTACTCATATAACATCACTCACCTTTACTAAGGAGATGCTCTTGATGTTTCTCATCAAATAAAGAGAGTAATAATGCTTCTTGTTGCTGAAATTTGGCCATTTTTTCCTCTTTTTCCTCTGACTCTTCCTTAGCCTTTATTAAAGGGTAAAATACTGCATTAATATTCCCATTAAAGAGAATAGGTTCTTATTTTAGAAAACGTTGCTTGTGAGAAGTAGACTCACAAGATGCAGAAAGAGTATACTTGGATATTTATTACTTACTATTACAACTTGGAAATTATGGCTTACAAAAAAGTATCTTTCTCACACTGTTGTTTCTATCCTATTTCAATTTAAGTGATCTGTTAGTCTAAAACATTCTCAATAAATCATGAGAAATGAATTCACTGTGTACAGTGGTCAATAATGATCTAATTTTTGACAGAAATTAGTTAACAGGAAGTAAAGTGATTTTACTTTAGAAAAGTTAAGAATTTCTGGTCAGGAAAACTATTAACTCTGCTGAAATTCTATATTCAGTATTGTATTCTGTAAATATAATGTCTGAGAGATATTTTACCATTATATTTTTATTCATTTGCTATCTATTGATTCATTTAAGAAAAATTTTATTTTTTTGCCTATAACACATGCTCTACTTGCACCTCAACTAATTAGGCTGGAGAAAAAATTAATTAACCCAATTATCTTCAATTCACCAGAAGAACCACACTGTGTAGTAAGAATTTGTATGTAGATTATTGCCAATTAATTATTCATTTTTGCAGCAAATATCATGTTAAGGTGATAGAGATAAAATTGTGAGCAAAAGTTGAATTCCCTGATATTATGCAGTATAATGTCTGGTGGGAATAAGACATTGAATAAATAACCATTTGCAAATTAAATTGCAACCAGGGGCACACAAGAGTGTCCTACACCATAAAGTGGTGTACAGGAGCATTTTAATACCATCGTGTAACAGATTAGTAAGGAGGTCAGGAAAGCCATTCCTGCAGAAATTTTCCTCAAGCCAAGACCTGAAGGTTGAAAAGGAGTTACCTGGGGAAGAACATTCAAAGCCCTGAGAATAACACATAAAAAGACTCTGTGGTGGTAAATTTGAAGAACTAAATTCAGTTTAAAGAAATTTATGTTTGGGTCACATGAGATCACAAAACATCTTTATTGTTATCCTGAAAACAATGAGGAGATATCAAAGAGTTTTATACAAAAGCAAAATATGATCAGATTTGAATTTTTAAAAGATTGCTCAAACTGCAATTTAGAGAATAAATTGGAGCTATATTGGGGAGCCCCGTTAAATAGTTGAAAAACTACTACTTTAGCTTGGGTGAAAACTGGCAGTTTCCACTTGATTGGTGGAGGTAGGTTAGAGAGAGATAGTTGACTTACTTAAAAGATTAAGTTAGTAGCATTTGGTGATAACATTTTGTTGATTGCTAAAGAAAATGAAGTGCCAAAGGATGAGTTTTGCATGTCCGACTTGACAAACTACATGATTTACAGGAGAGAAACTTGGAGAAGACCAAATTGATACAAGGCTGTATGGAAGGGGAAATTTTTTAGGTTATTTTTTTTATCAGTGTGTTTTTGAGAAGACCAAGGGGAAATGTAAACTAGGGTGTTAAATATATGATCTGAAGTATAAGAAGATATCTATGCTAGAGGTAAATGTTTAAGAATTATTGGTGTGTAGGTATACATTGAAGCAGTAAGTATACATGAGTTTATTTGGTGAAAGAGTGCAGAGAAAGGACATAAAGGCTATAAGCCAATGCTTTGGGAAACCTTACAGTTTATTGATCTGAGAGATAAGAATGAGCCAGTAAAGAAATAAGGCCCAGAGAATAAGATAAAAACAGAATGCTGGGTACTAAATTCAAGGGGGTGGGAATGTTCAAGAAAGAGTAAGTAGCAAATAGTACTGAATGCCACTGTTAGCTCAAGTAAAATGTGGCCATTAGATTTATAAACATGGAGGCCATTTATCCATGATGGGAGAAAAAGATAGACTGGATTGATTCAAAAAGGGAAGATAAATAATTATGCTAACTACTGTTCTAAATACTTAAATATTAATCGCATTAAGATGAATATTAATCGCATTATTTTCTGTATTACCAACGATGGAAGTGAAGCAAAGAGAGTTAAGTAGCAGAAGTTCAATGTTACACAGTTAAGAAATAGAGGTGAGATCTGAACCCATGCACTGTGATTTCAAAGTCCCTGCTTTCCGTACTACCTGCTACAGCTTCACAAGACAGAAATGAAATAACTCTTTCAAGAAATTTAATCACAAAAAAGGATGAGTGGGCTATAATTTGAAGAAAATGAGGAATTCACAGTATTTTTTTAGTAAGAAACTTGACATTGTCTGAGAACCAGTAGGAAGAACCCAACGAATATATAAGAGCCAAGGAAAAATTGTATGGCTAAATATATTTGGTTGGTCCTTTGTGAGTCTACTGCTATCTAAAATGGGTCATAATCTGCATTTTTAGAATAGAAATGAAAAATATATTAATATCATCTGTTTATCAAAGATAAAATCTTGCCTACAATAAATTTCTTATTTTACTTTTTATTGTACATAAATAAAATTAAATCAGTCATGTAATATATTCTAAGCAGATGAATTTGTAAAATAAACATAAAATGAAAGTTAAAGGGAAAGTGGAGAATTGTTATAATTCTCAGTACTTTTCTATAGTAAGCTTATATTTACTCATGGAATCATGAATACCTGAATTTTTGTGAATTCTTCTTGTAGGCCTTTGACTATATTTTTTTCAAGCTTTTCCCAGAAATTAAATCCATGCGGTTCTAGACCTGGAGTTCTTTCCAGCCATGCCTTAAATAAATATTAAAGTGAGTACATGGTAAAAATTTAAATATGTAAAATACATTTTAACATTTATAAACTTAAAACAGAAAATGTTTGTGTTTTTGAGATACAAATGTAATGTTTTTGCATGAAACATGTTCTCTTTCCTTTCAATTTCTTCATTTAAAAATAGCAATATATCTTTTAATCTTTACGACAATCATGTTACCAATAATTACTCTTTACTAAGAAATATATTACAGAAATCTCAATTTTGTTCTATAAACCTATGAATGTTTCTAAATATTGTTTTAATAAAGTTTATAGTTTATTTTCAAAATACTTTACGTCTTAGTATCTGAAGGAATTATGACATGCATCATAATATATGATCTCTTCTAAATGCAAGAGCATGGTACACTGAACAACTTTGAAATAAACTGCTCAATTATTTTAAGATTCCATAAAACTTTTTAATCTAGAAATAAAACATAATTCATGCATCTCTGTGGGTTCTCATTTAACCTCTTATATCCATGAAATTAGGTTTGTGATACTTTCCCTATCTTTATAAACTGTTATATAGCATTATATATTAATCTAAATTTATAGTGCCCAGAATTTGTGAAGGAACTCAAGACCATACAATACTTATTTAATAATTTACTTATGAAAAAACAATTTAATTATTTCTCAGAACTATTTATAGACCTACAATGAATTAAGACATGAAGGAGAAAATTCTGAAGAGTATATACTCTTAATAATTTCATTTGAAAAAAATAAAAAACTCATGGAACTCTCGATTAGGAAATATTTTGAAGAAATAAAGTTTATTCAATAATTTAACCACACTTAATTTAAAAATCAGCTAATTAAATGTTGCTTAGTATGGATGTTTAAAGGATTATTTTAATAAGATAAGGAACTTATAAAATAGTAATGTTCAATTGCTTATATCAATATTTCTAAAATTCTCAAGTTTTTAATATTTTGAATATTTTAAATATAAATTCACAAATTTACAAATTTTTATAGTCTTTTTTATTGATAATGAATGATACCAAATTTTGATATGAGTTTTACAATTTTTACTTAACAGAAACTAAGTTAACAAGATGTATTGAAGTAAACTGTAGAAATAGTATTTGCACATGTACCTCCACTAGTTTCAGAAGTGATTTTTCCTGCTGGGACTTAAGCAGCAGGTCATTTTCTTCTCCTTTGAAGTTATCACGGTAATGTTTTTTGTTGTAAGGGACTCTCAAATTCGGAAGAACACCTAACTTGTTTTCCAGTAGTCGGAACTGCAAACTCTGGAAGCCTGATGCTGGAAATAAGTACTCTCTGAGAATAAATGGAGGAAGGGAAGAGAAGAAAAAAGGAGAGATAAGTTGACATTATAAATTACTGTAATGATTTCTTATATTATGAGAGGCTGTCAGGTTTACTCTCCTACATATTATCAAGGAAGGAGACACACAACTGCCTAGAGTTGGACCTATAGTTCAGACCTTACTAAAATAAGGAAAATGAGCTACTTAAACATTATCGTTGATGTCTGTCAATCAATTTAAATTTGAAATATTTGTAGAGTTTGTAAAATGTGTATGTGTATGTATGTCTGCTAATTTTTTTCCTAAAATAAAGACAGATGGATACTGAGTAATATTTTTTCAAGATTGTTTAAAAATTATAAATAGTATTTGATCCCTTCTAAAATTTACATTCTTGGATAATATCATTGATCTCACCACCTAGTATTATTATGAGCAACAATGAGATACCACGAGTAAAATGAAAGGGATATTGACTAGGACAGACAATCAAAATATGTTATTACTCCTACCCTACACAACCACCCAATCTCTTAATTTTTTAAATCTACCACAAAGGCATTCTGCTACATTTCTTTTGATTGTCAAACACGTTAGACTGCCTATTACATTATCAAATGCACCTAATGTTCTAAGAAAATTTATCTTTGAATTTGATATGGCTTTGGCTGCTTGGAAATGTAGAGTTAAAAATTATAATTCAGTCCATAACATACTAAATGACGCTTTTGCTAATATCATTCTTTATATACCACTCTTTTTCTCCCCATTTCTCTACATTCTCTTCAAAATGTTTTGTCTATCTTTTTGATTATAGACATCCTAGTAAATGTAAAGTGGCATCTCATGATTTTGACTTTCATTTTCCTTGGCTATATTTATATTGATCAAATATGTTTGTTCTCCTTATAAGACTGACATTTTGAAGGAAGCAGACACTTTTAGCAAGTTTACGTAAGCATGAAAGAGTGACTATGATGGCAAGAAAAATGAGCTATATGTTTCTATTTCAGGGTTGGGGAAATCCAATTAACTCTCCCACTAAAGATAGCCTTTGCATTTTTTTAGCCAGTCAAGATGTGTCAGAGGAAGACAGTATTCTTTTCACATTTTTCTCCTAATATAAGCTGAAGCATATAGATTACAAAATGAATTATTTATAGATAATAAACTAAAAGTCTAAATTAATTTTTTAAATGATAAAATAGTATTGGAGTCAATTCTCAATGGCAGAGGTCCTCTTTGTTCTAATATAGTTCCACTCTTGTTCCTCTTTTATTTTTAGATTTTATTTTTTTAATTTGGTTATATGAATGATATCAGCCATTTTAGCCATTTTGATGAGTTGTCTAATATTCACTTTGGATAAAAACAAGACACAGCAATGAATTGCAATGACTCAATCATATTATGTTTGTATGTAAAAGTGAGTGATGAAATGTTTTTCATAACTTTTCAAATGCTTTGTAATTAAGACTCCCAAATGCTGATAGTACAAAGCATCAGTAGGACAGTCTCCTCATGTCACACAACACACTTGTTTGCCTTTTACCACACTCGGGTGAGAAGGTAAACCACAGTACATGAACACAAAGGCACAAGTTCACACCTGAAGTCATTGAAGTCCAAGGCAGCCATCGTTTCCAGAACAGAAAACTGCTGCACCATTAGTTTAAAGATCACCACCATGCGATGCACTCGAGTAACAACCTTCAACATGTTCCTTTCATCTTTGATCTGATGGTTAAAAAACGAGACTGGATAATCAATTCTGATTTCTAGAAGATACAAAATAGACTGCAGTGGTAATGCATTCCTATTAGTTTCATTTCTGTTTAAAAAAAATAAAAGGAACATTGGGACTAAAAATTGCTATAAGAATATGTTGAACTAATGGCAGCTATGCACTGTGTGCAAGAAATGAATGTCAAATCAGAATTATTTTTCTATCTTTGAAAATAGAAAATTACATGCAAGCAAGTTAAAAATAAATTCTGGAATACAACACTCTGATCTTAAAGTAAATTTCTCCTTAAGTTTGCTCCCAGGAATAAAGATCAAGGTAACGTGGAAACTTCTGGGTGAGAATTAAGCAGCACCTGGATAAACCTGCTCTTTACTGAAACAGTAAGTTGCCATTGATATAAAAGGGAATTGTATTCATATGTAAAAAAAAGAGTGTTGTTTGTATGAATGCTCTCTTTTCTCCAGCCCGTCCTGAAGCAGGGGCTCAGAGGTAGGGGACCTAAGGCTGGGTCCTGTGTCGTGAGGGCTGTGGGAGCAGGAAGCAGGGTGGGAGGTAGGAAAATGCAGTTTTTAGACTTCTGCCACCTCCGAATCTCTGCTCTGTTCTCCTCCTGCTCTGATCCTCTCTGTCCTTGGTCCTCCCCTCCCCCTTGATTCCTCTCTTTTTCTCCTCCCTGCTACTCTTTTCTCTTTCTCCTCTTCCTGTTCCATTTTCCTCATTATTTGCTCCTATCTTCCCACAGCAAATACTCCGTAGAAATGCAATTCTGATACCTATTTATTAAAGACTCTATATTCACTAGTCTGGCAACCTATTATCATATGAAACAACTTTTCCTAAGGGCAAAAAATAAGTTCTAGACAAGGGTCTTGAAACTGAAATTTGAAAGGAATCTTAAAACTATGTGTAGCTCTAGGGTAGCAATGGTGCTGGGAAAATATGATTAAAGCCTTGTCCTCTTAAAATAATTTTTTTCATCAAGCAATAATTTCACCGTTTGGTGTTAAATTTTTCTCATTAATACTATTTTCTACAATTTCCAAAAAGAGTATGAAATTAATATCATGACACAAGAACTCACATGGCCATTCAGAAAGATCTCTCGAACAGAATCTAATTCCCAGAGGATTTGCTTAAACCAGAGTTCATAAGCTGCAATGAGAAAACCATTGGCATTTGGAAAGTTTTGAGAGCCTCTTTGACCATAATTATATAAAAGACATGGTTAACACATTGAAAATAATAAAAATGTAATTTAAAAATCAACAAATACCAATATAGCCCTATTTTATGCTATAACCAAATATTAGTGATAAACTTATAATAGCCTCCATTTCTTTAATGTTTTAATGAGCCAACCATATAGTTTATATGCCTTGTATTTGTAATTATTACACTGATTTCTCTCAACAAATATATTGTTTAGGTCTTTTAGGATATAGCACATAATCTAACTTTCCACTAGAAGCTGGAGATATGTGAAAAAGCAGATGTAATATTCAACTTTATTTATAAACTGAAACATCAGTATTTACAAACCTAATGTATATGACAAAGTTTTGGTTTCTAAAGCCCTAGAATATTATGGGAAGGACAAGCTTATGAATAGAATAAATCTGAAACTTTGGCATATTCATCTCTTTCCTTTAGTACCTAGCATAGTGTTAGCATAAGATAAACATTGGATGATTATTTTATGAATAAATGAATTAAATAACCAATGTGGCCATTAGATAAGCATAAAAAATCAATAATTTTAGAGATCTCGAGCATTTTATTTACTACTATTATGAGGATAAAGACTATGTTTCTGTACAAATAAGGAGAAATTATTATATTTTAAATTACATTTAAGGAGACTTTATAGATTGAATTTTCATATTTGGACAAAGAGCAAATCAGATATTTATTTCTTTGTTTGTTTAAATTAATTTCAAGTATACAGCACATTGACTAGACATCAATATAGTTCGTTCAACAATCACACCAATTGTTCCCTCCCTCCTCAGGCCTTCCACGTAGCCATTATATTAATGCTAACTGCATTCCCTCTGTCGTGCTTCCCATCTCTATAACCAACTATCAATTACTAATTTATACTTCTCTAACCCTTCATCCCATTCTCCCAGCCCCCAACTTCCCTCACCTCTGTCTATCACCATCTGTCCACTATATTTGTGAGTCTGTTTTTGATTAGTTTGTTCTTTTTGCTCCTTAGATTCTGCATGTAAGAGAAATCATATGGTATTTATCTTTCTCTCTTATTTCACTCAGCATAATACTTCTTGATCCATCTATGTCTTTGCAAATGGTAGGACTTCATTATTTTTTTAACGGCAGAGGAATATTCCATTGTATATATGAACCATAATTTCTTTATCCAATCATCTGTTAATGGGCATTTAGGTTGCTTCCACATCCTGGCTATTGTAAATTATGCTGCCATTAATGTTGGAGTGCGTAGATCTTTACGAATTATTGTTCTGTTTTTCTTTGGATAAATACCCAGGAGTACAATTGCTGGGTCAAAAGGTATACTCATTTTTAATTTTTTGAGGAACCTCCATACTGTTTTCCATAGCGACTTTACCAATTTACAATCCCACCAACAATGTATGAGGGTTCCCTTTTCTCCACATTCTCGCCAACACTTGTTATTTGTTGATTTATTGATGATAGCCATTCTGACAGGTGAGAGGCAATATCTCATTGTGGTTTTAATTTGCAGCTATCTGATGGTTAGTGACAAACCAGATATTTCTTAATCATTTTATGTATCCACTTTTCCAGCTTAACTTCATGTGGCTATTACTGTGACCCACTGACATATGTTGTAACTTAAAGATAGAAAGTCTCTCTATCAAATAATAATACCTATCATTTGTTGTCTGCTTATTATTGTTATCCCTTAGGCTAAGTGCTTAATGCACATTATTTCATATCACCTTCATAAGAACTCTATGAATGAGAAGGTACAATAATTTTCTCCATTTTACACATAGGGAAATGGAAAGAATTACTGGTCAAGAAACTATGTCAAGGTCACACTTATAATGGTAGAGATGGGATTCTAAATATGTACTACTCTGCCGTAACCCTCCTCTACTGATTTTGTTTTGGTGTAAGCTACTGGTAAAAATGTAAACCTAAAAATGGGACAGGTAATACATTAAGCCAATTATTTTCCACCTTTAATTTATTTACTCAGAGGAGTTGATCATTTCAGCCAGTCAGCGGAGCAAACAAATATTTGAGAAAAAGACACAAAAAATTGGTAGAGAGAGGAAACATGTCTAGAGATGGAGAATGACTGGCTCAGATTTTTGGGCCCTTGTCAACCAGAGCACAGAATTATGACACCAATAATCTTAGAGTAAATCTTAATATCTTGGGGTCACAGACCTCTTTAAGACACATATTCATGAAATTTTGCACATGATTTCAAAGAGTTCAGGGACTTTCTAAATTTCCAAAGTCATGAACTGCTATGTCAAAAACCACTGCCCAGAAGTTATGTCTGAAGAGGATAACCACACATTTTAGACAAAATTTACATTTCTGTTTAACACATTTAGATTTATATGGGATTGTGTAAAGTAACAATAAATTTGAGTAGTCTATTTCTTGAAAGTAGTTTTTTAAAGTTCCAAGTTTAAAATAGTAACAGCTTGTAAATTCTTTATGTATTCCAAGAGATAAAACGTCCCCTTGGACTTAGTACAAAGCTAAAGCTCAACCTGATCCAATTAGCAATGAAGTAACATAAAGAAGACATGCACCCTAGAAGTTGGTTCTATGAGAAATTATCTAACAGCAAAATATCTTTGAACATTTTTAACAAAGATGATTCTTTGATCTTTAACCATCTTTTAGTTAAAAGAATTGTAGCTTTCTTCATTATCAATGGAAAGTGCCTGTGGAACAAGTATTATTTAACTTTTTGTGAAACATACCTTGATGAGTTACGATAAAAAGATGTTCATCATGGATTTTATTTCCATTTATTTCACTTTGAAGCTCCTGTGCATTCAAAATTTTTTCCAACTTTAAACAAGAAAATAGAAAGACAGATTTTGTACAAACTTCCAATTATAAGATAAATAAGTCATGGAGATCTGATGTAAAGCATAGCAATGATAGTTCATAACACTGTATTCTCTTTAGAAGTTGCTAAAAGAGTAGATCTTAAATGTTCTCACCACAACAAAGAAATGGTAACTATATGACATGATAAGACATGTTAGCTAATGCTATGGTGGTAATCATATTGCAATATATAAATGTATCAAATTAACATGTCATATGCCTTAAACTAGCACAGTATTATATGTCAATTATAACTCAATAAAACTAGAAAAAATTATGTAGGTTGGGATTTTGTGACCATGTCTTATTTATACAGGTTATACAGGTTATACAGTGCACCTGCCAGTTATCTACACTAATCTTATTTATACTTTTTTGCCAAGATTCTCCATTTATTTTCTTCTTCACTGTACCTCTGTTGGAGAGGTGAATTTTCATATGAGTCTCTTGAATATTTCTAGCAAAAAAAATTAAAAACCATAAATTTTTTGAAAAGGGATATATCATTAGGTCCAGAAAACAATTTGATGACTTAGAAAAGAAATAAAACAAACCAAAAAGAAAACCATGAAAATGTCACTTAGCAGAATTTAGTGCCCAACAATGAAAGCTAAACACTGTAAGACACTCAGCCACTCACATGCAGATAACTGCTATAGACAAGTCTTCCTTTGCTGGCTCTATTAATGCCGGTTTGTGATTTGTCTTCTTCACTGCCTTCTAAAGAGCGTTTTTTAAAATCATATCTGAAGATTAAATAAGTGAAAGAAAAAAATGGAACTTGAGAAAGCACAGTAACTAATAGTATGAGTAATTAAAATTCTCTTAGATTATTAATCAAGGGAACAAGAGAGACAGTTCAAATGCTCTCAAAATTCAGAAATTAAAGTGTTCATACTGGGCATTTCTAAGAGCCTTGCCATACTTAAAATACAGGGAAATACTTACTCAAAGTTATCTTGTGAAAATGGGCAGTCACTCATAGTGAAAACGCACTGTCTGAGGAACACTGATGTTTGCTCTGGCTGAATGATATTGACCCTCCTAGATGTTCTGTTGCTGCCTTTTATTTATCCTACTCAACTTGGATCTGCCAATCAGCCTTCTCTGTGTACTCTTAGATAAGCTCTCATTTCAGTTACAGAAGTTGAACCTCTGTAAACTTCAGAATGGATTTCTAAAGGAAACAGTTTGCTAGAATACTGAATATTTCCCAAACCAAATCATTTGACTTCCCCAGTTCTGTTTTTGTATCCAAAGTAGTAAACATTATATTAATTAATTAATTAGTTAATTCAATGGAGGCTATGTCTTTAAAAAGTATATCTAACTATTTTATTTTAAAAACACATTTGGCATAATGTTAGGATACGTAAGATGAGGAGCTTGTAAAGTACTAAATATCTATTCTCTCGGTCTCAGGTGTGGATATTCTTAGAACTCCTAAACCAAAAAATCTAAACTAAATAAAACACTTAAGCTAAATTTAGAAAGTGAATAGGAATTTATTCTTTCAGCCATCACCAGTTTGGTTTTTAACAATAGAGCACATGTAATCTGCTGTGGAATGTTACATTATCTTCTTTCCTTTCACCTTTGTTGCTTAAGACCATAGCAACCCCCACCTCCACAATGCAACCCCATTATTTACATGTTTTTTACTCAATAGTTAAAGATTGTTTCAGACTCAGAAACCCTAAACCAGGAGGGGTGTTCTCATAAATAAATGATTCAGCATCTTATTTTTCAGAAGATAATTCAGAAGGTACTCTGCACTTTTCTCCACATATTGTTGAGGAATGCCCAGTTGTTTATGGGGTTGACCTCAATATTGAATCCTTATTTTGGCCTTTTGGCCTTCTCTTCCTGTCTCACACTCCCTACTCGCTCACCACTTCCTGAGAACACCTCTCAAATACCTTCCCACCACACACGTCCTTATCTCAGGCTGCTTTGGAGAAAGCCAAACTAATATATATGTCTCTTATTCATCATGAAATCTAATATATTTAGGAATTGAGTAGTTACTTTTGGTCTTTGAAAATATTTTTTCTTTCCAAGAAAAGAAAGTTCCATAAACATAGCAGCCATTCAATAAGCCATTCATTTAGTTGCTATGGTTTGTGGCTATTTGTTATATGAAGTGGGCCTTTGTTTTTGTTTTGTTGTTAGTTTTGTTTTATTTCCATAGGCAGGAGTTTGCAGAGAAATTAAAACTCCTTTGTTTGGATTTAAACTTAGTCAAACAAGTAGGAACTTTTCAAAGTCTCTTTGATAAAACCCAAGAATATCCAGCAACAAGTAATGTTTTTCAGCTGTAATTATTATGGCAGACCCAAGAAAAAGCAGAAATCAATAGGACACCAATTTTAAGGGAAGAACTACTGGTGTTGCTAATTATGGGACTATTTCTTACTTCTGTGTGAATTTTGGATGACTAATTTCCAAAGAAAGAAAAAAAATTGTGGGGAGCTGTTTTTGCGTAAGGTTGCTCTAGGTTATTTTGTAGGAAAGAAAACTGTCCTGTCTCACACAGCAAAGTATCACAAAAGAGACAGGAATAGGGGACTTTTTTTACTCTGGGCTATGGAATATGGTATCTGTGGAGAAATGCTTACAGATAAACATATTTTTCTCTTATTTTCCTTACTTATTAAAAACCATGAACATTATAAAAATATTCCATTGGTATTTTAAACATAAGTTGTAGTAATTTCAAGCACAGGGTTATAAAAACTGCTTTTGTCACAACTGATGGTGCAATGTATTGTAAAAACTCCAATGAACATTTTAACATTCATTTTTTCCCCAGGTTAAAGGTGATACATTCCCATGTAAATTTTATCAAAAATCATGCTATTTATTATATAACAATGAAATTTTTTAGATGATTGTACTATTTGTAAATGATAATTTAAATTATCTGTTCTCTAGAGAATTAATTGAACCTGAGGAGGGAGTTGTGGAAACCCCCTATTTGTATTGGATAGAAGTTGTGAGTAAACCCTACTTGTGACTGGCACCTGATGTGGGATGGGAGCAGTCTTGTGAGTCCTACACTTGAGAAGGGAGGGGGAAATCTGACACTATCTCCCAGTAGATGGTGTCAGAAGTGAATTTAATTATAGTACACCCAACTGGCATCCAGCTTTCTTTCTCCTTCCCCTTGGATGCTTTATGTCCTTGCTTTTCCCATGTGTTGGTTGGGAGCTCTCCATGGTCTCTCTACCCTGTTGCTCTAGGGCAGAGCCTCTGCTTGTGAGGACCACTTCTTCCATGTACAGTAACATTGTTTGGTGGAAATACAAGTGGCCACAAGCTCACCAGCCACCCCCTTTCTTCTGCTCTCACTAGATGTCCAGGTGGGATTTTAAAACCTGCATTGATTGTAATAACAGTTATCAGTGATTCTGGACAAAAAAGAAGAGAAAGAAACAGACAGAATTGCTTCCTGTGGGGAAAAACCTTCACATATTTGGTGGCTAGAAGTTTTTGTGTAAAAGTAAAGGTGATACAACAGGTAGAAAATTGAGTTTTTCTCCTTTATATACCTTTACTGATTCTCTTCTCCATCAAGGATTAAGTTTCATGTTTTGCATTGCTGTAAATCTAGAAATACCTCTGATTACTTTAGTCAACAAAGAAATTAATAAATAATAATTTGTTAATTTGACTTTGAATTTAACATTTATTTTATTACATGACAAAACTGCAAAATCCAGAATCTGACCCATATGGCAAGTTTACTAGTGTCTCCAGGAACTAAGGCATTTGTGAAAGAACAGAAAGATCCCTGTTTGCTTCAAGGCTTGGATATATTTAAATAGACAAGTTGGAAAAAATGTATCAAAAGTTAATAGGATAAAGTATCAATAGGAACCAAAAACTCATATCTCTTGTGTAAGAACAAATTCTTAATATTTTCTACATAATATTTCTTATTTCATTATATTCTACATATTTTAAATTCAGCCTAGGTTTTAGAAGTTAAAAGTCAGTTACTTACAGCATCTATCCAGTAGTAAAGAATCCTTTAAAATACTGTACAAAACATAATCTTAAGTGTTGATTTAAATTACTTTTATTATAAGGTTATTTGAATTTGTACTAAAACATTCACTCACTCAAAATAAGCATGATGACTGTGTTACAAGCAATTTTCCAGGCCCCAGGATTAAAATGAGCTAGATGAAAAATATTCAATCTTTCATGAAGCTAATACACAATAGAGAAAAATTACAATAAGAAATAAGAAATTAAGAAATGAGGTAATGATTTTAGATCACAATAAGGGCTATGAATAAAATAAAGTAGGATAATGAACCAGGGAATAACAGGGAGTAGGAAGTCTTGATGAGAAAGTCCCTCTGGGAGAATGATACGAAGCCCAAATGGTGAGAAGAGTCAGCCAGAACTAGATTTGGGTGAACATCATATCAGATATTAGGTGCTTTTCCCTTGCATAGAATTTTAACGTCAAAGCAAATTTGCAAAAGCATGAGCATATAAACAAAACTATATATCCAACAAATTTAAATGCATACATCTAACTCAATGTTCTGTTGAAACTGTGTAGCTATTTACACTTGTTTCAATGTAGGTCTCTTGGGTTTTGCTTGCCTACAAGGTCAAGGCCATGTGATTTCTCAATTCTTCCAGCACTTTTGTCTATTTATACAATTATGAAACTTTTACAACAAAACACAGTGATAACACCCTGGCTTTGCATAGTGTGAACAGTCATTTATCTGTTAAGCTCACCTGTATTTTTGTCTCATTTGCCTAGGACAGTAAGAGAAATTTTGGGTTATGACATTAAAATAAATAT
This sequence comes from Cynopterus sphinx, assembly GCA_030015415.1. Taxonomy (NCBI): domain Eukaryota; kingdom Metazoa; phylum Chordata; class Mammalia; order Chiroptera; family Pteropodidae; genus Cynopterus; species Cynopterus sphinx. Next base: position 59,172,042 of record CM057390.1, read on the forward strand.
AGCTCCTCATATCACTGGTTAAATACAACCAGAATTTTCTTCCACCTACACAGAAAACATCGTCAAGGCTGGGAGGGTGGGGCACAGTCTTCTCTTTAACCTTAAACCCCTGAGGTTGAATACTTTATGCCATGAACATGTGCAATGCATTCAGCTAAAAGCAAGAAGATAAACAATGCAAAAATATTGCTGTTTAATAGGGAAAAATAACTTATGTTAATATATAATCTTCAACACTTTGACATCCTATTTCCAGAGGAATTTATAAGACAGAAGAACAATAAAGATGCCATTTTTTGAATGTTTTTCAAACTACCCATTTCATTTCAGATATTGAAAGTGAATTATAATGTTAACCTGTTTTTTTTTTAAGTTTTGATTAAACAAAAATTTGTTCGTCCTTGTTTTCACTGAAAAAATAAACTGACAAAAACAAAAACAGGTCAATGAGCTATCAATTTAAAAGGTCGCTGACATGTTAGCTAACTCTAGTTGCCAACAAGTTTTAGATCTGACCCAAATTTTCCCCACGTGAGACAGAAGCTGGCCTTGTCATCTCTTCTTTTCTAGCTGGCATATGAAATAAAGGATTCGTTATCTCTCTCAGAAAAACTGCTTGGCCTGCAATCTTTAACCTAAACTGTCTATTTCTAATGAACTTACATCCCAGATGAGAAAATGAAAACCCAGGGAATTTCAAAATTTTGCCTAATAAATGTAATAGAAAGTTAGAGAAAGAGTTGGGACAAAGCCACATGAAAGTCTCCTAGGTCTTAGAATGCACTTATGTTACACTTTCTAAAAGAAGACTGGGTTGATTAACAAAATGCCTACAGGTACTTTGGTAAAATACTGCTACTTATTATTTGTTTATTCTTTTCTTATTACAAAAAAAAAATAAACAACTTTAAGGCAACTTAGAAAATACATTTAATGAGCGTGAAAATATGCGACTAAAACTAGGCAGGTAAAGAGAACAGGGAAAAAGGAAAATAAACAGGAAAATACAGTAAAGTAAAAAATGAGATTATTATAATGCAAACTGTCAGAATCTGGAGTTTTTGGACATATGTCAAAATTTAAGTCTAAGTTTTCTAGCAGCCAATACAAAGAAAGAAATTAGATAAGTACATGACTTAGAGTTTTATTAAAATAAAGATACATCAATTATTCAGGAACAAACAGTCCTGCTAAGGACATGTAGAGAAACTTTTTTTGTTCTAATATAAGGAGATTATCCAGAATATGGAGAGGAGATGGATAAATGGATGAATGGATGAGTCAGGCACTAATCACAGTCAATAAAATTTGATTGAGGATTCTGAAGTGCCTGAATTGCCTAAGAAGTTTTATTAATACATTGCCGTTTTAACTCATCACTTTCGGGAATGGCCTGGAACAAAATTTCACACAGTGATTTCATAGGAATAATAGAAATAAAGGTTTCTATAATTACACGTTGGATGCACACAAGCAAGCATAGATCCTGCAAAGCTTCTTAAAACCTTTAAAACTATCAAAGTGCATTGAAAATCACCAGTTTCGGTGATTTAGGTTTTTAAAAACCTTGTTAAATACAACCAGAGATTTATTTAAAAAAAAAAAAACTAGTAGCGTATAGAACAAAACTTGAGAAATACTGTATTGAAAATGCCAAATACTGCCTACTTTGTATCAAAATCGTAACATTTCATTAGGTAAATTTAACATGGCAAAATAAATGAAATACAAAAAAAAGCAATGCAATCATACAATTAATGACTGGTGATTGGGTATTATAATTTCCAGAAAGCAGGTGGAAAAAGTGAAACTGGAGTTTTCATTGGAGAAGTAAAATATCTCATGTTAGCAGAAGAGGGAATTTGAGTTCATTGCATGGGATCTTTTTTGCTGTGGAAAGTAATAAGCACACTTTCATAAGATGTCTTCATCCTGTGCAAAATAATGGAGAATCCCCCAATATTTCCTTAATTCTTCAAGACTTGAAGTCCTTCCTTTATCATAACGTCATCTTGTAGATCCATCAGCACACAGTGAAAATAAATCCCCGTGATTTCAGAGGGTGTTATTATTTATCTATTATGTAAAACCTTTATGTCTGTTACAAAAAAAAAAAAAACTCATCTGACAAATGTTTTCTTTTTCTCTGAATCTAGAAGGGCAGGCTTTATGTATACCAGAAAACTCTATAGCTTGTCCTACTCCTGGTAGACACTATGACATTTTGTGAATTTGATTTAATGATACTACACGATTGATTTGATTATATAAAAAATTTTATTGTTGCTAAAAAAAGAAACAAATAAAAGACTCTAGATTGCATATGACTTTGAGAATTTAAATTGTGATATCAATCTAAAAATTAGAAAATGTTCTTGTAATTATCATTATTCAAGTTTTAACAACACAAAAGAAAAACGTGTACGTCATTCTTAATTGACAATATGGGCTAATCTGTAACAATAAATGCTAACACATATTAAACCTACCGTGTAGGAGAGACATGTTATCTCACTTAATTCTTCTGGTGACTTTATATATGCCACTGCAGTCATTATACAGAAGGAGAAATGGTACCTTAGAGGATCCGAGTGACTTTTTATGGTCACGTAGAAAATGCTAGAATCAGGATTCAGATCTTAAGTCTGATTTCAAATACTGCCTTCATCCATTTGGGCTGCTATAACAAAAATATTATAAACTAGGTGGCTTGTAAACAATAAATATTTATTTCTCATAATTCTGTTTGCTGAGACGTCCAAGACCATGGTACTGACAGGTGAGGTGTCTGGTGAGAGCCTACTTCCTCATTGATGCTCACTTGACAAAAAGGCCTAAGGAGCTCACTTGGGTCTCCTGAATAATGTACTAATTCCATTCATGAGGGCTCTGTCCTCATGACCCAATCACCTCCCAGAGGGCTCATCTCCTAATATTACCACTTTGGGGGCTAGGATTTCAACATATAAATTTGGCGGAGAGACCCATCATTCTCTTCAAGTACATGTTCTTTCTACTCTCTTATCTGCTGCCCTCCAAGAATATAGTAACTTTTTTTCTTAAAAAATTTATTATCTTAATATTTGTTCAAACTGGTTGACAAAGTATAACCAACCTATAAATTATAATAATGGCAAGTAGGAAAACCACAAAATGTAATATGAAAAAATTCTAGCAACCAACAAAAACAAATTAAAATTCTAAGTTAAAAATTTTAAATGCCAGAAAAGCAATGGCAACTATCTTATTTATTTTTTTTAAAGTCAAATTATCATTCTGACTTTAGGGAGGAGTTGTGGCTTATTTTAAGCAAATGTTTTCCATCATCTCAGTCTAAAAAGTTGTTGTAAAAGAACTGCTACCGTCAACTAAGAAACAGATTTCATTTCACAGAAGAGAAAGAATCATTGCTCTCTCATTGATTGCTAAATCCACTTCATCCATCAATAGCAATCTCTCAGCAACTCTTGTATCAACAGATTCCAGCTATCTTTTAGCCACCTGCCTTGATGTCTACTTTGAAACTCCTGTTTTTCCTGGAAAAGTTTGGTGTTTGTTTTGTATGCAATTAGAATTGTTAGAGTAGAAAAGAAATTTTTTTCCTTGACCCTTTTAGGGTTCCTAGTTTTGTCCAAAAATTAAACTGACAATGACAGATTAACAAGAGAAAGTATAAAATTTTTTATTAAATGTGTACATGTACGTAGAAGACTTCACAAGGGAATGAAGACCCGAACTGTCCAGAGCAAGAAGCTTCTACACATTTTAGATGAAGAAAAAATAAATTTGTGAGGAATTGACATGACGAAGGGATGTGGGCTGGAGGTAGTAAATGATGATGAAGTAACTATGAAAATAATGGATAGTTTGACAAGGTTTATTTGCAGATTCTTCTGGTGTCTTCTCTGAACTGATGTGAGACTGTCCTCAGTAAACGGAGAATTTATTTCCTGCTTTTGGGCAGAAAAGGGGGAGCTTTTTCTGCATTTACTGCTTCTTAATTGATTTTATCTCCAAATAATGTTTATGTCAAAGAAGCAGATTTTAGATTGACATATTCTGGTTTCCTTTATTACAGACCTCTTGGTCACTTTGATTGTCTTTTATATTTATTAATGTCACTAGATATTTAAAATGTACACATGTACACACTCACACATGTGGAACATTCTCACTCAGCAATTTATTTGAAAACCTCATGTTTTCTTCAGTGGAGAGGTTGTATCAAATTAAAAGACCTCAAGGAAAGACTAGGTATTAATTTTTCCTTATTCAAATAAAAATATACATATTGTAACAAAATATCAACAAAGGTTCATCACATGGCTTGAAAAAGTGACAATTTGACTTTGTTCTCAATTTAGGTGTCTTTTATTTAGTCCTCTTGCCTGATTGCTCTAGCTAGGATTTCCAATACTATATTGAAAAGAGTGGTGAGAGTGGGCATCCTTGTCTTGTTCCTGATTTTAGAGGCAAAGCTTTCAGTTTTTCACCATTAAGGATGATATTAGCTGAAGATTTGTCATGCATAGCCCTCTTTATGTTGAGGTACTTTCCTTCTATACTTATTTTATAAAGCGTTTTAATCATAAATGGATGTTATATCTTATTGAATGCTTTTTCTGCATCTATTGATATATTCATATAATTTTTATCTTTTATTTTGTTTATGTGGTGTGTCATATTGATCAATTTGCATATGTGACATAGATGTTGATGGATTATTTCTTGACATTGTAATAGTTTATTCTCTATTTATCCTCACATTCGTCTGGATTTGTCTTATTTGTTTATTCCATAGAGCTGCAAAGAGTTTCATCTCATATGTAACTTCAGTGATCACCTTTGGAAGACATAGCAAAACTAGGCTTTGTCATCAGGTTTAAAATCCCTGTAGTTGCCAAGGAAGCTTATAACTTTTTAGGAATCCTCAGCTAAAATCTATCTGATTTTCCTTCAGTGTCTGTACTACTTTCAAAGGACTGCTATGACAAATCACAAACACAGTGGCTTAAAACAACAGAAATTTATTCTCTCACAGTTCTCCGGAGGTCCTAAATTAAGTTGTTGTCAGGGCCACACTCCCACTGAAGGCTCTAAAAGAGAATCCTTCCTTTCCTCTTCCAGCTTCCGGTGGCTTCTGGGGGTTCTTGGCTTGTAGCAGCTTAACTTTAATCTCTGCTTTCCTCTCTGTACGACTCTGTGTCCACATCTTCTCTTTTCTCTATAAAAACAACAGTCATTGGATTTAGGGCCCACCTTAAATTCAGGGCCCACCTTAAATTGATTTCAAATTGATGATTTCTTAACTAATCACCTCTACAAAGACTCTCTTTTCAAGAGTCATACTAAAGTTCTGGGAGGACGTGAATTTCGGCAGACACTATGTATCCTACTGTAGTGTGTAAAATCCATATGGGGAAAAATTTAAACCATTTACATTATACTGGCTCTTAGGATTTGTGCCTCTTACATGTTCCATTTTGAAATTTTGCCAGCTTTGAGTTATTTGCTTGTTTGTTTTTTCTGCTTTCCTTTTTGTGAGATGCACTAAGCACACAACTTATAACCCTCCTATGAAATAGTCCCTAAAGATATGAAAATAATGGCAAATATATTTTTTTGTTCTACGTAGTTGGAAGGCAGGTACATTTCTCCTAAATGATCTGTTGCACAAAGGGATAGGAGATTCAAGTTGAGAAAACAGGTCAGTAGAATGTTTGGATAATTTGACCCTCTCCACGTAACCTTGACACATGATGTTATGTACACATAATTTTGCAACCTTCCCAGTCTACAAAGTTAAGCATTAGCGGAGTCTATCCTTCTACCTTGACCAATGCCAAAAACATTTTCAGTACTGTGTTTTGCTGATGATGTGGCTGCCAATGAGTGACAAACAGAGACCTCTCATAGACCAAGCCAGTTGCAGACTATTGCAGAGAAGTGGGGTAAGAAACTCATTTATAAATTTCCCAAAGCACACCAGCTGGGGATGGGTTTTCTGAGTAATCAAATAATTAGGATATATCCATGGCATGTTTAATATATGTTTGTTAATGGTGATGTCACATATATGTAACATTTTCTTGCATAGAGGGTTCATAAAAAGCCCCCTGAAAATCTGCCAGTTTGGCATGTGAATTATTTTGAGCTGAAAGCAGCCCAGACCCTGAGAACGCACAAGAAACTTTTACTTCTCCTTTAAAGAATTTAAATTAGGGGCCTTGGTCAAAGTAAGAGTTATCACCAGAAATAACTCCTTATGCTTTATCTATAGGACAAGGCAAACTTCTATTTACAAAACATCTGCTCTCAGCACCTTTCAAAGACTTTTCTCCCCTTTGAAGCCCCAAAGCATCTTACCTCGACTTTAGTTCAGAATGTCATAGATACCTCATTTTCCCTTTCTGTCTCTGAACCTCTCGTGCATATGGGGTCTCTGACTCTCACATATGTGTGGGGTTCCTATACAGAGTCATGTCATTAAATTTGGCCATTTTCTCTTACTAATGTGTTTCGTGTCTATTTGACTATTGGACCAGCTGAGAGAACCTAGAGGTAAAAGAAAGTTTCTTCCATCCCTACAGTTGGTGCCCTGAGCAGGATACCTTACCAGCTGGACACTGCTCACTCCAAAGCTGCTACAGTAGAAAGACCCTGGGAACTCTAGCATGAGCCAGCCAAGTTAAGAATTCTTACCACGTTAGATTCTTGGATCTCTGTCTGCAGAATGGTAGATGCAGGGTGGTGAGAGTCTTTTATTTATTTATTTTTTTTTTTTCCTTTTCTAAATTTAGATTAGCAGGAGAAAATATTTATAAAACTAGTTTCTTGGGTGTAGCAACTTTTGGGTATTTGATATGCATACTCACAGAATTTTGTTCTTTTTTTCCATCTCTGTCTGGTTTCTCTTCTTTCATCTTGTTATATGTCCTGAGAGTCTGGCCTTATGACCAGTGAGAATATTTTCTCTCTGGCCTCCACCATGTGCAGGGTGAACATACCATGGTGTACCTTGCTCTCTGTCCGGTTGTGCTAAGTTTTTAAGGGTGTTTTTTGTGTCTATTCATTTCCTCTCAGAGATGGTAAAAACAGGGCCCTTCATTCTTGTTTTTCACCAGTTAGAGGATGTACCTGCATCTGGCAGGCATCCAAGCAGGCTGTGGATCTGAGCTGAAGGAATCTAAATAGCCCATTCAGAAGGGCGGTGGGTGGGGAGATGTGATTTCCCTGTTTGGGAATGAACTTTATCTTGTGAAGTTTGCATCTTTTAGCACCCTTCTTTGGGAATGCTTCTTCTGTCCATAGTCAGGCCATAAAAAAGTTTATTGCTTTGAGTGGCTACTAAAATCCTACTTGTCAAAGCCAGTAGGATCCCATGGATCCTTTGAATTGGAAAAACTTCTAAGTCGAAAGAAAGAAAAAAAAATTTTAGAGAGCTCTCATATTGTTATCATGGTTAGTCATTAAGATTCCCTTAATAAGATGAAAGGACGGAAATTAGAATAAAAATCAAAATCCAATCAGACCCCTTTCCATTTGCCTTCAGACATTTACAGTTAAAAAAAAAGAAGAAGAAGAAAAAAAAAGAAAGAAAATCAGGACATTAGAAGCAATATTTTCTTATAAGAAGAAAAAGGGAAGAGAACGAATGTAAAAATCTTACTAAAAAGCAACCTACAATTTTTATGTCCTAAGAGACTGACTTAGTAATTGTCAGGTTGGTAGCTCTAAAATATAGCCACATAGAAATGTGGGTTATACTTCATTTATGGCTACGGTCTTACCAAACTATTGCCAGCCATTAAGAAAATTATAACCTAAAATTACAAAGACTATTATGAGGAATGATGCAATTGTATTAGATTATTTAAAGGTGCACTCAAGAGCAAGGGCTTCCAAATCAAACAAACAGAATTAAATACCTATTTTTAAATATTGATAAAGGTGAAGCAAAGAGAAAAGAGAGAGTCACAGGACTCACTCCTGTAGGGTGGTAATCTTCAAATTGTTATTATTTTTTTTTAATGGAGATAAATAAAACAAGTTGATGGGGTTTAAACAAAAGCTTAATACAGCACTACCAGAGGCTGGAGGGGCCAACACAAACCCCTGTTAGTACCTCAACATTAAATAACTTCAAACCAGTCTGCTCTATTTCTCCCATTTGGGGAAATTTAAGAAGCTGGAAGGAAGAGGTTACAATGAGAAACCTGACCAGCAGTCTCCTAAGGCAGCAGTTAGGCCAGTTTATTAAGTTAGAGATTGACAAAATTCCAGGACCCCTTAGCTTGACCCCTCACTGAAGACCCAAAGCCTTTTTTAAAAAAAATACAAAGATGGGTAAAATGCTCAGGAGATAGGAAAGAGAAGTTTTCTGAACTCCTTCATATGAGAATTCCATGAACTATAATACCAAAAGCCACTGGTGAAGCCCTAACTCAGGCTACAGTTAGATTTAAAAATATGTAGAAACGCAAGGATTAATAAAATTAGAAAAATTGGAATGTTTAAACAAGCTTTATGTAAAGATGCTATGTCATGTTCAATGTTTTATGGAAATGGAAAGTTTGTCTGGCTGAACAATTCTTCTTCCCTTGTCTTACAAATCTTTATGAAACCAGAAATGCAGCTAGGCCATTCAGAAACCCTACTTTACCATCCTCAATTACTAAAACTGAAGAAAAGAATAGGGCAGAGGGGAGGTAAAAAACTTTTTTAAAAAATACGAACAGTTATAGAAGCACCTTTACTCCAAATCTAGTCATAGCTTCCATAATATTGTCTTCTCCATAAATATTAATAATAAAAAGCATTAGCCATCTAAGCAGATAACCTTAATTTATTCCATCTTTCAGAAACACCATTCTTTAATTTATATCCCTTGAACTTCCTTAGTTTGCTTTCACAAAAGACAAGCAACTTATAGTATTGAATTTCCAAGAAAATATATGTAAAATATATGTAACCACATTAACGGTTAGTGGTTACATACTTATAAAATCTTAGTAAGGCAACTTTGAGACTGAAAATAGAGATGCATGCAATTCCTCAGCTGGGTCAAGAGATGGTGCCATTAATACACAATAATGCATATTCCCCAGTTTATTATTTAATATAAAAATTCTACTAATTTCTCAAAACTATGAATATGAATACATAATTGGCCTTTGTACTTTAATGAAGTCACATGTCTTCAGCAATCATTTCTTCTTATGGTGATATTTTCTGGTGTTTTATTTTATTTTTATTGATTATTAATTCTGTTTTAAAATAGCTTCATCTGTTACTGAAAAACTTCTATCAGGAAAAGACAGCTTTATCCTCAAAATTTTATTCCAACTGCATTTTGATTCAAATTTGTATACACAGAGTGGTAGAAGTAAGAGCTAAAGAAATTGTCATGTGGGTCTCTGTGTGTCAGCTAGCCTGGTCAGGGTACACTGAAACCACAGATATTTGTTGGGATTATCTCTTTAATTCTGAGAAAACAGTTTCCTAATTCTATTTTTTGGTTTCATTCTTTGATAGCTTCTCATTAGTCTGTAAATGTCCATAAACTTGCTCTGCCAGTATTTTCAGTTTGCAAATTATGTGCTTTCCGAGACAAAACATAGCAACACAAATATTTAAATTGTCCCCATGTTTTACAACCTCAACTCCTGTATTTAATATAAAGCCATGAAAGGAATATGATTATTGATGAAAACTGGGTCTACCTTAAGGACTCCTGCATACTAACTTGCAAATGGAGCAGACTGAGAAATCAAAAGCATATGCTAAGAAAGGTGGGTAAGAAATAAAGTCCTCAGAACAGTTACAACTTTTATTTCTAAAGTCTAGAAATTAGCAAAGCGAAAGAGAGATTTTCTTTTTTGTTTGAGAAATTTGATTTCAAATATTTACTTGGATATAATAGAAGTAGTACAGTTTTTGTTACTCAGAAATAATTTCTATGAGGGAGTCAAAATAGTTTAAAATATTACTATATACTAGAATTTATTTAATGTTCTTCAAAATGTCTCAATAAAGATCAATATTCAATACAAGGTCCATCTGCCATAATCAGTTAGGAAAGTAAGAAGTTTCCTGTTTTGCAGGATGATGGGCTGTTTACTAAACCGATTCTAATCTTTCTCACAGTGATACATCATCTTGTTTCTTCACCATTTGTCTCAAATGACACTTTTTAAAAGCTCTTTTAAAAGCCTAGCAAATGACCGAGAATACTCTAGAATAGCCAAAGTGGTTGTCAAAAAGTAGATCTATATTAAACGAGCGAATTTTTGACAGATAAAATTGAAACATATTTTTCAGGATAATGGTTGCAACCAGCAATACTTCATTTGACCAGTTACTGGTTCTGAGATCACTTTTCCTCTTCTAACGGCTTTGGTCTCTGTATTAGGAAAACTGACATGTGCCCAGAGACTGAAGTGTCCAGAGTCAATTCTTCATGTGTGTTATGACTAATGGCTAAGTAATACAAAAGAGTACTAGTAAACTTATTTTGCAAATGAATAATAATAACAGTATTTGTTTATATTTTTTATTTTTCCCTGTCTATGCCAATTACTTTATATATAGTACTTAATTCAATATTAGAAACAATACTAAGTGAGGCTACTATAAAATTTTAGTCAAAATCAAGCTAATCCGATTAATACAAACTTTCCTGCTTGTTGTATAGTTTCTGCAAAATAATCATAATATAATTTGTAATTGTGTCCTAACATTTTGCAAATGAAATTGAGTCCCTTAGAAAATGTTCATAAGTGCATTTTATATATTATCATATATCCATGACTTAATCTTAGCTATTTGATTGAGACTTATGAAGTATTTAATACTGATTTAATGATGAGTAATACTTGAAATGTTTCAGAAGTAAATTAATGCTGATTAGTTAATGAAAATAATACTTCTTGAATTGAAGCAAAGGATATAAAAGTTAATTCACCTAATCACGAACATCTATGAGACTATTAAGAATTCATTTCCTCAATGAAAATTTTAGTGTTTAAAACTCTCTAAATAGTTTATCATTTACCACATCACTACTAAATTCTCAGAATAATAAAAATAGCTAGTATTAATTGAATACTCATCATGGTTCAGGTAGTATACCAAACCATTCTCAAGTATTATTTTATTTAATACTTATAATAAACTCATGAAGCAGGGACTACTGCTCCTATTTGACAGCAAAGGAACAAAGGGTTTGAAAGATTAAGAAACTTGGCAAAAATCACACAGGTTATAAGAGGGAAGGCCTGAACCAGAAGCCAAATCTTTCCATTCCAAAGGCCAGTCTCATTCTCTGAACTGTACTTCAGCCATCTCTTAGCAAAGGAATTCTCTATATCTTCTACAAAAAAATAAAAATAAAGCCAAAAGAAAATTTATAATATATATTGCCCTAAAAATTTTAGGGCCACTTTTACTGGTCTTAACAATCAATGTCAATAAATATGATTTGACTGATTAATTGATAGTCTTGAAAGGATAAATTCACTTCCTAAGGAGGTAGAAAATAGATTACTTAACTACTAATGCAACTTTAAATATTATGACTAAATAACCAAGTGAAGTTAATTAGTTATGTATCGAATCATATGAAACTTCAGAAGTTACTTTCAGCTGTACAATGTACCACCTCAGGACTAAGACTAGTTGAAGAACAGATTGTTCTTTAGCCCCACTGATGAATCTCAGAAGAATCAGCCTAATTTTGTTCATGATATCGAAGGGACTTCTTGATTGTTCAGTGAGAAAGAATATTTTAAAAATTAAAGATATTTTTTAAAGATTATGAGTAAGCAACCCATTCAGTGCAGGGTGATTTTGAAATTGGAAGTAACAGCACATAAATATGATGGCACTAATACATTTGCACTAACAACAAGCATTCTATGAACAGAATTAGCATATTCCCATTAGACCCATGCAGTGTCTAAACTTTTACTTCTTAATCCCTAAAAAGATCATATAACTCAAGAAGAAATTTTATGTATTGTACATAAAAAAGGGTAAACTGTTTAAACGTAGGCGAGTTATGTTTTTTACAGATAGCATTAAGCTTTCTTAACACATTACTTTTTTTATTTAATTATCTTATGGGCAAAACTTGAAGGACTCTTGGAAAAGATAAGGCTCTGCCTTTCAAAGAAACCACTGCCATCTCCCAATGACCGAAAGAAGTTTGACCGTGACTTTGCCATCTCTACTTCCTTTCATGGGGTACATAATATTGTTCGGAACCGAAGCAGAATTCGCAAGGTGATCTGGCTGGTGGTGGTCTTGGGCTCAGTCTTACTGGTGACATGGCAAATCTATAGTCGCCTGGTCAATTACTTCACGTGGCCCACCACGACGTCCGTAGAGGTCCAGTATGTGGAAAAGATAGAGTTCCCGGCTGTGACATTTTGTAATTTGAACAGGTAAAAATTACTCTTTTAATAATATTGTCTCTATAACTTTGGTAGTATAACCTTTCTTGGATGACTAAAATAGAGTTTTATTATGCAATATTTAACGTATGCCAAATCATTTCGGTTGTTCAGCTGTCCTTAAACACACTAATTGAGAGAGCAGAAAGCTTACGGATTTCCTCTTTCACTTACTGTTCTTTTCTTCCTTTATTTAATCCTTCCAGAATTATATGGTAGGCAATGCATCAAATCCTGTGATTTAAATAGATGTAAAAGTCTTGAAATTTGCACTTTACAAGTTTGTTAATCAGTGAAAAAAAGAGAGACACAAAAAATCACGATGTAATATGTATGGTAATTCTACGATACAATAAAGATACGGGCAAGAGCTTCGAAAGCACAGAGAACAGGTGACAGTTTCTGTCTGGGGTATCATGGAAGTCTGAGGATTAAAAACTGACACGGCAGTTTCTAGATGGAGATGAGGAAGAACCTGAAGAGAGAACTACTGTGCTAAAGTATGCACATTCGAGATGTTTAATGAAATAGAGGCAGGGCCAATTTACATGAGTGTTTGACGTGTGCAGTCTCACAGGGCCCTGAGTCCAGAAGAGTCTCACACTTGGTTTAATGTTCTGCTGTCACTGTCTTGAGCCCTTAAATACAACTTCCTCCAGAAAATTACAGTTCACTGAGTTTTTCCACACCAGGTGTGCAGGGGAAAGGGCAGCTTTCCCCAGGAGGCCTTTCAGGCAGCCCCATAGTTGGCAATGGTCAAGCCTGAAAGGCCACATACAGCATTTTCACCTTGCAGGAGCGGCAGTGGGAGAGATCGAAGGTTCCTTGAGAGCCACTACTTATCAACTATTTGACCATGGACAAGTCACTAATCTTCTTAGCTGTAATTTGTGTATGTATAAAGTGATATACTATTACCAACTTCACATATTTGCTATTGCTTTTGACGAGGTAACACATACACTATTTTGTCTCACTCCTGAGACATGTTTTGGACAAGTGCTCAATATATAGCTACTATTATAGCATGTTTCACAAGAACTTAAGAAATATATCAAGGTTCCCAGAGTAAAAACAAATCAACACCCCCAAAAGATGTTTAATGCTATTGCCTCATACTATTTTAAATTGTATGTATTCTAACAAAAGCAAAGATTAGTTGCCAGTATATTACATTAAAAGAAAATATATGTACCATTTCCAAAATGGGAGAGTAAGGAGCTCCACAAACCCTCTCCTCACAGAAACATCTATAACTGCTAATAATTTGTTTTAGCTAAAACGTTCATTTAAGAGCTAATCCTACAAAATATATACAAAACTCAATAGCCATAAACTAATAACCCAATTTGAAAATGTTATAAGTACTTGAATAGACATTTCTCTAACAAAGACATACAACTGGTCAATGGATACATGAAAAGGTATTCAGCATCACTAGTCATCAGGGAAATGCAAATCAAAACCACAGTCAGATATCACCTTGTATTTATGAGGATGGCTATTATCTAAAACCATGAAAAATGATAAATACTGAAGAGGATGTGAAGAAATTGGAATGCTTAAACAGTGTCGGTGGGAGCACAAAATTGTGCCTTCTCTGTGAAGAACAGTATAGATGTTTCTCAAAAAGTTAAAAATAGAACTACCGTCTGATCTAGCAATCCTGCTTCTAAATATTTATTCAAAAGGACAGAGGATTATTAGAATCAGGATCTCGAAGATATATTAGCACTCTCAATGTTCACTGCAGCACTGTTCACAATAGCCAAGATATACATGTTAAATGTTCATTGACAAATAAATGCATTAAAAAAGTGTGACATATGTATACAATACAATACTTTTAGCTTTTAAAAAGAAGGAAATTTTATTCAATGAAATAAACCAATCAAAAAAGTACAAATACTGCATGGTTCCACTTATGTGAGGTATCTAAAAGAGTCCAATTTATAAAATCAAGAGAGCAATGTTGGTTGACAGGGACAGGGGGCAGGAGTAAATGAAAATGAGAAGTTACTAATCAGTAGGTATAAAGTTTCATGTATGTGATACAAATAAGTTCTAGAAATCTGCTCTAAACATCATACATATAGTCAATAATACTGTATTGTACACTTACATTTAAGAGGATATATCTCATGTTAATGCTTTTACCAATAAAATAAATTTTTTTAAGTTAGCAGGAAAAAAGAGAGAATCATTGTTTCTACTAAATTATTAGAATATAATAAAATGTACCTAAATATATTACAAAACAACCATTAAAACTACATGAAAATTGTCTTAAGGAAAAACAGCAAATGAAGAAATATTTATTCAAGAAAATCTACTAAATCTCAGTAATAACATCAAGAGTCTGTAGAATTTAAGCCACAAACCACTCTCTTCCTCCACCTTTTCATCTCGGATTGAAAGAAGCTAATTCTAAGTGAGTTTGGCCAAGAAGACAGGAGTCTGTTTCCTCCCAGTTTTGATTCAAGGGCTACAGTATGCCCCAGAAGATGCAGGTTAGGAAAGGCAGGTTACCAAAGTTTTTCATCCAATCCAGTTCTATGTTACAGAGGCTAAATTTTGGATGAGTGTAGGTAAGAGGTTAGGGTTTCCTTCATGTGACTCCTATTGACAGTGTGGAAACTCTACCTCAGGCGTATTAGACTGAGATGCTCAATCACCAGCGCCCCAGCCTGCTCACAGAGTGGAGGTTCCACAGTGAGAGAGGCAAGTTCAAAAGAGTAGAAACTACTACCTTCCCAGAACCTGGCTCATACAGATGCTTGTTCAGTGGGAGAGCAGGCCCTAAGAACAAAGAACTCTGCTTATAATAGATTGGAGAAGTTCAAGTCTAAGAGAACTTTCAGAAATAATAAAGATTTTAGTGGTAAACAATTAAAAGGAGCTTAGTAGCTCCATGACAGCAACAAGCTAACGACAGGCCAGCTACTTTTCTACTGAGAATCCTTGAAAGAGACACACAAGAAGAGTCCTGCTGAGGTCAAAAGAACTCTGTAGACTAAGATCAAAATAAATTTCTTAAGGGGCCAAATTTAATTGAATCAGACTATAGAGCAATTTAGGCCCCAAGGTATGAAGTGAATGGAGTCAAAAATATATATATTTTAAAATACTGAGCCCTAAACTCCCCAAATTTACAAAAAAAAAGCATTTATCTACACATCCAAAAAGTTTAATGAACTTTAAGTAGGACAAATGCAAAGAAATTAACAGCCAGGCGCATCATAGTGGAAACATTGGAAGCCAAAGAAAAAAGATTTAATATTCTAGAAATTATAATTGCAGAATAGAAAAATGCTTACTTTAAGAGAATTATTCTTTTTAGGTGGCAACTAAAGCATCACCGGTACTGTAGGAATGAGACACCCTAAACTCCCAAAGTTTAATTTCACAGATAGGTTCTTTGGATATCAGTTCATGAGTATCTTATACAACATTGTTCATAAAATTATTGACAGATCAGAGAAAGAACTCAGGCTGTCTACTGTCTGGTTCTCAAAGCCAAAGTTCTTCAAACTTTTTAGGAGCTTTGAAAAACTATGCATGCGACTTGCATACTTTAAATTAATATCTAAATTTTTAACCATAACTTTGTTTATGTCTTATTTTTAGATCAATAATATTGTAAATTTTATGACAAAATAGGATAAGGGTTGACTACAATAGGAATAAATATTTCACAATTTCCATAAAAATTTAAGTACTTTATTGAATAAAGTACATTGAAATAAAGTATGTAAGTTATTATCTTTAGACTTTACTTAAACATTTCAATAATCTGGAAGACTCACAGAATAACCCAGTTACATTTAAAATAACACATTTCTTTGTATTACTTCAATCTTCTTAATTTAGAGGGCCCCAGGGAGGGCCAAAATACCTTGTTTTTAGTGCTGAGCTTCACCTTAACCAGAAATAACAGGTGTGACAGGGTAAGATAAAGTAAAAGGAAACTTGATTAGCTTTAAGAATTAATCAAGGCTCTCCTGAAGCAAGCTACAATTTAATTATGCCCCCTTAGGAGCTCTGAGCTTGTTACATAAAAGTATGCTTTATATGCTAAGATTCTGTGTTAGGTGACAGGTAAATACTCTTATAAACAGGAGAAGGAATATTGTGAATGCAGACTCATTTTTAAAATGAGAGGATCTGGAAATTTATTCCCTTAACATTTTCTGTTCATGAGTACCCTCAGGCACAGGCCCATCCCAGTTTGAAGACCATTGTTCAAACTATATTGCCTTCAATTCACAAGAGCAAAAGAAAGGCTTAATTAGCATTGCAATTTACTTTAAGTAACTACCTAGGGACTGGAATAGAGATCTGCTGACAGATCCTTATTCTTAAACTCCTTGTTGCTAATCTACTTTGACAGCAGAAATGGATCCCTGAGATGAGGAAATTTTGCCAAGGGACTGGATTATTAGGAGGCATTTATGTTCTCCATGGTACCAAGGGCCTATTCAGGGTATATGGCAGCTCAGAGCAGATCATTTTTTAACAGTCCCCTACTCCATAGGACAAAATTATTTTCAGTAACAATTATAAAATTAAACAAATGGTAATAATGACCTATATATACTGATTCCAGTAAAATATGTTTAAAAAATAAATAAGTGTAATACAAAAATAGAAAAAAAGTAATGCATTAATATTTTTAAGATTAATGTATATTTGAAATAAAAAAGAAAGACTTTAATAAATTACTTTGCAGTGATGAATAATAACTTTGTGGTTGCTATTTTTCAGCCTTTTTCTGTACATTTATCAATAGTTTCATCAAAATCAACCTTAAGTATTTATGTTTAGGAGACAGCATAGCAGATTGTCAGTCTAGCTTTACTCACAGTTGATTGAAGAATACTTATTAATTTTAATTTGGAAAAGTTTCTTTCATATGAAGCAATGGCTATATAAGACATTCAGAAGAATACATTTGGCAGAAATTCATAAAAACCACATTTCACAATAAATTACTATCTTCCCAGAACCTATTGCAAATTCACAATACATTGCAATACTGTTCATGACTTTACTGTGGGGAGATCATTTTTAGAGGCTTTCAAATGTCTCGATGTCAAAAATTTACTAAAATATCTTCAGCACATAATTCGCCTTAAATTTCCATTATATTTAGTAAAAACTACTCCTGAGATTTGTTTTCTTCTACTAACATCATTTTAAAAAATGACTGGAAGTAGTACTAAGGTGGGTGATTCAAGTTGTTTCTTCATCTTTACAATAATTATTGTGTTTCTTTGTTTATTCTAAATCCACTGTTTAAATGCAAAAACACATGTTAAGTGATTTGAAATAAAAGATGCAATCTTAGACATGGTTGCATAGTGTAGCGGTTAGAACGTCTGCTTTCTTTACATGCAGCAGGTCCTGGGTTCACTTCGCAGTAGAGCCACGGTCCATAGTCTACAGCCACGCCACCCTGAACAAGTCTGATGTCTGATCTCAGAAGCTAACCAGGGTCAAACCTGGTTAATACGTGGATAGGAGACCACCTAGGAAGACCAGGTGCTGTAGGCATAAATAAAAATAAATAATAATAGTAATAAAAAGATAGAATCATAGCTCTCATGCAAAAATAAAATGAACACATGTCAAAGACTTTATTAGTTACTGAGAGAATTATAAGATGTTAAAATTAGCTGACAGGAGAATGCAAAAGCAGACATTTTTTCACATTTTCCTTCTACAAACAGTGATTTATAAAATATAAATTTCTTGTTAATACATGGTAGATTTCGATTTGTTTTAGTGGGCCTCAGTAAAGAGTTAAGTTAGGCATCAACTTAGACATCAGGTAAAATATTCATCTGGGTGATATAATTTGGGGAAATGTATTTTAGAGTCATTAACATACATATGGACAGATTTAGCCATTGGTTATTAAACTGTATAAGCAGGTCAATATATTTGTACTATTATTTTCTTTTACTCACATCTTACCAGTATGTTAAATAAAAGAATAAGGCAAACTATAACTAAGATATCAAAAATATATACTTGGAAGGGTTTTGAAGTTTGAAGTTGAAAATAAATTCAGAGCAAAACATTTTGATTTTATGCCAAACAACATGTCTCACAAAATTTTTCACTTCCTTTGCCCCAAATATTCTTAGATTTTATTCATTAAATTTAATTTATTTACTTAAATTACCCTTGTGGTCTCAACTATTACTAGTATAATTAAAAAAAAAAACATTAAAAAATATTTATAAATGCACCTCTCCCCTTTAACCTTTTTAGTCTATTCTATTCATACCTCCTATACATGTGGTAATTTCTTCATTTTTCTGCATAATTATTTTAAAAAGAATCCAGTGAACATTGCACAAGGCGATATTAACTCCACCTGTGTGGGGTTCCAAAGTCTCAGGATCTGCTGTGGAGCACATCCTTTCAGTCATTCAGAGTTAGAAAGCCAAAGTGGGTTAAAGGTCTATCAATCAATCAATTTAGGACTAACACTGTTCTTCTCCCCCAAATCTGTCACTAATGTAGACTATTAACTCCTCAGAAGATCGCTAGAATCACTTTTGACAAAGAAAAACTCTGTTGTTAGATATATTATGGTTAGGTAGAATACCACGATGATGGAAGGTTAGGTGTATCTCTAAAGAAAGGCAAAGTCAGATGAGGATATTTATAAGGTTCTAGAGCCTGGGTTAGTGGCTTTATTACAGCCTTGCAAGGCTCAAAGCTGGCTAAGTGAAGTATTAGAGGCTCAAAGCAGTGATCACGAAAGCAGTTTCTTATCTCTAAATTAATATATGATGTTAGTTTTTTTTTTTCCATATTTGGTTTTGTTTTTGCTCTACCTTGACTGAAAAGAGTTTAATATGGCTTGTCTGAGAAAGAAAAAATACATAAAATATAATATAAAAGAAAGCGAAAATAAAATACAAAGTTTGAAACCTAATGAAAGCCCAGGAATGAGGTTACACACAAACCATGTACCACATGGCCCTCCCTGTACTGTACACTTGCCAAGAGTGGATCATACATTTCATTTCATGTTTCTAGCAGTCAATTTGAAGAGAGAAAATCTGTTTAGCTTTAAAATTTATAATACCAAATACTGATCACAATTTAAAAGGAATATAAGGTATGCAAATAAAGAACCTTGCATAATTCAAGGCAGAAACTGCTCAGAGAAATAAGAGAATAACTAATTACTTATAGTAGTTAGTTCAAATGGATTAATTCTGCTTTGATTTTCAGGAAAACACTTTGCAGTAATAAAGCATATAGTTAATGAATATCTACTTAACACTCACTATACTCCAGGTACACTTCTCAGTGTTTTAGAAAAGATAAATTAATCATCAAATAACATTCTGAGGGAGGTTATATTAACATACACCAACTTCAGAAGTGAGAAAACCAAGCCACAGTAAGATGGAATTTGCTAAGTCGTACTATGAAGTGGCTGTAACAACCATGGCTCGGTCATGGAAACAGAACCACTGCAAGTGACATAAAACAAGGAGTGTATTAGAGGAATGAAACCTCACTGAATCACAGGGCCTGGTAAGCAGTCTTTGTTAGACCATTGCCACTGTTTCTGGTTGGGGCCTGAAGCCAGCAAGGTCAGCAGCCAGAAAGGAAGATAAATTTTAAGTGAAGGAAAAGAATATAAGCTGGAAATGTGTGTCTCTCTCTTAACTATCACCCATCTTGATGGTGACCTGTAGGATAAGTTGATACGTTCTCCAGGTTGCACTCTCTCTTGACCCTGAATTTGAAGAAGCTAAAAGAGAAGATTGGACAGGAGCTGGGGGAAATATAGTTCTGGCTATTGGCCCATATCACGAGTTGAGTCAAGAGATCTAGCACAATGTATGTGAGTGACCATAGCTTCTGCCCTACAGTGACCTGCGGATTGTAACCACGTATATACAAGGAAGGAGATGTGGAGAATTATAGTTCTAGCATAGCCATGTAGACAAAATAGAATGGTGGAGATGTGATTTGAACCCAGGAAGTCTGGCTCCTAAGTCCATATTCTTGACAACTATACATTCTACCTGTCTCTTTATTCTTGGTACTTATGAGCATCTATCAGGATGTATGCAGATCGAGGTCTGAGATTCCGGGTAAATGAAATTATATGTATAAATACGAGGTAAATTGCAGAATGGGACAAAGACTTCTTAGGAATCTAGTTTTGCTTGAATGTTTTATGAATAAGAGAGAGTGTAGGAGAGAAGCTGGAAAAGTAAATAAGGTTCAGATGTTCGGTCTCTGTCCTCTAGATCATAGCAAGTTTTAAATAACAAGTTTTCATTATTCTAAATCATATCTTTATTCTTACTAACAGGTTCCAAACAGATGCTGTAGGCAAATTTAGTGTTATTTTTGTCTTATGGAATATTGTATCCAAAGTCCTCCATCTCCAGGAAATCAATGTTAATTCCACTAGCGCTAAAGAGGCCATTGATTTTTTTGAGAGTCAACAAAACTTCAGCATTACAGAGTTTGTCAAGAAAAATGGTTTTTATCTCAATAATAGCACTTTGTTGAAATGTGACTTTTTTGGAAAGCCATGTGGCTCACAGGTAATTATTTGCTATTTCTTCAAATGTCAGCAATATAATAAGCTACTTTATTGAACTGTTTCACTTTAAGATAAAGTTTACTCCCATGGGCAATTAATTTATATTTTCTCAGAGATTAGCTCAGCCTGATGATATCAGAGAGTGTGAAATACAAATGAGCCATATTTCCTTTTCAGGTACTTAGATAAGAAAAGATAGAAAAGAGCAATCTTTGGTTACCTTTCTTACAGGTAGTCCCTCCAAAAGAAAAACATATTTAACACAAGAGAATATTTTATTTTTTTCCATTCGGCATATTTCAAGCATTCTTATTATCATTAAACAGCTAACACTCTGTTTTAAAGCTTGTGGAGTTATATTACAGACTATAGAAAATGAGAAGACCAGAGCGTTTGACTATAAAAATCATGTATGTATTTCTCTAACAACTCATAAAATCTTGGTTCTATTTATATAATTAATCTGCACTTATATGATAAAAGTTTGAAATATCAGGAAGCTGTTGGCAAACAGGTATGCAATTTAACTCCTTATTTTCTGTACAGGCAAATCTGTAGCATGTGTTGTTAGGTTATTCTAAGAAAACTCTGCAAATTCATGTTTCTGGGACACCCTTTCTTATCCTGTTGATCTGAAAGAGATGAAACACCACCGCTCTCAGCTCTTAATTTGGAAAAGAAGCTCTTTGTTGCTTTTTATTTACCAAAGTGTTTAAACTCTTCATCAAGGAATTTTGCATTAAACATGACTTTTTCAGTTGCAAATTATAGAAACTTAACTCCGAGAAGCTAAAGAGTAAGAGGAAAGAATTAATTGAAGAATTAGTTTAATTAATTGGAAACACTAAGAGTGGGACTGGCTTCAGAAAAAGCTCTGCCAAGGGTCTCCGAGACTAGTATTAACATCCTGTTTCTCTTTCTATCTCGTGACTTCTTTCTGTATGAGTTCCCCTCACACAGCCAAGACGGATGCTGACTGTAGCCTCCCATTATCATAGGTTAGCACCCCAGGATTTCCTTAATAATGCCATGGAAGACTCTGATTAGCGGCATTTGCGACACATATCCATTCCCGAGCCAATCTCTGAGAGGAGGCAGTGGGTATTAAAATTGGCCCAGCTTGGGTCACACGTGCACCTCTGTAGTGGAGGTGGTTGAAGGAGGGTCAAATGAGCAGAGTAATGCGAGAGCTGCCCCACCAGGACCATGTAGGGTGGGGGAGGGCTGGCTCTCAAAGAAAGAATGCTGAAGGTGCTCTCCATAGGTAAAAATGTGTTTCCATGAATCTTTAGTAAATATAAAACAAATAACTTTTAAAACAATTTGTGCTCCTTTCCTCTGCTGTGTCTTCCCATGACACAGCAGCCCCACTCTTTATCCAGATGTCCCATTCCATTTTACTTCCATTCTCAGCTTTCAAGTCCACTCCCTGGACCTTTCCACCTTCTTTGGCCTTCAGGCAGCCCATTCCCATCCTCCTCCACATTTCCATACTCTCTTGCTGCCAATTCTACCAACCTCCCTTCTCCTATTTGACCAGTGTCCTTACACCCTCTCCACAGCCATGATCCTCACCTACCTGATCCAACACAAGCAGCCCCTCCCCCCACTGTCACCCTGGACAGTCTATTGTCCACAGCAGGGCTTTGGACCACCAGCAAGGGCACTACTCCTGGGACCTCGGCTGCTGTCAAGCTCACTGCCCAGCCAGGCGGGGGCAACCAGGGACTGGGTCCTTGGGGTAGAAGGTTGGGTAATATTTTATTAAGCCTGGCCAACACCTCAGAAGGCAAAGCCCCATGTCCCCCCTCCACCAACTATGCTGCCAGACACAGTCCCTTTTCTCCTGAGTCCAGGAAGTCAGAGGGATGAGGAGACCAAGCTAAGCCCAGGCGTGCAGGGCACAGAAAAGAAAGAAAAAAAAAAAATGTTTTGAACACGCACTAAACTATTTATGAAACTGTCTCAATTAGGTAAGCACATGCAATAATAAGACTAGTGCATATTATTAAAAATGAAAACTCATTGAATACAATCATAAATCACTAGACTGTCTATTCTTTCTGATATTTCTGCATTCTCATGTAGACATCTGTGATTTAAGGGGAAACAAGTCGTAGCAATTTAAATTTAAATTTAAAATTAAATTTAGAAGTGACCAAAATACCAAAATACCAAGCTGATTGTATTTTATTTGGTTCATTTCCCTATTGGAGGATTTTGAACATGTCTTCACTGAATACGGAAATTGTTTTACTTTTAATCATGCTAAAAACATCGAAGCAATGAAAAAAGTGAGCGTCTCTGGAAGAGGCTTAAGCGTGCTCTTCAATGTCAATCAGGTATCGCATTATCTTAAACCCAGACTAAATTTAAATCAAACAATAATGGACGGGGCTTTCAAAAGATTTGATGAGGAGATTTTGTCCTGTCAAGTTGATCCTAAAAGTTGGATATTATTTTGGTTTTTGTTTATTTAGTCTAGAGTCCTATGAATGCAAAAATGACTTAGAAATTAAAAAGACAAACTTTAGAGGCATAACCTGGACATTTTCATCTATACTACTGACCACCATTATTGTGACTCTAAGAAATGGTCATGCCACAAAATAAGAAAACCAAACATTTATAAGTCACAGTGTACATAATTAATTTTAAATGATACTTTACATTTTAAAAATATTTTTTTATATTTACATATAAATAAGGCAACACATTTTAGAAAGCAGCCATACATAGATATTTGACAAACCATAGAATTTATAGTCTAAAGGTGATGAAAAAAAATAACTGCTATATAAAGGATAATTCATAAATGGACTTAGTCTAAATCTCGTTTCTGAAAATATATAATTGATCTAAAAAGCTCTAAGTATTTAGGTTTTAGATGTTAGAAACCTAAGGAAACCAGCGGTGCTACCTTCAAGAGTACCTGATAGAGTTCTCACTCAAGGTTAATTCTCATTCAAGATTAATTCTCACTTTCTGTTTTTCACAATCAACTTAGTATTAAACATTGAATGGTATTAGATTCCATTGTTGTGGTTTTATAAATGAATATTCTGAAATGCTGATGAATTAAGTATCCAAAAATCTCACAATTAATGGCAAAGATGAGAAATAAATTTAGTCTCCCTGAATCCCATCAAACTATCCCACCTCCCCATCTAAGTGAAGGAAGTCACTGCCTACTTTCAAAAAAATTCTCTCAAAGTACATTTCATAGCTTCCTCTTATATTCCATTCAAAATACGTTTCTTTACATTTAAACACAGCACTATACAGTGTAATGCATGTACCCATGTTTGTATACTTATTTAACTAGTATTTTCAAGTTATTCAAATATTAGTCATATGGTCATTTCAAATATAATATTATAAATCTTACAAGCCAGAATTTCCCAAATATTTTTAGAATGCAATTAAAATCTGTAAATTTAATACAATATACTATACGTAAATGTCACTGTAATATTTCTTCATATTAGCCAGGTAAGAATTTCTTAGAGTCATAACAGGCCAGAGACAAATAGGGTCTTGAGTTGCAAATGAAATATTAATCATGTTTATTAAATGTAATTACATAAGCAGTTGTCCTATTCCAAGAAAAATCATCATATTCAATCTTTATAGACTGAGTTTACAACTAATAGCAAAGTTACCATTTTAGTCTTAAATTTCTTCATCTGACATAAGATTTATAAACCAGGGCACTGGTATTAAAGAAATAATATAAGCTTTCATTCTTATGGGAAAATTTTAATTTTAAATAAGGCTAGAGATTTTAATTACAAAGAGAAGAAGCCAAACCATTTTCTAAAACAAATGAAGCAAAAAGAATAACCAAGGAGGAAGCAACAAAAAAGCAGCTAACTAAGGAGAGTGCCAGAGGAAATCAGATAATTGTAATGTGTACTAATGCCTTCATCTAAGGTGAAAAGTGATACATGGAAAACTGGCAAAGCCATAAAATGTGATTCAGCCATAAGAAATATCTCTTAGGTGTTTAATTTTCATAGATTGTCTATAAGAAGAGATTGAAGACTGACATGGAATATTTTATAAGTTAAGTCAAATGGTTTCATTTGATGTTAAAACTAAATCTCAAACTTGTGTAAAATTGGTATCAACTTGTAATTGGGGGGGGGGGCTGGTTTATTTTTATTTTAGGAGGAATTCACTGATGACCCCACCCTTGGTTTTGTTGATGCTGGGATCATCTTTGTTATTCATTCACCCAAAAAGGTGCCACAGTTTGATGGTATAGGTTTGTCATCACCTGTGGGAATGCATGCACGTGTAACGATCCGCCAAGTGAAGGTAAATACTGGGACAACATACAGTTTGAGGGAATTCAGTGGGGTAGTGAATATGCATAAATAGTACTTTTCCTTAGAAACCTCTTTATTTCATGCCTTTAGAGCACTGCTGGAAATACCACAGCTCTATTTCAGATACTTGTCCTTTACTAATAGGTACATATTTTGTAAAAACAATGAATGCATATATACAATGCAAGTGAAAGCTGGAAAACCTAACAAATCCAAGGTAACTTTAAATTTCATTAAGAGATGGGAAGGCTCAATGAATGTGAGGAAATAACTGTGTTGCTAAACTCTGCATTTTCTCTATGGTACATTCTGAGAAGGAGAAAAATAAAAAATAAGTGGAAAGAGCAAAAATCTTGGAGTCAGACATGTCTGCCAGGTTTCCATTTGCCAGTGGCTTGAAAGACATTTCCTTTTCACAGTTATTATGAAGTTCAAGTAAAATCACATGAAGAAAACACTTACCATATTGCCAGGTACATAATAGGTGCTTAATAAAGGATATTTTTGGTAATGTTGTTGTTTTGCAAGTGAGTGGATTAAAATGTTAATGTATCATTTCTATAAAGGATAATATTCTTTTTATATGAGTCAATTTTTAGAGCAATCAGTCTGTCTGATTTTATTGATTTACTATAGGTACAGAGCATTTGGGACACATGTAAAAGGGCCACTATTATTCTTACTTTTCAGAGATTTTTTAAGTTAGTAGAGTAGGCAGACCAGGCAAATGCAGTCTTATAAAAAAAAAAAAATGAAAGATCTCTGAGAGAAAAGTAAAAACGCATATCAGCTTCTCTTCTTTGGGATGTAAAGGGGTGGGTGGATTCACTCAGATAAATCTCCTGAACCAGGTATTTATTTTATCTTAAGACAGTTCATCAAGAATATCCTTGGGGAGAATGCAACCCTAGCATCAAGCTGCAGAACTTCAGTACCTACAGCACTTCCGGTTGCTTGAAGGAATGCAAAGCAAAACACATAGAAAAGCAGTGTGGATGTTTACCTTTTCTGCTTCCTGGTAAATAAAGAACAACAGCTTTCCCCTTATTTAATTATATTTACTTCATTTGAAACATGGGAGGTCAACATATTATAAAATTGCTTTCCATTCTTATGAAATTCTATGCAGGAAAATCATCTACTTGGCACATACAACCTCAACTTATAGATTTATAACAGGTTCCTGGAAAAGAAAGGAAAATGGTGTTATTAGGGCCAGTAGCCGATTCTTATTTTCAAAATATAAAATTTGGTGCTCTCAAATATCTAAAACTGCTCATCACAGTTTTCTCAAAAAATCTTACCTACCCTGAATATTTCATTATGGGAAAACTCTTTTCTTTGTGTCTCAAAAAGAAACTCCAGAGCCACAGATATTTGAGACAAGCATCGAAAGAGGCAGTAGAGCAGAGCAGGTAAGAGTGAGATTCTGACCTAGGCTGCACACATCTTAGTTCCACAATTTCTCATCTATGTGACTTTGAACTTAACCTCTCTGTGTACCTCCTGTCGAATGGAGAGAATAATATCGTTCTAATTTACAAGATTGTCATAAGGATGACACAAGTAAGTAAGTGTTTTTAAAAGTGCCTGGCTCAGAGTACATTATCTTTACATTTTGTATATGTTTATTCAGATTTCTTTCACCCCTCTCCTCCAGCATATTTATAAAAAAACAAAAATGGATGGACCTAGAGGTTATTATGCTGAGTGAAATAAGTCAGACAGGGAAAGATAAATACCATATGATTCTACTTACATGTGAAATCTAAGGAACAAAAAGAACAAACGAATCGAAAACAGACCTGCAAATACAGAGGACAATCTGGTGATGGCCGAAGAGGAGGGGAGTGGGGGCTGGGAGAAAGAGGTGAAGGGTTAAGGAAGCACAAATTAGTAGTTGAGAGGTGGTCACGGGGAGCACAGCATAAGGAAAGCAGTTAGCAATGAGATAATAGCTATGTGTAGAGCCAGAGGGAAGATAGAGCAATCGGGGGGATTGTTTCATAAACTATATAAAAGTCTAACCAATGTACTGTGTACTTGAAACTACTAATAAAAACATGTAGAGTGTATTAAGGGTAAAACAAGTTTGGCTCTATAAGTTTGCCATGATGGCTCATCTCTCTCTCTCTCTCTCTCTCTCTCTCTCTCTCTCTCTCTCTCTCTCTCTCTCTCTCTCACACACACACACACACACACATACACACACTATACTACACTGCTCTACACTACTCTAACACAGAGATATAATAATGCTACCTCTGCTCTTATGACGGTCTCTACTTGGCAAACTACATCTTAGGTATTTTGAGAATCATCATTTCAATCTTTCTAGAATTCTGATTACTGGTCTCTGATCCCCTCCAAAAACTGCCTTTCTATAACTGCTATCTCTGACTCCGACTTATCTTTCCTAAATACCTTTCCCAAGTTACTAAGAAAAAGTCTAAATTGATAGATGGAAATAATATTTATTATTTTAAAACGTGTTACTTGTTACAAAACACAAACAATATTAATAGGGACCAGAAACTAGGCAAGAAAGCATGACATGTGCACCAACTTTAGGATATGCCACTTTGACTTCTTTTAGTTCCTTCACAAGGAGAACTTCCTTAGAGTCAGCCAAATGCAAGTGTAAATTCTCTTTTGGTTTTTTCTCAGGTCACTGAGTAAACATTGAGGCCAACCCCAGAGACTGCATGGGTTATAGAAATAGACAAATAGTGTATTGAGGTGCAAAGTCTAGGGCTTTAGAGTCAGCATGAGATTCCATCTAGCTCTGATACATACTGATTTTATAATTTGTCTCAACGTCCACAGCAGATGCTTAATAAATACTAGCACTTAGCTTGTCCCATCCTGTTATTTGAAAGGCAGCCCACCAGGTATGGGAGGTGAGTATGTGTGTGCATGTGTATGTATGTGTGTGTAGATACATATTTGGTTTGATCACACACACATATATATACACACACATAAACAAACAAACAAACAAACAAACAAATGATAGAGAGAACAGGATAGAAGGTGAACGGAATGACCCAAGATCTCCCCTACCTACTTGTGCAAGCTGCATTCTGAACCTTAGTTTCTTCATTAGTAAAATAATGATTCCACATCGCAGGAATCACATAGGTAAAAATGAGATGATAAATGTGAAAACAATTTAAAATTACAAAGCTACAAATATTTTTAAATCATTCTTCCCACTTGAAAGATTTTAGAATGATATGGACAGATAGAAATAAACCTTGAAATAAGCAACAACAAAATCTTTTTGCCAATGGATATTAGCATTTTTTCATATATTTTATTTTTGCAAAAGGAAGGATAGATGGAAGAACGGATGGATGAAAGAAAGACATGTTTGTAATTATGTCATTTAATAAAGTGTAAAGTTTCTATGGTCACATGTATTCTTTTTAAGGAAATGGGATAGAGTGTGACCTACAAAAGTTTTACAACTGTGTTTCTCCTGCACTTGGTAAGTGGCTTAATTTATTTTTTTATTTTCAGTATTTATGTGAAAGTTGTTCAGAATAACACAAGACACTAAATTACACTATGAATAATCCATAAATGAAACAAAATAGAGATTATAAGAGGGAGTATGTCAATGTTCTTAATTGAACAGTAGCTTACATAGACATAGTAAAACAAAACACAAAAGCCTCTGATTTCAGCATACATTTGAATTATAGATATGCAGTGACAAAGTAACAGCAAGATAGTTCTGGTTTTTATTCCTAAATTTATGTTTTTTAAATTTTCATACTTTTTTAATAATCAAATAACTTTATTGTTTTTTCTTATTACATAAATAAAGCATGCTTGTTGTGACTGGTTCAAACACTACAGAATAGCAGAGAATCATGTGAAAATTTATATAGAAGTTGAATCATTCTGAGATTTAGGTGACCATCTTTTCTTTATGCATTCATTATACATACATTATATATAAATTCATATATAAATCTAAGTAGAACTATACATGCTATATTTATTGAGGATAACTTCAAATAAACAGCAAATTATTTTGATATCTCTTACCTTAAGCCCCAACCAAAGTTAACATCTAGTATATTTCACTATAATTTTTCTACACATATAACTTTATATTTACAACTTTGAGTCATTGGCTGTTTTACTAAAATAGAATTGCATTATGTACTTGTTCTTTTTAATGATCGTCAACTATTTCATGGAATGGATGTGGGTAGAAGGGGTCTTGTATTTTTTATTAGCTTAAAAGCTAAATATGAAGAAATCATATTTCTGAAAAACAAAGTTAAAATTGTGTTGCCAAATTTCTTGTGATTTTCTATCCCTGATGAGGGCTGGAAAGGAATTTTGGGGTAAGAAATCATTCATGCAGTTCTTCAGGGAGTGTTGTGGGTAATGGAATCAGAAGAATGTGGGGATGTCTGTGTGTGTGTGTGTGTGTGTGTGAGAGAGAGAGAGAGAGAGAGAGAGAGAGAGAGAGAGAGAGAGAGAGAGATTGCATGTATTTGTGTGAATATAGAACAATATTATCAGTAGTCTTAAAAAACTAGAGGATGCATGATACCCCTGGAGGGCTATCAAAGTTAGAGGAAAACAAGCCCAAAGTTGACTATTAATCAAGGGACCTTGGTGAACTAAGCATTTATAAGAACAAAGAGTTTCAATAACAAAACCACAGGAAAACAACAACAGGAACATCTACCAAGCATGAGGAGGAGTGAGATTGGACACTGGGAAGTGATCCAAAGGAAAACTCAAGACGAATACCACACCCTTCAGGGGCTCTTACCAGTGCTCACTGGTACAGAGAGCTACAGGGACCAAGAGGGGACAGAGGACAGAGAACCTCTCTGGCTGATCTGGAAGTCACTAAGTCCACAGAAATTAGGCACTCTAAATACCTGGCAGCATATTTCATACCATAACAAGTTGAGAGAAGCTCGAGGTTAATTTTAGTTTAAACATTAATCATTGGCTTTCAGTATTACATTTGAATGTTCCTCTCAAAGTGACACAGGTTCACAGCAACAACTTTCCATTTTTCTCCTGTCCAAATGTCGGATATCATATGGAAATATGCCCAGAGACTTTCTGGAAATAATTTCTTATTTCTAATGAAGATCTGATTCCAGTGAATCAAGTAATTCAAGGAGAATCAATCCTATGTTTTATATTTGGTTCCTTTGCTGTATTTATACTAAAAACTAAATAAAATATAAGCACCTTTTGTTAAGAAAGTACATGAAAGCTGCTTTTTATTTTTATTTTTTAGCATTGACAGTGAAAGGATACAATTTTTAAAAGCTCTGTCTTCCTCCCCGTGAATATCCTCTTCTCTGAATATCCTGTCCTGATTTTCTTTTCAGAGCACATTCAAGTTAAGGGATTGTGTACAATGGGAATACATAATTCTAGTTGCCCTGTTCCTTGTGAAGAAACAGAATACCCTGCTACTATTTCTTATTCCACTTTTCCAAGTCAAAGAGCTTTGAAACATCTTTCCAAGAAGTTGAATCAAAGCCAAAAATACATCAGGTAATTTTTTCAGTCTCATAAATCATTTGTAATTAACACAAATTCTTTCTCTACTCAAAACTTTCAAAGCCTCAGGAAATGAAATTCTGATCAGTCGAAGGAGGCAATGGATTCCATCACTGAATTAACAATGAAAGCCTAGAGTTTTAAAAGTAGATAAGATCATACCTTTCAATTCTTTAGTTTAATTGTATGAAAAGTAACATAAGGTCTGCCTGAGTGATTTGCTCATGATCTTACCATTATTGGCCCAAGTGGGAAGAATAATAAAGTGTTAATGTCAGTCAATAATAATATCAATTAATGTTTTAAAATATGACAATTCTTTACCTGTAGATTATGTAGTTTGAGTCTCCTAATCACTGTATAAGGTAGATGAAGCACAAACTATTATTCTCATTTTGTAGATGGGGAAACTGCAGCACTGTGTTTCAAGTAACTGTCTTCTGAATGTAGTCGATGGTACAGAAAAAAAATTATGCCCCAAACCTATGACTCTCATCTCCATGTATTTTTCCACAAAGATATAAAATTCCAATTTTGATTAGCTGAAGATTAGATTAGCTCTTTCTGCTGCTCCATGCTGACTCTGAAAAATTATAAGTCAAATTTCATAAAAACTTTCTTAAAATCAGAGAGCAAACTTTACACTTTTCTTTGTTTTTTTATTTATATTTTTAAACAGAGGACGTGAAATAGCAATATAATACATTGGTGTTTATACTTATATTTGTTATAATAAAATATTTTAACTATTCAAAAGCTGATTTACTTCTGCAGAGCCAAGTACCTAACTTTAAAAGCATGTTTTAATTCTAGCATTAGCCTGATATTTATTTTAATATAATTTTTTAAATGTTGTCCCTGTGTAAATGCATAAACAATAAAGTGATCTTTACAAATCAGGAAGAAAAAATATTTTCATTGAGACAGGGCTGATAGGGTATGATTTAAAACAGCAGAGTAAAAGATGTAAAGCTAGAGAATTTACAGTTATATCTTTTTAATACTGCTTTTCCTACAGATGTCTCTTTTTATTCCATTTTAATATGGAAAACTAATTTACTTACGGTAATATTCCTGTTACATACTTAATTATGACTGAGAAGAGCACTTTGTGTGACTTCAAGCTGATAGAGATTTCCTGAGTTTTATAATTATTTAATAAGCAGAGAATGCAGACATGACTGTAGAGACATACTTGTGAATCAGAAAAGAAATCCATGTATAAGCAAGTTGATTCTAGAGAACATTCTTTTTTTCCTAAAACTTACATTATTATCGTAGGAGGAAAGACCTTTTCTCTTCTTCCCTTCTTCTTCCATTGGTTGGTCTAATAAGTAAATTGACATTAGACAGATCGATAGGAGAAAAACAAATTTAATTTCATAAATATGACAGTCCATAAAAATATGAGACTTGAAGAAATGACAGGTGCAGGCAGCTTTTATACCTTTTAGACAAAGAAACAGTAAATTTGTGAAAAGTTGACAAGACAAAGGGGTTTGGGTTTGGGATAGTAAATTAGTAAAGAAGTAACAAGGTTTATTGATACAGCCTCTGGGCCCTGAACTCCCAATCGCCAGGGATGATGATGTTTTTTACCTTCATGGAACATGGAGGGTACTTTTTACATGGGAGATTTATTTTTGCTTTCAGGGGGACAAACGAGGGTCAGAATGCCCTTTTGCACTGACAGTTTCTTAAGTAATTTTAATTCAAAATAATCGGTATGCCGAAATGGCATATTTTGGGATAGCATAGTCTACTCTTCTTCATTGTAAGTCTACAATAATCTTATCACATCATTGACATATGGGGACCTTACATTGTTGTGAATATTAGAGGCCATTACTAGGAAGACTAAAGCAAGTAGCTGAACAAATACAGCTTGGCTCAGGGGTATGCAAATACAGTCAATAGTTAGAAGTCACTCATATAATTAAGAAACTGATTTATTCAAAGGTATCATAAATCGAAAAATAAGAAATCCGAAAACGCAAATGCAATTTGTCTGGATAGCAGACATTAAACCTTAATGGCAATATAATTTAAAACAAAGCAACCTTAACTTAATCTTGAAGCCTGTATGTGTTTTTTCTTGTGGCAAAAACCAACCTCAGACTTTGACCAATCCAAGGACTCATGTGGCAGTTGAGAAACTCCATTGAGAATATAATAAAGAGCTTAGCTTGACTGAAGCAGGCATGTGAAAGTGAATCAAAGAGTAAATTGTGGCTGAATTTTGGCCAATTTCATTAGTAAAACAAGTGAACTTTGTAAATTATTCTGTTTTATTCTAAGAAATTTTCAAGTAAAAATTGTATAAAATTGTTTTGTGCAAATCTTATTCCTCTTAATACAGCACTCATACTCATATACCTGGAAGCATTTCTTTAGTATTTGTAAATACAAAAGAAAACCACTCACTATTTCTTTGACATCCTCACCCTTATTAAAATTCAGATTTTACTGTATAATTGTGCATTTCCTGACACAAATAAATATTCTTGAACCTAAACTCTGAACAATTTCACTAACTTCATGAGGCATAGATTCAGTGAGACCCAAATTACTGGGCAAGTTACCTGCCCGAGAGAAGTTGAGTAAATATAACAATATTTTTGTAGGTGATGGATTTATCTTCTCTCAAAAACACAGATGGATAAGCTTGGAAATGATTATGAGCTTTGTGGTTGGAAATTAAACAGCATTATCAGTGTACATGCAAATTAGGAGCACAATGGAAGACAAAATTTCTAGACATCCAAGACAACCTTATTATTTCCTTCACTTTGACAACTGTTTTATGATTTGTAAATATTGCAATACCTCTTAATTATCTACTTTAACACAGTACATTATTCTGTTACTCAGAACCAACCAATGAAAATTAAACATATTATTGATATATTTTGAATTAAGTCTATTTGGAAATATTGATTTTGAGAACTGTAAACAGTAAAGGAGAGTGATTTATAGCTATCTTCCTTAGATATATTAAAGAACACTTCATAATTCCAGGAAACATTGCTAATAGAGCTCATTTTTTTTTAACACCTACAGTACCTGGTTTTCCTAAGTGGTCTCTCATCCAAATACTAACCAGGCCCAATCCTAATTAGATTCCAAGATCAGACGAGACTGGGCATGTTGAAGTGACATGGCCATAGACGAGAATCCATTCTTAATGACAATTATTATTGCCAACTGAAAATTCACCAGGTGACTGGTTTTCACCTTAGCTTATAAGACAGGTTAATATTTATCCATTTATTAATTGATTTTATGTTTAATCTGTCCCCTTATTTGTCCAGATAATGAGCACCTATTACATGTCAGGATAGAGGAGTGTTCTAGGCATTAGGGATGTGCTTTGTAAAAAAGGCAAAAGCTCTGTCTTGTTGCACTTATTTCTATTAGGGTAAAGTTCAAGATGGAAGTCTGGTTTGGAGATGTGGTAGTGTACGGGTATCTGAAACTACAGAGAGTTTTACCTTTTAAAAATACTGCTTAACCACTCTAGTCACATACAGAGATTTTTAGAAGACACTAAATAACAAGAGTCTCTTCCCTTAAATATTAATAACATAAATGACTACATTTATTGTATACCCAGGGTAGTTCAATTCTTTAATAAATTATTTAGTTTCTCTTTGTCATAACTCTAAAATTCTGAATTTAAAATCTCAACTACAGATGAAGAAGCCAAGACTCAGAAAAACCATGTAGTTTTTCTAGGATCACATAAGTTACAAAGGATGGTACCAAAATTTGAATTCAAACTAGACATGTGCTTAAATATTTGTAAATAATCTACTCCATAGATATTTCCAGTTAATGTTTTTTCCCAATTTCTCAGGAATGAGGCATAAAAAATTATTGGGCCTGGAGAAAAATTATTTTCCCTAAATACCAACATGACAAAGAGTGCCTTTCGAATGAAGATATTTTGATTAGTGTTAAATGCAATGATGGTGTGTCTAATTCCACGTTAAATAACATCTGAAACAAAAATGAACATTACATTTGTCAAACTGAAATTAACTGTAGTGCTGACACTCTCGAGCTAGATTAACTCTGTTTTTAATCCCCAGAGAGAATCTTGTAAACATTGAAATAAACTATAGTGACCTAAACTATGAGATAACCCAGCAGCAAAAAGCAGTGAGTGTGTCTGAATTACTTGGTAAGTGTTATTTAGTTGCTTCTCAATGTTTAAACAATTTTCTATCAGTTTCTTTCCTTTCATATTAAAAGTTTAGCTTATCAATGGAGAAAAAGAATCAATAGTGCTTGTCATTCACCTGACATTTAAATCTGACACTTTTCCACTCCCTGGATACATCTCCAGCAGATCTCACAAGCTTTCACAAAGAAAAGGCTGATATTCATCATCTCATATTCACGTGCAGCTCCTTACTTTCCCTTCAGATATCCCTCTCAGAAGGTAACTATTGTAGAATGTTCAGCAGTCCTACCTTTGAGCAGAATGTCAGCCATCTCAGACCTTCATCCAGAATTCTGTCCAGATTGAACTGAAAGATCCTGAGCAAGCAAAATTCACCACTTAAATTGCCACCACTCTGTGCTCACACTCCTTCATCATACAGTCCTTAGCAAACTTAATTGCTGATTTTCTACATCTCAAGGCATGTTCAATGAAGTCATATTGGAGACAGAAGAGGATATCAGAGTCAGGGAAAATAGCAGCTGAGCCCCTAAATAGGGAAGAAATCTACAAATGTCTCAAGGCCTATGAGAGGGAGCCTATACTTCACCATGATGTATAATCCTGAGAATGGCCCAGGGTGATGAGGAGAAGATGAATAGTGTAATCTCATTTGAAAGGCAATGTAAAAGTCAAATTCATACCGACAAAAAATAGGATAGTAGTTGCAAGGGGCCGGGGAGAGGAAAATGAGGAGACATTTTTTAACGGATGAGTTTCAGCTGGGCAGGTGACAAAGTTCTGGGGATGGATGGTGACAGTGATTGCACAACAATATGAATGTACTTCATGCCACAGGACTGTACAATTAAAAATAGTTAAAGTGATATTTTGTAGAGTACATTTTATCACAATAAAAAAGCACAAACAATAAAGATAAATAAAGGTTTAGAAAATTTAAGAAGATGGTGGCGTTGTGTTAATATTTTAGTTTAATGAAATATTATAAATATTTAAAAAGAAATTATTTGGACACTTGAAATCACAAATTGCTTCAAATTTTTTGTTAATGGACAACATCACCCAATAATGTCATCTGAATGTCTCATTTCTACTCTTCATTAGACACACGAAAATAAATTTGTAATTGTCTAGGATGTTTTATAAATTCGTCTATATTGAATACCCTCTAAAGTTTTGAGTTAAATTTTGGATACAGATTTTACATTTGCTTTTTCTCTCTCTTTTTTGAGATGATTTATATGAATATTATTTTAAGATATTATTAACATCTATCATTAACTTATCTCAAACTTAAACTAATATAATCAACTCATCTTCATACAAGTTACGATTAACTTATAAGCTTCAAATACTTTAAATTCTTCAAAGAATTTAAATAAATAATTTAAATTTTTTGATTTGCTTTTTATCAAAAATATGATTTATTCAATTTCTCTATTGGTTTTATTACAGCAGATGTTGGTGGTCAACTGGGCCTATTTTGTGGGGCAAGTGTGATTACAATTATAGAAATTCTTGAATATATATTCACTAATTTCTACTGGATATGCATTTTGTTCTTGCTGAAGATACCTGAAATGACTTCAAGGGCTCCTCCACCTCAGAATCATTTGGGGAATAAAAATAGCATAGAGGAATGCTGATGATCACTTAGGACAAGAACTTTTGCTTTAACTCTTCACAATACCTTCAGATTTATTCATG
Source organism: Cynopterus sphinx (assembly GCA_030015415.1). Classification (NCBI taxonomy): domain Eukaryota; kingdom Metazoa; phylum Chordata; class Mammalia; order Chiroptera; family Pteropodidae; genus Cynopterus; species Cynopterus sphinx. The sequence goes on from CM057390.1 coordinate 59,208,855, forward strand.
TCCAACTCATTGTTGCGTAATTTTATGTTATAGTTTTGGGGAGTCAATAAAACCCACTGGAAATATCTATCTCTTTACACATATTTTTATGTCTATCTACATTCATGTACATATATTTAAAAAGAAACAGTCACTTTTGTTTTCACCATTGAATTCTCAACACCTAGAATGATAGAGATTATATGGTAGGCATTTCATAAATTTTTTTGATGAATGGTTGTTTTTGTGATGGAAAAAGACATTTCTTATGACTAAATATGTAAATCAGACTTGATAAATAAACTGTATATGAGGAGACAAGAAACTGTTTCACTTAGGAAATAATATATGTAATTTGTGCATTAAAAAATTTCTGACATTTACATTTTCAATAAAATTCAGCATAATTTTATTTATTTTTTTGGTCTGGAGAGTTCTATAACTGACCTTTGGAGGAGCAGGACCTATATTCATTTCCTATTCAGATGGATACTAAAATCAATTTGAAAATAAAGCTTAATCTGTAGAATAATGGTAGTACACAGTGTTTATCATTTTCTTCAAATATACTTATTTAACATAAAGAAGAAATTCAAGAGTTGCAGTGTTTTCATTACCCCTCAGGCAATCAACCTATTTTCATCCTTTTAGAATATTCATTCAATCAGTGTCCAGAGGCCTTGTCAAATACATCTAAGAAATAATCATCAAGTCACAGAATTCTAACTATAAATTTATTCTGTCATTTATTGCTAGGTCTAGTTTCCTTTCTGGCCACATAAGACTGGCTCTTGAAAATCTTAAGATGTTATTTTCAAGTTTAATTATAAGTGAGTGCTAGTGACATAGGAATGAGGTGAGTGCTGAAAACCCAGTCGTGGATACATACCTTAATTCATGCTTTCATGCTTGGAATTTAACAACCGTCTCCTGGAACTTTATGATCTCCTCTCAACCATTAACTACATAAAAATTCTGCCAGAACAATAATATTTCTTTTATCACAAAATTCTCTTATCCCAAATTATTTGATAGTTTACAATTTCTTATCACCCTTTATAAGCTAACCATCTTATATATTAAGCACTATTTTTTAACTTCAAGTTTACCCCAAACACTTCTTTCTCCAGCCCAAAAATATCATGTAAATTACCAGTAATTTACAGTAACTCTCCTCATCTTCTCTTTTATAGCACTATCCTTCTCTTTGTGGAAATTCTAACATCTTTTCCATTCTTTAAGATTGTGCATTCTCTGTTCAGTTTCCCCCAGCTTCTTCAGTTACTTTTTTTTTTTTGGTCTAAATATAGGAAGGCATTTAATCAGAACAGCATTTTTTAAAAAATTACTTAAACATTGTGATAATTCAATAGTTAAATAAGATAATTGAAAATTTATATAACAACACAGATAATTAGGTTTATTCAATTGATACTTTTGTTTTCTGATTATTAAATATAATCAAAATTGGAAAATTTGAGAAAAGAATAAAAAAATAGTCATGTACCAACACTTATATTTAATTAATATTATATTTTGTCATATTTCCCTCAGATTTTACATGCTGTATCATGCTGTACCTTGTATTATATTAATCTGAAACCTGCTTTTTCATTTCACATGTTTACTATGTATTCATACTAACACATGAAGATCTAGTTCATTTGAATGTTGCACAAAGTAATGAATATATCATGAGTTCTTTATTTGTTTTCCTCTAATAATTCATATTTACATAGTTTCAATACTTAATCTATAACAAAGTAAAACTCTGTGCATATTTCCTTTTGGTATGTTCCAAGAAGTGAAACTATTGAAATTTTTTTGGTATATGCATCTTTACTTTGACTACATATTGCTAAATTACTCTCTGACATAACTGTACTGACTTATACAGTCTACAGTAGCATATGAGATTTCATATTTCCCCATTACATTTTATTTCCCATTGATTATAATGTGAGACTTTTAAGTTTTATTGTTTTTTTTCCTCAAGATGATGTGCATGAATGGGTATTTTGTTTTAGCTGTTAGAAATTAGTGGACATTAATGGGCAGGATTGAAGGTGAAATGCTCTAGAGAATACAAAATTATAGAAAAGTAGGGAGGAGCTACAGCAGAAGTCTGAACCAGTAGCTATGTGGCTGTGATTGGACTCAGAAAATAGTAAAGCTGCTAGAGAGAATGTGATATTGAAAGAAAAAGTCAATGGGCACAGGGGGAGAGGCAGGGAGAGAGGGGAGAGAGTTCTTAAACTCTATCCCTTTTAAACATAACAAAGTTTCTGTTTATGTGGCTTTTGGGTAAACGAGAGTAAATATAGGTATTGGTGAATTTCTTGGGTTGTTTCGTAGTGGTGTGAGAAGAGTTATTAAAGTGAGTGTGATACTGGGGGAAAAAGTGTTCTAAAGAATTTGCTTTAGACAATTTGTTGGTCAATTTACAATGCTTTGACCATTCTTCTGTCAGTAGTCATCCTCTAAGACTTATTACAATTTTTCTTGTCATGATGAAAGAAGAATGAGAAACTGTGTTCAGAAAATAAAAAAGTTATTTAAAATCATGCAGAAAACTATAGATTTACTTAGCAAGAAACGAAGGGTTGGCTTTGGAAAAGATATCTAATGTGGAGATTGTTCCACCTTCTTTATTACTTATTCTACTAAGTCATCTCATTACTAAGATTTTGAAAGCTCTTTCACTCTTCATCTGAAGGCATGGTGAATGTTGGCATCTGAGTAATTAAGGTGATAGAAATTTTTCTTCTAAAACTTAACAAGAATAGAAATGATCTCATTGGAATGCCTATATGCAAAATCAAACACAAGTCAGATGAAAAGGGATTAAATCTCCAAGTGCAATTAGAATCAGTTGAGACGGATTTTTCTCAGAGTTAGGGGTCATGAGCGAATAAAAAGATTAAGCACTGAATAAGTTGTTCAACAATTTCCACAATACCATCAGTTATTATCCCCACAATAGTATCTGGCAACTTTTGTGTAAATACATTATTCCATCAGGTCTTACATACCTGCATTAAGTAAATACCTGCAGAAAAAAGACTGTCAGTAAACAAAGCATTAGTTCAGATGATTCAAAAATCAGCTTTAAATGATGTTCAAAATTTCCATATGCTAATAAAGCACAGTATACTATTCAACTAAATATTACTTCTATCAGTGACCATTCAAATGTCCTGAATGTATTTATATACTGTACTAGTAAATTTCTGTAGTATTAAGAGAAAATAAAAAATCACCTTTAGGCTATTATCATTATCTTCTGGAGCCTAAATGGAGATTTCATAAAACAAAATGCTCTATATTATTTGTGTGTGTGTGTGTGTGTGTGTGTGTGTGTGTGTGTGTGTAAGAGAGAGAGAGAGAGATTAGAAAGCCAATATATAACTAAGTCTCAGAATGCTTATTGAAAAAAAAAAAACACTAGTTCAGAGAAGGTGAAGAGAAATAACTCCTCATGCTTTTTGGGATATCAAGACAAAGTTGAATTTTTGAGACCAGATGGAGAGAATTTGAATAAACAGAGAGAAGAAGGCTGGGCCTTCCACGCAGAAGAAGCTTGGAACAGTCTTACTGGTACAGATTTGCATAGCATGTTTGCAAAACAGCAAGGAGATTATTGGAGTGGAAGGGAGATCAGGTTGAGTTGGAAATCCTTTTGGATTAAAAGAGTCTGCTCAAATTATAGAAATCTTTGAATTCTTATCAAAGTTAATTGATCTTCACTCTACAGAAAATTGAGAAAGAGCTAACTAATATAGTGCCTTGAATGGGCTGGTCAGATCGTGGTTGGAGATAGAAAGAAAAAATAAGCTGTATAGTGTCAATGGCTGGCACAGAATATGGGAATGATCATGAGCTGGCAATAATAACGTTGACAGGTACAACTATTCTGGAGATCGCTAGGCAAGTAGTTAAGTAAATTAAATAATTAGGAACTAGCAATTTTACCCCTGAGGACACAAATATATATGATGTATATAACTTATATTTAATATTATGCAGTATTTTATATATTTATATTATATAGTGTATATAATGTAATGTACATAAAATCTCCAGAAGTAAAGATATATGTGTGTATATATATATACATATACATATATATGCATATGTGTACATATATATTTATTGATTTTAATTTTAAAGCAGCTGTTTGGGTTTTATAAGTTCAATTCTTATTTTTTATAACCGACATAAACTCAATATTAATTAAGATAAATGCAAGAGCAATAACCATAAAATATAACAACATAAATAAATATGTAAACAGCCTTCAAATGGTTAAAAGCTTTCTACATATAAAGGCAAAGAAAAATGGCAGAGGTAAAAATGGTATATTTAGAAAAACAGAAATTCCGTATGTCAAAAATATGATAAAAAGCAGTCAGAAGCAACCAAGAAGCTGGGGAAATATTTGCCACAAATATGACAGAGGCCAATAATTAGCAAGCAAAGATGCAATTGTAGCATTATTTATAATTATAGAAAATTTAAGTCAATCCAACTGTCCAATAAAAGAATTATGACTAAATTGTAAATCAGCTATATGATGAAATAATAATTAGTCATTAAAAACCATGACCAGGAGATAGGGAACAGGCAGTTGCAAAAAGCAAAGTTTCCATGCTTGAAGGTAGCAATGCATGCTGGGTATTTTAAATATCAGTCTATTACATTAGGTTAAAGGATAATTATGAACTGTCTCAGTTTTCCTGGGGCATACTTTTTGTTTTTATAGCTAAAGAAACTAGACAGTGCTAGAAGTACTGGTTGTTCCTAGTACACCACACTTTAGGTTTCTGAAACACATGTCACTTGAACCTGCAATATGTCCACACACTGTCAGTGATCTCTCTGGGTTGCTCTTCCTTCAAATATTCGCACCATCTCCTCACACCATTCAGGTACCATTTTCCCACTCATCTCTCCTTGAAGTCAACCTCAACTCTTCATTTTCAAATTGAAAGCAGCCCCATCCCCACTCTTGCACTCCTGATCCCTCTAATTCTGTTCTTTATCTTTTCCCCAGAGAATGCATTACCCTCTATCATTTAATTTACTTCTATATTAAATCTATAGTTTATTGTCTCTCCCTCTGCTATTAAAATGGTGACTCTCAGGGGGCAAGGAACTTTGCCTATTTTTATTGATTAAACCTATGTTCTCAGACTAGAGTCTGACACATCGTGGGAGCTCAATTAATATGTACTGAATGAACTGGTAGGTCCCACTTCATTGCAGTAGAAGCTGCTTTGGGTAGGTACCTGACATACACCAGAAAAAATGGGCTGGACCTTACTATTTAATGCATCCAGCTTCTAAGGGAGCACTGATGCCTGGCTATGTTAATCTGGTTGAGAAAATCATGGTCCACCCACAAGATGAAATATTATGCAAATGGTACTCTATGAAAAAAAATAAAGATATGGAAAAATGCTTACATATGATATTAAGCAAAAGGAGAGAATACAAAAGTATGTAATTTTTAATAAAAATATAAATAGAAAATATTATAAATACATATATATCGTTCCCTGAATATATTTGAAAATGAGAAAATTTTCTGTTACACTAAGTACAGAGTAACACGGTGAGCTATTTTTAAGCATTCAAACTATATTTTATACTGAAGAGAATCTCTCAGCTAAAAATACAGGATAGTTTAATTCCTAGTATGTGTATGTAATTTGACTTAACTTTAGACCCATTACTCAGACCCTTCTGATTGTTTCCTTCTCTCCCTGAGTAGCTGATCCATTCATCATTATTTCTATTGAAATTATTTTGAAAAGAAAAATTGTTCCTATGAGTTCATTTATTTAATTTTTTCATTCATTTACTTATATTAATAGAGTCAGGAAGTTTTTTTATACTTCCAGTTACAATCCAATATTATCATTATTTATTTTGCCACTTAAATAAGATTCATAATATGAATCACTGAAGAAATCAGGTCCCTTCTTCTCTTGGAACCTGATAAAATATGAGAAGAGTGAATAAAGATTTTACATTTCAGGGTCATGGAGATACTGTTTTCAGTCAAGATTGGCAACATAAATAATTTAAAATCCTTGGGAAAATGATACTTTTTAGTTATAAAAATAATATTCAACATAATGTTAAATGTTGATCATTTTGTTTTTGTTGTTATCTACCTTAGCCTGTGCTTTAATTTAAAAAGAAGCAAAACTTTTAAAATGATTTTTAATGATAATACAGTATAGTAATTTAAAAATCAATTTAAATTCAGTTATTAAAAAGCAGATAAAGATATACAATCCCAGGAAAATTATGTGTAATTTCTAAGTTACTGAGTGAGAACCAGAGGGCAATGTGCTTCCTCTTTTTATTTCCAGTGGTGGGTGCTTATGGCAAATGTCTGGAAAAATCATTAAGAAAAGAAAAAGAGTAAATTGATAAACTCAGTTCATCATATTACCATTCAGTTACCATTGAAGAAGACAATGGTAATTAAAATTTTGAGATAATTTAATATATATTTCAGTTTTTGAATGAAGGTCAGCATAATATTTCTTCCTTTTGTACAAAAAGAAAAGGATGAATAAAATAAAATATTTTTATATTCAAAATACTAATTAAAGTGCTAATCAGCAAACTATTGAAATTTTATACTTTTTAAGGTAGTAAAGTGTTAGAATGTAGTTAGAACCTTTGCCTTTTTGTCCCTTACTTTCTATGTTAAATATAGATTTATGATATAATACAAAATTTATCTAATTTAAAATATCTTTAAAATAAAGGGGGGAAATATAACAACAAAAATGGAGGGAGCCTTTGAATCACAATAATCTCAGATGCTCAGCAGTTAGGGCTTTGTGTTTATTTCTCTGAGGCGTTTTACAGAGTATCACCAATTAATTCTATTACTGAAAGCCAGCACCTGGACAGCTGGGAGTGCCAGAGCTGCCTGATGTTTTTCTCTTCTTTAAATGCCAGAGAGCACGAAATTTGGGCATCTCTTTTCCACCTGTCCTCATATAATCACATGAAAAAGCAAAGCAAGTCTATATTATTTTGGAGTTCAGAAACAAGTAAACAAATAGGATGTTAATTTTAGCTCTGTTTAAGGAAAATTAAAAAGTAAAGAAAAATCCAGTTTTTGAATCTCCTTAAATTTTCAAGACTTTAAAATTTAGATCTATATCTAAGTATGATTCAAGTTTCTTTTCGGTACATATAATTACCATTTTAAATCTTGTTCATAACATCTCACAAATTCTCTAAAATCCATACATTCAGGCACACACACATGCGCTATTGGTGAAAGCAGAAGCTATTCTTGGGGAAATCTAGGTAGATTTAAATGAATAAACAGTTAGTAAAAACATCATGTTCTGAAAATAGCACTTTACCTCAGAAGTCAAATTAAGTCCATATATTGAAACTATATTTTAAAAACCCACAACATGTATATTGTTGCTAATTATGTCCTCTTTGGATGGTACCACTTAGAAGAAACTGAGATCTGTTCATATATATTATTAACAGTATTTTATCTGATAGTAAGAATAGTTGCTAACAATTTGAAAACGCTTCTCTTAAATTAATGATACATTGTCATTTTTTCCAGAGATCATTAATAAAAAGAAATAGATCATTCCTCCAGGTGAGCCAAGAGAGATTTGGAGACAGTGGGTCTTGGTGAAGAGAAAAGATAGGAGTGACTGAGCTGAGGAGTACTTTGGCTGGTACTGGACTTTTTGTGATTCAGTATAACCGGTGAAATGTAGAAATTTGAGAATGATAATCTTAAATTTTTCATATTTTGTGTAGCTATTCCCCTCCTATATCATCCTTTAAAGCTTCAGTGAAGCTTTATTATAAAACTACAATTTGGTATTAGCTGTGGAGTTGCATGTGTACGTAAAGGGAAGGGTCTTACAGTAAATAAATCTACAGTCAGATCAAGGAAGAAGTTGCTAAGTGGAAAGCACAGATGCTTTACAAGCTGGGCATCTATCATACTCCCTCCCCACCAGATTCTCCGGTATTTGGAAGAAGGACACCTGGCAATTTGAAAAACCTGTGTGACAAAGCTCTGCCCTGACCGTGGGGACTAATGAGTGAACACGTGGTCTCTGGCATGAGTTCTTCCCCAGTCAATTTGACAAAAAGACAAGTCATCAGAATGATAGCTGAAGAGTGGTAACTGGTTGTAAACAGGTGCAGTGGAAGCACAGACCTAACGTAGGTTAAGAAATCAGGGACATTTCTTCCATATTTCTGGGAGACCTTGTTAAAGCCTTAGGGAAAAAATTAAGTTCCCTTGGGCAGCAACCCTTACAAATAAAATGAAAATGCTAGTCAATGGAGGAGGGGTGCAGGAGGGTGAGGCCGAGCACCTTTACAGAGGATTCTCTACGTATCCAGTGAGCCAGCCCTTTTAGCTGGTGCCTTAACAGAAGGTACAGTCAATGATGTTCTATCCACGTCTACGGTCCATCAGGGCTCACTACGGAATTTATCAGTTTCACAACCTGCAAACTCTAGGGCCAATCTGTTTGTCAGGCAGCCTATAAACTTTTTATACTTAGAGGGATCAATTATGACATATCTCTTATTGCAAACCATATAGGTTTTGATCTCACCTCACGATCGCAGCTGTGACCCACATGACGTTTTATCATGTTCCTCTAGACACGCTTTGGCCCCTTCCTGTGTGTGCTCTAGGCCTTCAAATCCTGTTTTTCAGTGTTTGTCAAAGGACTCATATCTGTCATATCTCCTTTCCACTTCTTGACTATCTGTTTAACTTGAATTTTATTACCTAATACACGATCCCCTAACAAACCACTCACCAAAAGCTCACCACTCACCAGCCGCTTCGCTTGCCTATGATTTAAGAGATCAGAATATGCTGGTTGGAAACACAGGCTCTGGAACTAGTTATTTTGTCACTGGCTCTTCCACTCACTCTCTGACTTTTGGCCAGTCACCAAACTGTGTGTTGCAGTTTACCTTTTATGTAAAATGGAGATAATAGTAAGAGTATTTACCCAATAAGTTGCTACAAGGATTAAATATATGCAAAATGTTTAAAATAATGTTGGGCCTATGAAGGCACTAGGTGACTTCAGTATTGTCCCCCAATTGCCAGCTGGTGGCGCAGGTTTTGCTGTGGGTCTGAGGGGCAGCATGGGTTCCGATTGCCCTTTATTTCAAACTTTTCAGGCTTATTAAGTGAGATTAGCAGTTACAATACAGTACGACATTTAAAGAAATGTACATTTAAAAGTTTGTAACTTATAGTTTAATAAAATTTTTAAACTCTTTTTAAAGTATTTTTAGCATTTTATTTTATTATTAATTTCAAGTATACAGGACATTGGTTAGACATGTATATAGTTAATGAAATGATCAGCCCGATTACTTTATCACCCCTCTGGCTTTTTAAAAAAGCCTTCATATATTAACAAATGCAAAGAACCTTATTAAAGAGTTTCGAATATCAAACATTCATAAGTTAGAAACAACGTTTGGTAAACTCACAGAAAAGGTAGGAACATTTCCTCCACTAAAGTCTGAAGAAGTTGTACAATTCTGGGACATTCTGTTAAGCACAAATCGAGTAAAATTGTTTATATGCACACAAGTGTGCAAAACTTCTATTAGTCATCTTTTGCATAATTCTTTTTTAGTTAATGCTTTGATAATATTCCTGTCAAGTGCAAAAATAGTAGGTTGGGTCAACAGAGAAAGAACAGCCTTTAACAAGAATATAAATGAAAAGGAGAAAGGAATGTGGGTGGTAACTGAATGACGAATTAGATCTTTATAAAGAGATTTAGCTTTGTCGAAGATAATAGGTGTTGTTTAAAGCATTATAATGGCTTCTTATGCAAAAATTGCAAAAGAATTGATGAAAATTTAAGGTCTTTTATCCTCTCCAAACATTAAGTTGCTAATGCTAGTAACTTATAAAGAGGTCAAATTTTTTTTCTTAAATATTTTTTAAAAATCCTTGAGTAACTCATTTTCCTTTATTATTCCTCTTATCATCATCTATATTGTTTTATTACATGTGTTTAAGTTCAAAAGAAATACTCTTTAAAATTATACATTATAAATTAAATATATAAGCACACATACTTTTCATTTCTTTATACATTGCCTACTTTCACTTTCAAATATTTAGATACTAGGCTCATTTTGTTTTTAGACACAAGTTGTGGTTCCTTGTGCTAACAAGAAGAAAACAAAACAATTAAAAATCTGAGATGACAATTCATGCTTTATGCAAGATCTAATCAATTTCTTGTATATCTAGACACCAGCTTCATGTGATCATTGAACACTAAAGAATGGCCTTGTTAAGTCAATTAAACAAGGAAGCCTTTAGACTGTTGTGGCTCTAATGCCGTGGTGATCTACATAAACAACCCAAAATCTAAGACCGGAAATGCCTCAAGGTTATGATAGTGAAACGTAAGGATAAACAATCACAAACAGCCAACTGAGCTTTAAATTATAGCCAATCAATAAGCTCCTTACTCTCTAAGGGTCTCTGCCCCAGCTCCTGTTAGTGGAACCACTTCTAGCATGCCCGAATGGGATGGATTTGTGCTCAAATAAACTCAAAAAATTTTCATATGCCTCAATTTATCTTTTAACAGTAGTCTGAATTTAGATGTGCTGCAAGTGAAAAATACACAGTGGATTTCAAAAGTCTTAGAATGAAATAGAGAATATAAAATGATCCATTAATAACTTTTGGTGGATTACATGATACTATTGTGATATATTGGGTTGAATGAAATATATTATTCAAATCAATTTCACTTGTCTCTATTTTTTGAAGTGTGGCTACTAGAAATTTTTAAATTCGAAATTTCCTGTCTTACGTGACTCACATTTATGTCTGACATATTTATATTCAACCATGCTCATAGTCTATCTACCCTTACAATTTTCTAGACTTAAAAATATTGTGCTTTAGGGGATAAAACAGTAACCCTAATACATCAAAGAATTATAACCACTCTGTTATTTAATACCTTGTTCTAAGCTTAAAATTGAGGATCAAAAATCACTGAGCAGGTATGTTCCAAACATATATCAAGGCCCACACGAACTGGCATCCTGCAAAAGGCTTTAGACTCCAACATGCTTCCCTCACTAATCTTTTCTGTCTCCAACTTTCTAAGTCACTCGGTTCTCTTGACAGAGCACTAGGCTTTCTTGTCAGATCCTAAATTTTCGTTCTACCTACTTCCTGAGGTTGATACTGTCTTCAGACCCTGTCTTCACCTTTTGTGATCCCGAGATATAAACTCCTCACTCCCAGTGGACCACCCTGCCCACTGGCTTAGCCTGTGTCTTACGATATAATGATTTTTTTTCTCTCTTTTTACCTGTTTATTCAATAACATGAATATCCAGGCACAGTCTCAATTTCTGGTTTATTGGTACCATTATTGTTACCTGCAAGTAGAAGCATTCTTCCCTTTAGAACTAAGACATCTAGACCAGCAGAGCCTAAAGTTATAAAGACAAGAAGCAAATACGTGGCTACTGTATCTTCAGTGTATGAGGGAGAGAAGCAGTTTCTATTCCCAGAGCCATAATTTTAGGCTATGAGAAAAATAACACTGTCATTGGATGCTAATTTAGAGTATATATTACACTTGGCAGAAATGCCCCAGCCCAGCAAGATTTTGCCACCTGGCTGGTACTGTAACTGGATCTTCAAAAGACCATTCCACCATTCCATTAAGCTAACTACTTCAAGATGATGGGGTGCAGGGCAATCCCTGTGACTTCCAAGAGTGTGGGCCCGTTGCCACACTTCATTTGCTGTCAAACGAGTTCTACACTGTCATGATTTTTACACAAAAACATCGAAATTCCCGTCAGAGTTATTATTTGTACTAATACATTAAGAACTGCATGCAATCACAATTTCAAGTTTTGGTGCTGCGGTTGCCTAGAACTTAGATTGTTATGCTAGTGGGTATGTATAAACTACACTGAAGTTTTAAAAATTTTTTCATTAAAATTATTTCTCCGGTTTTATTGATATGACAAATAAAAATTGCACATATTTAAGGTGTGTAATGTGATGTTTTGACACAGACGTACATTGTGAAATGACTACCACAATCAAGCTAATCAGCATATGTATCACTTCACGTTTACTTTTATTTTGTGTGTGATAAGAACACTTTAGATCTAACCTCAACAAATCTCATGTATATACTACATCACTATTATTAGCCACAGTCATTTGGCTATACATCAGGTCCCCGAACTCACTTATAATTGAAAGCTTGAACCTTTTGACTAACCTCTCCCCATTTCCTCCAACCTCTGTCCCTCAGTAACCACATTTCTACACGTTCAACTGCCTTAGATTCTACACATAAATGAGATCATGTAGTATTTGTCTTTCTGTGTCTGACTTATTTCACTTAACTCAATGCCCACAAAGTCTATTCGTGTTGTTGTAACTAGCACAATTTCTTTTTAAAGGCTACCAATTGATGGACACTTAGATTGTTCCCATGTCTTGGCTATGGATTCCTCTTTTTAAACGGCAATGATTTGTAAGTTATTACAAAATGGGCAATAAATTTCATTAGTAATAATTTAAATATTCCCTATGTAAGTCACTGACACTTTTTATCTTTAATTTTTAAGAAGTTATTTTCTATGAGAAAGAATGACCACTTGAAATAGCGGTACATTTTATCCTGTTACTTTTAAAGAATCATAAACACAACCCTTTATTAAGGAATTTGAACTTAGAAAATATAATTAGATAAATATGATAGGGCCAATTTTTAATAGTAACACATATTTTAATACTTTTATACACAAATTTGGATTAGTCATCTAGTTTTAGCATGAAGTTAGGTTTCAAATTCCTCAATTGATCTGATGTTTCTGGACTATTAAAGAGATTACAGTAAAGAGTTTAGATTGTCTTTCTAAGTATTCTCAAAAAGGCCAGGCCAAAGTCATAGCATCACTGCACTGAAATTTTTAACAACAAAAAAAAGATGAAATTTTGGAGCAAGGATTAACTTTAGCTATCATCTTGTCTAGCTCCTTCTTAATAGATAAAGAAACTGAATCCTAAGGAGGTACATGACTTGTCAAGACTACAGAGCTGGCCCTGCCAGAACTGGACTCAGGTCTCGTCTCTGTCCAGTGTCTCCTGTTTTGTGTTGGGTTTCTTTAATCTACCCTATACTATTTCCTCTCTCCAGTATGGTACAAGTAGCAAGGAAGAATCATTTAAATGCCTTTTTTATTAATGCAAAATAAGGATTCTCATTTTTCTCCTTGTACATAAATAGCACTTTTTATTTGTATTTGATAGCTTTTAACCTGAACTAGATGCAACTTAGTTTGCCTATAATTCCATGCAAATGGCCTCTATTACAAGTTGCCTGATTTAAAAAATGTTACACAGCTTCCTAGAGAATTTGCAGGAAATATTTGGGTGAAATTCTGAACATGGTATGTGTGAATAAATGTAGTTACACAAATGGTCATAACACGGTACAAATAATTATTTTTATGAGATTTCCTTGAACCTAAGGGCTGTTGGAAGAGATGAATTCAAGGTTGCATACAGGGAAGTGACACTCAGTTGGAAACCAAGATAGTGAAATGCACTTCTGTGAGAGATGCTGTGTCCTTCCCTGTTCTTTTTCAGACTTGGATCCTAAAGAACATTCTCTGGCCACCTTCAGAGGTTCTAAGAGCCATTAGTGAGGGCAGCAAAAAGAAACATACTTAGGGGTAAGCAGATAAGGAATTATTTTTTCCCCTTTAGAAATTCTGCAGCTATTTACAATATGTTTTTCCCCCCTGCACCACCACATAATTCTCAGGACATAAACCGAGTGTCCTACAATTCAACTCAGTTCTGACACTATCCACCAGGAGATAGCATCAGATCCCACAGGTTTAGGGCTCCATCCTACAAAACTGTGCCTACATCAGAGGCTGTGCTTCTGACCAACTAGCTATAGATTTGAGGTTCCCATTACCCCCTCTTCAGATTCCCTTAATTTGCTAGAGTGGCACACAAACTCAGGGAAACATTTTACTTACTAGATTACTGGGGAAAGGGTGCAGTGCATCCATGCTCCGTCCACAAGCCCCTCTCCCCCTGCATCCACACACTCACCAATCTAGATGTTCTCTAGCAGTCCTTCTGGGTTCTGATAGAGGCTTCATTACCCTGTCCTCCTATCTCTTTAAGTATTCTTTCTGTATCTTAAATATGTTTTATCACTATGAATATCACTTATTTTTTATAATATGTATATGTGTCTTTCACCCCTAAAAAATTGTGAGCACTGCAAGAGCTGATGTCATTGTATGTTTATCTGTATATTCCCCTCCAGGTCTAGTCTTGTTTTTGTCATTTTGTTTGTACTAATGAAAAACAGTATTTGAGAATATGCCTGTGTAAGAGGAGCTATTAAACTTTGTAACAAGTGAACTGAAATGAACTCAAAGTTTATAACAGGTAAAATAATAAAATATATTTACAAAAATAGCATTAATAAAATGGCGAATAATAACATGAGTATCATTTTGATGAAGTAAAAACTATCTAGAGACAAGTGGAAAAAAATAATTTATTGCAGATTCCTTTGCACATTAACATGGAAGGAACATTTTATACATATATTGATGTTGATATGAAATACTAAATTTAAAGACAAATGTTTTCGCACAAGAGTAGTTGCACTATATTTTATAAAGAGAGATATTAATAAATTATCAGAGACATTTAAGAACAACAGGCCAATTATTTCAATAAGAATGCATTCTATGTCAAAATTAAACTAAGTTTTCTGAACATGATGTCTTGAATGTAATTACGTTCTTCTAAGCAAAGAAAAAGAAGCTCATTTCTGGGAATAAGAGGCCAGGGAGGGCTCTGATACACAGAGTGTCTCCACAGTGATTCCAGCTTTATTCCTGGATGTGGTTAAAGTCTAAAACCTGGATCCCAAGCTAGTGTAACAGCTCAGTGGAAAACTGCAGCTCTCTACAACAGCTACATGTAGTTAATGGGATTTAACACGAGATAAACTATAAATGAGAGCATTTTAGAGACATCATAATTACCACATGATTTGAATGAGCAAATACTTTAATAAGAAAAATGCATTTTCTATTTCTGAAGGAAAATTAGCATAATTCAAAATAGTCACTATTGTCTTAGCATGGTATATTAATTCTTACTTTGGGAGTCTGAAAATAAATCGTATTTTTTCCCTAAAATGTAGAATTCACTCCTTTAGAAAATGATTTCTATAATGATATACACCAACACGATATAAAGTTTGTTATGTTATAGTCATTAAAATATACATATACATATATGGCGCACGAAACTGATTTGGTAAACCACAGTCGGCACACACGTGGCCAAATACTGTTCAGTTTCATTTAATTAAATTCAACAAATATTTATTGGGTGCCTACTACTTGCAAATTACCAAGTTAGGCAAAGTTCATAGTAGATTTTAAGACACATGAAGTACACGTCACCCACATCTAAAGCCAAACTTTAGATAACATATTAAACCTTGAAAAGAATCGAAAGCAGAGCTAAAGTTGAATAGTGAAAGATATACCTAGGAGAAGGGCATGGGATAATTAGAAATGACAAAGCAAAAATCTGTATCCATAGTTGATAATCGCTCCTAGGCTTGCCATATGTTAGGGGGATAAGTGGAATCTAATCACGTTCTTCTTCCCACAGCCCGAGATTCAGCTATCATCCTGCTTTGATTCCTTAAAAAGTAGAAGAAACAAGAGATTAATTTTCAGTGATAATAAAGCTTACAATATCCCTCAATTTTTTATTTTCTATAAGACTGTGATCTGCATCCATATCTACAGTTTTTCTGTCATTCCCATAATAACTCTGGGTGGACAAGGGCCACTCAACTGAAACACCCAACACTTGAGGGATAGTTTAATTTATCAGAACAACATCAGTAAGCATGCCAACCTTGTTAAGTAAATTATTGAAAGTAAAAACAGCTGAAAGAAGATAAAGGTAAATATTTTAAAACTTGGCATTCCATTCCTTTTAGGATTTGTCATACTCTAAAAGCATTTTTAGGGAATGGTATGCACACAGGAAAAGAAACATAATCAGGTAGTCACACCCCCGCTTCTAAGAACCAAAACGTCAACAGGGGAACGAAGTGTCAAACTTGCTTCTGATGCAACATCCTGTCAGTGGGGAAAGGCTGGGCATGACCTCCCTGTGCATAAGTCCACCAGCGGTGACAGGATTCTAGTCTGGTTGCCAATGTTCTGAGATCCACTCCAGCACACGGCTTCTGGCTGGAGTACAACCATGGTACCAGCACGAACCTAAAGCTTCTGACGAAATCACTCAGATTCTGAAAAATTATCAATCACTCTCCTTTCTAGGAAAAACACACAGAGACTATGATTTCCAAAGGTCCTCAAATACTCCACAGGAAGACAACTTGGCCCTTACAAGGACCAAGGGCCAAGAAATGCTGATGGGGATCTCAAACAGCTCAGGGAGTCGAAGGAAGAAAGGCCAGGAGGATCCCCTCGCAGCCCACTGACCTCAGTCGTGTTTGAGCCATATTAGGAAGGAAGAAGAAGAAGAAGAACAACAACAACAACAAACAGATTTTCTCCATCCAGTGCGTTTGGTTTTATTTCATTAGAGGAAAAAATCGGCAACCATAAAGTATCCTCTAAGAAGTATTTATTGTTCTAACTGGACCATTAACTATGCAGCATTTCTCCTGCTTTACTGAAGAATTCATTTCTGTTTGCAAAAATTCTTTTCAAATGAAACATATTTCGAGTGGTTATGATTTAGCTCCCCATATTTATAGATTGTCTTAAAAAAAAAGAATTAGGCTTTGATTAGTCATACCTCTACTCCTGTATTTTTTCTGGATAGAAACCAAACTTGCATTGGTTCTTTTTTGCCCTTCATGGACACTGGGCCTCTGTGCTCCAAATGGAACTGTGGATCTGAATTTTCTGGTGTCATAAGACATCTGAAAGTCAGGTGACAGGGAGTAGGGAGAGAAGCATGGAAAACGGTTGCATGGAGAAAGTGACATGTACCAAAGTTATATATCGAGACATTAAGGAGCAACGCTAAAGTTGTATTTAAAGGTAACTCAAGGTATTAGTGACAATGGTCATATCAGGAACTCCTAAGATGGTATGAAATATTTTAAACTGGAAATGATGATCTTTTCCAACAAAAAATAAACAACCCTGGGGATGGGGAGCATGGCATAGAGGATGCGGTTATAGCATTAATGTAATGGATAAGTGGAGAACCAGAGGAGAGAAAGAGCAATCAGGAGGAATGTTTTATAAACTGTATAAATGTCTAACCAATATACTGTATACTTGAAACTAATAAAATTAAATTAAAAAAATAAATAAACAATCTTAAGAGTGAAGATGATTATGGCTTCAAGGTAACACAAATCATTCGGAGAGTTAAACCACATGCAAAGACATTTTCCTTGCAAATCAATAAATACCAAGACACATTCTCTTACCTGTATGTATATTCAGACACATTTATTTTTCCTTTTTCTCCAGTGGTTTCTGTTCTGCTTGTGAGGTTGACCGTATTTCCAAAAAGACAATACCGCGGCATCCTCTGACCTATGACACCTGTAACCACTTCTCCAGTGTGTATCCCTATTGTTATCTGCAGAAATCAAAGCTTTGCTTCAATAACTTCAATCACTAGTACATTAATATTTGCTTATTTTATATTACAGAATGTTGATTCATCATATACAAATCATAACAATTCTCTAGAAGAACTTTTAAGTATATTACAGGCAAAATGAAAACTCTCAAAAAATCTTCCAAGAGTATTATTCTTTTTCTAAAGTCTGAGGGATTCAAATGTGAATCAGGCAATTTATATGAGATACCAAAAAAGACACCCAAAGATAAGGGATAGATTTTATCTCATCCTCATGCATTCAGCACATGGGACAGACAGGGTAATTCCAGACAGGAGGAGAGATTTTCCCCTCCATGAAAGAATGTGATACAATGGGCTCATAAAGTATTTCAGTCTTTGTTGTGAAGATGCTTTTCCTTATACATAATTAATAGTTGTCCGGTCGGGAATATGATTAGTTGCCCACAGAGGTCTACTACCACTATTATAATATCTATTTTATTTACTAACCTGAACAGATTCACCATCCACTTGAACCTGGCCAGCAATCTCCATCATGTCCAGGGCCAGGTGGCAAATGGATCGTGCATGGTGGATACATGGCTCTGGTAAACCACTCACTGTCATATACTTGTCACCGACAGTCTCCACCTAACATAGCACGTATATTTAGATGTTTATTCGTTAGCATAAACAAGATTATTTCATTTGCTAACCCTATTCAAAAAACATTTGTCTAAGACTATCAGTAACTTTAAACTCTTCTCCCACTTAGTTTTACAAAAATTCTAATGCATTCAATTCCAAGATGAAACCTAGTGATTATTTGAAATTTACACACATGGCACTTTGATTACAGGCAAGTACAGACACGGCATTATTTTTCCTCTTGTAAATTCTGGGTTCTTACCTCAGATGCACTTATAATTCAGCAGAATGATGTTGTTGCCTTATTTCACCATAAAACAGTGATATTTTGATGGCACAAGAGCCACTTGCTAAACGCCAATGATTTTTCATGGCCATAAACCATTCATTTTTACGACGTGCTCACCAATTGTTACATTGTACCCCAGAAAACTGTAAAATAAATAGTTCTTGTGGCTCTTATATTACTCCAGATGCTTGGGGATGGTTTAGTTAACATTCTTTCCCTTAACAAGCACATAACTTCATTTTTCCAATACTAAATTTGTTTCTCATTGAAACCACAGGTAGAAATGCCTCATCAATGTTTATTTTCAAGTTACGTTATCTAAAATTTCAGCACCTTTCCCATGCTCCATGCCTTCTTTTACCATGCAAAACATTTATGTTATTTCAGTAAGAATTCTCATGTAGAGCACAACAATGAATGCTATGTTTATATTATGTATGATAAAACAACTTCCTTAGATTTATTAATGTAAGTACAAAAAAAAGCCATTTTATTTTATTACATTTCATTTTAACTAAGGAATCATCTGCTCCATTCATTCTGGTTACAAGGAAGAGAACTTTTTAAAGCAAGAGGTGATTATTTAGGATGATGACAATATTGACTGTGTAGAGGATTAGTTAATATATCAAGGCTATTGTTGGAGAACTCTGCAGTGCCTTTCGAGGGTAGGGTCTGAACTAGGCTGCTTTACGAAATGGTCAGGACTTGCCTTATAAACAAATGGATTTTTCCGGGAATCAGTCAGTGTGTCAAATCTGGTGTAAAGGTCATTGAGAAGGTTTACAATCTTCATGGCCCCTTCTCCAGACGCATGCTTGCTGCAGAAAGCATTGAAGCCCACAATGCCACTGAAGAGGATGGTCACATTGTCATATCTTTTAGCAGGCACTGGACGCTTGTGTCTCAGCTCATTGGCAACAGACGGAGGAAGGACAGAGTATAGCAACCTATTCAGTGGGATTAGAAAAAGGCCATGGTAAGAAACGCTGGGAATAGTTTTAGTGCTTCTACTGGCCATTTCATAGAATATCAATGTCATCTGCACCATAAAGGCCTTATAGGATACTTCTAATATTAGTATCAAATATTAGCCATATTAATAAGTAAAAAAAGGACATATACACAATATACCAATTCAAACCAAATCAAAACAAGCCAAATCCACAGACAAGGAACTGGTAATAAGTCGTCAAAGTGTTCATTTCTGTCCTGTATTCTGACCTTGATATTATGATATTTGCAATATAAAAGTTGTCACCAGCAGCACTTAAAACACTGTATAAGTATCAAAATACCAGGAACATGTTTATCTCCCAGGAATAAAAAATTCATCTCAATTGTTGTAAAGTAATATTGAAATCAGCAGATTTCTCTTCAGTCTCATTCATGCCTCACTCTTCTGCAGAAGAAACTGCTAAGACAGATGGAAATTGGTCTGGACAAGAAAAGCTTTGTTTCTATCGGCAACACTGACACTACTGCAATGACTTCAGGGATCACGCTGACGAGACAAGTGCAGTAAACACAACAGGGGAAGGATGACTACAACGGATTTATAGCGAGACCTAAGGGCTCTTGGCATGAGGGCTCAAGGGAACAAATGATGCCTCCTCCCTTTCTCTTCTCTATCATCACCAGAGAAGTTTAATGTGCAAATGGAGCTGAGCTCTTATTCTTCTACCTAGCTTTAGTGAAATTTCCCCATACTTTAATATTTAACTTTTAAACATTTATAAAATATTTAAAAACTATATTTGAATATTAAATATGAACAGAACTCCTGAGCTTTAAAGATAAATAAAACTAAATAGTTAATAATTATAAGACCTTGATAAACAAATATATACAAACAAAACATAACCTGGGTGGTTTAACCCAGATCAAGATATTGAGTAACTCAAATTTAGAAACCCATATGACTTTGAACCTTAGTTTCTAGCACTGTTTTACAAGGTCCACAAAATGTGATATTTTTCATGGATGCAATTGTACCAGATAACATAAAACATATGGTTGAGCTGTTTTTCAGAAAAATTTGAGCTTCCTGCTCCGTATATTTTCTGAAATTTGCAAAATACCTGGATAGATTAAGAGAGTCAGTTTCAGACCTTGAGGAAAGAGAAGTTGTCTCAAAGAAAATACACACAGCTTCCAGCTCTACTATACAAAGGCCAAGACAAGTGAATTAAGATGCTATGGATTCTTTCAGCAACTGTGAAGCTAGAGATAGCTCAGTGGCCAGGCAGAGGACATCAGATCTCATCTTCCCAGCACTCCCACCCTCCCCTGAAGTCCCTCAGTAAAATGGTTTAATTCGAAAAAAAATTAAAAAGCTATGGATGAAGACAGGTATTTAAATGGCATTCTCTATTTCATGCATGCTATTAATAACTAGTTAACTGATTTGTTTCTGTGTGGGCACAGCATCCATCTATGGGCAATGAAGCATGTATCAACGCAAGAACAGTACAGAAAGTGATACTATTACTAATTTTCTGACCATTTAGTAGAGTGAAATAGTTCTTATGGAAGTAAGGCAGATCAGTTCAATTCTCTAACAACACAGCTTTCTATTATATAAATGTTAAGACTTAACACTGAGACCCTGGGAAAAATATCTTACGAATCTCGGTGACTTAGTGTTTTTAATTATACATGAAAGAGTTCAAGTAGTATGCACAATATGTACTTGTTTAAATGAATTACTTGAAAAATGAAGTATTACCTTAAGGGTACATGCCCAATATTTCCTAATTTAATCTTCCATTCACAGAAAAATAGTAGTTCTGTATTTTAATTTTTTTGCTAATCTTTGTATTTACAGATGTAATTGTTGTCATTACAGATGACATCATAATCTGTCAGATTCATATCAGCCAAACCTTAAAAAAATGCAGACTCCAAGAAAAAAAAAACTTGTAAAATATAATGGCCAACTCTAAGTTCAGTGTAACCCTCAGCAGTTGGCCAGCCACTGGCATATAGAGGATGCTCAGTACGTATTTCTTCCATAAAAGAATGAATGAACAGGATAGTCCGACTTTACAAATTTGAATTATTCTAGTGATTTTCAGAGAGATGTTTAGTTCATATTTTTTCAGCTTGGTTCATAAAAATAGAAAACATCTCCACTACCATTAGGACTGATTTATTTCTGTACTCATAACTTCTGTTTTAAGTAATCAGAAGAGTGTATTTGCTACTCTGGAGCTTCAATGCCTCCTATGCCTTTTTAGTCTGATTACTAATCGTTGCTATAGTAGAGTCAAAATGTACGATGCCAAGCCACTGTGTCCTTCAAGGACACGGTGACATACTTACGTGTCTGTCTTTTTCTTTTCATCTTCCAGGGCTCTTAAAGTGAGCTGCAGCCTGTCTGTCAGGATTTCCAGTTCTTGAGTCAGTTTGTATTCCTCTCTGAATTGTTCTCCCAAAAGAACGAGATCGCGTGTGGCATCATGCAAAGGGATGTCACTTAGATACAGACCTCTCCTTGTCAAATCGTCCAGATTCATCACACTGTCACATAGAGAAATGAGGCGAAATCAGTCCAACCTATCCACATGACAATCCTAACCTTGATTACTGTTGGGGAGTATAATCCTGCCATCTCCTACCATTCTAAAACTTCTCAAACTGAAGAAAAAAAATTTAGACAATCACTCAAAAAATGTTACTCCATTCTTTTAGAGACTTAAAAATCTAGCAAAGAGCAGTGAACCTAAAATGCATTTTTGCCAAACTGCACTTTTTGATGCCGTCAGCCTAAATTGAAAGATAATGCAAAAAGCTGCCTTATCGAAACTGCTCGGGCATTTAACACAAGGCTGTGATTTATTACCACATTTTTTCCTCATTATCAAGAGATAAATTAAAATTTACTTTTACTCGCTTAAACAGGGATGATTGTGTGTCTTTTGAGAAACTAGTTCATTTCTTCCTCATGGGTTCTGTGACTCTTGTAACTGGCTGTTTTTCCTTCTAAACGTGATGATTGAAAGTTTATAACTGGACTTATGACCCATCTTCAACAAGTGCTTTACATATTTATGACTTTCTGACATGTATTTTTAAATACTACTTTTCTTGTTTCAATTTCTTCTATTACTCTATTCTTTGACTAATTTTTCTCATTTACTTGAAACAGTATTTAAACGTGCTAAATTTTATGTATCTTTGCAACTTAAGTCATTTTTAGAACAACATAATGTTTACTGATTTGGTGAAGATCTGGTAAAAAGTTGCTTTTTAAAATTTTATTTTTTGGTTAAAATGTCTTACAGTTATATTATTGGCTTGAATTTTTTAAATGCAAAGTAATTACTTCTGGGCATTTACAATAAGAATTTTTCTAAAATGACATAATTGAGTTGAGATTTTACTGAACAATTTTGGTTTAATAAAATGTCTCCCTAAAATATATTCTCAGCAGAAATGTCCATAAATCAAAGCAAAAGCTAGCGTGCCAAGGTAGAAAAATCAAATAATCAAAGAATTTACTAATGAAGCACATTGTCTCTTTAGATTTTGTTAAAATGGATGTGTAAGTTAAAGCTCACTTGCAGAAATAGATCCCTCTGTAAAGAGGCAAATGAGTTAGAAAACTTAATCAAATCGTCTCATTTTTCTAAAATGTTTCTATTATTTGATAAAATATTAACACGTTCCTAAATTAAACTAATCATCTTGAAATTATTTATTTTGCAAGTAAAATTGTTTTTAGTTAATCTTTTTATTTAATTTGAGTACAAATCTTTCTATACACATAGACTGGTACCACATGACAATTGGCAAATGTATCACCATGTGACCAGTTTCTGCATGTTGTAATTAATAGACAGACTCCAAATTTTCTGCTTGTTTCCCAAGGAACCTTTATCTCTAGGACTAGAAATTGTCCCTATTGAGAAACTGTCATTCTACTGAAGCCCTACTTGGAAAGGGGCACAAGAAAAAACACTTATTGATAGCTAATGAAGACATAATTAGGTCAATGGAGGTTATTAATAAAAACATGTATATTTCTTAATTTTTTATCTTTTATTTTCATATATATTCTCAGGGAAAATCATCATTAGCTGTAGATAGTCTTTAAAACTATATTAACGATATCAAAGGACGTTGTTACAAAGATTTCACAGAAATGTTGACAGTATCTTTAAATGGAAAGTGATCGCGGTAAAGTATATATTAAATTGCAAGCCAATAGACCACCAAAACTTGCTTTCTAGAGTATGTTACTAAATATTGCACACATATTTTGAATATATAAAGTTATAAACACATAAAATATCACCTAATGGCAAATTTCACAGTTATCTTTTTCTATTGTTCTAAAGCAAATTTTGGTATATTTATTTGTATTTTGAATTCCCATAAACCTTTATGTAAAATACTTTATCAGACTGAGGCAACACCAACCTACAGTCATATTTCCTTCTAATGTTTAGTACAAATAACATAAATTTCAACTTCATGTTATATTTTAAATACTAATTAAAGTAGCTAAATATTTTTAATATAAAATAGCTCAAACCCACAAATAATTTGAAAAGTCATTTCATGGTGCCAACTCTATCCATATGTTTATGTCACCAAATTAGATGCTTTCAGAATTGCTTTTCTACATGATGTCTGTTGGGAAGGTACAAAGCTATAGAATTAGCTAACTGAAGATGAGGTACGTGTGGCATAAATACTTAGCAGACTGTTTAGGACATGGCAAGTAAAACAGAATATGTGATTTCTCCTGAGTTTATTACAAATGTTAAATGACATTAACCTTGTTACAGAGAGGTGTACAACAAAAGTTGTAAAATCTAATTACACTTCAGAATATGTAGACATGATTGAACAAAAAGTTATTGAGGAGTTGTTTTGTTAGCTAAAGATGGATACTTTTATCTAATAATGAATCTAAAAATGATTACCTTGGTGAACACAGAAAAAGTATGCTATCTGCTTCCGGTAAGTAGATCATTTGACCCTTGAGACGTAAGCAGCTGATCTCAGTCCCAGTCAGTTCATCCTCGCATTCTAATTTCTCTACATCCAACAATCCTTCCTTGAAAAGGCAAGACATAACCATTAACCAGAGCCTTTCTCTCTAACAATTTAGCAAAAAGGAGGGCACTCGAACTCATTTCCCACCAAACCATGAGGGAGAATAAGTTTACCAGTTAGAAGAGAGGAGGGCATTTCACCAGAGTTCTGCTAAGGAACAAGCTTAGAGGCTTTCTTACGAACACTGTAGAAAAGTGCCTTGATTATCTCCTTTGAACCCAGAAAGACAGTAGCTGTACTGTTGCTCACATATTTATGTAAACCTTCTATGAATCTTTTTTTCTGATTTTCCAATATGGCTGGTAAATTATAGTGTAAATTACCAGGCTTCATCCAAGAATAAACCAAGCCTCTCCACTCCCTGCCCCTGCATACACAGAGCAGCTAGATGTACTTAGTTCCAAATACATAAAGTATGTGTATGGAAGACCTTTGGGAGGGCTGCAAGAAGGGGGAAGTGTGTACTCTAGGACACCTTTGCTGCTCAATCCCAGAGACAGAAACTATGAGATCAAACATTATCAACTGAATGACTATTTAATCACTTTTGTTTTCCAACAAAAACAGCACCAAGAATAATAGACACTTTAGGAAAATGGGTAAAGGTTTTTAAAAGACCTTTATCAGTTTTTCTGATTTCTAAAATAGGACTCTGTAGCTGTAAAAGGTGTTGGTTTAATATGTAAAACTGGGCTGTCTCAGCAAATAGTCCTCAACAATTAAATTTTGTTAACCCTGATCAGGTGACAGAGTTCCATTGTCCGTCAAGCAAACCAAAAATAGTAACCGTGCCTTTGAAATAGAAGTCCCTTTAAGGTTTGGTTCTGATTTTGCTACACCTTCAGTCATAGAATGTCAGAGTTGCTGCCTTTCCTTTCAGAACACGTACCTTTTGTAATCACATTTAATAAAATACTGTCTTAATTACCTTGCTTCTCAATACGAAAACTGTATTGATGTGTGAAAGGATCCCATGGAAACTAATGTCAATATGAGGACGGACCAGAGAGAAGACAGACAAAAGGTTGCAATTGCCAGGCTGGAGCTTGAATGTAGATAAAAAGAAAAGAACACTTAATTATTCAAAACAATTTTTATAATTTGATGTTATTATATTAAATCAGCTCAATTATATATAAATA
This sequence comes from Cynopterus sphinx, assembly GCA_030015415.1. Classification (NCBI taxonomy): domain Eukaryota; kingdom Metazoa; phylum Chordata; class Mammalia; order Chiroptera; family Pteropodidae; genus Cynopterus; species Cynopterus sphinx. Next base: position 59,234,707 of record CM057390.1, read on the forward strand.
CAGAAATATATTATTTTGTAGGAAACAGACCTCAACTATGGGCTCATACTTTATACTGTAGCAACTCAGTGATTAAATGGACATCAGGTAGTTTTATGAACATAAACCCTAATACTGATTTAGATGACTAACATTCAAATATAAGCTAAGAAATAAGAGAAGCATTTTCAAAGAAGAAAAAATGGAAATTTATCTTTTGAAATTCAGCAAGAGGTGTAAAATACCTGTGGCTTAAAATGAAATCTAAATATCAAAACTTCCAGCAAACACTCACGGTTTATCAAAAGACAGTTAATAATAATAGGTAACAGTTATTTGTTGCTTATAATGAACAAGGGACTAGACTAAATGTTCTTCTGGTGCTTTCTATCCTCACGCTATAACAAAGGGAAAATGGGCAGAGAGAGGGGAAGTAACATGCTTCAGGTCTAACGACGAGAGAGTCACAGAGCCAGCATAGGAGCCCACACAGTACCCCATTTGCTTCCAGACTTATAGGTTTATGCCTGATCCCATTGGGGGCTACTCCTGAATTATCAAGTCTCTTTCATTACAAGCAAAAAGTATCTCTAGACACATATCATGAACAACCCCAAAACTTAGTAGATAAGTGGAAAGAATTTTACAAATGGGTCTGAATAATGCAAATCAAACATAGACCCTCATCATCACCCCAACTATTGTCCTTTGATGCTTTTGCTACTAAATCCCATGATAATTTCTATCATTTTCCTCTTTAGTGTTTTTTAAATTCTTTTCTCTAAAAATATCAAAGGTTGATTTTGAAAGTTATTTTATGACAGTAGATATCCAATGACTATATATTCAATGAATGAATAAATAAGTGCAAGTTGATTGTTACTAGAAAGTTACCCACTGTCTCAGTCCCACTGTCCTTGTGTTTAAAACAGAAAACAAACAAACAAACAAACAAATAAATAAGTAGTTGTCCTAGAGAAAGTCACAGTATGCTCAATACACTTAGCTCACATTTTAAAAACATGTCATATACAGTGTGCTGCACACCAAATAATACACAAAGGGTTAAATGAATGAATGGCCACACCTAACAATAGACTGGTTATGGCCTTTTGTCTCAGACCCCAAGGAAGTGTGATGCTGACTTACCTGGGGAAGTACTCTATATATGGCGTTACCACACTGAGTGACCACTAGGTCCCGGTCAAATATTATGTGGAAAGGAAATGCTTTGCAGAATGTATATGGGCTGATGCGTGATTCCTGGGTACCATTTTCTTCAAACCTGTCAAGATCTTCATAAAAATCCTCTTCTTTAGATTCTTTTTCTTCAATTAAAAATTGAGTATGATCACACTCTTCATTTCTTTGCTGAATAACCTGGACATCAAAGGGGAAAATGGTGTTAATTGTCTGCATTTCAATTTACTTAAAATATCTAAATACCTAAGAAACTGGTTATGACCTATAAGCCATACAAAGCAGCACATTTAATGTGCTAAAAACAATATTTACAAACAGAGAGTCATGAAATGATAAACATTTAAAAATACATGCATGTCATTTCTTTTTTTTATCCATCACTTGGGAAGTGTATAAAATTACAATACCAAATTAGGTAGGATACAGAAAAAGTCATCTCAAATACCACTAGTGAGAGAGTATTTTGATTAATCTTCCTGAAAAATAGACTAATAATAGGCATAAAAATTCCTTAAAAATTATGTATTCTTTGATTTAATTCTAAATCTAGGAATTCATTCTCAGGAAGTAATCATAACTGTGAGCAAAGCTCTATAATTTAAAGAAATAACTATGTTTCTAAATTTCTGCTAAATAACTACATTTCTAAATAACCACTTCTATAGTGTAAAGATAACTACATTTCTAAAATATTATTCACAAGCCAATGCATTATTAAGGTATAGAAATGGATTTTTTCTTTTGAGTGTAAGATATTGCAAGCAACACATCTTCCTATATTTTAACTGAAACCAGATCCAAATGAAAAACGTTTGGGGTGATATATATATATTTTTTTTAGTTAGAGATAAATGAAGGTAAAATGTTGCTCATTTTCACTTTTTTATTCAGAAATTCACTGCAGCATACTCTGAGACCTAAGAGTAAATCACAATTAACATGGACATATTTGTACATATTCTTTCAGATATACTTTCCTGGTAAAATCAGGATATTACTACTATAACTGTCATACTAACTTACTACACTGTTTAAACATTAATAGTCTTATTTAGGATTTAAAAATTTGCCCCATTAAGGTTGATTTCCCTAATGTCTCATAAACTAAACATAACAAAGTTAATCTTAAAATTCAGGTTTAATTTTGATGTTCTGTTCTATTTCCATTTTAGCTACAGGAACTGAATTATATGCAACCTAAATTTACTAATTCATTCTTCAATTCTACTGTTTTGCTTTCTTTAAATGGGCATAACAAAGTGTTTTTCTAATCATATTTTTAACCTACTCTTGTTATAGCCCTTCATGACACAGTATAATATTTTGAAAGTAGTTAAATTGTCTGATAGCTCTAGGCCTGTTAAACATAAGAATACTTGAGGAAATTAAGTGAATGCCTTTGAAAAAAATTAAATATACAAAATATAATTATCAAATGCCAATATTTCAAAAGCCTATTTGGAGTACTTGAAAAATTGAAGGCCACAAGACAACCCAAATATTGTCTAAAGTAAACCCCATAATTAAGTAAAAATTGAATTTTGGAGGGTTCCCATACCAAAAGCTCTAAAAACCATAGTAACTGATATTTCCAAGTGTATCCAAACTTATGTTTCTTTCCTGTAGTTCCTATGGACCTGCTCCTTACTCAGCTTGGTTAAGTAAAAAACAAAACCAAGAGTAGACATAATATGCACAAAACCCCTCACATGGGCTCACTTAGTATAGATGTAGTGTTAGTTTGTTGTCAATATCAAAGATTGTAAATAAGGAACATATAAGATTTTGATTGAATTCTAGCGAGGTTCCTAATTTTGAAAGAATTTCGATCCTTAACCTTCAATTTGTAAATGTCTCTGCATTTGATAACATCATTTTACACATAGTCCCATCTTCTAGTTGTAGGAAACCCAAGGAGGCACCTGAGAATCACCAGCCAGTGTCATGTAAGAACTGACATCAAATCTTGAAAGAAAGCAAACCATGACAATGTGACATTACTAAATTAAATGTATTGGATTCTTTTCTAATATAACTGACTTAAATGTTACAATTTTTATTTGTATAGTACTGTACTTAAAGTTTAGCCTTCCCATATGTTAGAACATAACTGTGAGTTCTGAGAAAGGACTGCCATAAAGAAAGAAAGCCGAAAGAGGGTATCTCTTTTCCCCATTTTCTCAAACTTGGGGCCACTGAAAATGGATTTTGGGACTAAATATGCCGAGCACACAAAAAGCAGCTGACTAGGAGAGACTATCTGGGTCAGAAATGTAAAAAAAAAAATGATGGTTCTCTTTATTGAGCAATTGTATCAGTACCTTGTACTTATCACTCAAATCAGACTATGTATCATCAATAGCAACACATTATTAAAGTATGAGACCTGGTTTCTTTCAACAAGTAATCTAATTTTTTCTTTTAATTAGCAAAACTTCTGTTCATGAAATGAAATATTCCAACTACATTTCAGGGACAAAAAAGTCTCAAAAACAAATGAACAGTAAGATAATATCTAATTATATGTTATCTTAGAACTTGACTGTTCACATTATTATTACGATTTTGTATTCTGAAAGCCACACCTCAGTCTGTCACATAGTCTGCTTCCCAGCTAACATGTGCTCATGGGGACTGCAAATCACACTTCACGTGGCTTTAAGTGATGTATAATTAGAAAGAAAAATTTGCTGCCATGAGGGAAAAAATAAATAACTTGTATTCCTGCATATCTTCACATTCCAAGGCCAAATATAGAAGACTACTGGTGTGGTTACTGTTATGGTTTATATATTGCTTTGGTGAGGTCCACTAACAGCAATAACTAAAGGTAAATCCACAGAGTATCATTTTTAATGTTCGACATATCATTTGTATTCAGAAGCATGTCCATTACTAATCATTACCTTCATGTCAATCTCTGTGCCATGGATTTGTTGAGCTACCGTTTTGATGATTCCAATGACAATATCCTGAAGTCCTTCTCTCTCTGAGTAGTAGTGCAGAATGAGTCCTTTGCCCTTATCTGCATCAGTGCACCTGAAGGAAGGTGCACGCATACCTGGGTAGATAGTAGCAAGGTGGTCATGCAGAGCATCAAGATTCTGCAATAAAGAGGAAATGATGATGAATAAATACCGCTTCCACAATGGCAGTTGCCTTCTGGAAGCAAAGTAAAGAAAGAAGGCAGATCAGCCAGCAAACATTCACATAGCACACCCTTCCCTTGCTGAACTGACACATCTGTAAGGCAAGAACCATGGAGAGCTTGGAACTAAAGTTAAGAAAACCATCTGTGGCTATTAGTTAATATATTTTAAGAAAGGATAAATAAGTGGGATATAAAAAGAACGCCTGAAGCAGAAAAAAGAAACATAGTTATTGGCTAAAGCAAATAAATGCATATTAACAGATGTTTAGGGCAATTGTATATGCATGACACCGTCATTTCATGGTAATATAGCCAATTTACCTAACTTTTCTAAGATTTGATTTCTTCTGATAAAATGGACATAACTCAAATAGCACACCTAGGATAAATAGTACATCCACCTTGGGTAGCACAGGCAAAATAAATGGTGCCCCCCCACCCAATTTCCACACCCTAATTCCTTTGAATGCTTCTTCATACATGGCAAGAGATTTTGCAGATGGGATTAAGGCTATGCATCTTGAATTGGGAAGATTATCCCAGATAAACCTGGTGGACCCAGCCTAACCACATGAGTGACTGAGTCCTTAAAGAGCCAAGAACCTTTCCTGGTTATAGGAGGAAAGAGGTACAATGATAGAAGGTCAGAGAGATAGTAGTATGAAAAGGAAACAGCCCCCTGTTGCAGATTCTGAGATGTAGGAGACTACACGCAAGGAAGGAGAGGGCCTCTGGGACCCTAGAGAAGCCTGCTGATGGCCAGCAAGAAAACTGGGTCCTCAGCCCAACAACACACGAAGCTAAACTGTCAACACATCAGAATGAGCAGGGAAACGACCATACCCCAGCGCCTATATAAAGGAACAGAGCCCTGCTGGCACTTCGACCATAGTCCAGTGAGACCTGTTGTGGACTTCCAACCTAACAAACTCTAAGATATTAAATTTGCATTGTTTTAAAGCACTTATGTTTGTGATAATTTGTTACAGTAGCAATAATAACTAAAAAAAAAACTAATACACCAAGGGAATAGTAATCTATCAATAACTGATGCCTATTGCTAAAAAGAATGGGAGAGATAAAACAATCTGAGAATACCATGAGCCTAAAAGAATGCATCTAAAAAGAAGTTGTTGGAGACAAGCCAAAATTAAACTACAATTCTTATTCCAAATGTCTCCAAGAGGTCAATTTAGGGAAATAGAAGTATCCAGTAAGATATCAGGAAGAAACTGGAATGAGTATGAAGCAATTCCATGGGAGCCAAAATTTGAAAAATTCTCCATCAGGACACCTGTGGGACTGTGGTTTTAATTTTCTGTCCCCTCTATTCCTTCACTTATTCTATAAAGTTACTGCATGTGCATTACATATCATGCACTTATGTGGTGCAGGCTGGAAGCAGGGAAAGGGGTGGATACAAATCTGCATGACATGGACCCTGACTTTAAGCAGTTCATGGTTTTTACCACAAACAAATGTGCAGAGTGGCTTTTGATGCTTAAGTAAAGGACCCAACAATGCAGACTGAAAGAATGGGGTACAAAGATTTCAAAGTGAAGATGAGATCTGAGTAGGTCGTAAAGGTTGCCATTCTGGTTTGAATAAATGTATTAATAGTTTCCTCAATTGGGTGAATCTAGTTTCTTTTGAAATGCCTTTATGCATAGTGCTTCCCCTCTGCCCCCCACCAAAATTACGTTATAATCACATCAGGCCATTTCTTAACAAAAGCATCAGTTCACCGTGATTGCCTCTAGAGGCTGCTATTGCCATGTAAAAGGAACCCAATATGGCAGACAGAGTATGGAGAATTAATATAAACTACGAGGAGCTGATGGTGAAACTATTTTACTTGGTTGAATAGTACAGGGAACCTTCCTATGACAATTTCTTCTCATGGGAACATTTTCTGGAGAAGGGAAGACATCAATTTATCTTCACAACCCTTACAGATCCCTTACACTTTGGCTGATGCTGCAAAAAATGTGAGAAAAAATCTGGTGAGAAATCACCAAAAGAGTTCTCTATTTATCTCCATTTCCCACAAAGTCAAAATTGAGCTCGTTGCTGCGTTTAATAAATGACCTAGTATATTCAGGCCCAGGTACTGTGTGGTGGCACATTTTAAAGAGAAAAAAACATGAGTCACCAATAACTGGAAACATGTACTTTTAATATTTTTTCAATTTTTCCTCGACAAAGTGTTTAAATATATCATAATTCAACACTTTCATACTCAACTATTTTCATCTTGTGTCATTATTTTATTTGTGTCATTATATTATGACATCTCTACATGCAATTACATCATGAGTCACAAAAAGATAAGCATTTCACCCTAAATGTTGAGCTATTTTAAATAAAGATATTAATATAGAAAATAATGTTGCTTAAATTTATCACTTCAGAGCAAGTGGGAAAGCAAAACATGCGAAGTCAGAATGTTCATCTTTTATGTCTTTGCGGTAACCAACTCTCTAGAGATGTACTGTTTTATTGAATTTACTATTAATTAAATGGACAACTAAAGTGCTTCCTCACAGCATGACAGCTTTGACACCACTTAATGCAATATTGATTTTCTTTAGATAGCATCTAACAAAAATACTCTTGGGATTTCTTTAGTTACAGCTTTCCTTACTTGGTTTTACTCTTTTAAAATTAAAGTGGTTACCACAGCCTGTTTATTATGAAAAATGGAATTTGTGTTTAGAAATTAAATTATTTTTACTTGAGTACATTTATATTGCTAAAAAAAAATGTGCCTTCTTTGTTGTTACACTACTATGGTTTGCAGTCATATCAAAGGCCACAAAAGGATTCTGAAAATAGCCAAGAGAAAATCTTGGCTGCATTTTATAATACTTTCTATACAAAGCTAACATTCATCCATAGGCTGCAATGTATTCTGGAGGGCAAGAGTTTTATATTAAAACCAATATTTTGTTTTATTTCTGAATATACCCGGTGAAAGAGGATATATAAAGAAAAGCACTGAATGGCCAATTACAAAGAAATATATACATTTAGGCAAACATAGAAAAAATGTACACATACCAGAGGGTAGGGGGTGGGGTTAAGGGAGTTAAATATAGGGTTTAGGGGGAGGATAAAGAAGGTAAAAGGGATCAGATATGTGGTAGCTGAAGGAAACTAAATTTGAGTGGTAATCACACAATAAAATATATAGATGTCAAATTATAATGTACACCTGAAATTATGTAATTGTATTAACCAATGTTGCCCCAATAAAATTGAAAGAAAGACGAAAGAGGAAGGAAGGAAGGAAGGAAGGAAGGAAGGAAGGAAGGAAGGAAGGAAGGAAGGAAGGAAGGAAAAATGTAAACACACATATTCCATCACACAGCACAAGTAGGTTCCCAGGAAACAATAAAGCAAACCTTGTATATGCTTTTTCTTCATCCTTCTTAGATTTGTGAATTTACAAAACATGAAAGGGAGAGAGAGCAGGTCCACTCAACTACTTTGCCTCAAGATGCCAAAGGGTTACTCTGAGGTTTTTATTTCATTTCTTAATGTTTTGATACCATTTTACTGGTTTTGCTACAAGCAAAACGAATGTACTTTTTCTCAGTAGTTCTGCTATTCATAGTCCAGTTTATCTTGTTACGTACCATACATGATCTACAGAAGGAAAACTAGTGCTGGCATCCTGGGGAACTGCATTAGAGTTCTAGATTTAGGACATGTCACAGATTTAGGAAACAAAAGAGAATTTGTAATTCCTTTGAGAAATACTAAATAAAGTAGAAAACCCAACCCCACATAATGGGAAGCACCAAAGTCAGGGTGTGAGCAGCCTGTCAGAGCAAGGAAGAAGTTCGGGCTTTAATGATGCTGTGCCTGCCTTTTCTCCTTGGAGCTGGCTCCTTGAGAAAGAACCCTCTAAAGGAAAAAATATAGAAAAATTTTTCTATATTTAAATATATTCTATATTTAAAAAGAAAAATGTAAGGACTTATTAAAAATAAATTGTATCAGTCACTAAAATTATTTAAATGATAAAATTTTTTAAATTATATATAGTTATTATTACCACCCTCTCAAGAGAAATATTTAAAGAAAAAAGGCAGCATGGAATTAGTTGTGTAAAATATTTCATTTATTCCATAATTTTTAAATTCATGTTTTAAAAAATCCCACTTTTATAATACTATATTTGGCAATATATTTTGTAAAATATACCAGTTATTCAAAAAGAAAACAGTCTTACAATTCTAAAATACTTATCTTCCTTTAAAAGTCCTCACTTGTCAATTTTAAAACTGCAGTTTATAGAAACTGTCATTTTAGATATTGAGAAAACAGTTCCTTTTGAAATTCAAAAGTTAAAAATAAAATGAATGGTGCATTTTTTTCTCAGAAATATTATAAATAATTTAGGGAAGTATTAGACTTTCACAGCTGTTCAGGAAAATCCTCGTATTTCTCAAAATAACACTTTGCACAAACATTTAAGGATTTTAGATGGGTCATCAATCCCAGTTTGCTCCTGGCAGACTGGCTAAATCACAATGTTGTGCTTTTGAAGCCAAAACCTGGAGCCGTCATGAATTTAAGAAAACCCCACTGCAGGCTGAAAAAACACACAGACAGAGGACTCTCAAGTGTACAAACTGAAGGAGAAGGTAAAAGAGCCACCACTCCAAAATTAGTCGAAGGAGCCAGTGTTTCCAGGAAACAATGACAGAATATTTGTTTGATTATTCAATTGAGATTCCTATGCATTTTTAAACATGCCCATAATTTAAATCCTGACTGGTCTTTAAGATCACATATTGCTCATTTATTTTTCAACAGCCAACCTAGCAGCCTTCAGTGCTCATTTTCATTTCCTTTAACGTCTGTTAAATTATTGGGGAGGTAAAAAATATATAATCTCATGATAAGGTAATATCATTGAAAATGAATCGGTGGCCCTGCTGTGCCTACTGTGGATTGACTTGGGTTTCAATTCCCAAAGGCCATATTCTAGCTTAACTAATATGGCATACTCAAGGCTCCAGACTCAAGGAAATTGGTCTAGTTTGTGGCTGTCTATTCTACAGTTCAATCTCCTGAATAAAGTTACATAATCTCACCCAAAAGTGGTTTTTGTTATTCTTAGTAAATCAATTAATCTTGAGCTAGCTTCCCATTTTCATAGAGACCACAAACCTTCATTTAAAAAAAGAAAAAAAAAAAAAAAGACAGGCATTCAGCTCCAGATACACAGATTATATCTGTGGAGGCACCAACATTAAGAGATGCTAAGTGGTCTCCAGCTTCATAAAGTTTACATTCCAGCCCAACAAACAGGAAATGATTATACTGTGTGAGAACAGCTACAGCTGGGGAAATGGATGTACTCTGAAAACATGAGAAACATCAATTACCCCTAGTCACAGAGGGTAGAGATTGGAGACAGGAGTAAACTCTTCCTGGAAGGAGTAATTTGACCAGCAGGATAAACAGGATTTATCTAGATGAACAGGAGCATGAACAGTGATCCAGAAAAAGGAAAGAGCAGGTACAGAATCTCGGAGAATAGAAAAAGCAAAATTTGTTTTAAAAACGAAAGAAAAGAAAGAGAAGTTTTATTGACTGGGCTAGGGGAGAGGAAGAGGGAAAATGAACAGGGGATGTAAGCAGTTTCAATCATTTAAATTATTTTTGCCATTTTCCAGTGAGCGGTGGAGAACCACTGATGGGCTTAAGCAAGAAAATATGATGAGATAAACTGCATTTCGGAAAATTATAGAAATACAAGAGATGGGAGGAGTCATGAAGAGAGGAAGGGAAACCACTCAATCTTCAGATAATGGTAGACTTTCCTTTGGAAGTATAGGGGAAATGAAGAAAAGAGGTAGAATTCTCAAAATTCAGCCACATTTGGCTAGTGAGCTATCCTGTTGAATAGCACAGCTCTAGAACATGGAGAAATACGCCAAGTGGCTGCTTGTTTTCTTATTGTGCCATTACAAATTTAGCAGATGGTCACAATAAGTCAAGGTAAAACAACAACAATTTGTAAAAGTATTTGAATTATTTGTTTTATTATGTAAATGTGGCCATTGAAAAAGTTTAACACAGAGGAACCACAAGTTGAAACTTTGTTGGTAAGGTGACAGGCATCAACAAAAGCATTAAAAAATGGAATATGTATTCAAAAATCCAAAATCTCAAAATACTTTTAAATATCAAACTTTAATCCATTTAAAATAATTCATTTAAATACAGACCGTTAATATTTAATTTATATATCTCCTGGCAGCTGCTTCATTTGGAAGTAGCAGCTTTTTCTGACCTCAGTAATTCGGTAAGTCCATGGCAGGGAACTGCAAACCAGTTTCTTTCTTGATTTAATGCTGTTTTAAGTTTATAAGAAAAATGTCACTGTGTAAACAACAGACATTTTGATTAAACACTAAAGTTCTTATTTTGGCTGTTAAATCAATAATGCAGCTGGATTGAAAGTCGTTTACATTCCCTCAAAACTGGGCTTCGGTTCAGCTAGTATTGCACTGACATCATTTTCCAGCAAGTTCTGGCTGCTCTCAGCAGGCAGTTTAGAAATATCTTTTACAAACTACTGCATCATTTTCAATGTTAACATGTTTCAAGGAGATGGTCTCGCAAATGCCTTCGCTTAAAATAGGACAGATAATCTAAAAATAGCTTCTCATCTGACATATGCTTTACTAGTATGAAGCTTTTAAGGTGATTTTAACAAGAATAAAAACCAAAGGCCTCTGGCGACATTATCTTTTACTTCACCTGAAACTGACTTTGGGAGGTCTCCTATTTCCTCCTCTATAGATTTAATTAATGTGTAACGTGGAGTAACGGTTCTCAAATTCGTTTTGATGGCAGAGCACTTGAAAGTCAAGGTGCTTTCTCCTGAACAAGCTCCGAGTCAAACATCATAGATGGTGACTCACTATTTAATTATGCAAATGAGGTATACCTATTATAAGTCCCTGTTATAGAACCAAAATTTAAATCACAACTAGAAGCATAAACAATCATTTTTAAAAAGACACTGAAACAGATCACAATAGGCCATGATGAATCTTTCAGAGAATATTAATTTACGACTTGCATTTTTATTGTCAGCATCCAGAAATTTAAAAAAAATATGAAGCAAAAATGCTAAAATGTATTCAAGTGCATCTAATAACTATTATTGTATGTGACTTAAGAAAGATGTCACTATGATTCCATTTCAGTAGCGAGACACTCACCTAGGTGGCTAAACAAAAATACTCTGGAGCCAATTTTAAGAATCACAAATTCAAACTTTTAACTACAAAACCTCAATTTGCTTACCTGTAGAAATTCTCTGACATTAGATCCCAGGACACGCAAGATTGTATCATAACCAGATTCTTGACAAAAGACAAAAAACATCTTCCCAAACATTTGGAGGATTTCTCCAGCGTTGAGATCTATTTCATAGGTTTGAAAGAACAACAAAAGGAAAAACAATATGTAATAGAAATACTGTTGATTGGAATAAGAAAGATAAAGTGCATAATAAAAACGTTTTAAATATTCTCACAGATTGCAATGAAATCTGAGAAGACAACATACAAACATGTCAACAGTGTAAATTTGTACTTATAGCAAAGCAATCAGTTTTTCAGCTTCCATGAAAAACCACATAATTAATTTTGAGCTTTTAAAAACATATATTTAATGTATGGTTTTAAATACATTATTTCAGGGAAAATAATATATTTATTTGTCCTGAAAAAATACAAAAAAATCTTGAAAGTCATCACGTATGCACATGATAATATTTTGGTGCAAAATGTTTATTTATCTAAATATACATATTTAATAAGTTGCTTGAAAATGGTATGTGCTCTAATAGACTGCTTTTTTGTTAATATCCAATTACTAATATTTCCTTAAACTTTAAGATTTTTTTCTGTAACATCAAGTTTAATCACTGTCTTATTCAACATAAGGATGCAATAATTTATTTACTCAATCCCCTCTTATTCAAAATGTAGCTTTTCCAATTTTTGATAATATAAGTAACTCTGAAATGAAAGCACACATAAATCTTAATGCAAATAAACTGAATAATTTCCTTAGGAAAAGTTCCTAAAGACTTTGAGCATTTTTTAAAAGGCTTTGACTGATGATGCCAAATTATTCTCCAAAATAGCTGTCTTAAACCCATCAGATTTAAAATGTGTATAATTTCCTTTTAAAAAAACTCCATCCTTTATTATATTAGATATTTTAAATTTCCATATCTATATGAAAAAATGTTTTCATATTTATGTCAATTTTGATTTCTAATGAAGCTGGATATTTTTCTTATTAACAATTTACCACCCGTTTTTCTTGTATTCTGCAATAGATAGTATTTGATCTTTTAGTTATAGTTGCAAAGCTAAAAAACTTCTTTGTGTTCTATCCCAACTGTAGCCTAGTTTAAAATTAGTAAAAAACATCACTTTGAGAACATCTTTTTTTCTATGAAGCTTTTTTTTTTTGAATTTTGCCTGTTTCTTTTACCAATAGCTAACAAAACTTGTAATTGCAAGAGATCTGGCAATAATATTTTCTGCATACTACACTATGTAATTACTGTGCTGTTGACACTGTAATACTAAGTGATTATTACATTATTAACTTATTACATTAAGTATCAATATTTTTTTTCCGTCCCCAACACACTGCTTTTTGTGGGAAAAGGCATGCAGAGAGCTCTATTCCTTAAAGAGCTTGTAAAAGGAAATATAGGACTCAGCACGGCCTGAGCCTAACATTATATGTAAATATCCTCCCCTCCAGGGCTGTGCATAACTATCCAATGTGATCTTGGACCATGAATTCCTTTGGACTTCAATCTGTAACTTAACCAAAGAAGGAAAGTCGCACTCCACTTACTAAGGACTTTGCTTGCAGCAGCAACCAAATCATAAGTTTTAGAATCATCATATATTATTCTGACAAGAAACTGTCCTTCTTCATCTAATTGTGCTTCTTTTCTGGAAAACAAAAATGATAGAGAGATGAAGAAAAGCTGAAATAAAAGAATACTTACTGTAGCTACAATGAATGAATGTATAAACAATGGTTTTATACCTGAAACAGGTTTGTTTGGGGCAAAATTTTTAAATCGATGTCATGTACGTAAAGGTCAGTGATTAAGAAGAAATTATTTTACATCCCTTTCTCCAAATTAAAATAATATAGTAAAGCATAGTTTAGCAAGACCAACATTTATATAGTATTCTAACACTGAATACAATACTTGGTATTAAATATAATCAAGAAACAACTTTACATTTAATAGCTAGCAAATATTTGTTGAGTCCCTATAAATGCTAGGTACTGGGAACACAGTGTTTAGTAAAATAAACAAAAACACCTGACCTCTTGGGACATCAGTATTCTAGGAGGGGAGACAGGTGGAACATAAAACTAATAAATAACATTATGATGACAGGTAGTTTAGAGAAAAAATGAGGCCGGGTAGGGAGGTCAGGGGCTCAAGTACAATAGCTAAAAGCCTCACTGAGTGGCCAGCAATTGAGTAAAGCCTGGGACCCATGAGCAATCCAGGGAAGTGTGTTCTGGGCAGAGGGAAGAGCATATGCAAAGGGCTGGGAAGGAGCAGCCTGGGGTGTTGGAGGAACCACAGAGGCTATCGAGGCTGGAACAGAGGCAGGGCAGAGTAAGGGGATGGATCAGAGAGGTAATGTGGGGTTTGACTTTGGGATGACTCTGACTTTTATGTGAATGAGATGGAGGGTCCTGGCACTTGTGACAGGAGCCCTGAGATGAACTGACTTGTTCATCCTGATCAACTGACTTGATCAATCCTGCTACTGCATTGAGAATGGACTGAAGGGGTCGAGGACATAGCAAGGTGACAGTGAAGAGACTACCGCCAACATTCAGGAGAGAAAGGTTGATTACTTGATTCAGAAGGGGTCCAAATTCAGATATATTCAGAAGGTAAATTCAACATGATTTGCTGATGGATTGGACACAGGGTGTGAGAGAAGGAAAGGGCACAAGGATGACACTGAGGTTGTGGCCTGAGCAACTGGCTAGACGTCACGAGTAGCTGAATTGGGAAAGACTGTTGGAGGTATACTGGGGATTAGATCAAGATTTGTGTTTTAAACATATTAAAGTTTGAGGTGCCAAGTAGACTGACGAAATCTCCTAATATATCCTTAGCTTATAAAATACAGTAGTTCAAAACAGACACAGTATTAATGAACGAATATTATAGTTTTCTTTAATAGTTTTCACTATTACATAAATATATTTATTTAATAGGATTTAGATTATTTTTTCTCAAACAAATGTCCAAAGATGAGGGAAAATCCACTGTTCAAAACACTGCCAGCTGTAGAAAAGAAACAAGTTCCTAGATTATCTTTTCTAATGTTAAATTCAGAAAAATACATGGAGCTTGGATATCAAACTCTGACTCAGAATAATTCATCTAAATCCTTGTACGCTGCCAGGAGAATACAAGCCACTATCATTAGGTGAACTTTCAGCACAGTAGCTCAAATAGTTCTTTAAGTGCTGCCAGACCAAACACAATCACTTTTTCTCCCTCGGAAGCTACGCTGTCACAGTTGCTCCTTATGGCTATGAAACCAGTGTCTTCTCAAGGGAACAAATCCAAATAGTGGCCTGTCTTAGGTCCAGGTGTGATGGATGGAGCCTTTAAGAACCTTATGTCCTTCACCGCATACAGTTATTTGCCTTTAGTGATGTGTACTAGTGCATGTGAAAAAAAAAAGAGTATGATTCGATAGGCACAGAAATCTGAATTTCAGAGCCAATAATTTACTAGCTGAATTAATTGGGACAAATCACATTTAGCACACGAGCATTAAAATTCCTTCTTTCTAAAAGAGGAGCAAAAATATAACCCACTTTCCTCAACTGTAAAGATGTTAAGTGTGCAACAGTATGGTCTAAGTTGTTAAAGCATATATATATTACTAATGACTATGGTACTTCTCATGTTTACATATTAAAAAATTTAAAGTGCTATGTATAAGGTGTAAAATTCTTCTCTCTTTTGCCTAACATACACTGCTATTAAATGGAAGGAACACATAATCAAAACCTCATCCTTTGAATACCAAAAGTCAGTAAAATATCCCCAAATTATGATAACATAATATACAAACACTGATATAACTTTCAATAAATGCTATAATATACCTTATATATTCTAAATACTAATTGTATAAAAAATTAAAGTACAAATGCTCCTTCACTTATGATAGGGTTATGTCCCAATAAACCCATCATAAGCTGAAAATATTGTAAGTTGAAAATGCATTTAATACACCTAACCTAGCCTACCTTAAATGTGCTCAGAATACTTACATTGGCTTACAGGTGGACAAAATCATCTACCACAAAGCCTATTTTATAATAAAATGTTGAATATCTCATGGAATTTATTGCCTACAGTATCCAAAAAATACTGCAACATAGTACACTGTGGAATACTGGTCGTTTACCCTCGTGTCGCATGGCTGGTTGGGGCTGTGCTTGCTGCCATTGCCCAGTATCACGAAAGATGCTGTCATTAGCCACATGTCATTAGCTCGAGAAAAGATCAAAATCCAAAATCAAAAATTCAAAAAGTATGGTTCCTACTGAATATACATCGCTTTCAAACCATCCTAAAGTCGAAAAATCTTGAGTTAAACCATCATAAATCAGGAATCATTTGTATAGGAATGAAAAAAAAAACTTTTAAACATCCTCCACTATCTGGAGATCACTACTGCTAATGTTATATTCAAGTTATTCATGCTTGAATATATTCATATAAGACACACCAGATCACAATGCTTTAAAACCTCCTTTTCTGACTTCTAATTGACGGACAACTTTTCATGTTATTAAATATATTTCTGTATCTTGATGGCATAAAGTGGCGTTGTATAGACATTAAAATTTAGTAGTCATTTAGATTGCTTTTATTTTTACAAGTATAAACAATGTTCTTATGAATATTTCTGTTATTCATGTAATTGAATATTTCATATAATTACATATTTCTATGTAAAAATAGAATAAGTTCCAGAAGATGAAATTGCTGATTCAAAGGGTACAGACAGCACAATTTTTCTCATTTTGTCGCTAACAGTTTATGATGAAACAGCACTGGTCTACAGATGGTACTTTTAAAGTCTCTGATTTAAGGCATTCTAATAAAATACAAATGAATTTTAATTAAGTATATACTAAATTATAAATTAATGTACACTCTCACTGTGCTCTATCCTATTTCTTCCAATTAGGATAAATCAAATGACACAAATTTTGGTAATAAACTCAGTTTCTCAGAAACACTCACCAGCCCATAACAACTGTTAAATGAATGAGATACAAATAGAACACAAAGTCCCTCTAAATTAAATAGAGGAATAGCCATTTCCCTAGAATTCCATAACCATGAATCAACACATTCCTTCTTTCCTGTCTCATTTTCTTAAAATAAGCTTCTTATCTTTTAAGCTTCAGTCCTGATCAGACCAATATGCAACCTGAAGGGAAGCTGAAATATAAATTTAACAGCCAGTACATGGAAGGAAATAATCATTTTCCCTTCAAAATTTCACACTGACTTCCAATGAATTATTCAAAATACTTAACATTCCTTATTTACATTTATCTTAGAATTCTCTGGGAACTTTGGGTCACCCTTTAATTATTTTTTTTCCGCTGCCCCTCTCCCCTACCCTGTGGGCAGGCGTTTTGCCACAAACATTTGAGCACCTATTATGCCCGAGGCACTTCTCTAAACACTTATAATAAACCAATGAACAAAACAGGTAAATTTCCCTGCCTTCATAGAGCATATATTTTAGCAGGCAGAAACAAGCAACAAGAAATAAACATAATATATGCTACAAAAGAAAGTAGGTCAGAATAAAAGGATGAGTATAGTGATGAGTGCAAGGGGCAGGATTCAACATTAAATATAATCATCAGGAAGCCTTTCCTGAAAAAGTTCACATATGTGCAGACTTCAGAAGGCAAAATTGATCTCTTTGACCTAATCTTCCTGGACCCATTCCCCTTCTTTCTGTAGTCTGTTCATCTTCTTCCTTTAACAGGAGAAAAGCTAACTGGTGATATTACAAAAACCTTAGTGAGAATTTGTTTAATATATTAAACTGAGCAAAAGAATTTACAGTTCAAAAGAAGTAATATCCAAAAGAATTAATTTCAGACTATATTGGTTATTGAAGGTAGTAAAAACTGTAAGTTAACAAAGCTTCTCATTGTCTTTCAATCCTCGATATTACTTTTCTTCTAAATGTTAGGTAAACACATATTTGTTCTGACTTTATGTTGTCAAATGATTTAGCCTCCAGAGAGCACAATCTCTGACATATCTTCATGATGTACCTTCCACTGCTCTTTGTGGAAAGATTTAATGGCTCCCTTCTGACATTACACTGTTTAACTTTGGTGATGTTTTTTCACCTAAAATCACAGAAGGTGATCAGCAAATGTAACAAAATTTGAGAAGTAAACAAATATTCAGATTTATATCAATTTACATAATTCAAGTAACATTATTTCTCTATCCCCACTCTGTCATCCCATAACTCAATTATTTTTCTTAAAAGCAAAGTAAAAGGTGAATCAAATATAGAAATATAACTTTACTAATAATAATCAGGATTTATTTTCATAATATGTAAAGTTTCTTTTGTACTTATATTATCCAAATTCAAGTACACTAACCAAATTTTCAAGACTCACTTATTGTTTCAGAAGAAAAAAGTATCAAAGTTTGTTTAAATTATTGCATTATACAAAGTAATTATGTAATTTTCAATTATTAAAAATATATCTAATTTTTGTGCAAGGGAAACCACAGGCTTCTCTGAGAATCATAACAAATTTTTCCCTTAAATGGAAGATTTGGACATATGTTTTTTCAATTATTTCAGGTGACAATAAGTATCATATGAAGCTATAGGTAAATAGATTAAAATGAATTCAATAGTTCTCATCTATCATATGACAACCATTAGGACTTCTGTCAGTATATAACCTAGTTTGTGATATTACATTCTGTTGCTTACTATTATTTTTAAAAATCCCGTGAATAACTCCAAAGAATATAATCTCCCACTATTTCCATAGAGTATGACTTGCTATCTTTATCTCCATACTCAATAAATCTCCTTGGATTAAGCATTTAATTTTTTCTACTTGGTGAATTATTCAATGAAAGAGGTCAGCAGACAATAATAAATATTTAAAGAGGGTTTATTTTTAAATTGGCCGAAGTGAGGCTGGATGAGGTAAAAAGGCACTTACTGTGACTAACAAGTAAACCTAGGTAGAGAGGAACTCACTTGGTTTCACCATATGGTAAAACAGTGTACAGAAGCAGCAACTACGCTAATCCCAAACATAGTGGCACCACGCTTGGAAATCCAGCTCTCCACGTTTGAGTTCCCTCATCTGTAGAAGAGAGGAGCAGCAGTGCTCACCTGGAGCCATGCCGGTTAGCAGAACTGATCTATATAAGAGCTCAGAATATTGCTGACACACCCTTAATGCCCAGTACATCTAACTGGCAACAACCTCGTGGATGAAGAAGATGAAGGAAGAGGGAAAAGAGGAGAAAGAGGAAATGGCAAGGGGAGAGAGAAATGACAATACAATCTTGAGAATTTTTAGTGAGCATCAAAATAAGTAAACTAAAGGTGCACTTCATTTGCTGATTAGCTAGTAGAATTTGTTAATTCAAATAGCCAAAAACAAACAAGCTTGATCTCCCTCAAGAACTCTGAAAATAAAGATAAACTCTCATATGGGGACAAAATGAGAAATAATCATATTCAATGTATTTGTGCCAAAATATGTGGTTAAAAATTGAATATGTATAAATAAAAAATTTCCCAGTAGCAATTAATTTCCTACATTTTTTTAGAGATGGTTATTTGTTGAAATTTAAATTTATTATTTACACTAATTACCCTTTCTACAAAAGGTAGTAGGTATTTTTATTATGGTGATATTTTGTAGTTTTGTGGTTTTCGTTTTGGGTTTCTGGCTTTTTAATCACTTGTGTCTAACCCAAGAGCCTGGAGGAGAGCCTGAGCTCAATATGTGTGGGCACGTTTTAATGGAAGTGAAGAAATTAATTAAGTATATTTCCTCCATGTATTTCCAAAGTCTCCACTAAAAATCAAAAATCAAATTTTACTAGCAAAAGGCCATAGTTTGTGTTCAAACTTGGGAATTGTTTTATTATTTTTTAAAAAAAACTAGGTATACAATTTGTCAGAAATATCCAGGCAGCATTTCTTATAAGCTATTCATGAGATAATCCTTACCTGCAAAATGTGAAGGTGTGAAATTCTGACTCTGAGCTCCTGCTATTACTGTTCAAGTAAGTTGGGTATACTACAAGGACCGTCGGCTTTTAGACAAAGACGTTTTCCACAGAGGTATGAAAAGGGTGTTCTGAAATGGGAGAAAGCCCCAAGACAAGCCTCTTGAAAATAGTCTCAAAAAGAGGTCTGGCCTCAGCACATGTCAATCAGCCTGAGAAGCTCAGCACACATCAACCAGCCTGACCAAGGACAGCTCAGAAGGAGGGTGCCGATCCTTTAAAAACCATGATTGCAGCATATACTGTACAACAGACAGTATGTAGGTGTCACCTTGACAGTAAATCTTAGGATGATCCATTTAAGTGAGCTATAAGGACATCATCAATGCTGGTTGCGTCCCATCATTATTAAAAATTAAAATCTCCTACTATAAAACACAGATGAAAACTATATATGTAATATCTAAAAAACTGAAACTGGGTATGGCTTTCTTTCTGAGTGGGTGTGAAGCATTAATGGCCTCTCAAGTTTCAACAGCCCAATTCTATGATGCCTACTAAGTCTGAATCCCCGCCGAGGGCTCTCATTTGAGGGAGCTGCCAAAGATGGTCCTTTAAATGCAGCAGCAGACAGCTTCCTGCTTGGACCTTCTTTCGGTTGGTAAAGGTCAGTCCTTTCGAATCAAAGCGTTCACTCATCCATGGAATGCAAACAGCAACAGTAAATGCTTTCGTGACACAAATTTAGATAAAGCAACATCACTCTTGATATATAATTGTTTTTCTTTTCCTGACTGTGCCCGGCTTGCCACGTGAGAGGTTCATTCGTAACTGCCCATATTCTGAACACATCCACAAACATTTCCAATGAGCCCTTTTTAATAGCTGTGTCAGAAAAATGAATTCGCTTAGACCCTTGTGTGTGCGCTTAATCATTAACTCACCTCATGAGCACCATGATGAGTCACAGCTCTTCTAAAAATAAATAAATTGCTCAAAATCTCTGAGGCTCTGAGGCTCTGTAATAGATGTGCTGGTTGGTGAATAAAAACATCTTTAAAAATGCGAGAGAGCCAAAATCGCTTGTACAAGTACGTGAAAAGTCCAGGGGAAAAAATGGGTAATACACATATATGCTGTCCATCACCTGCTAAACTGGTTGTCTTCGGAAAGGAGAAGATCACAGGTCCTTCTCTTTTGGGAGAAAGCACATTAATATGACCATTACAAGTCTGTCTGTCTCCAAATCCCTGGTCTAATGTGTAACAGCTGAGTGGTTTGAAAGTACTGATGCCTCAGTTCCCTTGTTTATAAAATGAGAATAATGAACAAATCTGTTTTTTATGGTGATTGTCAGAATGAGTTGAGACGAGTATAAAGCCTTTAGGACTGTGACCGGGGAACCATGTGTTACGTGTCCAATATGTACGAGCTGCTACATTCAAAATTGAACATGGTTAAGCATCCTCATCTGGTTTTTGAATGCAATCTCAATACTACAAACATTTATCTACAATGTGACACTGATCTTAAATGGCACCACACATACCTGTCTTTTAGACACTTGTTCGATCAGGACGAGATTCAATCTTGTCCTAAATTCACTCCAATAATTGTCTTTATATATAAATATTACACATTTTACACACACACACACACACACACACACACACACACACAAAGTAGGACGTGGGGAGGGAGAGAAAGTGAGGAAAGCTTTCCCCTAGGCAACATAGAGGCTAGGGTCTAGTAGACAAGACAGACATGAATCAAATAGTAGAAATACACAATTATAAGCTGTTGCAAGTCCTACGAAACAAATGTATAGTTTTGGAGGTGAGAGAAGGCTTTCCTTAAGAAGCAATATTTATTTTGCCATCTCAGAGCTGAGATGTATTTACATTTATGGGAGAAGTGAGGACAGTAAAGAAAATGTAAATGCTCACATGTAAATGCTCAGTGTCCTTCAGGAACTGACAACTGACCCATGAGGCTAGCGTGCTGAAAGCAACTGGGACATGAGGACTGAAAGGTCCCATATTTGGGTAATTTGAAGACTGACCACAAAAAACTTCAATAAAGCACCAGTTTAATATTTCGTGATCCAATAATGAAGGGCAAGTAGATCGGAATATGTAGTAGAAGCAAAGCCACAGTAAGAAATAGGTACACTAAATACTTCTAAATGTTTACTTGGAGTAGAAACCCCTTTAATTTCAATATCTATTGATATAGAAAAAGGTATTTTATTTTGCTAGACATAAACACAGACACCATTGTTCCCCCGCCCCCCGTTTCCTCTTTAATGAACAAAGAGGCAAAGCAGCAAATGGGAAAGCTGTAAGTACTCACGTCTCCTGAATTATTATCCTCTGAACTGGTCCAATTACACAGATTTCGTTAAGTGTGTTTTCCTGTTGATGTCTGCACAGTATCCACCCGTGACTATTACTTTCCAAGGCACTGAAGAGTAACAGTTGCTATCAGGAGAGTTGAAAGGATATTGTTCCTTGTGAACAGCACCAATGTCTAGCTAATGCTGGCCATAACTAGGTCTGGGTATGTTAAGAGGGAGAACATAGATTTTTTGATTTATCTTCTGGTGCTCATTTGAATGTACAAAAATCCTCTTGACCCACTGAATAAAATAATGTGTTTTTATGATTTTTTAAAAATTCTCAAAATAGGAAATGCAAGGAAGAAAAAGACTCAGCTTGATTTCTGGGGGATACCTCAGATTGTCTCAAACTCTGAGATATAAATATTACCTGATTTATCACCTAGATGTTACTAGACTTGGTCCAGGTTCTGGGAGAGCCCTATGCAAAGAGCTCCCTGGCAGGTATGTGAAGGGGTTTATGCTCAGACATCTCCTTCGACCTGGAAGAATAGCTTCAAATGTTAGTGAGCTTATCAACTAACATACTGTGCCTTCCTCCATCTTTCACCCTGCCAATCTTTCTACAGAAAAAGGTACTGATCCTAACAATTACCTAGTTGATCTATTTTTTAATCTGTATTAATTTGTTTATTTGTATTTAGGAAGTTTCTGGGTATAAAAATTAATATGACTTTATTTTTGTGTACGTTATCTCCTATTTCTATCTTAAAAGAAGCAGTAAACCTGGCACCGGAATTGCTGGGTTGGATTAGGAGTTCTGACTGTTCACCTTCCTGTAAATAATTCCCCAGGGCAGTCATTTACCTACTTGGAAACTTAGCTTTATTATTTTAAAAAAGTTAAATAGAATAAAAGAGCATTGAGTTCGCTTGTATGTGGAATCTAATAAGGACAAACAGAGAGACAGTAGGGTAGTGGTGACCAATGGCTGGGGGATGGGGGAGACAGGGAGCTATTGCTCAAAGGGTACAAATAACCAGTTTTAAGGTTAACAAGCTGATTATAGCTAATAATACTGTATCATATACTTGAATGTTGCTAAGAGAGTAGATCTTAAATGTTCTTGTCACACACACACACATTTGTAACCATGTGACAGGATGTAGGTGGTAGCTAATGCTATGGTGGTAATCACTTCACAGCTTATAAATGTATAAAATCAACACATTGTACACCTAAAGCTGACACAATGTTATATGTCAATTATATCTCAAGAAAGGTGGAGGGAAAATTGATCTAGAAAGGACCTTACTGTTTCAAATGGATGTCATAGCACTCAACTGAAATGACAGAGAAAAGGACTTTGGAAATATTAAACAGCATTTATAAAATAAAGAACCATTCATATATTAAAATCGACTTGAGCAAGGGCACAGAAGGATAAAAATTTAATTAATTGAAATTTAATAAGCAGAAGGTGAGATAGGGAAGAGGAACCAGAATCTCCTCATGAATATGAAAACCTGATGAAAACTTGGAAAAACATGGTACACTATTTTGTTCTCATTTGTTTTGATAAAAACGAGTATTAAGAACATATGCTGCATTTTCAAACAATGAATAAAGATTTAAGAAAGGAGACTTGAAGAATATGAGATTAATTCCAAAGTAACACCTGAGCATCAAAACATCATAATGAAAGTAACATTCTTCCTACAATCAGTCTAGACTGGTGAGGTATATAGACTTCAATGAGCTGCTATTATTTAAAGGACGGCTTCATATTATTCAAGTGAGCTAGGGCAGGAAAAAGCTGAAACACTTTGGTTCTAGAGTAAAATAATAAATAATAACTATTATTTATTAAAGTTAGTTTTCAAGAATGGTATTAAGCACTATATAGACATTATTCAACATCTGACAACTTTATAAAGTAGGTATTATTTACTCTTTGTGCAGTTAGGCTTGGAAAATTTAGGTAACGGAAAGTCACATAACTAGCTATAGGAAAACATTTGCTTATATATGCCATACGATTACGTTGTGATTAGCAAATTCAACACTGATGTCAAAACTGGAAGATTAGCATATGTTCTCCAATAGTCCAGTGCTTCCATACTTGAGTTATAGGCAGGAAAACTAAGAAATAAAAAGATTAAAAATGTTCCAATGTCTCTAGACCTCATTTGAAGGCAAGAATTATATAAATCACTTTTCTGTCCTCAGTGCCTAAAATACTAGACTATGCTCATTTAAAATAAGCTTAACTAGAGAATGGATGAATAAATGAATGAAACAATGACTAAATCAATGAATACCTGCCCTGCTATAGGTAAATTAGATAAAACCATACTAAACTTATATGTAGTCTTTACACAGGTAAGGTGATAACCTTCTAGAGAAAATTATTCCAATATTTATCAGCTAAGAGTGTCATGGTATCATTTTCAAATCTCATACTAAAATTTTGATCTCCCAGTGTTTATCTCAGATCTTTTAGTTAAATAGAGAAGGGCTAATCAATACACTGTGTAGCACTTAGGCATTTCAAATCTATTTTCAATTTGCTCCTTGAACTGCTCAATTCTAGGCAAAGTAAATGGTTTTCTGGGGGGTGTTGTTTGTTTGTTTGTTTGAATGGATTTTTAATCATCTTAGATATTTTCAGTTTTTTAATCCATCTTTATGTTCCAGTGAAGTTAAAAAATCCAAAATCAAAACCAGTAATTTGATGCAATGATTACTTTGTCCAGGGCTGATGGAAGGGCAACAGAGATAATTAAATCAAGTATTTAGGTACTTTTCTAATATGTATATGACTTCATGTTTTTTTCTGAAATGATAATTGGTTTTTCTCATCCTTTGGGAACCATGGGTTCTAGAAAAGACCATCTAAAAGTTGAAAGGAAAGGAAACCAACAGAAGATTTGAAGTAGATTTAGAGATCTCTTTTGTTTTTTAACATGTATTTATGGTCTTGATCAGAGGTCAACAAAATATAGCCTGTGGGTCAAATCCAGCCCACTTCTTGCTTTTGTCTGGTCAACGAGAAATAATATTTTTTATATTTTGTTCATTTTAATAATACATAACCCTTAATACTGACTTGACCTGCGGCACCCAAAATATTTACTAGCTGACCTTTTAGGAGAAAGTTTATCTACCCTTGGTCTAAACAATATTTCTTTTTCTTAAAAAGAGAAATTTAAAGTTCTTCTGAAATGGTTATACTGTTGTTGGCAAGAGTGTAAGCAGATACCGAGTTAACAAATGAAGCATTTTTGGCTCTCATCCACTTAGAACTTTCTGTCCAGGATCTGTTACTTAGGCTTTTATTTGTCATTTAATGTTCTACATCC
Source organism: Cynopterus sphinx (assembly GCA_030015415.1). Lineage (NCBI taxonomy): Eukaryota > Metazoa > Chordata > Mammalia > Chiroptera > Pteropodidae > Cynopterus > Cynopterus sphinx. The sequence goes on from CM057390.1 coordinate 59,260,116, forward strand.
TTTCTCATGAGGGATGGTTGGCTACTTCCTACTGAACCAAAATAATATTAGAAAAATTTTTTGTAAACATCAATTTAGATAGTTTCTCACTGACAAAAAAAAATGAAGATACAGGAGTTTAGTACTTACTGAGACAAAATAATTTTTTTACATATATTCAGTTTTTCGTAAAAACTTAAAATGGTATCTTAGACTTTTGACTGCAGTGATCCTCCCTGGGGCAGAAAGTGAGATTGGGAGGAAGGATCAGAATTTCCCAAGGAACGTTTTAAATTAAACTGTTTCTAGTCCTCCTTATTTGTCCCCCAGGAAGTGAGAATCTCCCTGCTGTGATAAGCAAATGCTCTTCCAGGGAGCTCTTAGCAATAATCCTTCAGGGGTACTAACTGGGTTGGAAATTACTGACCTACTTTAATCCCCTCAATACAGAAAGCTTAACGATGTTCTCTAGTCCGATTACTAAACTGTACCCAAGACAAGATGGGCTCCACCAAAAGGGATGCTTACGGGAAAAGAAAAAAGAAAAAAAAGAATCAAGATGAACACTTGGATTGTAAACGCTAGTTTAACAGTATTTCCTTTCCAATATAATCCTTGAAATAATTTTATTTAAAAAAATGATGTTTCATTTTACCACAAAATACATTGAATGAATTAAAATATTAGCACTTGAACAGATTAAGAACACTGTTTAATGCTATTTAAAGATAAATGAGTGAGTCAAAAGACAATGATGTTTAATTAAAAATTAATAATTTTTTAAAAATCAGAATGTAACAATATTCTGAGCGCGATTGAGCAGAGTTGAGTTCTCACATCAGTGGAATTAGTATATTTTTAGATATTTTGACCTTCTCTGGGAAAATATGGCCAATACAAATAAATAACAACAATTTACTTTTTAAATTTCTGGTATATTTCTCTTTGACATATAATTTTCATCTTTGTATTGAATAGTGATCTAAATTGATAATGGGTAAAATATACATTCTAAATCTGGTTAAAATATGTAATGACAGTTTAACCATAATAGCCATCTTTTCTCGTGTTCTTAAAATTCTAAACATATTCATTGTGGTAGCCTATTCACCAGAAAATTGGGAATTGCCATCTCACAGATGAGAAAACATCATATAGGGGATGCAAATGATGCTTTCATAAATTCACAGAAGGTGGTTTAAAAATAATCCTATGCTTAAGTTACACTGTTTAAAATATTGCTCTTGATCTTTGCCTTTTATATAATTCTCTATCAAGCAAAACAAAATTTACAAAGATATTAGTAAGGTCCATAGAAAATACAAATCTCACAGTAAGTTTTAGTGCCTAGATAACTCATCTGATTCAACCACGTAATCGCCAGATCTCCACTTCCCTTTACAATATGTAGATGTGCCCTGGGGGAAACATAAATGTGGCTTATGGATCATGATGCTATGGTTACTGATACAGACCCAGGGAAGAAATTTGCATTTTAGTGCTTAATATTTAACACTGGCCATTTCCATGGTGACAGATATTTATAAGAAATCACTATCCTGTAACTGCATAATAAGGCCTGTTAGAATTGACTGCTAATAATTGTAATGTATTTAGAAAAATAACATGAAAACGTCATCTACTTGACATAATAAAATGAGATCAGTGAGTACAGGAAATAGGAATATGTAATAACAAATAACCACGCCCTCTGCCTCCCTTCGAATGTGACACTTTCATTCTAATATGAGAATCCATAAATATGATTTTGGCATAGCCAGTTGGTTGTGGTTATCTATACAGTAAGTTAAATACGAATTTCACCAGACTGAGAGAGAGGAAAAGAGAAAGACCTCTGTTAAATTTAAATGCTCAAGGGGGCCGCAGGGATGACCAATCCTTCCAACAGGTTTATACTCTCAAGTGCCTGTGGTATGTCCGTCACATGGGAGTACTAGGCTCACAGCTCCGGACTGAAATGAGAAGACTGAAACTAGGATGCCCTCTTGCAACGGACTGCCTTCACCATAGCAGAAACCAAAGAAAGGGGGTGGTGGGAAAAGGAGAGAGAAAACATTCCAAATTTAATTTATTTCAGAATGAATAAACGCACGTGATTCCCCGTTGTGCAACACACAGTCTCACGAAAAGGGTGTTTCGGCATACCGTGTAAATGGTGTACGAGGCAAGGTCTTGCGTTTGCATCTGAGGCTTCTGGGAGCCTGAACGTCGCGGAGACCTTTGTGGTCCCCCGGGCCCTTCTCCGCGTGGGAGCCACCCGGCCCGAGAAGCCTGGGAGCCGCCAGGCGCGGGCCGCACGTTCCCACGCTCGGGCCGAGGCGGGAGGCCGCGGTGACCCCAGAGGTTCCTTCCCCTGGTTCTCGCCCTCCCGGCTCCGCCCCGCCCCGCCCGCCCCTCCTCTCGGGGTCCCGGCTCGGGAGCGTGGGAGCGCAGCTGCCGCCGGGAGCGCCGGGCGCAGGCACGTCCCGGACCCAAGCGGGAAGCGCAGGATGGAGCGAGGGGCTGGCGACAGCGCCGGGGGAGAGAGGGGCTGGCGACAGCGCCGGGGACCCGCCCCGCCTCCGCCCCCCCGCGGGACCCACGCCGAGCCGGGGCCGGCCACTTACTTGATGTCTTCCCACACCTCCGGGCCGTAATTGCGGATCACCAGGAGCTCCAGCGCGTGGTTCACAAATCCGTACTGCGGGGCGGGGATGGGGGGGACCGGCGCGTCAGGCTCCGCCGCAGGTGGGAAGCGGCACGAGGACCAGACGCTGCCTGGGCCGCCCCGCCCGGCCCTGACACGGTACCCGCCCTCTGGGTCCCATCCGTGCCGGGGTGGGTGCTCGCTGCCCGAGAGGGGCCCTGGCCCCCGACACGCACACGTACACACACGCACACGCCATCTGGGGTACCGTTCATCACTGTCCTCCCCACCCCACGCCACCGCCCACCTGCCCACCTGTCCCGGCTCGTGGGAGAGGACACGGGGGCGCGCGCCTCCCCCGACCCCGGCACCCAGCCTCGCACAGCCGCGCCCCGCCTGGAGGTCCCCCTTTCCCAGCTCGGGCGCCGGGAAGCGAAGGCCCCCGGCCGCCCCGCCGCCGGCCGCTGCCACGGCCCCGCGCGACCGCCGCGCTGTCCCCGCGCCCGCGCAGCCCGGGGGGCGCGGCCGGGGGCGCGCGGCGCGAGGCTCCCTCCGGGCCGGCTTAGGGGACTCACCATAGTGCGTGGCCGGGGGCCGGCGAGGCGGCCCCGCGCGGAGACGCGGCGGAGGGGACCCGGGCAGAGGCGGCGGCGGCGGCGGCGACAGCGGCGCGGGACCCGGCGGCGGCGCGGAGCGCGGCCCGGCTGACGGACAGCCCGCGCAGCCAATGGCGAGCCGCGCCGCGGCGGCCGGCGCCGCCTCCTGGCTCTCGGCCAGGCCGCGGCAGACGCGGGATGCGGGGCCAGCAGCCCCGCCGCGCGGTGGGCCTCCCCCCAACCCCGCCCTGGGGACCAGGCTTTCGTGTGGGGCCGCAGCCGCGACGACGGCAAAGCCGCAGCTTTGGTCCTTGCGTGAATTTGGGGGTCAGGGAAGAAGCGATGTTAGTCCCAAGTACATTCCTACCCGAAGGTCTACGCTCAGAGGGATGTGCGTGAGAGTGTGTGTGTGTGAGTGTGTGAGTGTGTGTGTGTGGGGGGGGGCAATGCACACGCCTTAAAAGGAATCCGCCCTGGTCAGCATCCCCCTGTGTATTGTCGTCTTGCAGATAAACATTTCCTTTGTGGCTCCCTCCCTCAACACTACTTTAGGACAAACTGAAGGCTGATAATACTACTGAGCTTCGCACATTTCCTTTTTAGTCAGTGAGACCAGTGAAGTGGGCCAGCTCAAATTGTGTGTAATCCGTCTGGTGACCACTGTGTCAAAACCAGCTCTCACCATTGCTCAATGTCCCCCCACAAGATCCAGTGATGTTCTTCTATGCTTTGGCGGGTGGGATGCCTGAGTCGACACCACGACAGTGAAGGAACCATGACAGTGAAGTTTTTAACTGTGCAGAATCCGGCCTCTGTTGTTGTTTCTCACACACTGATGAACTGGAAAAGACCGAGTACAACATGAGCAGACTTTTAGTTAATCTACCCTTCACCCTAGACTACAATCTACCAGACATTTAGGTTAGTTAATGCTCTGAGCCCCACCACAGAGGCTCATTGAATACACACACACACACACACACACACACACACACACACACACACACACACACAACGTTTGAACTCTGTAAGTAAATGGAAAGAAAGATAAATAAGGACAATGCTTAATACCATTACACTGAAAAGTAGACAGGGCTTCAACTGTTATAATAATTAGAAGCATTAAAATAAATCAATTGGTCAAATATCTATACAAGAATATAATTAAATAAAAATATTTTATTTCTGAACAAAAGCTTATGAGAATTAGATTTACCTCTACTGTTATGCTTTTGGGGTTGAGTTGATTAAAATAAAAATGAACTGGTCCTACCTTGGCTACAGCCCACACTTACATGTGATTGGGAGGGATTGTCATACTTTTTATAAGATAGATCTACCATGAATATATCAAAGGTTCGCCTACTTTGAGCACTGAAAGGTATTTTAAAGGTCACATAGTAGAACTTTATTTTTCTGTTGGGGAATAATGAAAAACTAACATCTTAGCACAGAAGTAATAATTAGTAAAGGAATGAATTGTGTTTGTTCTCAGAAGCCCTGAAATATTTTAAGATTCCCATGAAATCAGAACTAAAAATACTTTCTTATAGTCTCATCCAGGGGCAGTTAAAACCTATCATTTTAGCTGAAATGCCCACTAAATGTGAACTATGATCCATTTAAGAAATGTGTTTATAATAACATAAAGAGTTCATTTCATAGGTGCTGTGTTTGAGTTAAGTTAATCCTTAAATCCAAAAGTGGCATTGTAGAGAATATAAGCCATGGTTTCCTGATACCTTCTTTTATTATCTGTCCAACCCCCAGATCAGAGCCAAAGTCAGCAGAATAAAGCAGCATTGTATTTGTTCCATTCTATTATCCTAAGAGAATGAAAATCAAATCACCCTGAGGTATGTTTTTCTGTTTTAGCTGCCAAAATAGTGTGCATTCACTTGATTGAACTGCTCTTAATTCTTTCTTCTTTGTACTCTGTTGTTTTCATTTTCATCTCTGCCCAGAAATCAATAAAAAAAGACCACAAATAATTGGCCATAATTTCTAAGGCTACTCAGACTTACTTTTTGGGCTTGCTATGGAAATTTGTTGTTTTTTCCTGTCTAACCTGGGTAAAGGTGATTTTAGTGAAACCAAGAGTTTTCTCACTTGAACAACAAAAAAGTACTGTAGAGTGAACTGGGTTGGAAAGCTTGAGCTGTGACATAGCTCTTCTCACATATGTCACATTAGGTATGTTGTGGTAGACAGAATAATGCCTACCCCTCCCTCACCCAAACATGTCTTTGTCTTAATTCCCAGAGTCTGTGAATATGTTACCTCACTTAACAAAAAAGACTTTGCACATGTAGCTAAGGCAAGGATATTGATATGGACAGAGTATCCTGGATTTTCTGAGTTGGCCCAATATAATCACAAAGAGAGAAGCAGGAGTGTCAAAGAAAAGATGTGATCAATGAAGCAAAGGCTCTGGAGTGATGTAAGAAAGAAGCCATGAACCCAATAATAAGGAGGCCTGTAGATACTGCAATAGGCAAGAAAAAAGATTCTTCTCTAGAGCCTCTAGTAGGAATGCCATCCTGCTGATCTTGATTTTGGGACTACTGATTCCCAGAACTATAAAATACTAAATTTGTGTTGTTTTAAGCCACCATGTTTCTGGTAATTTGTTATGGCAGCAATCAGATACTGACAGTTTGTGCTGAATCTCTTTCCTGAACCAAATTTTGAGATTTCTTGAAGACCTTCTAAGGACAAAATGTTTGCGTTCCTTAAAATTCATTAGTTGAAGCCCGACCTTACCTTCAATGTGCTGGTGTTAGGAGGTATTTGGGCTTTGGAGAGCTAATTAGATTTAGGTGAGGTCATGGGGGTGAGGATAGGGCCCCTATGATGGGATTAGTGTTCTTATAAAAAGAGAGTCTGCCATTTCAGGACACAGCAGGCCAGGAAGAGAGGCCTCCTCAAGAACTAAATTTGCCAACACCTTCATCTTGGATTTCCCAGCAGCCCTGAACTATGAGAAATAAATGTCTGTTGTCTAAGCCACCCAGGCGACAATATTTTGTTATAACAGCCCAAGCTGACTGAGGCAGACCTGTAAGTTACATTTCTATGTTAATTTTCCAGAGATGTCAATAGTAAAGATGTCAACACTTTATTTCTGCACATATCTTATTTATGTACTCATCTGTTATTCTCCTGATGACCATTTTGTGTTTCATACATGCATCATACTGATGTAGTTTATATATGATGTAAAACACTGCACCCTTTCCCCCAATGTATAGCCGCAGCATTCTTTGAAAGAAGGATGTGTCTCCAGGATCCCAGGATTAACTGTCATGGAAATTCTTGGTCTCTCCATCAGTTATAATTCTGCATTAAAAGCAACAGAAACTAGTTGTGGTTGACTTAAACAGAAAAGAAACTTATGAATATTGAGTAATTATCACAATAAAAAATAGTGGGAAAACATAAATTATGCATAATTCTATTCAGTGATCTAAAAGTTATTGAGATAATAAGTGTGTGGACTTTTACAAAGAAATAGCATTATTTACTAGTTTTTGACTTGAGGAGTTAAAAAGTGTCTGTTCTTTTTGAAGGTAGATGCATTTCAGGTCCTAAAGTTGTCTTTTTTTCTGCCTGTACTCTCATGGCTAGAAACCCTCCTTCCATTATCATCAAAATCCTTGGCCTATTTCCCAACACTAATTCATTTTTTCATTTTTTTTTCATTATGTTTGAACATCAAAAATATGTAGTAGGATGTAGTTCATCCTGTGATTTCAGAATGAGGTTTGAGAAAAAGCCAGCAATGAAGCTAGATGGCCGGGAAAGAAGGGGAACAGCATGCAAAACTATTTTCTTGGGGATAGAAAAAAACATCCAGAGAAGATGAGTCACATTTCAGTGATGAGTCTGTGAATAAATATCATGACATTATTTATTATGGATTGTGGTAACGGAACTGATTATACCATTAAGAGTAAATCCAGTAAAAGCCTCTGTAGGCTAATTCATTGACTATTCTAGATTCCAATTCTACTATTTCATCTTCTAGTCTATGGCTTAGCTATCACTCTTTGGCACAGGTTCTTAGTAGCTGTCATTTATTTTTATCCCAGATGTAATTAACCTGGCCTGGGTTGTGTCTTTGACTTCAGCTAGTCAGGAGAAATTTTATAGCACCATTCTAACTATGACTCCAATCACAACGGCTTACAGCATTTGCATAAATAATCAGTCGGTTATCCATCCAGGATGCTTCCCTGAGTAAATAAGGATGGCCTTATTTTGGAGAGATCTCTATATTCATCTGCAAGCCTCATGATCGCGGTACTGCATTAAACACTTGAAGAGCTCGTTTCCCTTCTTTATTCTTTCCTATCCTTACTGTACACAGCGGTGTTTTCGGAATAAAGGGAAATTAATGCTGGGCTTCCACACAAGAAGTACAGCCCCAGGTTGCACGTGGTGCCTTGGAAAGAAAGTGGTGCTGTTTCCCATTCTCAGAATCCCCCAAGTGGAACCTACTTCAGTTAGGGTGCACAAGTCGATGATGCCCCCTCTGCTGCTTCCTGGCAGGCTGGTGGACATTAGTGTTCCCAGTTCAGTAGGAATGAATGAGTCTAGTTTTTGCTTGTGGTGGCACTTTCTAAGAGCAGTAGTGCCAACCTGTCCTATGGAGCCATGCCTGCAGGCTATGGCATACATTAGGCTCATAAAATGAGTGAGCAACAGCTAAAGAAATGGGGTGGAAAAGACAGGTGGTTTGTGTAGGATACGCATGAACTATTAACAATAGCCTTTTGAAAATGGATTTTGGTGCATTGATCTGTACATAGCAAAAGCCCGAAACACGGTTTTGGGTCCTGTGTTTCCCCACAGTTATCTTGGAGGTTTCCTCTCTCTGTATCAGACAAATACATTTGTATGCCTTGGAACAATATTGTTTTTATTCGATTCAATTCTTTTCAAACATCTCGTTTTAAATTTTAAGGAACATTTTATTTAAACACCTTTATTACAATCTTTATGTGGCAGCTAACAAGCTTCTGAGACACAGGATAATATTTGATAGACTTTGCAACACTACCAGAAGCAGAACTCAAAATAAACATGCTATTTAAAGTAACTGTGAAAGTTATAATAAAAGGAGTGTTGTTAGTGTCAAGGTTTTCAGTGCAAGGTCCAATAGCCATTCTCTTTTGCACAGAGAGAAAATGAAATACTTAAATTAGGGGGGGAAATGGAGTATCAATAACAGTGCATATTTACCAAAAGCCAGAGAAAAATATGTTGAGAGATATGCTATTTGCTGAAAACTTTAGTTGCCTATTTATGAAGGCCCATAAATTGATCCACAGAAAAGAGCGCACGCACACACACACACACACACAAATTTTCTTTATCCTCAAAAACCAAAAATAGTTTCTTCCAAACCAAAAGTCACAGACTTTTTCCCGTTCATTCTCATTTCAACATTATTTTTGTCTTTGTCTCTCCAAATAACATGTTCTTAGTTTGAGGGTCTGTGCTACCTCACTGGCATGGCCGAGGAGCGGACTCTGGAGAGTTCCTAAACCTCTAGAAATATATGTCTTTGGTTATAAGGTTATATGCACATTTTTGAAGGGGCGATGGTCTGTATCTTTCATCCAGTTCTCAAAGCGATATGTGACTCAATAAAACTGAAAACCCATTGGCCAATTATAGCAGTTTCCAAAGTAAAATATAACGATGATACTCTGGGGTAAAAAAAGAAAATACTAACATTCCTACTTATAGTCACACTCACTTAAAAAAATAAAATAAGCTTGACTACTATATCGTAGTACATCAGCTTGAGAGCAGCATATTTATTAATCATAAATGTTAACATTTGTATTATAAACATATAATATATTGTCAATGTTCTATTTTACTCATAGTATGCAGGAATCTAAAAGGCTGGAGAACACCTGTTGCTCAAGATTAGTGAATATCATTTCCGTGTTAAGATTTTGCAGGGTGTCTTTAATTTATATGCAGGAAGAGCAGTAAATTCTCAAATACTAGTATATTTTTATTCACTTCCGTTTTGCAAGATGCAAGTTGTTTGGAGAAGAAGGCAGCTCACTGTGATCAAACAGGGTCTGGGCGCTGCACATCCTTGAGTCAAGGGGCATCATCATTTCTAAAGGCACCCGATTCCATGGCCACTGTCACTATAATTTTCCAAAAGGCTTCAGTTTGTCCCTTTTATTCCAGGTGTGTATGTTGGATTGTCCAATTTATGTAACAACATTTTTGTTTCTGTTTCTAGTTTTCTCTGAGACCACCTCATAGTTCTTTCCTAAACACAGATGGGTTTGGCAACATTTCAAACTAAACAAACTTCTTACTTTCAGATTTGGGCATTAAGCGAAGTACTTTTCTGCCAAGCAGATTTCTTCACAATCTGTAAGGTTTATTGGCAATTTAATATTGTAACATTAAATACTTAAGAAATTTAAAGGCAGCACAAACTTATCCAAAATCTTCTACCAGAATGTTTAAAATTAAGTCCCGTTCCTATCCCAATGTTTAAATCTAAAATATTAACATTTTCCTGAAACTAAGTTTATTATGATGGAAAAAATCTGCACTGATGATAAAAAAAAGCCGGGCTTTCAGTATATGATTTCTTCCTCCTTTTTGCTTAGTTCTTTTTTATTTAAACTAGAATCTATGCATATAAAGCCTTTGCTATTTTTTTTTTTTATCATGCACTGGATATGGGAAGAAATGAGCATTAAAGAAAAAAGAAAACAGTTTGGGATGAAAATGTGTAGAGATCATGTGAGCTAGCCAGAACAGATGCAGACATGGCAGGTTAAGAGCACAGCTGCTTAAAGAGAAGGCTAGATGCCAATAAAATGTTTTAAGTGGCTTAAAGTAAGAATCCCTAAGGAGTATACATACATCATAAATATAATAAAAGATTTAAAAGGGAGCCACAGTATATGTAAAATCTGGAAGCAAACAAGCAAAGAGAAGGAAACTCATCAAAGAACTAAGTACTCCCCAAGCTCATGGCTCTCAGAACAGGAGTGGTTCTTCTCTTCCTCAGAGGATACCAAAATTTCTCAGGACTTGATGAAAATCCCAACAAAGATGTTCATTATAAAACTGGAGGCTTAGGTTCAAAATTCCAGTTTGGTACTCTGCTTAATAAAGCAAGCTGTCCCTGCTTTTAGCCCGTGATTAGACAAAGGAATTGCACTTCCTATCATCCCTGCAGCACTGACTTTTTGCAGGAGATGGTTAAGTCCTTCTGTACGGGAACTGCAAGGCCTCTGGTCCAGGCACTGTCCTGGGTCATATCTAATCATGCTTCCACCCTTCATGTCTGCCTTCATTTAACTAAGTACAGATAGCCAAAGAGTGAACTATCACCAAGGTGTACAATCGGGCAAAACAAACTCTTTATGCTTTGTTGTTCGGTGAAGGGTAGTGATCTATCAAACCACCCCAACAACGATGTATTAAAGAGATTCCTTTTTACTTATAGTGATTTATCCAGGCAAAATCCATGCACTTAAACTACCATAGTTCATTAACCCATTCTCTTTGGGACTATTAACTATTGCTTTAACGGGGACTTAATGTGGCTTTCAAGCATTTGATAGCCCCAGACTTCATTCAGGATTTGCATATAAAGCTCCATTTGGGTACTTTCTCAGCTGGGGAATCTCAGGGGACCACCCTAGCACTATATGGAGAAAACATTCCCCTTCGTCCTCCCATTTGCTATGTCCTCCATTTTCCATCCTATGGCTGCTTCTAACCTAACCAAGGGTCTGCCTTGGCCTGACAGGCAATATCAGGTAGAAGAATTTGGAGGAAAGTTTAGTAAAATGCAGAAGCAACTCTTCTTTCCTTCCTACCAAAGGATCTGAAGGACTAATGGCTGGGAGAGCAATATGAAATTCCCATGCCAGACATCCAGCTTCATGTTCTTAGTTATAGTAAAATACCCAAGATATAGCATGAATCATTTTCTTCTGTGACATAGAAGAATGTTCATTTGGTCATCTGTGCAAGTCAGTATGTGTCATTATTATCCATGCTGCTTCAGACCCTGCCTTTCACACCATTGCTTCCTTTAACATTTGACATGTCCCATGCCTACTAGTTTTAAAACTGTTGGGAGGGAGGCAGAAGTCAATGATTTGCTTTTTTTCTTTAGCTTTTTTACTCTCTTTTAAGATTTGTTATGAACAAAGGGTTCCATGGTAATTAATAATAATGATGATTAATAAGAATAATCATTCACCTTAACATCACAAGCAGTCCCCTTCATGATTTGTGTCCAAATAGTCATTCTGTCCTTCTCCTCACTGCCAACTCAACCCAGGCCACTTGCCATCAAGATACACTACACATCTCCAAGATTCCATTTCTTTGTGCATGCTTGTTTCCTTGCTTGCACCAAGTCTTTCTTCCTCTGCTTACCGAACTCCTCTAAGCCCAAGACACTTCTCCAAACACTGAGTCTCTGCACAGAATTTTGTGATTACTTATCTTATGTTCATCTTTCATTTTCCTTTCTTAATAAAATAGGCCATACGTGATCTTTGAATAACAAAAACAGCATTATTCTCAGAACATAGTAGTCATTCATGAAATAAATAAATGAAAATGAATAAGTTAATCTATTTGTACTTAGGTTCAAACTTTGCATTTTCTTACAAAGTCTAGATGGAAAGAAAAAGATGAGAAAAAAATGGGAAGAGATATTTTAACTCTATACTTCTCTTTGCTTCTTGATATAAAAGTCTTTAGAAAATTTCAGTGGAACTCAATGCTTGCTTGAAAAATATATGTGAAAAGAGAATTTATTTTGTATATTGGATACAAAATAATGGGACCAGAAGCCATGAATGAAAACAATAAAATCAGAACAGAAAGAACAGCTTCTAGAATTCTCAGGAAAAACAAGCTGATAGGGAAGCAGTCTTGGGACCCCATATTACATTTTTTAGTGTAATCTGGCAACAAGATCAGAACCCTTAGCCCCTACATGAGTCATAGACCTTCTTTGTCCATTCTCTTCTCCATCCTCAATTCTACTCCTAAATCAGAGCTCCTATTTTGGTCCCTTACTTTCTTAAAGATTATCTATGGGTTCTCCGCCCATGGTCTGGTCTAAAAATGTCTTCATAACCTCTATCCTCCAAATTGGATAAGACAGAGGGAAAAGGAATCGCTGAAATATTTTAACTTCTAAGTGTGGATTTTGAATACATTCTATCATGTAAATACTGTATGTTCATCTTGCTTAAGGTCCGTTAATGAACCTTTATAGGCTGGCTTGGGGAGCCTATCACAGATTATTTAATTTATCTGGAAAAATACATTTTTTGGTGACACTTTTAGAAGGGTTGCAGATATGTGCCAGGAATTCTTATATAGCTTTTATTCAGTGTGTTTGCATTTTTCTCTACACACACAGAGAGAAAAATTTTTTGAATTCTAATTGGCTTACTAACTAACTTTTAGCACACAAATTATTGCCAAGATATGGTCTGATTAAATATTTGATAAAGAAGACATTTTATGCTTTTTAATTTCCTGTAGTTCCTATTATTATCCCTATAATAAGGACTCTGTCCCAGGGGGGAAAATAAATATGTGTTTATTTTCCTTTAAGTATTTTTATTACTTTTATATAATTCTGAAACTATATTTTCCAAAGACCTATGGTATTTTCCTGCAATAGGATTGGAATTTAATGAGACAAATTCATCTTTTAGGACACTGAAGTATCACTTAATTAATAATAATCATTGTAATATCTAAAGTAGTACCCTTGGTATATTAGAGGCCAATGAGTAATTACTTTTCATTTCTGAGGTCACCAAGGGGTAGCCTGGGAACTAGTGGAGATAATTAAAAAACTTTTTAATTGAGTTACTTCTTAGCACCCCCGCAAAAGAGTTCAGCCTATATATGGTTCTGCTAATGTTGATTTAAAAACTATAACGTTCACCTTTCTCTTGCTTCAAAGTTGAGCTTTTTAAAAATCAAATCCTTATCCTAAACCAAACTCAGTAAGATATTTAGTACACCAGAGATCTTAGATTAACATTATTAAAAATTAAAGTTCAAGCTCCAGAAAAATGTTTTAAATTTTCCATAATGAAATCACAGCATTGTTTTCTTCAACACTAACATTCTCTTCAAACAATATCATTGAGATATTTCAATTAGAATAAAAAATTTATAGAAGTGTACCTAATAAGACAAAAAAATCCATGATGATTCTTATGACATAAACACACAATAAAGTGTTCAACACAAACACTTAAAAATACACTGTCAGAAAAAAAGAACAAGTCTTATTGCCCAATTCTGAACTTCAATTTTCTTATTGGAACTTTATATGGCTCAGCATGGCAATGGAGAATGTCTGCTGAAATAAACCCAAATTACTGTGTGTGTGTATGTGTGTGTAAATATTTTATTTCTGTACTTTATGGTATGTTCCCTGAATGCTTACTTTACTCTCATGTTGCTTCTGGTTAAATTAAATCAGAATGATATTATTGCATTTTAATATAAGCTATAATCCTCTTTTATCCTGAATAAAATAACACAAAAATGAAAAGAACTTAAATTGCTATTATGAATTAAAATAGCCTTTACCATGTGTGGAAAAAAATGTCAAAACAAATGGAAATATTTATTGTTAATGGCACATTATGTTATGAAGAATATTCTTATAAAATAATTTTTTTTGATATTTACATAAGATCTATTTTATATTCAGATTGCATCTAACCCATAATGGCTTATTTTCTTAAAAAAGAAAAGAACAAGAATAGTAGAACAAAAAAATTCAATCTATTTTGTTACATATGCTAAAAATTATATGAGGAAATATAATAAAATGCAGAGGTGAAAGGTTCAAAGAGCTTATGGTTTCGAAGACTATAATTTCTATGTAAAAGTTTTTTTAAGACAACACTATCACAAATACACTTTAATAACCATGGCATTCCACCAGGACACAAGATTGCAAGTGACTCCATCACATTGTACAGGTTGCTACAACTACCTGATATATGTACAATGTGTTAAGTTTTGAGTATAATAAGTGATTGTTATATAACTGGAATGGCCCCCCAAAATCACTTTTTGAGGTTTCTTTTTCTTATTTTCACTGAAGGGTTGAAGTATTGAAGTGAATACATTTTTGTCATGTTAAGTGGAAAAAAAAGTAGACTGTGACTTATCTCCTGAAATTTTAATACTGCTCTTTAGCCATGTGCATCCTAAAGTGCTTTCAGAGATTCCACATATGCTCCAAGGAGTCAAACCCCAAAGAATAATAATCAGGAATATATTTTGCTAATCTATTCCCGATGCTTTGCCTAAAAAATTGGCATTGCCGTATTCAACATCTTTCTTTTGGAACCACGGTTTTGAATTTGTTCCTTGTTGGTAAGCTTCCAGAAAATAACAGATTCCAGGAATATCACTTGGGAAGTTTGGTGGAAGTTCCTCCCTTGATCGAGGGGTAAACACAAAACCGGGATAATCTTTGAGTAATCTGAAAGATTAAAATAAAAATGTTACCATTAAAATTTAAAACTGACATAACTGTCTACTCAAGAAAGGACAATGTAACTAAATGACTACTCCTGAGAATATTAAAAAAGCACCCATTTCACTGTGATCAACAAAAAATCCTAATGATGTTAACAAACATTTTCACAGAAGTACAATAAAGAATCAATTCACAGTAACAAAAAAATTCTACCAAGTAATGTATTTCACTCATCTTAGGAAAAAAAAATTATAAAATATTTATATAATATATATTTTTAATATATAATTATATATATTAAAATATATATTTGTAATATATATTTCACAAAGATATAATCTGTATAACAGTGCAACTTACAGTAGTGGGGGAAAATAATCCAAAGGTCTAATAATAGCAAACAAAATATATAAATATAATGTTATAGAATAAGGCTTCCTAAGTTAAAAGAATTAAAACACTGTCCATTTATTGATTCATTCATTTTGTGAATATTACTGACAAGTAATTATGGAAAAGAAGTTAGGAATGAAAAATTTTACATAAGAGGTATCTATATGTGTGTATGTATATATGATAAACTAAGAATAACTTTTGATCTCTCAATGGAATTTTTATGATTCTAGGTCAGTAGGATTAAAATGAGATTTAATTGTGCATACTGACATCTACTTCCCATCTGGTATTTGCAATATTTTTCTTTCTTAAATCCATCTGTTTATTATTTGCTACTACTTGTCCATTATACTAATCTATCTCATTTTAAATCCTGATCCTACTGATTAAGTTAACCAGCTCCTCTTCCCATTTGCTTTCCTAGCTTTCTGTCAAACACAAATTTAATAAGCCTATCTCAAATCTATTATTCAGTCCAAGGATGAAAAATGTTGAATAGTTCTGGGCTCTATACCATCTTCTACAGAAAATCACTCATCACATCTGCCCAACTAGACCATGGCCTTTTACTCACCAGTCTGTGATCCCACATCTAAATGAAATAAAATGATGGTGCTGCATTAGATTTTTGTACTGTGACACTATGCACTGAAAAAAATAACTGAATAGAAATCTAAGTCTCAAGAATAACAGACTTTGAGTAGAATACAATATGTGAGCATTCTATTAACTAATTTTTATCAGTGCACCATGAAAATAAACTGCAAAATAAAAACTAATGGAATGATGCTTTAGTGATGAATTCATAAACATTTTTAATTGTCTATTTTTTAAAAAAGCACAGTATTTGGTAATATATACTTAAAAGAAACAGATCCCATAGTAAAAATATACACTTAAAACTGGTAGATTTAGGTATGAATAGTGGTAAAGATGTCAGTTTTCTAACCCTTAAAATGGGAATCATAGTACACGTCTCTGGGGACAGTTGTAAAAATTAAATAAATAAATCACATGAGATTGGTTAAGCATCAATAAGATGTCTCATAACACCCATCATATTGGTAACAATTAAGTCAGATAATATCAGGCTTTGGGGAAAAGAAACCTTCATATACCATTGGTAGAATACAGATTGGTAAAACCAATTTGAACAGCTAATTGATCCTTAGTAAAGTTGAAAATGGGTTTAGCCTATGATCTTGGAATACCATGTATAAGTATATTATCTATCTATATCTACATCTATATCTATATCTATATATCTATATCTATGTATATATCTATATATCTATATCTATATCTATATATTTACATATATATAAGAATATCAAGTCACTTTTATAATAATAAAAAACAGAATATACTCTCTAACTGTGGGTAGAAGACAGATTCTATCTTAGAGTAGAGTAGAGATTCATACTCTAGAATAGATATTATATCACATGCACATATAGTGACATGTTTGATCTGGCTCATTGAAGAATTTGCAAGCCATCAGTGGCTCAAAACCTGCCATGATAAGAGTATTTACACTACAGAAATTGGTAAATGTTAGACATCAAGGACTCTTCACTTTGCTCCCCAAAGCTGGTCTACTAGCACATCACTACATTAGAAACAGTTTAAATTAATAAACTAGATTTGTAAAAACTACATTTATATTTCCTCAAGAAAAAAAATCTCAAAAATATAATGCTGAATGGATTCAGGGTAAGTCATGAAAGGAAATGAACAGATTTGGTAGAAATCTATTTTTCTTTGGCTTTATTTTTCTATCAGGAGAAAGTTAAATGAGAGTTACACTTCTGGACTCTTTCTCTCCATGGTCCTTCCTGGTAAACAGAAACAACATATTTTATTGCTCTGCTCAGTGCCTTGTTGCCTCTCTCTTTGGGAGCCTACCTGTCTGCAGGATGTACATGTTCTCAGATGTTCCTACAAACGCTAAGGCAGGGATCCCCAAACCCCCAGGCCTCAGACCAGTAAAAGTCCGTGGCTTGTTAGGAAGTGATGAATTCAGGAGGTGAGTAGCAGGGGAGAAAGAGAGAAGCTTCATCTGCATTTGGAGCCACTCCCCAGCACTAGCATCGCCACCTCAGCTCCACCTCAGATCATCGGGCATTAGATACTCAGAGGAGCACTGGTCCCTGTTGTCAAAAAGGCTGGAGACCTCTGCCCTAATGGGTATAGGAGTCCAGTATGTCAAATAGTAAATACATGGAGGCAATATTTTATTTCTTTCATAAAACAGGGATGTGAAACAAATATGGCAAAATGTTGATGTCTGTTAAATATTAGTATCGGTCTCATGAATGTTGTATTTTCTTAGATTTCTTTCTGTATGTATGAAATGTTTAAAAATTAATCTTAAAAGTGCATAAAACTATAAGGGTTAAATAAATAAAAATGTACAAAACTATAGGTGATTGACAAATTTAAAAGTTTTCTGTCTATACCAGCCCAACATTTCCATTAAATATGGTAATTACATCATAACCTTTACATCATTTGAATTAATGAACTGTTTTGCTCAAGATCACGCATCTGGTAAGCTTTGTATTTGGAATTTGTAAGACATGTCTTCTGAATACAAATCCCATGCTTTTTAAAGAAACTTCCAGATAAACACAGAGTGTTGCAGAGTTAGAAACGTTCATTAAATCATTTTTAAATAAAGATAAAAATTTATAAGAAAAACAGTTTGGAAAAATATAATCATTTGGATGAAAGCTTGATGGCAGTAAAATCCAAAAATAGCAGCAACAGTCCCAGAGCAGATGTCCACATATGGTGGAAGTTTTCCTTTACTCCCTCTTGACCGGATACCATTTCTCCCAATAAAATAATCACATAATAGATTTCATGTGGTCAATGCAGCAGTACCTGTAAGTTGTTGGACTGACATTGATCTTCCGTGGTACACTGCAGGACTCAAATTTGTTTGCCAAAGTGACGTTGTTTCCAAAAAGACAGTAACGGGGCATTTTAACTCCAACAACTCCAGCAAAAACTGACCCAGAATGCAGTCCGATTCGCATCTGAAAACAAAAGGTAGCACAGTGTTGCTGGTCATTTGTAGAATACTTCCCACTTGTCGCTGTTGTTTGAATGCCCTAAGTTTTACTAGCTGCTCTCATTACACCAATCCCTCCATCCTCGAAACCTCCAGTCAGCTTCCCTCTACTCCTCACAGCCAATTAAAAATTACCAGTGCAGAATCAGTCACACCTCTTAACTCTTCTCCGTTTATGCACTTAGATTAATGACACAAAGCACTGTTATTTCACCCGCCTTCAACATCTGAGACAAATTTTCAGGCCTACCTATCACAGTCACCACGGTGACAAGACAGTCTATGGGGCTATTCATGTGAATTTGCTCTGTTCATCAAGTGAGATAGATGTAACTTCTGGACAACGAGAATTATTTCCCAAAACTCTATCAGAGAGAGGCAGAAGAAGCTAGCTCTCACTATATAAAGTGTGGGTTTTTCGACATTTTGCTTTCAAAGAATGTTTTAAATGATTAACAACTAGAGAAAGGGCATTGTAATATTTAAGCAAAAAATATGAGGAAGAAAGAAGCTGTTGCTGAGGCCCAGTAACTATGTACCCTTTCATTTCAAACATCTGGACCCATGGAAAACCGGCATTGTGCCATATCGAGGTATAAGATACAGCCTGGGATATGGGGGCAGGGTGAAAGTTTAGGATTTCTAAAAGTTAATCCATGTTTTGGGACTAAATATTTTAATTCAAGATCTTCTAGGAAATCTGAAGATTTGATTATCCTAGAGGATGCACAAAGTCTTAAATTACTGCTAGAACAAGGCGAGTTAAAATGGAGATATTTTAAATGACAACCAGATACCATGTTTATTATTTTCAAGTTCTGTGTCAGTTGTCTATTTAAAAATAAGTTTCATTAGATATATGCATTTTAAACAAAAGTCAAGTGTTCAATAACTTAGATGTAATTTAGAACTCAGAAGATTCCAAATCTGCTTCATTTTATAGCTAATTTCCAAAACCTGAAAGTTTCCCAAATTTTTTGCTCGTAAGATGTCAAATCATGAATTCTGCAAAATTTTTAAATAAAAGCACTATATTATGAATCAAGTCATTTACATTCTAAACCAAACTTTGCTAAAATGGGTAGACTATAAGTCTCTTTACTTTCCTCTATTTCTTCATCTATAAAATATATTTTTAATATATTTGTGTCATAAAAATAAAAAGGATGGACAAAGTCCCTTTGTCATGGTTTTACTTGGAGTGGCAAAACTTAAATGTTTGTTGCATTTGGCTTTTTCTTTTTTAGGAGAACACGGTTTTACAGGTATAACCACTAAACAATATAAACAAACAAACAAGAAAGATGAGAAAAAACTATCTTCTGTCTATTAATACCAGCCACAAGTTAAGCACATTTTGATGGAGAAGTTTTTGCTCTATTTGGACAGTCTTCTGGTGAAACTAGTTTTTCTCTCTGTACTTGTTACTTGGCATTTTATGTGATAAATTTATCATAATATTTTATTTTTCTATTTCATAGTTAATATATACATTCTCCTTGTGAAAATCTAGATAATGCAGATAAAACCAAGTGTCCCTCCATGCTGCTCTCCCTCCCCTTTTCCCTTCTCCACTCCTAATCTCACTCTCAACTCTATAGCTTTTTTATTAGGGAATATCCCAAATGTAGGAAGAAGAAAATGTTCTAAAGTTTAAGATGCACATCCTGTCCTTTCCCCTGGGTATATATACTTCTATGTGAAATAATAAAAGACAAAGACATAATATTATCTCTTGGTAAAAGCTTGGATGGAAACCGGCTGAGGGAGTCTCCTCTTTGGGGAGCATTTTTAACATGGCTCTTTTCTCATCACAGGATTCTAGGAATAGGGAAGGATGGGTTCCAGAACTTTGTGTCCAAGTTCGCTTTCCACTCACTGACTTGCATCGCTACTTCAGCTCTCTGGTCTCTGCCATCTCCACCTCCAGCTTCCTAAGCCTAGGAGTAAAAATCTGGGCTTTGAAGCCAGATAGACAGGACTCCAAATCCAGATGCATGAGAAACTTAACTATGCTTGTCCATCAGTGAATAGGGGGTTCATATTCATAATGCTGTTTTAAAGATTCAATGAGAAAAAATTTAAGTCACAACATTCTCCCTCACATGCATATTATCTATCTCTACGAAAATTACTTTTCTTTTCTGCCTCTGTAATATTTCATGGGTGGCTCCTAAGACCATCAGATATTTCCCAGATAAGTACAAATACAAAGGTATGTTTAACATCTCACTTTACGGGCCATTAAAGGTAAATGATTATTGCCCAGGTAATTATCTTTTAAACTAACTACAAGTAATTCCTCCTACTATAAAACTCTAAAAATATATTTCTACAAATAACAAAAATCCTGTCACTAATTCCCCCACAAACGTAACATGTCTTAATTACAAAACACATTTAAGTGCAAATCGCTGATTTAAAAAATGTACTTTGATGCTATAAATTCTCTCACAAAAAGGGGGTGGGGGAAGGTTGCATAATTATCTTCTTTTAACAAGTGCAATTACAGACATTAAGTCTGGAAAAGTCAGAAGCCGTGATGCTTTTAAAACACAGTTGCAAATTATCCCACACTCTTCCTATTAAGACATGGGGTCTAAGTCTCCTCCACCCTGTGCAGGTGTAAGATAGCTTTGACCAGAATATAATGGAAGCATCACTGTATATCTCCTAAGGTTAGGTCACAAAAGGTCATGAGCTTTCTCTGATCTTGTTCACTGGGACAGAAGTCACCATTTAAGAAGTGAAGCACTCTGATGTTCCACCGCATAGGCACATAGGCGAATGGTCCTAGCTGAGCCCAACCTTTCGGCCGACCCCAACAAGCAGCCAGCTGGTAAATGAAGCAGCCACCTTGGAATGGGTCCTTCATTCCAAGTGGTGCATCCAACTCTTCCATATGTCCTCACCCATTTGACTTTCCCAGCAGGAATACCAGATACTGTGAGCAGAGCTGAGGTATTCCCGTGATGCCTCATCCAAATTTCTGATGCACAGAATCCATACACAATAAAAAGGTTTGTGTTTTGATAGCACTAAACATATGGCAGTATGTCACATCACAATAAATAACCGGGTAGACAGTCAACCTAGAAAACGTTTATGAAGGCTAACATGTATGGTTTGCATTAACATTAAAGAGAGCCAAGAATAGCAGCACCTTTTTTTTACTGTATTGCTATTATCACCTAGTGCTTTTTTTTCTAAAAAAAAATCTAATAACAGAATAATCTAGAACTACCTTTAAAAAAAGAGAGCCACAACTAAACTTCTACATGTTATAGTTTTGTTTAATGTTTTCTTTCTTCTCTGCACATCTTATAGCATACCAGGTAGGTAGGAATCTATATCATTTCAAAGGTCCATTTCTGAGGGTCATCAATTAATGAAAATTAAGTGGCAGATTCACCACTAGTGCCACAAATAAAGATAACCTGTTCATGTTCTAGCTATTAAACCAGTCCCTAGCATATTAATTTTATTTTCTCATCTGCAATACAATATTATTCAGGGATCTGGCTCACCTAGAAATTTTTGAATTTGATATGCCCTGGACAATTCTACTGTAATGTCCTCCCCTACAGAGATTGGAAAACTAATAATTAGATTTTCCAAACTCAGTGGCAATTTCTAGATGTTATTTAGGTTTGATGGATCGGATACACTTGCATGAGGTTTGGAAGCCAGGATTTTTGCTGTGACTGCACTTCTGTGACTTCCAAGTGCGGGCACAATTGTGGAAGTCTGGATTTTCCATGACATGTTTAGCAGAAAGCCTCGTTCCCAGTCACTCATTTTGTGCATGTCATGATGCCGGATTTCCATGTTGCTAATTCAAATTATAGTAAAAGTGCGGTTTTGCTCTGTAGCCAGCAGTAGAGGCAGCAGCTTTCTAAAAACAAGTTTCCTGACTGTGGCTGTGGTGGAATCGTTCTGGAGTCAGTTTCCTGATCATGGAAATATCAGTGGTTCTGAAATGTGGCTTCAGGTGTCATTTTTTGAAAGCTCAGCTTCCAGCTGGCTTCTTTGGTCCTCTCAATGACTCTGTAAACAATTCAGTACCATGTAGTACATTTTTTTCCTTCTAAAATAAGAGAGTTTATTCCCAGCAAATATCTCCGACTCATACACCATTCTTTCGTTAACAAGCTAATTAGCATTTATTCCCATTTTCTGGACAATACCTGTTCTGCCTTACCTTGATTGGTTCTCCATGGGGAGACATGACTTCATTGGAGAGCTCCATCATCTTCAGGGCCATCAGTGCTATCTGAATGGCATGGGTATCACTTTCTTTGTGTAATCCCCCAGCCACACAGTATGCGTCACCAATGGTCTCCACCTACACATAACAGATTTTCCATATTACAAATTAAAGCTCAGAAAGAATCATCCCCTATGTAACATAAAGCAGAAATTAAGACTCATGTAGCAGAAATCTCGACATTATCTGTCTTTGATACTGGCTATAAAAAGCTAGTAGTTAATTTAATTCCACAAATAATCCACCAAATTATAACAGCTGCATTTTTCTTGTCCTCTAAATATTTATTGCAACATTATATCATCTTACTCTTCTTATCCAAAACTTCCAGTATGGAGAAATGCAGGTGAGAAAGAACAAAAAGAGACACAGACATACAGTAATTTCTTGATCTGCCTTTCTGCTAATTCCTGGCTTTACCTATTAATTCTCCCTATTGTTCACTTTGTTCCAATGCCACTGGCCTCCTGCTTTCCCTCAAATGGACCAGATATGCGAGCAATTGCTATTCCACTGACTGGAATAATCTTCCCACAGATAGTCACTTGGCTCATCCCTCATTTCCTTCAGCCCCTGCTAAAACAGTGCCTTATGAGAGAGGCCTATCCCGACCACCCTCTGTGAAATAGAAGTCACCCCCTACCTTTGCAGTTCCCTCCCTTAACCTGTTTTTTTTTCCCTTCAGAGTATTACACCACCTGGAATACTATAAATTTACTCATTTGTTTATTGTCCTTCTTTCCCCCAGTAAAACATGAGCTCTCTCAGTTTGTTCTATTTTATTAACTCCTATATCACCAGGGCCCAGTATATTCACCAATAGATGAACCAGACAGCAATGCCTAATGTAAGCTTGTCCTCAGAAATGAAAACATAATACGTGCTTAACAAAAAGGCTAACATCACAGGTGATCGATAAGTGTTTCTAATTACAAGAAGCAGTACCCTCAGCCCTACTTGGAGGTAAGTGCTTATCCACCATGCTACTGCGGCAGATGAGTGAAATGGGACCTTCATCGTGTCATATGGGAATCTAACATTTGTCAGTGCCATGCTGTCACTCCTCGCCCCACACGAGAACTCTTCTCACAGGGATCATGCCCCACCCACGCTGGCAAAAGGTAGATGGTCAGTCGGTATTTGCTCAACAAAGACTAACACAAAAAGATGATAAAAAGATTAAAAGAAAATGAAATTAAATAAAGTCCTGGTAAAATCAGGTCCTGGAATAAATAAACTTAACTATTCCCTGGGAATCATGACACTCACACATCAGCCTATGATTACACATTCTGTATATCTGAAATTTATTTTATGATTAAGGCCTTTCGTTATTTATTTCCAGCTGCCTCCAGGTATTTTCATGCAAAATGAGAAATGAAAATAAGGACTGGTAAAGAAGATGATTCACTAGCTTGAGCTGCAGTTGAGATAACAGAGAATCCTTGCAGGAAAGAGACTGGATTCTGAATACTTGATAGAAGTAATCAATTGGAAACTTGTAGAAGAGAACTACTGCTATCAATCACAGAAGTTTGCAAAGGACAGCAAGACTTCTTTCTCAATTCTGAAAGAGGAGATATTCTCAAAATAGAACCTGTCTACAAATAAATACAGTAAATTCCCAAGAGGCCATCAAGCTTAACCTAAATGAAGCCCATTATTTTATCTGTAATTATACATGAATTTATTTTTGTACCAAGGGATCATGGCTCTGTCTAGAAATTATTAAAAGGTAGATTTTTTACTTCTAGCATCTAGATTAGAAAAAAAATAGGGGCTTATGTATTCCCATAAATAATTTTTGTTTCCTCCTCAATTATTTATTTTATGTTGGGTTAAGCTCTGAAGTGTAAGATTTTCATGTGGCAAATTAAGAGATGATTCAAGCCACACAAATAAAAAAGCATGTTTTATTCTTGATGCTAATATCTAAAACAATGCAAAATACTTTAAATCGGTAAAAATTATGGTGTACTTCTAAAGAAACAGAAAATGAAATCTCTTCATTAGTTCTCTTATTGATAATAGTCACATTTTTTTTAAAAAAAACAGGTTATTACATACTGGGACAATGACCATGCATCCCCAGCGCCTAGAATGACACCCAGTACATCATAGGCACTCAAATCCTGCTGCATGATGAGGGAGAAATACTATTTACCATAATATTTTCAATAGTCCTATTCATAAAAATTATGAGAAATAATGTATATTATGCATGCATATAAACTCAGTGGGTGGATAATATTTTCTCTGTTTCAGAAATGAGAAATGTTAACTTTCTCAGCTTGCAAAGCAGGTCAGAGAGAGACAAGGTTTGAAGACAAGCCTCTCTTATTCATACATCTCCACCCTTGGCCTCTCTGCAATAATAGTGACTTAGGTAATTTGGATTGCTGTTAACTGGCCATGAAAAGCATCATGTCAACTCTAATTTTATTATTAATAAAATTAAATATGATTTAAATAATCCCCTTTACTTTTACAGATACAGAACATGGGATAAATTTTCCTCATAGGAGCTATACTTTGAATTATTTCATGCTCGATAGCTCAACTCAGTTTCTACAGTCAAGTGTCAGGTTCATTGACTTTTAACTTTCATGGGTCTTACATGCCATCTTCCTCTCAGTCTATCATCCTACCATTCCATGCTTATTCTTTGAAAAGACAATGTGACAGTCCTTTCACAGAATCATTATCTCTGTTTCTGAGCAGACGCAGAGCTATTTCTGGCTGGGGAACACTCACATGACTAATGTAGAATGCCTGTTCCCAAGAAGTGGCTCTCAGGATGGCCCTGCAGAGAAAGCCCTTCGTTTGTATTAAAACTCAAGCCCTAGTTGCACGGCTTGTTCTTTGGGACTTTTGCCTGGAAAACGGGCATCGCCCTGCTCCACCCCTACCTTGTAGACATCCAGCTCTCCACACTGCTGGTCAAAGCGCGTGTAGAGCTCATTGAGCATGGTGATGACCTGAAGTGGTGAACACTGGGAGCAGATGGCAGTGAACCCAACAATGTCTGAGAAAAGCATGGTGACGTTACTGAACTTCTTGGCTTGCACAACTTGCCCTTGCCACAGCTGCTGCGCCACCTCACAGGGAAATATAGAGCAAAGAAGATCAACTGTCTTCTTCTTCTCCTCCTCCAGCGCTTGGTGAGCTTGCTCAAGGGTGGCCTTCAGTTTGCCCAGCCTCTTCTTCAGCCCATCTTGAGCTCTGGCCTGTTCTCCTATCAAGACCACATCCCTCAGGGCATTATGAATCGGGATGTCTGAGAGATAGAGCCCCCGTCCTGTAAAATCTTCCAATCTGTCCACGCAGGGTGACCCCAAGAACAAGATCGCACTAGATTCAATGATGTAGATCATTTGGCCTTTGAGATCCATAACCTGTGAAGCAAAGGAGAACCAATTGTTTTATTATTATTATTATTATTATTATTATTATTGATTAACTTTTAATGGCGATATTGGTTAACAAAATCTGGTAAGTTTCAGCTGTACATTTTAACAGTAAGGCATATGCATGCATTTATATTGTGTGCTTAATTGTTGTGGCTTATTCAAGTTTGCAACACCTTTTTGAGGCAAAAGAAGAGGAAGTAGATATAGTGATATTCCTTTTGTACTAAACTTGTTTTTTTCCCTACCTGCTGACAACGAAAAATATATCCTCTTATAGTTCCAATTTGCATACCTAAAATGCATGCAGACATTTGAAGATTATGTTGGAGGATACGCTACACAGTAATCATAATTTTCAATGTGTAGTGCAAAAAAATTCTTGTTTTTTGGCTTTTCTCACTAAGTGTCACGCTGATACTTTTGTTACTCCATTCTTTTGATAGTAGCAGCCAGCAGAAATGGTGTACCAACGGTGCCTTGAAAGAAGTGAGGCTTCAAGTGATCATCTCAGATCACAAGATTTACTTGGATGAGTGTGGATAAATATTCATATTTATGTTCGCTGCAGCACCGAGTCAAAAGAGACCCAAATGTCCTTCAATAACAGATGGTTAAATAAGGTAGACCAAAACCTTACAATGGGCTACTACACAGACCTTGAAAAGTGAAAGTGCCCTATATGTAATAACAGGGAAGGATGCCCAAAATATATTGTTTAGTAATAAAAAGGAAGTTATAAACAGTATTTTTATTTTTAAACAAAAATATACGTAACTAATGTTTTTTATTATTTTTTGCTGCAATGGATATCTTTAAGTATTACCAATTATTTAAACATTTAGCTATAGAATTTTTATGACTAAGAAAGTAATAAAGTTGTTATTCTGGGGAACAAACGGTGAAGCTGCTGGGTTATGCATGTCTAAAAGTTATATGCATCATAAGCCTCTGTTAGCTTTGCTTGTACTGTCAGCTCTGATTTAGCAAATCTTCTCTCCTAAGACTAAGTAATAACCAAAGTTCTCGACCATGACAGAACATTTTCCCCCACATTCTCTAATAATTTATTGGTTTTTCTCCATGTGTATTAAACATTGGCTTAAAAATTCATTTAGTTCTGTCTTATAAGAACTGAGTAGTTTTTGTTTGTTGTAGGACAATCCCTCTTATTATTCCAAATTAAGTCAGCTATTTGATGATGATTGAAAACATGTATTTATATACATACTTTTCCAATTCAGTTGTAATTACTTCATAAATATTTTAAAAGGTAGATTGCATTCAGTGAATATTTGCGAAGTAATGGGCTAAGTAAGCAAGGAAATGAATTCAGAAAGGATCTTGTTTTAAATTTATTCCAGTCGTGAAAGTATTCTAGAATTGTTTTTAACCTAAATGTTTTATCAAAACGTTTGAAGTGATGCATCTATTTGTACCTTTTTGTTTCTGGTCTTTAAATATGAAATAATTTATTTCCTATTCAAAATGCTGTTATTTTTCTCTTACCCTTGAAGATTTCTTCACAGAGTTGTCCCATCTTCTCACTCGGACTACAAACTGCATATTCAACATAGTCATGATCCCGCTAAAAGTTTGGTTGATTTTGGGGGTCAGAATTTCAAAGTACTCTTCAAAACTCAGCTTTCCTTGAAAGTCCCTCCTGTTCATCAGCCTCCTGATGCCATTGCCAACTTGCAGGATTGTCATATCTTTGTCAAACATGAAATGGAATGGAAACGTCTTGCAGAAGAGGGATGCGGGAATGACCAGCGAGGACTGCGGTTTGCCAGGGGACAGGCATGGTTTGGTGCTTTTGACATGAACGGAGTATGACAAATAGGGCTGATTAACAAACTCGCCACCATCGCTGCGGAAGCAGGAGGGCATTAGCGACACTTCTACTTCAGTTTCGTACAAGATGTGAGCAGCTGCCTTAATGATGCCGGGAAGGATCAGGGATGTGACCCTCTTAGGGAAGAAATAGTAAACATTTAGGAAATTGTTATCTTTATCGAGGCAGAGAATGGAGGCATCCTCAAGCTTGCCCTTCTTCTCTGCTTCTTGGCAGTGGCTGCTCTGTTTCAGAAGGGTGCTGAAGCTATTTAAAAAGTCTTTGAGGGTTCCTCCAACCACACCCAGGATGTGTTCATCTTCCTCATAACATATTTTAAAAAGCTCTTCACCGAGAGATTCTTTGATGATCTCCACTGGGACCCCTGAAAGCATATAATACATTTTCTGCTACATCAAATGCGTCATCTTGGCAGAGCTGTGCTGTTACTACTATGTTTAACATGGTTTTATTTGATGATTTAGTGCCCTTTGTCTATGGTAGTTAAGAGTTCCAACCCAAATTAACCATCTGTAGTCAAATAATCTACATAGATTAGATAATAAAATTCTAGTAATTTTGAATAAAAATCTCAGTTAATTAAAAAATAATGCTCGATTCGGTATAATACACAACTTTTTATCTCCTTTAAACATAACTATAAATGAGCTATTGCGACTACAGAATCAGGTCCATTTCCAAAAAAGTTCTCCCACCTCATTAACAATTAAACCAGCGCATCTCGTCCCCCCTCTCAGGGCCTCCAGGTGTATAAGCTTCAGACACAAGAATTAATTTGAAATCACTAGTCAGGAAACTCAATTATGTCATTTTTCTTTAAAGAAGTTATAATTTTTTTTCTCAGTATAATAGCATTCTTGTTGTTAAATGTTACTCAAATGGATGTGTTTGAAATATATAATTTACTTTCCACAACTTCTTCCCTAACCTCTTTTATTCTTTAAACTCTGTGTACTACATTTTTCTCATCTGTAACTTAGGAAAAACAGTAGTCCCCTCTTCACAGCACTATTGTAATATATGGGGATGATGTTTAGAACAGTGCCTGGCTCCTAGGAAGAGTTCAATATAAGTTAGCCATCGTCAACATTATCATCATTAATGTTATTCAATTCCTAATATCTTGTACTTTTAGAAAAATTTAACCTGTTATTCCATGTACTAAATTTTTGAAAAGGAAAGTATGACAGTTACTCATCTCCTTGTTTTTCTAAACTAATTATTAACATAAAAGCTCTGTTAAGCCTTTTTCCCATGTTTATCAACTTTTAAAAAACTTATTTCACTTTGTTGAGTACAATTTTTCACACAAAAACAAAGACTGCTTAGTTTAACTTCAAGACCAAAGTAGGTAAATGTCTGAGTCAGCTTCCCATGCAGCCTTATCTACTTTTCAGAAAATAAACATTATAAAAAGAAGAAATGTTTTAGGTCAAACAAAAATATATAATATAAAAAAAGAGTTCATCTTTAGGTCAACACAATATACAATACTGAACACTTCATATTGAAAGTCACCCCAAAATAAATTCAAATATTTTAGGAGAAAATATTATTTCTGGAGTTGAGTATTTTCTACTAATAAAAAATATTAGTTTACAGGCAAAATATTAGTTGTCTAAGTATTTTCTAATTACATACACTTAAACAATTTTATTACCTGCTGCAAGTGCGTGGTCTGCAATTATATTTTCAAAGTCTTCTCCTTCCACAGATTTCCTGAAATTATTTCAATATTTTAAATTGTAAACTGATGAATGCTAAAACTTAAGATTATAACATGAAGAAATCATGACAGAAAAGAATTTAAACTACATTTTCTGTAAAGGTGAATTGTGACTATTACTTTTACAGGAAAAGAACAGTTACACTTACAATCCAAAACAATGTTAGAAACCCCCCAAATATACCTGACATAGAGTGTTTCATCATTTTTTATGACCTGCACTTTTACCTTTTAAGAGAACTTTATATAGGATAATATTTCAAAGGCCTGCACTGGCAGGAAACCCGGAGTATAAAATGGGCCAGAAGGAGATGGTAATAAAGTGAACCAGGGTTTTTTTGATAATCCCACCGAGAAGAAACACCTACATATTGATGGATTTCACTTTTAAGTATCAATACTTTTTTCCTAAAGCAAATACTTAGTATATGCTGATTTTGAGTTTTAAGTTTTATATATTTGACTTTCAGACATCATGACATTAAACTGTCATCCTTGATATTGTGTAAAAATTAGTAACTAAAGAATTTTATTTTTTATTAAATTACTGCATTGGCATCTATTACACAGAAATATATATATAAATATATACAAATAAATAAATTTATATATATAAATATAATTTATATATATAAATATAAATATATTTATAAATAAATTTATATATAAATATAAATATATTTATAAATAAATTTATATATATAAATATAAATATATAAATATAGTGGCATACATTTTTATTGATAGATGGCTTTGACAATTTCAACTGGACAACTTGTCGATTCATGTTTGGCTCATTATTTTTTGATGATTTCTGATAGTGATGATTATGAGCAAATTTGCCAAATTACCAAATCATATTTAATAGATGCCCAAGTTGTATTTGTGGTTCATTTTACCATTAGACAAGCCAAGTTTATAAACAGGCATAAATCTAAAATTCGAAACAGATTTCAATAAAACATGATATATGTAGAGAAGCTTCAAAAGGAAATCTTTTCAAGAAGGAAAAGTGTTCATGCTACTACTTAATAACATAAAAGCATACTGCTAGTAATTATTTAAAATACTAAGTGGAAATATTTTATCTAAATTGGTTGCAGATCACTATATGATATTATCTAGAATCACGCCAGACATCTCCAAAGCCCTTGATATATATATTAATTTATCGCGTTGACATTAGTTAATAATAACATTATATAAATCTCTGGTATATGTCCTTATAATACAGCATCTGTATAATCTACCACCACCAATATCTAGTCTCCTTCCATCACCAAAACCCTTGATATATATTATTTTATACCAACTAGTCTTTAGATTTGCTTCTTTTTGTCATTTAAGCAATTTCTATTTTATTCTAAGCAATAAGAAAAAAATCTGCTCAGAGAACTACAGTTCTGCCAACTGCTAGTTGTCATGATCTGTGATGTGAGCAAAGCTTATATATAGTGAGTCCAAATGGCACACAGTGCAATTCAAAATCAGTTCTGTATCTGAACCTTCAAAATAAAACAGGGAGGCGTGCCCTTGTACGTACACCAGCAAATGTGTGTGTGTGCAACACACACATACACACACACACTAGCCGTGAGTTCATATATAAGATGTGAACAAAAGGTCCTAGAAAAAGAAACAACTAACCCAGAGAGTTATCAGAATGGCTGTGCTAAAACTCATTCACTTAAATAGGAGGTGGAGGGGAGAGGGCTCCTGTCTTTCATTCAGGGGCAGTTCATAATTTAAGACACTGGTTTTTGTTTTTTCTTTGTTTTTGTTTTACTTTTCAAGTCACATGAGATAATAAGCAGTCCACACAAAAGGAGTTAAAGTGTGTTCAGCAGTTGGCAGCATGAGAGCAGTAGAAATGGCAGCTTCCTTGACAAAAAGAAGATGGGGAGAAAAAAAAAAACAAACCAGAAACAAAAAGCATACCGGAGAACAGAAAAAGCAAAGCAGAGAGAAGCCATTTGGCATATCAGCAGGCACTCTTCTGAGAAAAAAAGTCCCTCATTTTATTTCAACGACTTAATGATTATCATTAGGACAATTTAAATGTAAGGTCAACTCTAAGAAATCAGGGAAGTAGTAAAAAATTTGTCAAGATTTCCAAATAAAATAATTTGTGTGTTCAGTTTTGAGATTTTTAAAGAGATACACTGCTGGGAACACATCCTAATGGAATGCCTGCATCTATCTTAGGAACATTTCAGAACACAAAGCCCTGAGAATAAATTTTGAATAGACTGGCTGCCAAGGACTTAAGCAGACAGACACAGTAGCTCAGCTACAATGACTTGTGGGTATCTTATCAGCTTGACTGAGAATTAAGGTCAGAGGCATTCTGGAATGCTTTTCATATCACAAGTGTAAACAAAGCTTCTGGCAAACACATGGATTCACACTGTCTTCTTCTGGACCTGTCTGTGACCCCTTCTTGGCAGCCTGCTGCCTGCAGTCTGAGACCAGCTAGACAGCAAGGAAAATTAAGCATAGATAATCCACGGAATAGGTTATTCCCTCATAAGTTGTAGAGAGATGAATGAATTTATAAAATATTCCTGACAATGGTTTGCAAACTTCAATGTTTAAGTTTGTAAATCTGAACTCAAGTATTTACTCTATCATTTACAGATGAAATAATCCTTAAGATTTCAGGGAATCAAAAACAAGGCCAAATCAAGATATCCACAGCAGTAACTGTACCAAGATACACTTGAAAAATTGACTCTATAAATCAGATGTTTAAAATGATATATTTAGCCTCTACAAAGCTTTCTTAAAGAAAATATCAATGACAGAATGCAATAAAAAGTATAAACAAAACTGATATTTAGCCAGTGCACACCAGTGAAACCGAATGGTTATGAAAATACTGAAACACAAGCCTAAGAATGATCAGCTGCCACCCCAGGCCCCTGAGTTACCTGTCTTACTCCTTCTTCCATCTCCTGATGCAGCAACTAGAAGTTTAACCTGGGGAGCAGGGTAGAGGTGGGGGGCAACGTTGGAGAAAGGAGGCACTGGGACCCTGCTCCAACCTTCTGGCATACCCTTCAAGCCAAGAGTCTGTACTGTCTGTTAACTTAACATGTCTTACCTTGAAGCATTTTAGAAATCACCCCTTATTAGAAAAGAAGAGGCCTACGGAAGCTTGTTAAAAGCAACAGTAGATGGCAACACGGTTAAAATCAAGGCTCTGAAAAACCCAGGTTGGAAACTCAGTTCTGCCTTTTCCTAAACCCCTTTAAAATCTTAAACGGTTTATGTAAACCTGACTTCAGTGGTGCATGAAATGTGAAAAATGAACGCACTCACTTTCAGATTAGTGGCAGCTAAAACAGAGTCCAGTTTCTAGCACACCCCGAGGGTGTAAAACGTGCTGCCACTTTAAGTGTTGATCGGCAGCAGCAGTACCAGTGACAGTAACAGGAAGTTCACACTACCAAAGTGGTTCGATTTACCTGCTGTCTGTTATTTTGTATTTTGCCAGTGTTCTCTGAAGTGAAAGGTTCAGCCGCTCAAACTGAAAATTGAAAAAGAAAGGTTTTAAGCATTCCATCAACCAATAATACATTATTTGAAAATATGTACTTTAAAAATTCGTCCTACAAGTTTCTTGTGAAGAGGCAAAGATGTTATTACTTTAATAAGTGTCATAAATTTACACTTTGGAAAGTGGAACTGGTTTTCCATGCATTTCTTCAAACCTGGGAAGAAACAACAAGGTCAGATTAATTTGAGATTAGACGTGGATTGTGGCCCACAGGCTCTGCGGTATGTGGTCTCACTGACGGCCGCAGAAGAAGGTCAAGCTGGGCCGGAGTCCAAACAGGAGACTCCAGTTTGGTAATGTCAGGTCTCCCATGAAGGAATCCTGGGCATCACTTTCTCCGGGTCAGGAAATCCTCTTGGATGCACTGCCAATACTTCAATCTCAGAATGCCTAAAGCCAAGCTAACTCGCTCCTTTCACAAATTCTATACCTAGCCACGCCAGTGACTCTCCACCCTTAACTATATATTACTGTCATTTAGACCTCCTGGTACTCTGGAGCTAACCTCTCCTTCCTCTTCCTTTTATTCCTTAAATCCAACCTGTTATCAAGATCACTAATTTGAAATTAACCTTGGATTTATTCTTACTTATACTGATTTCCTTTCTTTAAACCAGTAGTCTTCACCAAATACTTATGATGTTGGAGTATTTCATGCATTTTCTCATACTGCAAGATATTTGTATATGTCTCCATATTTGTAAACATTTGTTGACTATTTATTAATCTTTTTAACAGCTTATTGTGTCTAGTTAATAAGAGGAAGCAGCACATTAAGCACTGCTGCCGATTTTTTTTTTTTTTGTTTTTGCACTTCATTTAGAAATCAAATGTATTTAAATGTATATACATCTATAACTTGAGTCTTTCTGTAGTTTACCCAGAGGAGAGTGAAAAATTTTCTGGCTATGCTCCAAGACGGGAAATTCTTTTCTTCTTAAGAACTATTTATATCTCTCTTATAATTTCCACTGGTCAAGTGAGGCAGTAGAGTTGAGCAAAATAGACCAAGCTCCTGTTTTAATAAGTTATGAAAAGGACTTTCTGTTTTAATGTGCATTATGGAGCTTAGAAAAGAAATTTGAAATTTATTTTAAAATAATGCAAATAGAAAACTTAAATTTAAAATGTAAAACAACTTCTCTGACTGGTACAATAAGGAGAGATAGGATACATCTACCTCAGAATGAAAAAAAAACTGGTGGGAGACTGATCCAGTGGGCAAATTCTGAGCCAGGTTCCAGGGACCTACAAGATAGCAAGGGACATGATGCCTGGCTGGGGAGAAACATGTTTGGGAAGGAAAGTATGGGCACGTTTCTCAGCAGTGTTTTATATGAAAGAAAAAGGTACATTAAATTGAAAACTATAAATGAGGTGGATCAGCCAGGATGCTTGAAAACCTTGACTTTCCCAAGGTCCTTTTACTTTGTAGACAGTTATTCTGGCAGTACTAACTAACACCACCATATTTGTGTGGTTTAAAACCCATGAACCCATGGACAGCTGTGAGTTCTTTCTTCCTGAAAAGCATATTCATGTGGGCAAAGGGGTCATTGCCTTTGTGCACGAGCTTTTAGTTTTCCTTCATGCATTTGCCACCTGCCACTATTATTATTATTACTATTATTATTATTATTATTAGCATTAACATTATTATTATTATTATTATTATTATTATTATTATTATTTACATCCTCCACTAGAGTAGAAACCCCAAAAGGGAAGGGAATATCTGTTCTGTCCACCACTCTCTGTCCAGCACCTAGAAACAGTACTTGGCCATAGAAGATGGTTAACACATATTAAAATGAATGAATGAATGAATGACACTCCTGTCAGCAATTCAGTTTTGAAGGCTTAATCTATAAAATTATGAAGCAATAGAGCCAAGTATAGACGTGTTACTCTTTTAGCTTGTCTACATATAAATTTAGATAATTTGAATTAGATTTGTTTATATAGCAATTGCTGCTCTGACTAGGAGCTTCCAATGGGCAATGAGAAAAGAAAATCCAGCCAATTTTGCCAAGAAGAATTGTTCCTTCCTCCTCCCGAGTTTGATGTCCCGAGTGGAGACATCGTTCTCTCCCTCTTTACCTCAGATTAAACCTTCAGGTACTTTTACTTCTTTCAGTCAGGATTCTTCTTGGTCTTTCATTTCCTTCTCACTCTCACCAGAAACTTATTTTTCTAGTGTTTTCCACCTATCATAAATGCTGTCATTGTCAGAGGGGAGGAGAAATGGTCCCTCTTCCTGGGGTTAGTGGCACACCTGTATTCCTGATTTTGCATTTTAAATCAGAATTTGTTTTTCTAAAAAAAAGCATCAAAGTCCTAGCAAAGCTTTAATAGCATACTCTAGTGATATTATGGGTTAACAGACTTATATCTACTTTCATCATATACCACTGATCCTCTGGAGAACTGTTATTAGTCCAAAACAAAACAAAACCCACCAGCTTTCCAGGCAAATGTTTATTGGTAAAGGCCACTGGTGTATAGAGTTTCCTGCCTTGGATCTGTAGCTCCCCTAATATGTACTTAGCCCAAATCCTGAGATGACGCGAATGCACAATATACCATTGGCTGTAGGTAGGACTCAGTGTTAACTGAGACTTGTCATGCACAGCCAAACTGAGAGCTTCATGACACAATCAACCATCACATGATTGTTCTAGGAAAGTCAGATACTCCACATCCCAACAATTCTATACATTGATTTTAGTTAAGCGTGGTATTTTAGGACTAAATCCAATATTTTCTTCAAAATTAGTTCCCTGTAATCCAAAACATGTACATATCGTGTAGTCGTCTCTTGTAGATTTTTAGTGCCCAGCAGTCAAACTCCCTTTTATTTGGGAAAGTCTCCAATGTTGAGTTTTGGGAAAATGGGCTCTGCTTATATCCATGATCCTCAGACTTTGAAGTGTTGTGGATCATGAAATTTCTGATTCACAGAAGGGTGCATGTCTCTAAAAGTAAATAAAGTGTTGCTCTCAAGTTTGTTTCTCTTGACAATTATCCTTTGATTTGATAAAGGACAGATGGTATTCATTGTTAAAACCAGTACTTTTTACACACATACACCATATATTATTAATACCTCAGGTATAACTGTTATTTGGCTCCATATAGCTATGAACACTAAATGGAATTTTATTGGTGTAGTTTTAACTCTTTCAGTTGATTTTCAACTTTTTCACAGTTTTGTATTATTTTCTACACCAAGGACAGTTCAATTCATAAGGATAAATTGTAATCCTGTTTCTTTTTTTCTTCTTGCAACCCAATATGATAGAACCTACTTAGAGACTTCAAGATTCTCCTTATATTTTCTTAGTGCCACAAGTTCTTTGATTTTGGGTAATATCATTTATCTAAGCTTATTTGATTCAATTGATTCAATTTAGTGGCTTCTGACATACTACAACTGTGGCTAACACCACAGTGTAAGCTCCTAAAGACACTATGCCTGAAGAGCCTACAGGATTACTGGGGAGGAAAAAGCATGAAAAATGTGCAAACAATATTATAACAGAAGGAATAATGGATTATGAATGAGATTCAGAGAACTTTCCATCTCTCGAGTTGTCTCTTTTACTTAAAGCAAGTGGCTTAACTTTATGTGCCTCAACTTCTTCAAAGTGAAAAGTTTGCTTTAGAAGACCAATAAGGCCCTTCTAAGTAAGACCTACTATTCCACAACTTTAGAATGACATCTCCTACTTTAAATTTGCTAAGAATAACGAATTTTAACACTTGCCCCCAATTAAAAACACAAATTGGAGAGTTCAATCTGATTCTCTAAAATAAGAACTATAATGCTGTCATATGGTGTTTTGAGTGTCTTCTTTTGGATTACTGATAGAAATGAAACTAAACAGTATGCTAGAATTAAATTCATCTACTTAAAAAACAATCGGAAAAAGAAGTGCTATTTAATTAAGGACGTACAGACATTTGATGAAGTAATCTACATTGTTATTACACAATTCAAATGCATCCAACATTAGGACATTCACTATTATAAGGCAAATGGCCTCAGTCATCAGAGAAGAGTTCTAGTCATTAATGTCAATTGTATCCCTTCTGCCTCTTAGAATTCTTATAGCCTTGCCTTCTCTGTCTGCTATATGATGGTATAGTCAAGTCTTAACGAACACTCCTATGAGTTCGCAAACAAACAAGACAGATTATTCCAAATGAAGACAAAGAAAAAAGCAAAATATTATTTATACTGGTAATCAGAATGTTTTTAAAAGAGCTTCCAATATGTGTATGACTTCTACTTCAGGAATTCAAAATTAATCAAACAAACTAATGAAGCCAACATGGTATTGACAAGACTCTGAAGAAGAATGAAGGCCCTCCAGCTTCTCTATGATCACCATCTGTTCGACTCCAGGCATCTCATTCTGTGCTTGGAAATGAAAATACCAACCACTTCCCAAACTGTGATGCCAACTGACTCCTTGACAAGGGCTGCATCCCTCATCCCAGCCAAAGCTTGCTGCCTAGTGTCTAAAGTAGGCTGAGAATAACTAACTATTTCTATTTCAGAGGTCATTAACCAAAGTACTTTTGAGTTAATATTATATTTAAAATAAATTCCTTCAACATTCTCTTCATTCTAATTTATCCATCCTTCAAGCTTCAATTCAAGTCTGTTCTCAGTCACTTGAGCCCATATTGTTTGAAAGCGGTAATCGCTTGCTCTGCCCTTCAAAAGCTGGGTGACTCTGCTCGAGTTCCTTAACTATCCTAGTCCTTGCTGGAAGCAAGACAAGAATTACCTTTGAAGTTCCTTTCATTCCTAAAAGTCAGCACATCTGTGTGTGGGTCTTCAGTGCTTCTGTGCTGAGTTCATTAAAAACTATCAGTGCATTATGATAGCTGGAGTCTGATTATATCAATGTTCAATCTCATGGGTTAAGTGAGTTTCTATAAAACTGAACACGGATAGAGTGAGGAAGACGTCTTGAAGACTTTCAGCCGCTGTTCTCTTTAGCCCTGCAAGGGGAGAGGAGCTCTCTGTGTGCCCCTTCTCTGCCTCAGACATTTGACCTAATTAGGCAAATGCCCTATCTCCAGAGTTCTCTTAAAGGTGGATTAACAGAAGGAGTGCTGTACCTCACAATGGCATTAGACAAAGCCAGTCACAGTTGTATATCTAACAACACGCAGGTGTTGGCAACGACAGCACCATGACCCTGACCCAAAGGAGCAGGTCAAGCCTGGTTTGAGTAGAGACTTCAGACCCACAACCAGCAAGAAAAGGGAGATTTCCCACCTCAACGAATTGTCAGGGAATGCATGATGCTCTTTGGAATGAAAAGAAGAAAACACTGCAGAAGATAAGTTGTTTTACGGAATTTAATTTCATAGCTAACGACTACTGGGCATTTATGGTATGGTAAGAGCTATGGATTACTTACTTCACACCCATTAAAACTCTATTTTCATTTTATAGATAAGAAAGCTGAGGCTAAGGGGTTAAGCAGTTGCTCAAAGCTTGTGAGAGTGAAGGAAACTTCTGAAAAGAATTCAAGATCTTAAACATTTTTCTTTAAGTTTATTGAACTGACGTTGGTTAATAAAAGCATATAGGTTTCAAGTGTACAACTCAATAATACATAATCTGTATGTTGTATTGTGTGCTCACCACCCAAAGTCAAATCTTACAACATCATATATTTGACCCCTTTTACCCTCATCTACCTCCCCCACTCTACCCCGTTCCCTCTGGTAACAAATAAACTGTTGTCTGTGCCTATGAGTTTTTGTTTGTTTGTCTTGTTCAATTTTAAATCTTATATGTGAATGAAATCATATGGTTCTCAACTTTATCTGACTTATTTCACTGAGCATAATAATCTTAAGATCTTCAATATTTTAAAATAAACACAACTTAAGAATATGATTGTTTCAAAGGCATGTTTTTATACATTTCCAGAAAAATATTCTACTTCATTACAGCCTTGAAAGTGAGAAAGCAAGCACTTATATCTTCTCTCAAAAAACATTCTTTTACAACGTTCATAATATCAGTAAAATCTCTAAAGGACAAGCACTTACCTCTGGGAAAATCAGTTTGCAAATGCTCTCTGCCAAAGTGTGGAGGTAGACACGGCTCCGACTGGTCTTTCTTTGAGGAATATTTCCTTGTACATTCTTTTCAGGGACGTCCTGGCAGATGGTCAGAGTGCCTTCGCAGCTCTCGGAGCTTTCGGCTACCTCTTCTGCTGGCTCTTTAGGGACCTGCCCTGGTGCCAGTAAGGAAAAAGGACACTCCCCTGTGATCTTGAGGTCCTTCAGCTTCGTACAGAACATGGTGTTGGTGGCCTCACCTTGTGTGGATCTTCTATTGGTGAGCTGTTCTTCTTATGTGGGTGTGACAAATAGAAGCCACTATCAGATCAGGGACACTGGTGACTGGGGTGTCTATGGGCAGCAGAAAGAACAGAAAGAGGAATGACTTTATACACTTATGAAAACAGAAAAAGACAGGTGTGAGAAAGCAAAGACTATACAGTCATATTGCATTTTCAAATAAGAAAAAATTCTGGCAGAAATGTCGATTATAATATGGATGGAACATTTAGTGAAGAACTTTAATATGTGTGCATTTAGTATACTCGTAAAATATCTGCTTTTAATATTTTAATATTTTTCAAATGGGATACAATTTTTCTCCAAATTGTCCTGATTAACACAAATTACTGATGTCCACTTTTATAACCCATTTGGTCTAGTTTGATTCCACGTGAATGGAACTATGGTTTTTAGACAGAAG
Organism: Cynopterus sphinx; assembly: GCA_030015415.1. Lineage (NCBI taxonomy): Eukaryota > Metazoa > Chordata > Mammalia > Chiroptera > Pteropodidae > Cynopterus > Cynopterus sphinx. The sequence goes on from CM057390.1 coordinate 59,299,959, forward strand.
CAAAGTCTAAATCTATGTTTTATTAGAGCTAATACTACTACATCCTCATTATGTTGTCATTCCTGATAAATGAGAATAGCGTAAATCAATGTTTCCCAGACATAACTAAATATATATATACACATATATATTGGATGCCCAAGTATATGTTTCCAAATCTGAAACACTGGCTTTTATATTTAAAAAAAATTAATTGAAATGATTACTACAAAAGACACTTATCTCTAAAAAAGAATAATTTTAAAATATCAAATTGAAAAACAATATTTTTTCAAAGAACTCTTGATCCCTAAAATCATGCCACTAGATTTTTAAGGGCCTCTGGATCCAAATCTAGATAAGACTGGAGTAAACCAGAAAGGCCTCTCTTCCTAGAGGTCTACTAAAATCATACACAGAGCATTTCTGCAAACTTTCCCTGTACTCTTGTTTTTGTTGATGTTGAGATTGTGAATCCCCACATAATTCACAAATCATTTATCATTAGTTGTTCATCAGTGGAACTGTCTGGTTGCAAGTTCAACTTATCCACAATGCTAATGGTCTTGGTTAGCTGGGTTCACCAACTATTTCCATTCTTGGAAAATCAAAAACACAAAAGAGTGAAAAAGAAACCACATATACTAACCCCTACTATGTGCCTGGCACAGTGCAGAGAACTCTGCATTCACATTTAAGCCTCGTAGGAATCGTTTAATCCTCATAGCAACCATATGACCCAGGTATTATTATCCCCAAAGGGCCAGAAGCTCAAAATTTTAGGTAATTTTCTCTCATTTGAAGTGAGTGACATTGCTAGAGTTCAAATAAAGGGCCCTGTGACTTGAGCCTATGCGTTCTCTATTAACCTCCACTCATATTACCAAATTATATTGGTGTTTAAATAACCAGGCTTAATTTATAAACTAGGATTAATTTATCTTTAAGATATGGCTTAGAAGTTTATATTGAAAAGAAAACAACATAATTCTTCTGTCCATTGACTAGTGTCATTTAAATCATCCTGGATAAAGCCTATACTTCAGCTTTTAGAACTAGAGTTCGATTATTTTTTTTCTATGCACCCCAATACTTTTAATAAGTTCTAAACGTGTATAAGCAATAGCTTGTAATTTGTCACAGATGAATTATCTGATAAGTTTAGGACAACTGACAATGCATTTTCTGAAATGAGACAAATAAGAAAGCTAAATTCCACATCTGACAACCCTGGAGGAGTCACTGGATATTAAGTACGAGTGAAGATTATGGATGCTGACAGGCCAGAAGAAGCTGTCAGTACTTTCTGTTACTTAAAGTCATACCCCAAATCTATGATCAAATGTAATTTATGAATTTTCCAGAAGGTACAAGGAAGATACTATATATTCATGAGCAGAAACATATTCTGCTAAAATAGAATAGGGAGCTCTCTATCTCAGCGGACTACTGAGTGACGCAAAGGTGATTTGGTGATAGGTAGAATAGTTACTTGGATTCTGGAAGACTTAAACATTTAAAGCTCTCCACTGCATTTCTTTCTTTTAAGACTCAATTCTACAAATATTTGTTTCTCAGACTTTGATGTATCTCAGCATAAGTCTGTTACTATTACTAATTATAGGCTGAATCTAATCAAAGTATAGAACTGCTTCCTAAAATAAATTATTCTGGTACACATTAGAGTTCTAGTACTAGATTTAGAAATGTGATATAATATAGTTTATGAGAAAGTCTTCCATGAGCTTAATCTTCTCGTAAACTCATATTGAGTTTAGAGAAACTCAATATTTTTATTCTGATCTTCCTATTCAATCTCCTTGCAGCAAGATACCACTGACCAGCCAACCTTCCTTGAAATTCTCCTTTATTGAACGGTATTATAATTTCCAGAAAACGTGCCTAACGCTGTTGGTTATTAAACTAAGAACAGCAACAGGAAACAAGTTGTGCTTACAGCAAGATCACTTAAGTGTTTAGTCTCATTAAATCACAAATGTACAAACAAACTAATGAGCATTCTTCATCTGTTAACTGATGAAATTACACTACGAAACAGATGCACACAGTGCCAATACCTTGGAAACCTATGTTTGTCTGGTGTTTGCCTGCCAGGAATACAGAACGGTGCCCCAACTCAACCAGGGATGTGTTTTCATTTGTAACATTAGCAGTAGCTTCACAAATGACTTGGTCATTTGCTGAATCCAGTACATAAGTGGTTGAAGAAATGACAGAAACATGGTAAAGGAAAAACAAATTAATTCAAGTAACAGATTTGGTGACAAAGCCTTGGAATATCGTGGGATGTATATTCCCAGAAACTTGGAGAAATATTTGCCTTTTCCAAAGTTGATGATTAAACAGCCTCCAAATATGCTGAATGCTCTCTCCCTCTTGCTAGTAAGTGATTAACTGTTTCAGTGAGAATAATGGCCCAGGTATTGACCTCATATTAATAACCAGGGTGCCTTGCTGTTTGGGTAAAGGAGCACTCCATCATTTAAACTCTAGGAGGTAATTAAGCAAAAAAACCTTGTTTTTCACATGTAAAAAGACCTGAAGTACTCTCTGACACAGAAAGTTTCTTCTACAACAGCAGGTAATAAAGAGCAGATTTTAAATTAGATTTGGGAGGGGTAGGAGTACTAAGAACTAAGTGTCTACAATCAAAATAAATACCTATATCCAATGTCCAATATCAGACTTAGCACCTGGCTGTGCCCAAGTTTGTGGTTACGTAGATATTAGTGTTTTAAGATGGAATTCCAAAGCCCAGATTTTTAAGAGTAGCTGAGAGAACTTCAAAACGAACTGCCTTAGGATAGATTGCATACTCCAACACAGATTGTAACAGACATTTTTATAAACAAATGTCAAGAAAACAGCTTAATTTTCAGGTAGACTGAAAATCTAGAAAGTTTCCATTCCTCCAAAATTGGAAAAAAGTTAAATAAATCACATAAATCAGACTTTTAAAATGTGTTTCTTTTCACTTAACAGTCGGAAATATTTATAGACATTCTCATTGTGATATGTCAGGGAAGCAGGACAAAGTAGCAGAAAAACTGGTGAGGATGTCCAAGTCTCTGGAGCAGTAAGTTAAGAAAAAGGCAGGCATGTAAATGTCGGACTCCTTAGGCCATCACTCCTCCCTTTATCATCATCTCTGTTTCCCCACATAGTTACACTTCTGGTAAGATCAAGCCTTATGTGCTGTGTTCATTTCCTTAAACAACATTTATTCCTAAGACTTCAACTCTGGCTTTTCTTCCATTCTGTTTCTGAAACCCTCCTTGCTAAATTCAGCAATGAGCTCCTAAAAGTGAAACTTCAAGAATCTTTTGAATCTTAACATGCCGTTTGCATTTTATCATAATCTCCACTCCCAGAGATGCTCTGATACATTCGACTGCCTTCTACTTCATGCATTCACTCTTTCGTTCACTTTTCATTGATGGATGGCTCTGTGTCTGTCAGGCATTCTTCTAGATGCAAAGACAGAGTGAGCAAAGAATATCACCCACCTTCCAGAAGTTTACAACCTGTCAAGGAAACATTCTGACACATCAGTCCAAGTGTGACATGTGCTACAAAAACAGGAGGCACATATGCTCTAGGAGTACAAATCAAGGATCCAAATACAGTCCCAGGAGGAAGAGACATTTGAGCTAAACTGTGACCCTGAGCCAAGTAAATAAAGCTGCAAAGACAACAGCAGGCTTGGAAGCCAAGACAGACCTAGTCATGTTGTGGGAACTGAAATGACCCCAGCCTGGCAAGGGCATGGGGTCAGGGAGAACAAGGTGGTGGTGGTGAGGAAAGACACAGGCAGAGGTCAGGATGTGGAGGTTCAGTAAACCTTGGTAAACAAATTAAAACTCTATTCTGTCAGTCAACTGAATGACTAAGAGTAAGAAAACGAACAGATTAGACTGAATTTTTAAAAGGTTATTTGGAATACAGAATGAGAAATGGATCAGATGGCTAATCTGGGTTGGATTAAGAGTGATTCTGAGAATGAAAAAGTAGATCAAGTCCTGAAATATTTCAGAGAGAGAACCCACAGGCCTTGGCAACTGACTAGACATGAGGACTGAGGAAAAGAGAGGACATATTTGTTTCTCAACACCACAGCCAAAGAAGGAGTCTAGATAGAGCCTATGAAGAACAACAGAATGGTCCATAATACATATCCTATGATTTTGGTTATTTAATCATGACTAAGCTCCAAGTCTCCTATTCAAAACTTCTTTTGGAAAGCAACCCCTCCTTCTGCAAGAGCCCAGACATGGGAAAGCTGATTCTCAATTTATATTACAGAGTAGAGCAATCTCCTTCCCAAAGACTGCATTTGCATGTAAGTACAAGGTAAGGTATATGGATCCATCCTCAAGAACAGTGGAGGGTGTTTATGTTAAATTTTTGCGACTACAGGGCCCACACTGGCAACCCTCCCAAAACAAAGAGATCCGTTCTAGAGGTGAAGGCAACCTCACTTCTAAGGACCAAAAATAACAGGAATTCCCCTTCTCCTGATGGCAACTGCCTCACTAAAGCTTAAGTACCCAACACAAATTATGTTTAGTAAACTACATTGATTCTTTATTAAAAATTCAGTGAGTCTGATCCACAATATTTTCCATCGGATTTAGGGGGTAATTCCATGACACCTTGGAAGTAGCAGCAATGTGTAGTATACTCTATAGCAGGGAGTCTTTAAAGAAGTAGAATTTTGTGATTCTCGGTTTTTATATCAAAATGTTTACAGAATGTTTTAAAACTAATTAAAAGACCAAACCTTCATGACTATAAATTCTACATATCTATGTTATGTTATTAAAGCTATTATGTGATAATCACTGAAATATGAATATATGCGGGTAGCATGTATTTAAATTAAATACTATTACCAGTTTTCATAGGTCATTCAGGTCATGAGAAAATCAGATCACTGTTTCAACATTTTGCTCTTGAAATATAATAAACAATTTCCTGTAGCTGTTTCTATTATTCCCATCCTAGCTGTATTGCTAAAGTACTTCCTCACAGAGGCTTAATTATTTAAATTATATTTACTGAAAAAAAAAACAATTATTATGAAAGAGTTAAGGGAGAAAGGTAATTCCTTTTTACCTGATAAAAAGCCACTGTTTTTATCCCTTTTCAGATGAATACTGTGTATTTCTGAGATGCAGACTGGCTCATCCACAGTTATAAACAGGAGGTTAATGTACTGTGAAGTAGCAGTCTTGTTAGATCCCCATCCACACCATGTTCTTCCTCTTAGCTCAGTTTGACCACATGCCCTGTTTTAGAAGTACTTATTACAGTTTTCCTTTATTTTTCCTGGTCTCCACAACTCAGCAGCCTCAACACCTTCCGACAGTCCCTTCCCATCAAGCTACTTTCACCATTTTTTCCTTAAATTAAGCCTAGAATTGCTGTCATTCAGTATTCATACTCAACCTGTCTTCTAATGAGCTTGTATGTTTTTAAGGATTGTTACTGCTTTTGTTAATGCTCATAAGTGTTGATGGGTTTCACCCTAACACATTTTCTTCCCATAAGTTCTTTTATTTTGGGTGCAAAGTTTTGCAGCATACAAGGATTTTCAGGAACACATTCTGACTTATCTCAGGAATGCCTGCACTCTCAAAAATGCTTGATTCAAATCTGCAAGTAAGGTGAAAAGCCACTTAACTTCCTGGGACAATCACCCAGTCAGTCACATTCTCTATGACTCTCCAGATTTAGCCGTGGCTTAGGAAATATAACCTGTAACCGTTAAAATGAAAACAAATCCACGATGATGAAGTAACTGGGCTGGTCGATAAATTTCACTTAAGTGGCACAAGTGAAACTGGTGACTAGTGACATCATAAATTTCCATTTTCTCTTCTTTTTATTTCTGGCCAGTCAGGAGGTCCTGGCTTTGGCTTCATATGCATGCATACCTCAGATATACACTTACTTTTCCTTTTCCACAGTAATGATTTTTTAAGCATCGTTCATTCACGTACATACACATACGCACTGAGATGAGCTCACTGCCTCGTGCCACCATATGGTTATGCCCTGAGGCAGCAGGGTGAGTAGGGTGGTACAGGGCTCAGGCTCTGGGACCAGACAGTCTGTGTTGGCTTCTTGCCTTTACCATCTACCGGCTCCATGACTTCGGTCAAGTTCTTAACCTAATTTCAGCTCAACTTTCTCTATCTGGAAAACAGGGATACTAAGAGCAAGTGTCTCATACATGTGGTGTGAGAGTAAATATCAATAAGTGTAAAGCACCCAGTAGGTGATGAGCAAATGTTGATTATTACAATCCCAGGTGACCCCTGAACAATGCCAGGGTCAGGGTAACCAGCCTCTGTGCAGTTGATTATCTGCATATAACTAGTCGGCCTTCTGCAATAGCAGATTCTCAACCTCTGATCAAAAACACAGTACTGCTTAGTGTGACACTGGACAAGTTTCTGCATTTGACTGAGCTTCTGTTACCTTATCTGAAAAATGGTAAAATGGTGATAAAACAGGGATATATGAAGAATTAGAGAATATATAGGCAAAGGCATGCTGCAAGAGAATCGCTGACAGAAGTCACTAAACAAATGATTGACAAATGTGTTCCATCTCAGAAAGATTCAGAAATGTTATACCTGGGACACTTTTTTCTTATCACTTTTCAAAGCCAGGAGAACTCTGATATATAGTAGGTGCTTGGTGACCTACAAAAATAAAAAAAACATTCTCCACTTGAAGAACATTAGTGCATACCAAGAAAGTAATATCATTGTCAATAATTAGGGTTTCTTTTAACAACTTACAAAATAGTAGAGTTTACGGCACAGCCCAGGGCGGTAAGATTCTATTTTGGTTTTATCACATGTAAATCCATTAGCTAATAAGTTGCATGCCAAATTTCTTTAATAAAATGTCAGAATAAAAATTGCAGGACTCTGTGAGATTTAAAATTTTTCTATTAATTATACCAAAACCGTTATATAAATCAAACAAGCTTTTTGACATTAGAGTACTTACTGTTGTTTATAAATCCACATTATTCCAAATGTGGACAATTTTAAAAGAAAATAAACTCATAACAATCAAGCTGAAATAAAAATTCTGTGATATCTGATTTTCTTTTCCCAGAATTGACAAATGATTAATATTTGTTATACAAAGAATCCTGTCTCCAATCATCACTTTTATAAGCTAACTATTCTCAATATTGATTCTGTGTTAACTTTTTTACCTATTTACCTTCTCAGTGTCTACTTATTTCATAGGAAAGTTTAAGTGATGGGCAGAGAAGGGTGAGATGCTAACTGGCATGTTAATTTTTAGTATGTTTGTGAAATTAAGAAAAGTCACCCAGAGTTGATTAAAATAGGAGAGTTTGACAAGAGTGAAGCGGACCTAGGATTGACTGTCACACCTGTGGAGCATTTGAATTAACATTTGAACAATAAGCACATATCAAGGTGGCCTCTCCCTTGATGGGAAAGAAGGGGTAATCTTGCAAGCAATAATTCACTCTATGTTAGAAGAAAGTCAAATTATGTGAGCTGTCATATTTGGAAAGAAGATTCTGGAAGAAGATACAATAGCAACTCTCATGATTCTTTTCTTCCAGTCTTCAAAACGTTTCCCAAGGTCCTTGAGAAACAGAAAAGACTGAAAAAGCCATGAAAACTTAAGACTTATAAGCACTGCTGATAAGAACCTTACTTAACATAATCAAGAACAAATTAATCAAGAAGTGTAGGCCTGGCCACACAGAAAACAACAGAGAGACAACCAAGGGGAATAGGAACAATCCTATCAGTGTTGGAGACACAGGCAGTGGAGGTGGTACCTACATGGCCCAGGACTGGGAGAGTCGACAAAGTGAAACCACCACTGAGAACACTAGACATTCAGGACGCTTGAAAGTAGGGAATGGCAAAGGATACCTTATGGTCCAAATCCAGCCTGCTGCCTGTTTTTGCCCAGCTCGTGAGATAAGAATAGTTGTGACATTATGAAATGGTTGGATGAAAATCAAAAGAAGAATATTTCAAGATATATGAACACTATATGGGATTCACATTTCAGTGTCCATAACTAAAGTTTCATTGGAACAAAGCCACACTGACATTGTAAGAAATATATTTTTGGTCTCTGCCCACCTTCCTTCTTTGTTTCTTGGCACACAGCTCTTAAAAACCTTGAATCACCAAAGCAATAAGTGTTCTTCCATGTGCTAATGTAACGGAGGCTGGGAGCTCATGGATACCCTCAGGATGGGGCCTGGCTGCCAGGGAAATCGTCCAGGTCATTAGAGGGTTGTATCTTTCCATTCCACCCAGATCTCTAGAGAAGAGAGACAGGCTGGATGCTGAATGAATCACTAATGGCCAGTGATTTAATCAATTGTGTCTATGTAATAAAAGCTCTATTAGAAAATACCCAACCAAAGCAGTTTTGGAAAGCTTCTTGGTTGATGAACTCATGGAAGTACTGGGAGGGTAGTGTGCCCAGAGAGGGGGCATGAAAGCCCCAAGTTCTCTTCCCCATACCTTCCTTTTTGCATCTTTCCCATCTGGCTATTCCCAATTTGTGCCCTTTTATACTACACCAGTAATCTAATAAGTAGTTTTCTCAATTCTGTGAGCTGTCCTAACATATTATGAAAACCCAAGGAGGATGTCCTGGAATCTTTAATTAATAGCTGGTTGATTAGAACTATCGAATGTTTTAGGCTTGTGATGGGCATGTGAAGTGAGAGCAGTCTTGAGGGACAGAGCCCTTAATTTATGGGATCTGACACTAAATCCCAGTAGACAGTGTCAGAATGGAATTAAACTGTAAGATGTTGGTGTTAGGAAACGGCTTGGTGAGTAAAACACACACTTTTGGTTTCAGAAGTATAACACAACAGTAAAGGAAAAACAGGACTTTGACTTTTATAAGCTCATTTACTTTCCTATGGTCCACAGTTGCTGCCTTTGAACGACAACAGAGTTGAGTAATTGCGACAGGGACCACAAGGCCAGAAAAGACTAAAATATTTACTATATTGTTTTTTATAGAATCATTTGGCTTAGCTCTGCTTTAAGAGGACACATAAGACATTATATACATTATCTCATTTAATCTGCACAATAATCCTATAGGGAAAGCAGTGAGAGAGAGAGAGAGAGAGAGAGAGAGAGAGAGAGAGAGAGAGAGAATGAGAGAGGATGAGAGAGAGAGCGCGCGAGCGTGAGCACTTCAGTATTTTTTTACACAAGAAGAACCTGAAACATAGAGCAAGTAACTTGCCCTTGGTCATTGCTAGTAAGTGGCAGAAGCAGGCAATGAAGCCAAGCCTATCTAATTACAGAGTCAATGGTGTGGGATGGTCTTAAGAAATAAGGGGCTTTTTATACATCACAGTGATTATTTCTAAAGTTCTTCTACCCACAAATAAAATCTGGGTAAATAAAGATTAAATTGACCTGCTAAAACAGAAGACAGGAGAAAATGGAAAGTCAGACCACTGGACATCTCACTTGAGGGAATGAAGCCTCGATGTTCCAGAAATGCAGTCATGAGAGACCCTTCCAGAGTCCTAGTGAACTCTAAGGAGACTCCCTTTTGCAAACTATTTCTTTGAGCCTCTCTGGCTCTAAGAAATAGAGTTTAACTGAATTTTTACATAATAACTAGAAGAAATCATTACCAAAAGTGAATTCTGGCTTCTGAACATGTATTTTTCAGGTGTATATCTGGATACTCACAAAGTACATGCGGAGGAAGGCTGAGTTCTTTCCCATTAAATCCAAACCCATAACCATATTCTTTTAATATCTTCTCACTTCTAATTCAAAAATAGGGAAAGTGAAAAGAAACTTTCTTCTTTACAGTAAACCCCAAATATTTTTTCTTCTTCACTTCAGTATCTCTTACATAAAAGTCTACATAAAGATGCAAGCATTTTCAGAACAGAAGTTTAGAACTAGAAGCAATGTTAGAGATTAGGGATTGCAATCTTTCCCACTTGCAGATGACTGAACAGAAGTCCAGACTCTAGTAACCTGGCCCAAACCCCAAAGTTCTTGAGGTAGAGAACATACAGAAACTCAGACAGTTTGATCACGAGCCCAGAGCTCATTCCAGTATCATCTCATCACACTCTCAATTGAAATGCAGAGAAGCCTCCTCTTTTTGTGGATCCCCCAACTACTGCATCAAGTGCTTTGAGAAAAATCTAACACACATTCAAGTTCCACACTTCATCATTTGAGACTTACTGTAAATACTTCATCTTAGTCCCCATCAAAGGCTTACGTTTCATCTATATCACACTAATATTAATACACACTATACAATTATTTTGGCTGTCTATAATTTCTAAAATATTTCCCCAGACTCTTTTTCATGATTTTCTCAACAACTTTTGTACTTTCTCAAGAAGTTATCTTTAGTCCTTTTTAAATTTTCTAGACACGTTTTCTAAATAAAATAACCTTACTCATGATGCTGTCTCTGCCATTTAATTGAAAGCTAAGCACGCTTCCAGCCTTAATCTAACTAGCCAATGCAGATCACAATTTATTGAACTTCGGACTGCCAGTAAGTTATTTTATGCTGAAATTAAAAGACAGAACTGCTGACTTGACGTCATCTGGTATAATCATGGAAGGGATACAGATAGTTTAAATTCTTATTATCACATTCACTCAATCTTTTCCTTTTATTTTCCCAGGATCTTTTGTATGTACAGACACAGATACCCCTATGTAAATGACACACAACTTGCGAAGAGTAATTTTTCAAAAAGTTTTCCTACATATTTCTATTTTCCATTTTATTATTTTATGAGCTATTTTATTTATCTTTAAATTATTTTACTATTTTCTTTTTTATTTTATTATTTATCTTTTACCTTTTTGGAAGCGAGACATCTCACAATACATTAAAATTTATGAAGTTCAGTAAGATCTGACAAAGAATCCAAAGACACTCATGTTATTCCCTCTCCACCTTTTCCACCACTTCACTGTGAAATTCACTAAATGGAGAACCACAGATACCTCCTATAGTTGATATAGCTACTGCTTTATCAGAAGCATCGAGCACATATTATTAGACATTCAATAGACAATAACTAATATTAGGCTATTAATTATAACCAATATATAGGACAAAACACTGGGGAAAATGGTAAAATACAAGTAAAATGAGGCTGCTTTGGAGCCTAGAGAATGTCTTTGCCTCCTGAGAAAAGTTTTATAATGAGTTATTAATACATTCATTTATAATTCAATCAATATTTGCTGAGCTTCTGAAGACAATAAAACTCCTTTCTTTAATTTTCTTCAATGTCTAGTATGGATATATATATATTTTTTTTTCTTAAATGGCTATAATAAAAAGTAGAGGATAGGTAGAGACAGAGGATTAATGATATTTTTAAGAAATATCACTTTTAGACAGTAGTGGCAAAAGAAGAAGAAGAAAACCCTCTTGGAATGTATGAAATTCAAGCTTATTTTTGAAAATGACTATGGTTTAGACATAAAGCTGTTAGCAAAGGGCACATCATAGAGGCAGAATTAGGCAAATACGTTCAAAGAATAAAGGAAGTTGTGGGAAGGGGCAGAAAGGGATGGGTGCTAGAGATATAAAACTCAAGTTGTCATTGCATGGCAACTGACTAGATCTGAGGCACAAGATGATTCTGGAGTTTGTCTGGTAGAATTATGCTGTCATTAATAGAAAGAAGTAACAGAAGTAGGCTTAAGAGAAGAGATGTCAACTTTTATTTTATATAAATGAATCTTGAGATATTAGTGGGGCATCTAGTAGAGACATGTTTAAAAATTAGTCTTTAATTAAACAGATTAGCAATAAGAAGAAGCCATTAAAATCAGGAGTTTAATACAAACTGTACCATGTTAAAAGGGTGGACACAGAGAGAGATGGTCAAAGTTAGTACTCTGGGGAAAATTCATATTTTCAGAACTGGAAAAGGATGTTATGACTAACATGGAGAAGCAGCTATCAGAAAAACATGATGAGAAGGTAAACAGATGAGGATACACTTGTAAGAGAAGTGCATGTTTTAAGTCCGAAGAGGGTAAGAGGCTGCATTGGTCAGCTCAGGCTGCCGCGACAGAACACTGGAGGTTGGGTGACTTTAACAGCAGAAATTCATTTTCTCATAGCTCTGGAGGCTGGACGACCAAGATCAGGGAGCCAGCACAGTCCAGTTCTGGTGAGGTCTAGCTTCCTGTCTTGCAGATGGCCACCTTCTTGCTGTATTCTCACATAGCACAGAGAACAAGAACAAGCTCTCTGGTATCTCTTGTTATAAGGGCACTAATCCCATCATGAGGGCCCCATACTGATGACCTCACCTAAACCTAATTATCCCCTAAAGACTCCCACCTCTAAACACCATCACACTGGGGATTAGGACTTTAACATATGAATGGGGGGTATGATTCAGTCTATAGCAAGAGGATTAGACTTTTAGATTAAAAAGGTATTTATGACTTTTCAGAAACAAATTTCAATAATAATAGTGGAGTAAAAATGAAAAAAACAATAATATAAATAAGTAAAGAATACATTAAGGTCAATGGATTGAGAAGTAGCGAGCTTGAAAGGAGGATTTTGAGGACTAGAAATCTCTTGATTTATGTATATTGGTAGCATTTTGTAAATAGGAATATTCACCACATACTACACAACCTTAACTCAAAGTCAAAGTACAGAGTCTTTGTACTTTGATTAGGTTGTAGAAAATCATAAGAGACTCCCACTCCCAATAATGAGAACTAACTAGATAAGCTGTCCAATCAGTTTTTTAAAATGTCTATCTGACAGCATCTATAGAAAGCTACAGCTAAGGTCATACTTTAAGGTGAAAGACTGAACACTTTATCACTATGATCAGGAACAAGGCAAGGATGCCTACTCTCCCTACATCTAATCAACATTGTACTGAAGTTAGCTCCTAGCCATTGCAATAATTAAAAAAAAAAAAAGGCAAAGAGATTAGAGAGAAGTAAAACTATCTCTGTTATATGTAGATATAATTGTTTATGTATGAATTTCCAAGGGGTCTACAAAATAATAACAAGAACTAAAAAGTAATGTTAGCAAGGTTTCAGGTTACAAGGCTAATACACAGAAGTCCATTGTAATTGCTGTACTGATAGTAAACAATTGAGATATAATATTTTTTAAAATCCATTCATAATAATGTCAACAAGCATAAAACACTTAGGAATAAATCTAACCATAGGCTTGCAAAATCTTTATACTGAAAACTACAAACATTGGTAAAATAAATTAGGAAGGCCAAATAAATGGAAAGGTACACCATGCTCAATATTGTTAAGGTATCAATTTTCCCTCAATGCAGTCCAATCAAAATCTCAGCTGGCTTTTTAGCAGACATTGACAAAACAAAGATAAGATTTAATGGAAAACAGAATAGCTCAATCAATACTAAAGAAGAAAACAACACTGAAAGACTAACACACCGGATTAAAAACTTACTATAAAGCTACAATAATCAAAAAGTTTAGTATTGGTTTGAAAGGAATTACACCAAGATAATGAAATAAAGAATTCAAAATCAGATCCAAATTTGTTTGTTCAATTATTTAATAAACGTATAAAGGCAATTCAGTGGGGAAAGGAAGCTTTTACAATCAATAATTTTGGAGCACCTGAATATCCATATGGGAAAAATGAACTTTGATCCGTATTTCATATCACACACAAAAATTGATTCTAAATGAATCACAGACCTAAATGCAGAAGTTAATACTATAAGACTTCTAGAAGAAAATAAGAGAAAAATCTTAGTGACCTTGTATGAAGCAAAAATTTTTAAACAGGAACAATGACGCATGAAACAAAAGATGATGATAAACAGAACTTCGACAAAATTTAAAAATCCTTTGTTTTTCAAAAGATACCATCGAGTAAAGAAAAATACAATTCATACATTGGGGGAAAATATTTCCCATCTTATATCAGCATAAAAATTAAATCCAGAATACATAAAGTTTAACAACTAAAGAAAATAATTCAATTAAAAATAGGCAAAAGATCTGAACAGACACTTTACTAAGGAAGATATATAAATAGCCAGTAAATATCTCTTATTAGTTGTGAGGCAAAAACCTGTTAGAAGGCCTAAAATTTAAAGGTTTGACAATGCCAAAAATTGGTGATGATGTGGAATAACTGGAATTCTCATATATTGTTTGACAGAATGTAAGATACGATCACTTTGGAAAACAGTTTAGTGATTTCTTAAAATTTTAAACATATCTTATCATACCACTCAGCTATTCTATTTCTAGATATTTACCCAAGAAAAATGTAAACAATATATTCCAACTAAGATTTGTAAGTAAATGTCCATGGCAGCTTTATTTGTAAGAGCCAAAGACCAGAACTGATGCAAATATCTTTTATCATGTGAATAAGTAAAAATGATGCTGCCTAGCCATATATGTAAATAACTACTACTCAGGAAATACATACAACAAAGTAGATAATTATGCTGAGTGAATGAGACTATGCATATAAGAGTACACATTGTAATATTACTTTTACATAATATTTGGATATTGCAAACCAATCTATAAACACAGAAGGCAGATCAATCATTGACAGGGGACAGAAGAAGAAGGGGGAACTGATAAGAAAGAGACTCAAGAAAACTTTTAGGGGTAGAAATGTTTTTATCTTGATTGTGGTGGTGGTTTCACAGGTACATACAGCTGTCAGATCTTATTCAATTGTATATTTTATATGTGTTAGGTTTATGTACATAAATTATGCCTTAGTCAATCATTTAAAAAAAAAACTCAGTCGACTCAAAGAAACGTAAATGAGAACCATGGTTATTTTTGTCCAGATGCAGTGTTAGAAAATGACAGAATCTCCCATAGCTCAAGAGAAACTCAAGAGAAGCTGGTTAAAACTGAACTGATGTATGACAGATTAGAATCCCAAATAGCCCACGACTTAGATGGACTGAGACTTCTATGTATGTGTGATATGATACACATGCCCTTACGACACATATATGACATGTGAAGAAGAAAAAAGTGACTCGCACCCAAGAGAAAACAATTAACAGAAGCAGACCAAACACTGGCCCAGATGTTGCTATCAGGCAGGAACTTAAAAATAACCACAATAAATATGTTTCGGAATACAGTGGCAGAGCTGAATAACATACATAGAGTTTCCATTGAGAAACAGAAAGAAAAAAAAAACGAAGATGCTAAAAACAAACAATATCAGAAATAAAGGATAAAACTGATTAAACATTGGAAATAAAAAGGACCATGATGACAAATTATAGTGGAGACATGGACATGGCTATAACACTATATTCAATTAAGAAAATCGTCAAGACATTAGGAAGCAGAGTTAGGCAGAAAAGTATGGCCATCAGATAGGAAGTTGTGAAAACTACATGATTCCTACACCACTAAAAAGGGTCTTGAACATATGGTATGCAGCAAATATTCTTGATATTGAACTCTGACTTATGGTTATGTATCAAGGACAGCTAATGTAAAGAATCCTATTCGAGAACCATTACTCTGTATGTAAAACAGACTGCGACAGCCTGCAGCTCCCAACTTCCACTAGGCACTGAAAACAGTTCTAAGATTAAAGTAAAAATAACTAAACCAATATCGCTCTGGTTTAATTTAAGTGGACAATGAAGGCTACAACATGCTGGTGAGGGAGAATGTTCTAGCCACCCCCATGAGGACATTTCTTCATTAGCAATGAAGAAAACTAACATGTTGGTAACAAAAGTGTAAAGGAATAGTTCTTTTTAGGACCTTTCCTAATTTCTTTTGACCTTCCTCATCTTGTTGGAGTACCATACTGTTGCCAATTGTCCCCTACTTGTATCTGCCTTTCTTATCTATGCCTCACATGTTGGGGTTCTCAGAGTTTCCTTTTTTTTCTTAACTTTAAAAGTCTGTGTCCAAGACACCATGCTCTTAGTTGAAGTCAGAAGATACTGTAAAATTGAGCAAGGCTGTGGTGTTCTTTAAGGTAAAAGTTATCCCTTGGCCTCCAAGAGTTAAAATCCAAAAGACTGCAGCAATCCAAATGCATTTTAGGCCATGGGGCAAGATCAATGGCAAACTTTTGTGAGGGGTGGGTTTGTGATGCCCCTCATTTCTGACCTTCTTCATTACCTCCAACCCAGCAGGCAAGTTTTTAGAAACTCTGACAGCTTCAAAGGGAAGGGGGAAAAGAGGAAAGGGGAAAGGCAGAAACTTGAACTGGAAGAATTTCCTATCCAACCAAGGTACAAACTTGACCGAGAAATATCACAGCTTTCCTACATACCACCGCTGAATTTTTTTAGCATTAGACGATGCAACAAGAGCTCAAGAATATTATTTTGAGTAGTCACCACAGAAAAGAACCAGATATAAATGTTGTGGCATATTAAATGTTATTTGGGGTAGAAGTGGACCAAGAGGAATGTTACTTACGATTGGTGACTGCAAATATTTTAAAACATTTACAAAAATGGAATTTTACCATAGTTTTCGCTGAGAGGACTGCCTTTTGCTAATCACCTTTACAAAGGCAAAGCGCTAATCCAGTGTAAGAATATCTTGTTTTAAATCTTGACATATCAAGTACTGATAGTGTTATTGTGTTTGCCCAAATCTCTTCTATGTTATCTTTGTAGCCTTCTAAATACTTCCCCATGTTACTATATTGATTAAACTTCACGCTCACAAATATGTAACTTAAAAGTTTCTATTATCTATCCTAATGGCACACTGAGATTCCTTTTGCTATATTTCACGAACTTGCTATATTAACCACTTATCTTTGAAACACTTATCACAGAGTATTTCTGAAGCTTCAAAATGATTGAAAATTGAGAATAAGAAGCAGCTAACAATTTTAGTGCATATCCATAAAATCAGACCAGTAAAATAATAAAACCTCTCCAATGAAAATAGACAGTATTAAGGTTACAGGGTTGCGAACCTCATGAATAGAAACATCTGATGCTAGGTGAGGAGAAAATCATTGCCTAGTTAAATCTAGGAAATACACATCAAACTTTGAATAGTCTGACTTGATTTATGAAGGTCTAATTAAAAGTAATGCATATGCCATACTGAAAAAACAAACAAACAAACAAATAAACAAACACACAAAAAAGGTTCCACATTACCTAATAAAGGAAAGAGTCAGCCTGACATTCTGGTCCTGTTGCAATCTAACCCCTCTTTACCTTCAAACTTTTTATAAATAGTCCCCAACATAACCTCATCGCTCCAAGGAGGCCCATGTCATCTCACACATTTTTACTGAGTGCTTATGATCTGTGGGGGCACTTTGATTAGATGTCTGTGAATAGAATGAGAACTAAACAGACAGTACTGCCTTCCCACGGACTATCAGTCTAATTGGGAAAATAGACAACACAGCAATTTCAGAGAGCATAGTAGGGGAGTGCAGGGAGTCGAAGGAAAACATAACAAGGCACTCAGGGCAGACTTGGAAGATCAAGGGAAGTTTCTGAGACAGAGCCTCGCTTGGAGTGTAAAGAATGAGTAGATCTGAGCCTCTCAAAGACTGAGCAAGGGGAAAGGAAATCTAGAACAAGAAGGAGGGGTGATGGTATCTTCCACAGAGGAATACTTCAAAGCTGTTACCCTTTCTCCCTCCATTCCTTGGACACACACACACACACCCCTGCTTCCTGCAGTACTCCTTTCCGTTCCCTTCTCCAGAACCTTCTTCCCACTATTCCTTATATTTATAACCTCCAGGTCCTGCAAAGTCTGACACCCTGGTCTTGTTTTAAAATCTCGACTAAATACTTGATCTTTCATAGAAAGCCTCTTCGATGTCTCCATCTCGCAGAACTTTTTCCCTTCTTCTAAATTGTTTAGAAGTTACTGAAACTCTACCACAAATATTAAGCTCAATGTCAAGTGCTGACATGTATAATGCTGAGACTATTTCTGGGTTCTGTTATCACCACATGCAGACTTTAAATTCCTTCATGTCATAAAATCTGCCTGTTTCATTTTCAGTGACAAGCAGGATCCATTATAAACTGTTTTTTCGAAAAGTATAAAAAGGTTTCTGATCCTTGAAGAAGAGTGTCATAAGATAGGCTGAAGTTTTCAAAATTAATAATTCAAAAAAAATGTTCTTTTTGTTCCTGTTATTGCCAGATAAAGAACCAATAATGGAATTTTTATCAGATATAAGAAGAGTATACAGACTGATGGGGGATGAAAAAATTCAAATGATAGTACATGACCAGACAGGCAGAACTACTCTATTCTTGTTTCATTTTATCTCTGTTCCTCGAGAAAAACAAATATCCATATTGGCAAAAGACAACAATCAAAATAACAAATCTAAAGGTCAAAGATATAGTATGATATTAAATATTAAATGTTCTAAACAAGCTTAAGTCCACTAATTTAATAAATTACATTGCAAAGTACTAAAAGCATATGTAGATGAGAAAAGGAAAGAACTAAAATCATCTCCACAACATATTATGATGAGTAGAAGGTTGATAGCGAACAAAGAATCTAGCCATTGCCTTAATTTTCAGAATAGAGAAGGTGGATTCCAGCAAGTCTAGCCTAAAGAGCTTGACATTAATTCCAGGCACAGTTCCCAAGAGATCCTTAAAACTATGGCATGTGAGCACTCATACTGTGAAGGGTCTTTCCCTGTAAGCTAGTGAGAGGTTGCAAGGGACATATCATTGTAAACGAACTGAGTATTATTTCCTCTCGGTTTTAATAGGGCTATTCAGTATCTATTCTGAAGAAAGTGGAAACTCATTTTAGCAAGGAATTTGACCAACTCTGTCATAGCAGACTCCTAGGCCACACAAACAAATACAAACTCTGAGGAAAGAGAGTTACTTGATTATATAACTGGTGAAACAGCCTTATGAGGAGACTAATTTCTGTACTTATGTAAAAGCAAAAAGAAGGTGGCTAGGATCATGCCAAATGTCCTTCCAGTTCAGCTATTTATACAATTACTTGGACAAAGATATTAATTATATCCTGATCAAATCTGTACATGCCTCTACACTGGGAAGAACTGTTAATCTGAATTATAGAATCAGATTCCAAAAATATCTTGACCTTCCAGAACAATAGGCCAACTAAAGGTAAAGATTAAATTGAATTGCAGTTAGTATTCATGTACTCTGTGAACTAAGAAATAAGGTCATCAGCTTATTTTGATGAAAAGAATAAGGATAATTTGAGTGGACTGGAAAGCTTGGGAAAACCTAGAACATGTACTATGGAGATTTTGACATGAAATTAGCCAAGAAATATAAAATAAATTCCTAACACTGTTAGCCATTCCTTAAACTGAAGTTAGAGAATCGGGTTCTAGTGGCAAAAGATTTGAGGGCTGGAGCAGAGCTGACATTGCTGTCCAAAATGAGTGTGATGAGCAAAGACGAAAATAGGAGAAAATTGGGTGTGGCCTAGGAAAAATAATGGAAGAAGAGGATGTCAATTAGTGGAGAATGAAGTTATTAGACATGTGAGATTCTCAGCATTTTCAGCAGGGAAAATCCTGAGAGATGTAAAGGCTCAAATGGGCAGATACCAACGGATTCCCAAAGGGAACTTGGGCAAGTTAAGGTCCTGTGAAAGCCAAACGTGCAGACGCTGAGTAAAGTCCCAAGCAATGACAGCTGATTAATGTATAGAAAGAAAAACCACCATTGTTTTAGATTCTCAAAGAAAGTGGAATATTTAGGTGGGTCAATAAGCACTGGTAATAAGGAGAGAATAGCACTAGTGAAGGATGTAACTTGGAAATACAAAGGGTAGTTGGAGTATGGTTGAAAGAAATAACAGCTTACAAGCAGTTCTGAGCAGGCTGCAAGCCATATGAGAGGAGACCATAATATTCCATGGAGGGTCATTGCAAAACAAATATCTTTAAATCGTATTCTTCAATAGAACAACCTGTAGCATCAAGGTATATATATATATTTATATATATATACCACTTTAATTCAATAATTACAAAGACATAAAAGGCTTACAAGATGCCTACTATGTGCCAGGCACTGTGAGCCCAATGATGAATATCCTGAGGGAGGTTTGAGTTTGAGAAGAGAGATGGACATCTAAACAGTTATTTTTAATGTAATGCAGTGTAGCAATTGGGGATATGTAAATAGGTAAAATCTGAAAAATATTTTAAGATTAAGAAACTTTCCTTGGTCTGCCCAACTTGCTTTCCTCAGGGTATTATCTTCTGTTGCCTTCTGGCTAATTCTTACTATGGTGAGAAGGAGAGGTGGTTTGTGAGTTAATTAATGAGTTGCCTTTGATTTTCAGAAAGGGAAAGTTCATTTTAATAAAAGATTATTAATGGCCAGAAGGCAGTCCAAGTAAGCAAAGTTAGTGAGAATCACATTTTGTGGCAAGGGGGAATCATACGCCAGAGCCCCTCAAGTTTTACAAGGCAGTTGTTCTCTCCTACTGTAGGCTGAGTGAGAGCTGGCTTAAAGCTGCTGAATCCTTGCAAATAAGTCTATTCATACTCTATAAGCCTCAAGGCTATAAAAAGATAAAGTTTTTTGACCTGAACCCAGTGGAGAGAAAAATATATGAAACAGGTCAGATACTTCCAAACTGTTTGAGAGAAAAAAAGCAAATGTGACTCAGGGTAGCCAAAAATTTACTCTAACCCAAAATAATTCAACTAGTCAATGGGCAACTAAATTTGATTATCTAAAGATCTAAAAATTGCCAAAAAGCTTTTCTTGCTTCTTATATCAGATCAGGATGGAGAAACTCCAAACAAAACTATTGCACAGGCACCTAATAGATACTTTATAAACCTGGGTGGCCTAGATACTAAATACCATTAAAATTATTGATATTTTAGAAAGAAAAATACCTGTTTCAAATATACAGAAAAGTGATGAATAATAATATTAAAGAAAAGTTGTTTGGTTAAATATTTGTAATTTAAGTGGTATAAAAAATCAGTGTCATAAAAGTTATATTTTCTAGCAAATAAATGAAAAACTAAGCAACTTCCTAGCAAATCTGACACAGAAAATATTCTGAATAATATTTCCTCCAAATATTTTTCCCATCAATACATATTTTTTTTAGCTTGATTTATTCAAATATTGATTTATCTCTTCATTTCTCTTGGAGAGATTTTACTCTCAAGGCTAATTTGATTTTTATCTATTTCTGGGTAAAGGTTAATCAGAAACTTTGAGAATACATATGTTGTTTTAAACTAATTTTTTAAAATATCAATTCTCTCTCCCCTCCACACTCATATTAATTTTTGTCAAATGCAACCTGCGCATGTAAATATAGAATTTAATTTCCCTTGTGTGGTTTCTGACAAGATTCAAAGTCATGCAATATTTTTATTGATCAAATAAGTAATGTGAACTCAAGATTTTTTGTTTGAAAAATATCACAAAAATCTTGACTTATAATCACAAAATTATTTTATTGATATATTCTTAATAGACATAATTTAATTTGTTATCACTTACTTCTTTAGTCTTAGTACAATATAACATTAATTAAAACAGTTCAAAATAATGCATTCAAGGAAGATCATTTAATAAACCATAGTTATAAGAGATATAAGTACTAAGCATTGTGAAGTTTCCCACATTTCATATTCTTTTGGTGTCCAGATAGAAATTAAATACCTTTATATTTTCTTCTACATTCTCTAAATAACAGAAAACTGTCTTAGATATGTTAATTTCCACCTGGACATCTAGAAATGGGCTATTTTTATTCAACAAAAGAAAAAATAATAATTTTATTTATTCATTCTGACCTACACTAAAAAGAGCTCTTACAACACAGGAAGAAGCAGAAGATACCCATCTATCATTACAAATTTCTACCAAATAAACTTTATCTGCCTAAGTTCCCTAACTGGTAGATTTGAAAACATACAAGTGGGTTCATTTTATATGAAATGTTTAATTATTGTTAACACTATTTAATTGTTCTAGAATTTTTCCTGCCATTTTATGTCTACAGGCTTTATGGAGAAATCCTATTGATTTGACAAGAAAAAGTGTAGCTTACATATTTTAACTTCATTGTTTTTATTTTCTTATTGGGTCACAGATCTCTTTGGATATCTGAAGACTCCACACTGTCTTTCTAGAAACGCAGCAACTCAAATGTTTAATACAACTCCAGGGACTTCATGAGCCCTGGAAGCAGATCTATAGACTCAAGGAGTGGTTTAGTAACCAAGCAAAGCACAGACTACAGAGACAGCCTCCACCGAGTTTAAAAGTTGATATGGCTTTTTGAGAAATTTAGGGTTTGCTTTGCAATTTTGGACATCTATATGGCTGTTATGCTGTTAATGATTTTCCCCACTCTTCATAATATACAACCTGAAATGACCACTGCAGGAAAAAGAAAAAAAAAAGATATATAGCCATTTTAGGAAAAGCAACAGATTGCTTCTACATGACAAACGAATTCATAAAATTCGTCTATATCATTTGTATGTATCACATTCATCTATACAGAACCAGAGGGTTAATTAACGATGTTCCTACCAAGCCTAGCTCTAGTAGGTAAGGAGACATTTAATGAAATCATCAGAGGACGGATCCTGACAACTCATTACTGGTGTTATAAATGAAGGTCTAAATAAACACACACACACACACACACGCACACGCACACTTGTCCTGTTTCAGCGGGGTTTTCAGTAGGTTGGCCCAGTCACCATTCAGGGAGCTGGTTTACTGAAGAACCTGTAAACGGGGTTAGCAGGTGCGACATGAAGGGGCGAACACGGAAAACGAGCGAGAGAAAAAGAAAAGACGCGCGAAATGCGCAGCGTGACCGCCCCGCCGCGCAGCCCCTCCCGTCGATGTCACAGGGAGGATGGATGCTCAGCCCACCGAGTGCGGACGCGGGGAGCCGGCGCGGACCCCTGGCCCTCCCGCCGCAATGCAAGCGGGGACCAGACCGCTAAGCGGGCGCACAGGCTCATGCTCACGCGCACACTCACACTCACACTCACGCTCACACTCACACTCACACTCACACTCACACTCACACGCACTTACTCTCCGGGCGCGCCCGGGGCTGCCGCCCTGGAAGTCGCCGGCTGCTCCCTCTCGGCCGCGCGGCGACCGCAGCTGTCACGCTCGCAGCGGGCGGGCGGGTCGCCGGCCCCCGCCCCCGCCCCCACGGGGAGCGGGCGAGGTGCAGCCCCGGGTCCCTCCTCCCGCGGGCGTCGCACGAGGTCCCCGGGGCCCCGCGCCCGCCCCCGGGCGCCGTCTCCTTTGCTCCCTCGCTCCTCCCCGGCGTGGGAACAGGGCCGCGGCCCCCGGGCTGGGCAGCGGGGACGGCGGGATGGAGGACCCGCCCCGCACCGGCGCCCGGACGCGGGGCCGCGCCTCGGGGTGCCCCTCACGCGGGGACCGCGCCGTGTCCCTGCCCCGCGCCGCGCGGCCAACGCTCGCTCCCTCTGCTCGCGTCTGCCCCTGCGTCTCCGGATCTGCCTTTCTGGTGACCCCCAAGGATCTAGCCAGTTTCTTTCCTACCGCACTCGACCGCTTTTTCAGAACCGCCCCCCACCCCACCCCCCCTTCCCGCACCGAAAGCCGGAAAAAGAAAGGCGCGGATAACACGCACCGCGGCGAGGTCGCTCGGGGCCGGGGCGCCCGGCTGCCGGGGCGCTCCCTCCCCTGCAGGGGGAGGTCGCTCGGCGCAGCTCCGCCGCCGCTGTTTGCTTGTTGCTTCGGGTCTGATGCAGCAAAAAAGTGTAGGAAAACGGCAGAGAAACGTGTTTCTGGACAACGAGCTGCGTGCCGAGTCCCACCCACTCAGCCCAGCCGAGGGCTGAGGAACGGAGTCCAGGGACCTCCGACTGCCCAACCGCCCGCCCCCAGCAGTCACTTTCGAGAAGGAGCAGAGGGGACAGGCACAAAGGAAAAGAGAAAGGAAAAAAGAGGGAGGGAACTTATGGAAAATTGGGTTTACTTAAAAAAAAAAAAAAAAAAAAAAAAAAAAACTTCACTATGCTCTAATCCGGAAAAACTGTAGTTTTCCATAGTTAACAATTAGAACGGGAAACTGATACCTGCACGGATGGTTTTCTTGTCCTGGTGTTAAGAATTAAAGCCTATCTACTCCTTTGCAAATGCAGCTCTATGGTTGTAGAGCATTGACTTCTTTGCAGTAAGGTCTTGATTCTGCGTATTTCAGTACAGTTAGTTCCATCTGAAGGCGGAAGGGAGAGTGTAAGTGTGTGCATCCCAGCACAAAAAAAAAAAATAATATTGTTTTTGAGTCACCTTTCTGACTTGTAAAAGGATCTCATTATGCTTTTTTCCTTGGGAATTTACAATTAATCATGATTATTATGTGATCCTTCTTCAAACCTGGGGATCTTGAGACAAATGGTTCATGATTATCTCCCATTATATTTCTCCCCAAACCCATCACATATACTCTGATCCCATTTTAGACATTTGCAAGGTTTTCTCCTACTCTCGTCTGCTATGCTGTTCTCATGGCAAATATCAGTCAGAAAAGCTGGGGGGAAAAAAGAAGACATTTAGGATAAAAAGGTATTTAAATAAGCTCTTTTAATATCAGGCAAAAGTTTATACCTATAAGATTGCAATTTTTGGTTTTGCCACCTCTGAAACTTTTCTTCCTCTACTCTCAACCATGGTATTCTTTAAGATCAGTGGGGATTCTCTCCCTAGAGTAACTAGAATTTGAGACTTAAAAGAAAGAAAACATAAAGAAATACCCACTAACATGATTAAAAGAGAATCATACTATTTAAAAAAATAAATTTAATGATATGAATACACAGTAGAAATATTTTTTTGATCAGATGAAATACTTCACGGTAGAGGAGAATTAGAGTTAGGGCTTCAAAGGTTGGCCATATTTGTTGGGAAAAGAAGAAATAAAAGAAGTTTTGTTTTGTTTTTTTGTTTTCAGTCCAAGGAAAACTTGTGATCAAAGGCATGGAGGTGTGAAGCTGTGACATGGATATAGAAACAGGAAGTGGTACCATTTGATAGAGATTCAAAGTACATTAAACAGATAGATAGTTGATAGGTGATTGATGGATAGATAAATGACAGAGATAAGGTGGGAAGATCAGTTGAGTCCAAATGGCCTCATTTGCCTGTTCTCTAGTTGTCATACACTGTAAGTTTGTATAAAACCTGTTTTGTTTTGTTTTGTTTTCACGCCTACAGCACCTGGTCTTCCTAGGTGGTCTCCCATCCAAGTCTAACCAGGTCTGAGATCAGACAAGATCCAGCACATTCAGGGTGGCATGGCCATAGACTCAAAACCTATTTTGTTGTTGTTGTTGTTTGTTTTGTTTTCCTCTTCCAGCATTACTTTTGCCAATATTCCTCTCATCCTGGAATGTGACTTGCTAAAGCTATTAATTTCTGTTTTTACCATCCTCAAATTCTCTACCACATCATAATCCTTGATAAGTATTTCATTTAACCTCTGTAATTTCTGCCAGGGGTTACTCAATCTTACAAATGTAGACTTTCAGCTAGAGAGGGTCTTGTATTCTTCTCCCATTCTTTGTGAGTATCAGGAAAAGAGCTATGTGGGAAAAGCAACCAATCTCAGGTTAAGGGTGACCAGAACCATCAAAAGTCGATTGTGAAAAACAATCTGGATATTTGATACACCCTGAAAAAGTATTGGGAGTATTTTTGAACTGGGGAGGTAATCTTTTGCACTTAAGTAAGTAAGCTTTGTAGCCTAGGTGCCTGGCAATGAACATGGTTCTTAACAGGGATTCACTAGATTGATTGTCAGGTGGATAAATAAAGACCTGAATATTGTATCTTCTTCCACTTCCATTCTTCTGTCTTACAGGTGATGTTTAGGTTAAAATCTGCTTGCTTCCCCTTTATTCAGAATAGAAAAGTTGTCATGCTACTTTAATAAAAATCTTAACAAGGACAAGTATTCAGTGTAAAGCAGTCCTGGGTAACTGGTAGGCTCAGGCAGAATAGCTCAAATTTTTCCTCTCAAGATGTTTTGTTATTCCTGTACTCGCAATTGATAACAGTAATAAATCATTCAAATGTGTATTCTTTACACACTTGCAAATGACAGTGTCAACCAGGGATATGATCTAACTCCTTGCTACTCAGAGTGTGCTCCCTGTATCAGCAGCATCAGCATGACCTGTGATCTTGTCAGAAATATGGAATGTCAGGCCTTACCCCAAACCTACTGATTCAGAATATTGGTTTAACAAAATCCTCCGTTGATTCTTCTGCATGTTAAATTTTGAGAAAGACCAATCTACAATTAACTCATTAAATATGCTAGATCTGGAAACATTGTATGAATCTCTTTAAACCTAGGGATTTTTAGGGATTTTTACAACTAGCATCTTTCTTTCTTCTAGGATATTATTGCCACATCAGTTCAAATATAGTGATGGGACTAATAGATCAGTCACTGCTGGCTTCTTGGTCCAGTTCACAAACCAAAACCACAAGTTCATAAACCAAAAGGAATTAATAGAAAGGAGGAGAGAGCAATGCAGCAGGAGGGAGGAAGTGAGGGGACCATTATACACTATTATATATTTTTTTTCTTATGTGTCAGGGGCAGAATTTTATTTTTTAGCAAACAAATCACTGATTGTATTATTTGTCAAATCATGATAACTTGTCAAATACAAGAAAGAAAAAATAAATTTCATTATTTTTCCTCTTTATAACTTATCCTCCTATTCTTAAGATTATTTGCTTTCAATTTATTTCAAATACGTCTAGTTAGATAAATTTTACACTAGTAACTTGTACCTATTGAGACCATGTTAGCATTCCAAAATATCTCTTTTGGAATGAGAAGTTTTAATTAGGAAAAGCAGACTATGTGAGGTTGGACTCCCTAAATTTCTAGTCCCGATAATACATTCACGAAACAGCTTGAACTTTAAGAGGTTCTAATGGTGACAGAAATGTTTTTAGTATATTTTCTCAGAAAGGATGGTATTTGTTAGCAGTAAATGGAATGGCCCAAAGATGTTCATAACTTCACCCCAGAAACCTGTGAATACATCAAGTTACATGGCATGTAGCAAGAGGGAATTAAAGTTGCACATAGAATTAGGATTGCTAATCAACTGACCTTGAGACAGGGAAATTATCCTAGATTATCTATGTGGGCCCATTGTAATTATATGGTTCTTATAAATGAAAGATCAGTGCAAGGGGATCAGGGTCAGAGTCAGAGAGAGAGAGTGATGCAATATGAGAAAGACTTGTCCAGTAATTGCTGGCTTTGAAGATGGAAGGGGGTAATTACCAAGGGATGTGTGCAGCCTTTAGAAGCTCGGTCAGGCTGGAAAACTGATTCTCTCTTAGAGCCTCTACAAAGGAACACTGCCCTGCCAGCACTTTGATTTTACTCCAGTGAGGCTTGTTTCAAATTCTGACCTCCAGAAATGCAGGATCGTACATTCATGTTCTTTTAAATAGCTGGGTTTATGGTTATTTTGTTACAGCAGCAATGGGCAAGTAATACAGATTTTGTTACTAGAAAATGGGGTGCTGGTGCAATGAATACCTAATGATGTGAAAGTGGCTTTGGGATGGAGAAATGGCAAAAGCTGGAAGAATTCTGTGGAGTGTGATTTTTAAAAAGCCTAGGTTGCTTTGAATGCACTGTAGGAAAGAATAGGGATGTTGACTCTGCTAAGGATGCAGAAGCATAGTAGAGAATTGGAAGCCATGGTAGAGAAAATCTATGTCACCTGAGAGAATTCTTAATATGTCACAGAGGGACTGCTGATAGAAATAGGAATGTTAAAAGGGCTTCTGGTGAGGACACAGATGGAAATGAGGAACCACAGTTATTGGAAAAAGAGGAAAGAATATCCTTATGATATAGTGGCAGATCTAAGCTGAATTGTAGTCTGCTGTAGGCAAAAAAATAATGAATTTGGATATTTAAGGAGAAGAATTCTAAGCAAAGTGCTGAAGGCATCGCCTGGGTTCTTCTTGAAGCTTATGGTAAAATGTGAGAGGAAACAAAGATTGAAGGAAGAACTATTAAGCAAAAACAAACCAGAGGCTGGTGATTTAGAAAATCCCCAGCTTATTTAGATTAAAAAGGTTGCAATGTCATCCTTTCCCAGGTAAACATAATGTCCTCATACTTTGGCGATACTGAGAGACTTTATGGAGTCTCATATTTAAAAAATCTTCTAAACTTATTAATATATATTTTTATTTTCTGTCCTAAATTAATTAATATTGACTCTTTTATCCCTAATATTACTACGCAGCACTAATATTCTGTAAATTGTTTGTTTAAAAAGGAGACCAAAATGGTATCCTATAGACTTCAATATATTTAATGAGAATAAAGGAAAGAAGGAAGGAGGTTAGGGTGGAAAGGAGGGAAGGAGAAAGGTAACCGAAGCAGGTAGGCAAAGCATTGTTTTAAGAATTATTCAATAAAGCTATTAAAAGAAGGAAATATTAAGGAAACACATTAGGGTGATTTTCTCCTGATTCTTCAAAATGACATAAAGGTTGACTCATTCATGTTTCCTTCCTTTCCTGGTAAGACATTAAAAAAAAAAAAATCACCAATGGAATGCCTTTTGCATTCCACACCAGGTTCTATCTCTAGGCATTGGCTAATGAACAACCACACGGCTCTTGTAGGTGAGAAGCTTCTAAGCATCTTCCTCAACAAGATGACAGTCTACTAGTTTAGGGGTTCCTGCCAACCTGAGTTGAAATAGAGTTAAAAAAAAAACCCTCAGATGATCACTTTTAGAGAAAAGTATTTATTTAATCTCGCTGAGAAGAAGTTTTATATTTGAATCTAAATATGTAAACATCTATGAGCCCTTTAATTTGAACAGAAGCTTTCCCAAGCAACACAGCCTAACAACTTATAGAAAAGAGAGCCATCTGTGTGGACAGACGTGTTTGCAACTTTTCAAATAATGGTGAAAGAAACAAAAAGTGTAAGTTACTCAGTAAAGTGCCCACTCTCTTTTTAAACATTATAACAGCTAAAAAATTTCTGCTTGTTGTTATACTTTCATACTTTAGAGCTGGTATGAGAAAGATCATATGCTTCTCTCTTAGCAGGCTGTGGGAATAAGGCTTGGTGATTTTCGCTATTCTTACACAAGACAGGCCCCAAGTGGAGATGTGTTGTCCTCATGTGCTAACGAGTCTAATGCATGGGCATTAATTTGACTTTTGGTTTTCACTTTACCTCCGAAGCCAAGCAAGATGTTTTCTTTGAGCCTCTCTCAGAAGAGGGTTTCATGTGTGCTTCTCCTTCTGGGATAACTGAAGCACATAGATCTCAAAACTGCAAAAGGCAGCCAAGGAGAATGAAATACTTTTCTATGACGGTCTCACCAGATGGGGCCAAACAGCATATCTTATGCCTTGGTTTAAAAAGAGAGACTATTTCAAATTTTAGAGTAAAGAGAACTGTTTTGACATAAAGAAAAGGCCAATTATGCAGGTACAGACTTGCTGGAATCTCATTTTATGAAAATGACAATTATGGCTGCTGTTCTTATATTTATAAAATAGTTTATTTAAACAGTTGACAATGTTACCGAAGGGAAATAATGTCTTACCAAATTTCTTCTTACTTTTTAGGGTCTTCTGCTTTAGTCTGATGATAAAAATTAATGCAAGTAAATAAAGGGGCCTTCCATTCCAACACCAGGACAGATATGCAAAGAAACCCTTCTCAGTAGAGAATACCTAATAATTCTGGGTAAAAATTTAAACAAAATTTTAGGGCTTAGCCAGGCTGGTGTCCAGAGAGGGCAAGAAACTGAGACTAGAAACAAAGAGAAAGAAGAACCTTACTGGTAAGCAAGCATAGTAGCTGGCAGTTGCTCTGAGGCCATCTGCCTGTAACTGCTGACCAGGGCTTTAGGATAGTGGTCAACGTGTGGAAAGGAAAGAGAAGATAAAACCAAATACAAATAGGAAACAACATACGTAGGAGAACTCGGAGGGCTCTGTTTTCACACAGGTACTTACTCTCTTTAGGTATAGTCTCAGAATGGAACGTGGGAAAAAACAAGTCTCTCCTGAGTTCTCTCGATCTCAAGCCTACCGTTCCCCAGTTTTGCATTTGAAATTTATACAATTACAGTGGCTTGAAAATCCGCAGGCAGAATCTTTATTTTAAAGAGGTCATGTACTGGGAATGCTGCAGGAGCCTCACAGAAACAAACACAAATCCTCACTAGGGAATCCACTTTAGAGAAGGTCCTCGAATAATTTCTACAGATAAAGTCCCAGGAAAAATGAGTTGATTAGGAAGTAACCAAATACATGAGAGAAAATGCTGTAAGTAATAGAAAGAAACATTTAATAAATTAAAAGGCCTGCAAGGACTACAAAAGTAGAAGTTATTCAAAATAGATATGGAATAAGTATGTTTGATACATTTTTAAAATAAAATGTATTCAGAGTATAAGAGAGAAACCAGGATATAAAATCTGACCAACTTTAAACTAGAACCAGAGAGAACTTCCACAAAGGAAACAATATAATAATTAAAAATGAAATCTCATGGAAGAGTCAAATAAATAGCAGATTAGATAAATGTGAAGAGAATATTAATAAACTGGACAATAGGTCTAAAGAAATAATCAGAATTTAGACAAAGAATTGATGAAATGTAAATAAGTTATGAAGTACGAAGGGTACTACCAAAAGAATAGAGATTTAGTGGAAAGACAATATTAAAAGGGACAACGGCTTAGGTTTACAGAACTTAATTCAATCATCCATTTTCTTGTTTGCCCAACAATTTACAAGAAGAATAAATAAATCCTTTTTAAATCCATATGTACGTAAATGTATTTGATAAATGTGTAACCAAAGATAAAGAGATCTTAAAAGCAACGAGAAAAAAATCTATAAGGGAACAACAATTGGATGGATCTCTACATACACTATATATAAAACATAATGTATTACATGTTCATGACATAATTCAGTATATGTAATTCACATAACTTTCTACATAATATATAAAAGTCCATTGTATGTCCATTATATCTATAACATATGTATATTTACATATTTACATGTCTCTGTGTATCTTTTAGCAACTTTTGATATGGAGAAAGGACTGACAATACTTCAGAATGATTCTCACCCTACCACAGACAAAAAGTGTCTGTACTCTTCTAAGACTATGTGGTCTAAAGGAGTTTCTCATTCTCACTCCAGTCCCTTGTCAGCTTCTAGAAATCCATCCAAATTACCATTTAAATGTTCCTACTATTTTATGTCTGTTGATAAGCAAATCTTAGCTATGATACTCTGGATTCTCCTATCTCTTCACATTTCAGGAGTGTGGTTTGCCATGCCACCCCAGTTCGCTGGTAAGTCTAAAAAAGGAGTTGATTTAAAGATGGAAGCAACAGCTTCCAAGTTCTTTACATGTCAGAGCTGAAACTTCCACTTATGCTATATTCAAGAGAGTCAATATAAATGAGATTGAAATATCATTTTCCTATAATTTTTACAGATGCTACCTTTAATATAAGATAAGAATGTTTTTGAAAATAGACATCCTGAAAAGAAATCTATATCCACAATAAACCAAAACTGTTATTCTTAGAAAAAATTTCACATTTCAAAAATTATATAATTTCAATAACTTTTGTATCCTCTTGCACTTTCAAAACTGTTTGACTTGGACTATAAATTATATGGGAAGAGTACCTGCAATTATAAAGTCCTGTGAAAGTATTTGACCTTAATGCCTTCTGAATCCTCTACAAAGACTCATTATCTAGTTATCGTTACAAGATTCAAATATTTGATAAATATGAAATCACGTCCTTGCATTAGCATCAAATGTATAGACTTGCCAATACCTAAAGTATACTTATTTCTATTATGTACAAAGAAAAAATATTTCCCATCAAGTTGATAAGAATGTTGTTTACCATCTGTTTCTCTAAGTAGAACACATCAATTTCTGCAATGAGGAATTTTATTGGGTTTTTACTAAATTACTTTTATTCCTAAGTGGGAATAGACATTAGCAGTAATAATTTTCTTAGAAGTTATGGAGAAGGAAACATCTGACTTCCTCTGTTTGTAGCAGAAATTTCCTCTGTCCCACATTAGAAGAGCCTGTGGCTCACAGGTCTTTTCTTTCTCAGAAAAAAAAATATATAGCTGCCAAGTTAGATATATCAAAAGAACAACAAAGATGAAAAAGTAGACTCTAAGGATTTTTCCCTAAGGTCTTACTGTTAAAAAAGCAAAGATCATTTTTCTTTGGGTATTTGAGATTGTAGAATACAGGGAAGATGTTCTTTCAATTCTAAAAAAACTAAAACATCCACTTTGAGATACAAAAAAAAATAGAGGGTGTTACTAAAGTAGGAGCAATAACAGTATGTCAAACAAAACTTTAACCATATGCTAACTTTTCCTTCATTTAAATAAAGTCAAGACTAAATACACATTAACAAAATACAGTGGTGAGAGAAACAGTTTAATATTTTGCCCACTGCTCCATAGCTAGTGAGATGAAACACAGTAGCCAAATATATTATTTAAAGCAGCCTAAGTGCTATGAAAGGAAAGTGCAGAGAAGTACAAGAACTTATAAAGGGGAATCTGATCTTGACAGGAGGGAAGTGGTGATGTGGTCAGGGAACCTCCCGGAGGGATTGAAGTTGAAGCTGAGGTGTGAAGTGTGCATGGGAAATAAATGGAGTGTTGGGGAAGGCAAAGCGTTTTAACAGAAGGAACAGTGTATGTGGGAGCCAGGACAGGACAGGAAACACAGAATGTTGGAAGAACTGAAAAGAGATGTTTGTAGCTGGTGTCGAGACCACAGGAAAAAGAAATAGTGGCTTTGGTAATGTATGAGAGTGATTTCCTCTGATTCTGATCTGTGTTTAAAAGCACTGTGGTCCAGGGAGAAGGTGGAGATCGCATTCTGTTATCTCCACATCCACTTTGGACCCCTGTGGCACTACACTCTCTTATACATCTGTACTTCTTCCCCGAAGGCATTGCCACCTCTGGGGTATAGGTAAAGTTGGCTCTGTCTTGAGGAAGCCCCAGCCTCAGTCCCTTGCAGACCCTCTATGCAGATTTCTTTTTGTACTCCAGCGATCAGAGAGGACAAGAGTGGCATTGACATTCTTTTGGATCCCACCCGCCTCACCGGTGTGAGGTCTTCCCATTCTACACTCAAACCCTGAACAAGTGTTGAGCATGTTTTCTGTCTTTTTTGCTCATATATGCATTTAATACTTAGTATGCTATATTGCAGTATTTTGTTTACGTCTGTCCTCGCTACTTGATTCGATGCTCTTTGAACATAAGGACTATGTCTTGTTCATTAGATATTAATAAATATTTATTGAATAGATAGAAGAATGAAGCTTATATAGTCACTCAAGAGTTATAACTTTGATGCTGAATTCATTCCCTTGAGGGTTGAATTGATATAAGTGGCCCAGTTAGTTAGCATCAGGTCTCACCTTGTAGTAATCATGGAAAGGTGGCCAAAAGGGCCATTGAGTCAGGCCAGAAACAGCTGCCAATACAAATCTGCTGCCCTGGACCCTGAATCTCAAAGTTTTCTTCTCTTTTCCATTCTTAAATAAAAGTCTGAACTTCCCTTGGCTACTCTATATTTGAGAGTCCAATTTATTGTTCAGACATGCACCATACCCCACACACCCATGGGTCCACTTCCATTAAAGACTGTGGTATAAACTAGAGAGAGCACAGGCTCAATAGAGTCCTAAGGGCACTTTCTGTAATGTCATTCCTCATCTCCTAATTAAGAAAACATTTCGAGATGCAAATGAAGGTAACACTATTGTAGAGATAAACTTGACTCTATTTTTCAAGCAAATCTTTCATATACTTGACTGTTTTGATAAAATTTGTAAAATTTTGAACACATTTCACAACCGATAATGACAAATCACAATTTAGAATTTCTATCTCGTTTCACACCACCACTTGGAATGGGACAGACTTGGGACAAAGTACATTGTCTCTTAGCAAACTTAGGGACATTTTATTTTAGGGGCAATAATTAACATAAAAGTGAGAATTATATCATGGACATATAATCTCATTTTCTATCATCAGAACTATTGATCAAAACATTAACATCAAGACATTTATAGGCTCTCAGGACTGCCAAGTATTGTGCAAGCTGCACACTGATCAACTCCAGGATTACCAGTCAAATGTACCATTCAACTGTGCAGTTTAATGCATTGTCATGCACAGAATCTTTATAGGTCCTCCTAGGATATTTTGTGATATATCAATACCAAGTTACTGATCGTTGATTTACCACTGTCAGATTCTAGACAGTTCTAAATTAATTTGTTAGTTTTCTACAATTTATTGATGAGAATATCATTTGAGAAAAATTGTTGACTAAGGTCTCCTCTTATTATTCATGAATGTATTAAAATTTTTCACCTAAATTTTAAATAGTTCTTTGTTTAAATGATTGCTATGTACTGACATTGCACAGTTCAATTGTTATCTAAGAAAATTTTAGCAGCATGCATGGCAGATAACTAGTATAGAAAACCTCAAATCATTATTTTCCAGTACTGAGAGAGGGAACAAACATTTTCTTTTACTAATGTTTGAATCAGGGAAATTAGACCTCTTAATCTTTTTGGTGCTCATCAATGACATATAATTATGCACAAATCATTTGAATTCTCATTTGAGATATGTGATTATTTCAGAGAAATTGAAAGTGCTGTGATCCAGCCCATGAATTGCAAGCCTTTCTGGGGTAGCAAATTATTTTCTATGCTAAAATATATAATGTTTTCTTTATTCAATTGCTTTTCAACAGGCTGATTTGTTCGCTATTTTGTCAACAAATTAAATAGATGAATGAATCTTGCTCAAAATAAGTTTTTGACAGACTGAAGATTTGACTTAAAGCTTCACCAAACTAAATTCCTTGAAAGCAGGGACAATGTCTTACTGTCTTTGTGTCTCTAGATATAGTGGGAGAAGAGGTATATGTTAGGTGATTAAAGGGTTGGTTGGATATATGTGAGATCAAACATGTATATTTCCAAGAAATGTTGCTAATAGAAGCCACTTAATATTGAGTGACTTAATATGTCAGTCCATTTATTTAAGACGTAGTCTGAATATGTTTAACGACTCTACAGTCACAATCATACCATATGTATGATTAAAATATCAACCAAGAGCAATTTAGCTAGTTATTATTTAATCAATTTAAATAAAGATCCTTTTGTAAATAGCCATTAAAGATTTTCATGTATTAAGTTGATTCAAAGTAAGTTTTAAATGTAGACTCTTTACAAAAAGACATTATGTATTTGTATGAAACACTCTTCTAAAGCTAATATTTTCAAATGCATTTTTACAGGAATTGCATTTAAGATCTTGCATTAACATGTTATAGATAATGAGATATTAGAGGATTTTTTTCATAGACGGTGAAAGTCAGTTTCATGCCATCAGTAGGAACTGTGCACTACAATAAAGTTGCCACAGGTGTCTGGCCAGGTGCAACATTAAGCTCACCAACTAGATTGTTATAAATATCAAACCATACCCTACCAGACATTTACTACTAAATGAATAATGACTAGATGAACCTGTTGAAGATTTGGCTTGAAAAACGAAC
Organism: Cynopterus sphinx; assembly: GCA_030015415.1. NCBI lineage: Eukaryota > Metazoa > Chordata > Mammalia > Chiroptera > Pteropodidae > Cynopterus > Cynopterus sphinx. The sequence goes on from CM057390.1 coordinate 59,335,715, forward strand.
AGAGAGAAAGCATGATCCCACAGATGGAATGTTTAAAATAGAAACGGCTGCTTATTGTCAACTCATTCTTTCACAAATCTCCTTTCCTAGTCATTAACACACTTTTCCAAGGCCCTGTACAAGGTTTGAAATAGCTATTTTGTCAACATGCCATCTGCATGATCTCAAAAGCTACACGGTGTGACTTTACAATGCAATTAGTGGAGTTTCATTTGGAAGTCTAAAAAAACACACAAAAAAAGAGGAAAATGCCTTTCAATAAGAGGCAAAAGGATGTCCTCTAGAAGAATAATAACTTTCCACATCAGTGCATAATGAATGTCCATTTTGTTATTGCTTTACAAACAATAATGAAAAGATTAGCTGAGATGTAAAAAAAACAGGCTGTAGTCATGGAAGTGATAAAACAAAGTTTGCTTCAGATTGAAAATCAACATGCTCTTCCTTTCCTAAATTAAGTTTATTTGAGATGAGCATAGTGATAATTGCCAGATAAGCTTTTAGTGATTAGCAAACACTTCATTGTTTGGATGGAGGTGAAGGGTGAAGAGAGGGAATACTGGTAGGATAGTAATAATCTGTAATTCCATAGTAGTATTAATACCTGTGAAAAAAAATGGACAGTTGCCTAGAGGTTTATAGCATAAATTAAGTTATTAGTAATATTTTTAATATAAATATAAAGATTATATACAAGATATATCTACTATAGATAGAATAGGATGAAATACATTTGGTTATTGATATTTATCAACTATCTAGATTATTGGCCTCAGGATAGCAAATAGTTTTCGTATCTTTGTCAACTCTAAGTTTTGGAGTGATTAAAGGGGCATTGTGTTGAGAAAGATTTTGAGGACTCATTGAAAAAGTGTGTATAGTAATAGATTAGTGATGTTTGGGGTAGGGGTGGTGACTGATGGCTCATATACCAAGTATTTATCACACCTACACCTCATGTAGCTTAGAAATTAATTGTAAAAATAAAGCAAATTTGATTATTTGTATATCCTTGAATATGTATCTAACATTTCATTCTACAAAATTTAAAGAAAATTAATCAAATGTGTAGTGAAAGTTATTTTTTTCCTCCTTCTTTCTCTCTAAATCATAGTACTTTTGTGACATATGGTGACTTTCATGGTGTTTTCATGTTTGGGACACATTTTTGATTGGGCAAATTAAATGAAGAGATTATAGTAAGCTGAAAGTCTAAATCTTACTCTTGACAGAGTATTTAAAATAACACTTGACATACAACCAAGAGTCCAAAATGTCTTATAAAGTGCTTAGATAATGAGTACTAGAGTGTTTTAAAATTGGAGTTTTCAAGAACAAAGCACATGAACAATGACAATGAAGGTTAGCTCTAATCTAAATAAATAAAAATTATTGAGAAGGAGATCATAATTACTGTTTGAAAACCTAAGTTATAGAACACACATTAACTGGGCCATTGGTAGGGTAAGCACTCTAACTCCTGGTCTCTAGTCTCTCACCTCTACACAAATCCTCTGGAATTAATTTTCTAATAAGTATAAGGATGTTCAAAACTTTTGGTTAATACTGAGAGCTCCATAAGAGAGATCACTGATGATTTGGTGACATAATTAGAAATTTTACCTATTTTGCCACCATTCAAACGTTTTTGACTAAAAGAAAAAATACTAAAATTAGGGTTAGGGTTAAGGCAACACAATAACTCATATATAAATAATAGACACCTCCAAAATGAGCAACGTGAAAAAGAACAATCTCACTCTGAAAAGATTTCTTACAAGTTTTATTTTTCTTAAGTTTCTATTTAAAAGGAACTAACCCTTATCTCATAGTTGGTTTTCAAAGGAAAAATGAGTCATGTCAGAAATGTTGTCAATTTTGCTTTTACGAGTTTTGGCAAAGGACTTTCCATTTTCTCCATATTTTATGAGACCTCAAAATAGATTTAGGAATTTCCCCTTGTAGACTGAACATTATAATGGCAACTTGTGTTTAAAAGATCTTTTTCATTTTCCAAAAATCTTTCACCTACAATAATTTAGCTTTGCGAAGCTTGACGACCATGTTCAGTATGGAGCAGAGGTGTTAGTACTCTTGTTTTACAAACGAGAAAGTTAAGACAGAGCTGATTAAGGGGTTTCCAAAGACACATGATTGCTATGAGCAAAGCTGGAAACTGAAACCCTAACTGTCTGACTCATAACTTGTATTTCTGACCTCTTTACATCGAGTGCTTTGAGATATCTTGAGGAAGTACAATCCATGAATCCAGCAATCTTCAAGAATGAATACACTTCCTCTATGAACAGTCATTAAGGCTTTTAATTTAGGCTGTAGAAAATGTGGCATCATGCTGCAATATCATTTTGTCCTTTCTCCATTGTCCTTTCATACCGTCACTGTGGATGATATCAGTCATTCCTTATCTTAGTTTATATTCTATATTCCGATGACCCCCAGATTTATATTTCTAGCTCGAATTTCCTTTCTTCATAAACTTAGAAGTAAATGTTTCCCTACCTACTGGTACCTCTGCTGGAAAGCCTTCTAAAAGAACCAGTCTCAAAACATCCCAAATGTGATTTAACATCTTGTTCCCAAATCTTATCCTTCCCTGTGTTTTCTTTCTGTATAGGAATTACTATTGCCCTTTACAGAATGAAACAAAACTTGGGTTTCAGGCTTACTTCTTCCCTGTTAACCTCTCATATCCAAGTGTTCTCCAACCACTGTTGATTTAATTTTCCTCGCACTTTTTAAATCTTAGTGGCTTTTTCCATTCCTTTTGACTTCATTCAGATGCCATTATTTTTCACCTGAATTAAGGTCCACACTTTCTAATTGATCCCACTTACTGCAATCTGGTCTCTCTCCAAGTCAGTTCCCATACTCCAGTCAGCTATCAAAGGTGACCCAAAGCATTTATGATAAAGTTCTCACTCCTTAATGTGGCCAGCAAAGCCTGCCTCATCTGGCTCATGCTCACTGACCCACTTCATGCCTTATCGCTTTCTGCCTCATCATCTAAACTCAAGCTGTATTGAAATCCATTCAAGTCTTATGCTACACAAAGTTCAACGCTGGGTCTATCCCTCAGTTTTTACCATGTATGGACAGTTTTATTCTTCTGCTATTAAGTCCAATTATCAATGTAGTGTCCTTCCTTGTTGATGGGGAGATACTTTTTTGCCCTGTGAACTTAGCCGCATGATTTGCTTTGCCCAGTGAAATGTAAATAGAAGTGGCATGTGTCACTTGTGGATGAGCTAGCATGTGCTACAGCATGATATCTTTCTTTTGCCACAAGTAATGCAATGTTCAAGATAGAAGATGATTCATCTTGCGTCCTGGAGAAAAGAAGACATGGAGCAGAACTATAGCCAGTGCCTGATGAACACACAGAATGAAAGAAAAATGAGCCTTTGTAGTTATAAACCACTGAGACTTGGAGATCTTTTTGTTATCTCGGCATAACTCAGTCTACTTTTACTAATACATCTTTCTGGAAGAGTCTTCTTCTCCATCTTTTCCCAGCTAAATCCTGTCTATTGTCTTAGTTGAAATTGTATTCTCTTCACAATTCACTTCTAACTCCTTATCTGGGTGCAGCTTTCAGCAGCCCTCTGTACTTCCCATAATAATACTTATTGCATGACATTGTAATTTGGTTATATGTGGTTATTTTTGTCCTCTTCTAGATGGTCAATTCTGTGACCATCATTTCTTTCTTCGTCATTTTATTCCTATCTCTTAGTATCAGTGCAAAATATCATGCAATAGCTATATTGTATGAGTGAATGCTAAATACATAAATGAAGAACAAGTGGTAGAATCAATTCCCACATCCCCAAATATTGGGGAAGATTTTCAACTTCAGAGCTGTGGGACTGACAAGGATAATTGGAAGCTTTCTTCGCTATGGTGGCAAATGGAACACCAAAAGAAAACTTTGTTATCATTGACCTCTAACATGTACCAGTCTCATTTCTGTTAGCACACATTTGCAAACTACAGAGCTCTGTGAAAAGTTTTAGTCATAAATTGTAACCTAGGTTACGTTTTTGGCCCGAGCCTCTTGAATGTGTTCAGTTTCACTGTAGTAGTCATAGGCAGTAACAATTTCACAGCCATGAAGGGCACTTTACCTTTGGATCACAAATATGAGACATTAAGGAGGTCATCCCATCTCAGATAGAACTATAGAAGTTCTACAGGGAGGTTTGGTGAATCTCCATCTTCCTCAATCTGGCTGATCTACACACTCTCTTCTTTATTATGGCGCTTTTATCAAAGATGTTAGGCAGTATAATTTCAGTCTCGAATTATGATCATTATAGTTTTACATTAAAATCACACCATAGTTTCAGGTGTTTGTGTTATATTTTACTGACTCTCCAGAAAAACATCATACATGTAATAGCTTCTAAATAAATATTTCTTTCCAATCTACAACCTACTTTTGTTTTTCTCTTCATTATTAAATGTCTTGAAGGTATTAAAAGAATAATTTATATATTTTCAGTTTTATATTCTAAAATCTTATTGCTTTTTACTTTTTATCTTTTATACTCTATCCAAACACTCTCTCTCTCTCTCTCTCTCTCTCTCTCTCTCTCTTTCTCTCTCTCTCACACACACACACACACACACACACACACAATCAAAGATTTTATCCTGAGGCCATGAAGGTTCTGCGACAAAGTTCTCCTAAGAAGAATTTCCTAGAATCTCTCTCTGCCTCACATATGTTTCTCCTTTCTGCCTAACCTCTTTAGATTGTTGATTTGTTTGAACGGTCTGACTGGCTTTCGATTTCTGGCTTGGCATTTCAGACCCTGACTTCTTAAGAAGGAAAACCTGGAGAATCACATACTGTTTCATTCCCCTGATGCAATCTTGAGCACCACTTAGGGCTTGTTGTATTTGACTCTAGGCACTTCTGATAATTTAGCTTGATGTCACAATCTAGAAAACAGGGACTTCTGGGAAAAAGTCATAAAGTGTTAGGACTATAAAAGATCTTATGCAACACAGCCTAATGCCTCGTCTCATAGGTGAAGACACAATAAGTCAGAGGATGTTTAATGCTTTACTAGAGCTAATTAGTGGAAAATACGAAAACATAGGTCTCCTAAATATTTATTGAGTGCTCCTTTATTTATACCATCTTTCCTCTCCTCTCCTCTCCTCTCCTCTCCTCTCCTCTCCTCTCCTCTCCTCTTCCTCTCCTTCTTTCCCTCCCTCTCTCCCTTTCTGCCTCTCTCTTTCTCCCCTCCCCTCTCTCTTCTCCTCTCCTCACTTCCTTCCCTTCCTCTTCAATCTCTCTCTCTCTCTCTCTCTCTCTCTCTCTCTCTCTCATTTCTCAAATAGTTTCCAAACCTCATTAAACTTACTGCTGTTGACATTTTAAAGGAAGCCCATCAGTGGACTTTTGCAGATCCCACTCATTCTGCATATGGGGTCACTAATGGACAGTAAACTAAAGAAACTGATATCTCAGATGAATTGGAAGAGAACATAGGAACTAGAGCAGTAGTTTACAAAAAACTAAAAATAGCTGAAGATTTTCAGCCTGGTAGACAGCTAGAAGTATGTGTGTGCTTGGGGTAATATGGCATTAAGTTTTGTTGTTAGAAGAAAGAAGATTATAAATATTCGTTTAAACATATTGAATTTGAGATGACAGTAATTCATCTATGGGAAAATATCCAGCAGGTAGTGGAGATAAGAAGAAGGAAAGCCAGGACTGCTGAGAGCTGTGGACTGGGGAGAGGTCGTCTCTAAGTATTGAGTGTAACTCTGAACAGAAAAATTGCAGACAGACAAGGAAGAGAAGGCTATGAACTTCGAGCAAAGGAAGCAGAGAAGATCCAGCCAGAGCTGTTCTCCTCTGAATAACAGTGATTTAGTTTCATGGAAACCCAGAGGGAGAGATTCTGTGGAAACCATCGAGACTGCAGGTGGCAGGAAGCGTGGAGGTCTGTCTGGCTTGTCTAGTCAGAAGCTCTCTCTAGAACTTTGACTCCTACTGAAGACAACTTTGACTCCCATCCGAAGAGTCTTGGAGGCTGACAGCCAGGTATTTGCATTGTGAGAACAAGAAAATGCCCCTGGCCAGGTCTTCAGCCTCCCACTGATGGCAAGACCCTTGTCTCTTCTATTGAAAGCTAAGATTTAAACCTATCTTTAAAAAAATATAGAAACTTGCATTTTTCAAAATGTGTTTATCATGATGAAATTGCCACAAAACCACACAACAATATGGGAGACATTATTGTCTCTAGTCTAGAAATAAAATATCTGAATGTCAGAAGGACTATCTTGATACCAGAATCATACAACTAATAAAAAAAAAATCAGGGACTAACACTCAGGTTTCCTATTTATTAAATGAGTGTTTATTATATGTATCTTTTCTTCTTTTATACTGTGAAGTTTCCTAGTATCCAGTAGTGGAAATGAGAACTCTCCTGACTTTGGCATGAATAAAATTTTAACAGCATCATAAAATTACTGCTATAAGTCATGATAGTGAGTGTAGAAAGACATTTTTTAAATATCATTTTCCTGAACTCCCTCCACAGCAACGGTGGATATTTTTGTCACTCGTATGAGGATTGCCCATTTCCTAGCCACAACATGGATCTTCAGAATACAGGAATAACATAGGAAATGAAATGACCACAGACGATGGCTTTCAATTATGCTATTTCATAACTCTTTTTGGAACTTACAGGATTGTGCAATAAAATACTTCAATTCCAAGTCAGAAGAGTCTTTCAAAAACTTTCACGTGTTCCACAATTTTTTGTATCATAATATCTTCAATGTTTTTTTCAATTCTGCCCTTCTCAGACATTTACTCCCTCCTATAATGTATAAGAGAAGGCAAAGCTTCTTAAATAAACCTTTCTAAGGCCTGGGTTTCATTTTTATGTATTAAACAGAATTGCCATGTACAACAATAGCATTTAAGAATATTCATGACTGAAATGGGGTCAGGCTTTGCTCTATGAGCATATCTAAATTGGGAAAATTAATTTTCTATGTGAAAGAGAAGGAACTATGGTTATAGAAAATACCTAATGCCCTAAAATAAACTTAAAGTCAATTAACTAGATGAATAAATTTTAAAAAGGTTTTTAAATACTGTCCCTTTGACTACTCAACCTTGAGTAAGAATGTTAGATACCTGCTTTGGATACAGAGAAATATAGGAAAAAATTCATTTTTCTACTGGTCAGCATAGACCAGCATCCCCAACTTTTCTGGCACCAGGGACCTGTGATCCTATTGAAATCTAAAGCCTGATTGTCTGAGGCGGAGCTGAGGCGGTGATGCTAGCTCTGGGCAGGGGCTGCAACTACAGATGAAACTTCTCTAGCTTGCCCTCTGCTTACCTCCTGCTGTGCGGCCTGGTTCCTAAACTTTCTTTAGCCTTTATCAATACTGTTAGACTACTGAGTGTTTCCTTGAGAGCTAAAGTTTTTAGTATTTTACTCCTTCTTCACCCATACACCAAATTCCTGGTTCAGACAACTGGCAATGATGTTTATCATTCACTAAATGCATTTTTGCAGGACACTTATCCCTTGTGGGTTGTAATAGATTTGGGATGTGTGAGGTGGCGGCAGGGGAGGTGGTTCATGGGGAATATCAGAAAGAAAAGCTCTTTGTGAAGTTGAATTGGGAAGTGTTGGATTAAACAAAGTTGAAGCATGCTTTTTTTAGCACCATAAAATTTCAAACCACAAATAAAGTAATAACATTTCTAAATCATATGTAATCACTAACCTGTGACCTACAACCTCTCACCTTCACCACTGTAGACACTTTTTAAATAATTATGGAACGTTAGTGTCCCACCGACTCCTAAACTGAAAAATGCTGACCCAGAGAAGAGCCTGCTGGTCACCTGATGTTGTGTCTGCAGATCTGCACTCCTTGGACTCTCCACGCCCCGTTAAGAAAGACTCGACATTTTTTTCAGTTACTGCTATTCTGTCAAATGAACTAAGCAAACCTGGAGCAAAGCTGAAATAATGCATTCCCCCCACCCAATAGTGCAATGTTCAATTCCCGTATGTGGAATTAGACTGTCTTGCTTCTTCAACCCTTAAAACATCACGGATAAGTTTTTTTCTTTGTTCTCTCCGAATTTAAGAAATGTAATTATTTCTTAATTTCTCTGAGTCCTACAAAAAAACAATGAGACATCTGACCCTTTCAATTTTATCCTGGAAAAATGACGATTTCACAGCTTTGTCTGGGGTTAATTTTCTGGCATTCTGTTATTGGTTACTTATGAAGGAAAGGTATATATTTTCTAGGTCATTTGATACTATCTCCCTTACAGTTTTTTGTTAAGATCTCCCATGACTGGGAATTTTTGCTCAAGTGCAGTGTGTGGGGGCATGGGGAACAGAGAAGGGGTGGGGGCGGGGGAAGGATATTTGTTAGTAAGAATATAAGTCAATCTTGGGTTGAAAATCTTAATTGCTTTCTCATCTAAAAAGGAAATAGTATCTAATGTTGACCTTTCATCAGTTTAACTGGCAAAATGACTGAATTCACCACAGTAAGAGTATTGTTAACATTACAATTTGTTTGGAATTAGGCTGTGGGAAAGAGGAGTTTCTACAGAAAGTTAAGCCAAGTTAAACAAAGAAGGAAAAAAAAAATACTGTTATTCCCTTCTCTCCAAGTCTGGGTTAAAGGGCTGATTATGTGGGAAGATGCCAAAGGGTCAGATATTCAAGACCCATGGAATCTGGCTTCTTGACAAATACCTAAATATAACTTATGGTTTCCAGTCCTTTTTTTTTATTTTGTTCCATTAATTTTGAAATTCTGATATAGATCATTTGGTAATGATCTACCAAAGTAGTTTATTATTCATTACAAATGGTTTAGATGTTTATGAAGTAGATAAAAAGTTTATAATATATTTTGCAGACATGTTTATATGGTTCTATAGACATATTTTTCAGATGAAAATCATGTTTATTAAGCAGTGATCCCCTAATGTATTTTTATACATTCATAATATCATGGTTTCATTGAACTTTTAGAGAAAACTCTTGGTGGAATAGATCACTATTTCATATAAAATTATGTAGCATTTTCTTTAGTTTAAATATGAAATTACATTAATTTGGCATTCTTGTGTATAATAAAATTAGCTTAAATGCAATCAATTATGTAAATTATTGAAACAAAACAGTAGGAATAGCTGATTCATCTTAAATCTAGTATCAATTTCATGATATGGATTTGTATTGTTTTCAATTGAAGCTTACACTATAAAACATCTCTTGTGCTCAACCATATGCTATGTTGCCTAATTGTAGCATGATTGTGATTCCGTATACACACTACTGTATATTGCAACATCAATTTAAGTATTATGAGATTGTTGGTATAGTAGATCACTCTGCTGTGCTGAGTATTTTATTGGAAAAAAAAAGTCTTGATCCTTTTTCAAGAGTCATAGTGCTTTTATTTTTGGTTAAACTTTATGTTTGTGTGTGTGTGTGTGATTTTTCGACTTGAAAGAAATCTCTTAAACTCTCTTGAAACACAAAACAATTTTTACTTTTCCTTTCCCTCTTCTCTACCCAATGCTTATGGCAGCCCTGATTTACATATGTTTTAAATTAATTGTTTCTTTGACCAAGAGCTAATATATTTTTTCCTGTAGTCCATTCACCCTACTTTTGGAAGTTCAGATGTTTCTGGAAAGGACTAGATATGGTTTTTTTTCTTGCTAAACAAGGATTGCTGTTATTTGTCTCTGACAGTAGGCAAATAGAAATGTCAGTGAATTTAGAGTTCAAATCAGACCCTAAGTCAACAATTTAACGAGAATGAACAGGCTCCACACAATTTCTTATTAAAAAACTTCTTTCAATGTGTTTTATTTAGGCTTCTCACGTTGTTGCTCTGGAAAAGGTACACCGTAGTCTTTTATATGTGCTTGCCTAATATAATCTCAGGATTGACTTATTGACTTTGGTATTAAGATGCTTTTTTAGATAAAATAATTTCAGTTAGAAGAAATAACAGAAATTTAAAATAGCTGGGTGGAGAGAAAAAATTAATAAAGAGTGAATTCTACAGTTAAATATTTAGAATCAGTCTTTGTATAATCAAATAGAAAATTGGAAAAGTTAGAATCGTTACCATTCTAAAAACAGATTGCTGACTCTTACAGGAGGTATAAAACTCACCAAAGAATTTGACGAGCAAGTTCTTTTTTGTGCTGATTTCGTATAATTCATTTATTGCATACTTTATACATAGGACTGAAATAATTAACTCCTAATTTTATTAATTTTGAAATAATAGACAAAAACAATCCATAGAAGTAGATAAAGAAAATCATTCAATTAGTAGCTTTGAGCTTGCAGACTCTGGATCTCTCTCATTTGTGACCTTACACACCAAATCTCTTCTTAATGGTAATGCGAAATGGAACTAACATAGTATTTATTTGACACATTGATTTTGGAAATCTGTCTACATTGTTAAACCAAGGTATCAATGACTGTGCAATTTAAAGTTAATATATGTTTCACCTCTTCCTCTGACTGGATAAGTCTCTGGGACTTCTCTATTGGTGGATAACTTCAAGTCAGTCAAAAAAAAGCATGGCCCATATTTTTCAGGTTTGCTTCTAAGCTTAAAGTCTCATACAATTGGGTGGAGAGTAATCTAACTACCTTACTGTATTAAGAAGAGCTAAGCAAATTCCTGCTAGAACACAACGTATCCCTGATACCTTTAATTTTTAGTAGCCACCATTGAAGAAGTGAAATTAGAGAAGGTATTATCCTCTACAAATACAGTTTGTTTAGAATATCTGTGCATGCAAGGCTTTTGAATGACAGGTTGGAATGAAAAAAAAAAAAGAAGAAGAACAGGAAAAAAGGAAGTTGGGAGTGAAAAAAGAAAGAAAAGATAGAGAGTTGAAAAAGTAGAAAAAATGTCAAGTTAAGATGTGTGGTGAGAAGAGAGGGCTAGAATAAGAGAAAGGGAATGTTTGGTGAGAAGAGAGAAAGGAAAACAAAAGAAAAAACTAAATGGATGAGAGGAGGAGAGGGAAAAGAAAAAAAAGGAAAAGGATAAAGAAAAGAGGCAGGATTAGAGGAGAAAGTAGATGTCTGTCTGTAGACATTGGTTGCTGAAGCTGCCACAGAAAGACGCTGCCACAGAGTGACGTGGTGCCACTCACGTCAAAGCCCATCCAGCTCATCAGTCCTCTCAGAGTGTGATCAAGCAGACTTCCTGTAATGTCTTCTGTCCCGGGTATTTGGGTCCAGGCACTTACCTAATAGGTATGTTTCCAAACTAAACAGCACCACTAAGAGATTGGGGCTCAGTTGCCAAGAATCTTGCTCAGCTGAGAAGGAAAACTCCCTGTATATAGGGAGAAGAGTGAGCCGAAATCTGAGTCCCCTGATCTGTCTTCACACACATATGGTATGTTATTCTGGAAAACAGTAGAGAAGGAAGGCAACTGCAAACAAAGGGCAAAAGCAACTCATTTTTACTGCGATTAATATTAATAACTGGGGTAATATTCATAATAATTTTAAAAAGACTTAACAAGAAGTAACAAAAGCACAGTTATAATATCCACAGTTTCTACACTTCTCTGCTATAGGCAAGGCAATGTCCATTACTTTCCAAATTCAAGAAAACATTCTAATTAGATCCAAAATCATCATCCGCAAGTTGCCTTCATTTTTGCATGAAGCACTTGTTCTTGATTAGTCTTAACCAAGAAACAAACAAACAAACAAACAAAAAACAGACTATTTTCAAAATCTGGCATAAGAACATAACATCTGTCCTGTATCTATGATCAAGAACTTTGGTACAGGCAAAAGAGGAACAACATTGAATAGAGAAAAGTTCAAGGGCCAGACCCAACTAGATTTGAATACCAGTTCTATCACTTTTAAGTTGTAGAATTTGATATATGAGGTTGTGTTTGCCACTCCTCAGAGTTATTGTGAGGACAAATGGGAGAGAATTTGTAAAGCATGTGCATGACCACTGGCATGCAGTAACCACTTGAAAATGGTAAGTTCAGGATTTTACTTTTCTGCCCCACACTCTGGTGAGTGAGAATGTTGTCACCCTCGCCTCCTTCCAGCCTAGGCCCTTCTGCTCTTCAGAGACCTGGGAGGAGTGTGAGATGGGGGTTCGAAGTGTCCAGATTGATGGTGGGCCAGTGCAGATGTAGTTGGGATTGTCTTCTCCAGCAGTTCACGGAGCTGTGAGTTGAGGCAGGGTAAAGATTACTTCTTTAATTTTGGAGAAATTATCTCCCAAAATGGTGTCTGGTATTTTAATACTGTAGTGCACTGCTAGGCTGGCTTTTCAAAAGACTTACATTCAGTGTTTACCCTAGTGCCTTTTAAATAAAGAGAATTCATTTTTTAAAAAATCAGAGTTACGTTTAGCCAGTCTTTTTTTTGTTTAACCTGGATGCTTTTTTACTGCATAAAACTTCCCAGTATAAATAAATTACACACAAATTTCAAAATAAGTTACAAAGTTCAAAATATTATGTGATTCTACCGTGCCACTAAATATGAATGTCCATTAGCTAATAATATAGGTTTTGCACATGAAAGTAAATACAATATTATTAATTTCTTATTTAAAAAAATGAGAGGCAATATAAACTTCTTTTATTTCAAATCTCTTTGCAGATTTCAAACCTAACTTCCATTTGTAGTTTTGTAATCAATAATATGGTAGAATAAGTCATTTTCATAGTGAAGGAAATTAATTAATGAACATTGTAAGAGTAGAAAGTTAATGACACTTTCATATCATAGAATGAGGGAGACAGTATTAGATATTGATATTGTGACTTGATTAGGAAACAGTATTTCTTAAGTGGGAGCCGTAAATAAATAAGTGCTTTGCAGACAGATTTGTGTTACAATCCCTGCTCTCTCACATAATAGTTATCTAAACTGCTGTAAGTCCTTTGACATCACTTAGCCCCAGTTTATCAGTAAAATAAGAATAATAAAATCTATCTCACAGGGTTATTTTTCCTTAATAAAAGAGATAGTGTTTGGCCCTCCTATACTAAAGTGAATTCATAATTAGTAGTCATTTCACAATTCATCCCTTATGAGCCTATCACAATTTCTTCTCCCTACCTGTACTCCCATCCCTGCCATACGTAATGATTAAGGCATACCAAGGACTGATAGGGTTCAATAATGTGGTTGGTTTCATTTGAGTCTGGTGAGTTGCTTATTGTAGTGATTTATGATAGATATTATTACAGAATAGTTTTGTAGAAATAATGGGTTATATACCTGCCCAGTCCTTTCCTGATAAGATGCCATCATAATACCACATTAAGGTTTGTCTTTTACTCGATAAAATAAGAATTTCTTGAAAACTTAAGCATAATTCAATACTATGTACCCAAATTCTAACATGTACATGTAAGGTGTATTTGTGTATGTGGGGAGATTCCCACACCTCCAACAAGTTATGCCGTAGATACCAGCTGGGTGTCCTAAAATTAAACCTAGAGATAGCATCAGACTCCACAGGTTAAGGGTTTACTTACTCCCCAGCAAACACACTTCAGACACCACTCACAAGCCCAGGTTATCACTTGTGCTTCTGACCTGCTGGCTATACATTATAGGTTCCAAAGACCCCCCTCTCCAAATCAGATTGCCAATTGCAAACCCAGGTTATCTGTACTTCTGACCAACTGGCTATAAATCAGAGGTTTCTACATCTACCTTTTTGAGATAGATTAATTGGCTACAGCAGCTAACAGAACTCAGGGAACTCAGACAAACATTTTGCTTATTAGATTACTTCTTTATGATAAAAATATATAGTTCTAGAACTGTCAGATAGAAGAGATGCATAGGACAAAGTATGAGGAAAAGGCCATGACTTGTCCGACAGCAAATCTTCATATCTTCACTAACCCAAAAGCTCTCCAAATCCTATCCATTTGGGCTTTCGTGGAGGCTTCATGACATAAGCACAAGTGGTTAAATCATTGTTCACCCTGAAGGTGCTTAAGGAGTTTCCCATAGTCACTTCATTAACATAACAAAATACCTTTTGCTATCATTACTTAGAAAATTCTGAGGTTTCGAGGAGCTCTTTGCCAGAAACAGGGATAAAGATCAATTATATATTTATTATAAATCATAATGTCACAAAGAGGAGAGAATGCTCTGTGCATCAATATACCACCTACCGATGCAATACATATATAAAATAACTACTGAAGCTATTGATGCTACTATGCTTAAAGAATCAAAAGAAGTAGACAGATCATGAAAACAATTACTTCAGGATATGGATGAGTTAGAGGTCATGGAGATAAAGCTTCAACTATTTAAGGCTCCCAAAATCAAGAATAGGACTGACGCTTTATAATTTATCATCCATATGCCAGACTGAAAGAGACGACAAATGGTGCATTTGTCTTCCTTGTTCTTTTGCACTGTTTCAAAGCATTCACCTTATCTCAAGGAAAAGGTATGCAACTTGCTGTTAGCCCGTTCACTGATTAAAGGAAGGAAAGCCAAAGATACACATTCTCAAAATGTGTGTTTTCAAATTTGGCACCTCATTTTGTTTTACACAGACCTTGCTCTGCCCTGCTACCCCACCCATGTTATTATCCATACCGCTACTTCCTTACTGGAGGGAAAATCAGCTTCATGGCTATGCTCTTTTCTTTTGGTATTACAAAGTCAAATGCACGTTAAAAATAAACAGGAGCAAATTTTAATAAATGCTTATATTGCTAATCACTTGTTAAGCATTATTTTATATATTGACTTAGATAACTATTAAGGGATTGGAATGAAAAACAATCTTATATAAGAACTAAAATTTAGGAATGGGTAACGTTATCAAAGAAGGTGAGACCCTAAAACACCCCAAACAGGAAAAGAAGTGAATTGCAAACAGTAATTGTTGGACTTGCTTGAATTGTTGATAACCAGGAAAAATAGCAACAAGCTGGTTAAGATTTATGGCTACTGGCGCACGCTATTCCCAGGTCACCACTTGGGAACTTAGAAGAAGAGAACTTTCTCATAAGAGAGAACTTTCCCCCATAGTTTTTATTTTACATGTCCACTCAGATGACCCACTACAGCAGGTATTTCTATTCCTTTTTTTTACACTGATGGCTAAATCTTATTTGGCTCTCACTATCCACATGGTTTTGGTAAATCGTATTATGATACTCTGTTAAGGGGTCTACTTATTTGATAGAGAAATTGCCTTTTCCCTGAAGGAGTTGTAGCTCAAGTTAGCAGAAAAGTAATGAATTATTTTATAAGAAATGGCATGACTCATTGAAATGGTGAAAGAAAATACATGATTCACATCATTGCTGCGAATAAATTTATACTGGATAACTTAGAGTTTGATAACTATGCTTTGCTAATTAACATAAGTCGAGTATGATGTTATAGAACACCCTGAAATACCCTGAACATAAACTGTACTTGAAATTTCTATTAAAAATTATCTGTTATTTGGACACTGTTTCTCATAATCTACATAATTCCATTATAAAGGGGGTTTGTTTTTATTGTGGGGAAAAAAGCACATAATATCAAACACTCAGTTTTTGTAACATGTGTTCTTAATATTGCTCATGGGATCCAGTAAACTTGTGAAATGCCTTTTCCAAATCAACAGAGATAAATGTACTCAATTTAGGACCATCTTATTTGTTGAAGTTTAATACTTTGAGGAAAAAGCATATTCATACAAAATGTTTTTCCCCAAAGTTGCTACATCTTTAGAATTGCCTGGGAAAAGTAGAACCTTCCCTGGAGATTTTGATTCAGTGGTTCTGAGGTGGAAAAAGGGATCTGGATTCTTTAACAAGTGCTTCAGGTGATTTTTTTTTTCAGGCTGATTGGAAAATAGCAGCAAAAAATACATATCTCTATTTGTTAGAATATCTGATTTCTCACATGCTGGAATTTATGTCATTAATATTGTCTTCTTTGACCCAATATTGAGTAATAGAAATTTTCTTTATTCTTAGAAGTTTTGTACACTTATGGATTGTCACAGACTGTTTCTGACACCTTGTTTCCCTTTCTGCTGTTATAACATCTATCACTTGGCCCCTCTGACAATAATAGACTGGTTATGTTAGGATCTTGGCATGCCCAACATATTTCTACTGGTCCTTTAGGAAGAATTCAAAAGGGGAATTTCCTGAAACAAAGCCCTGGAAAGATTGGCTCAGCAAATAGTTGACTAATAAAGGTAAATGTTCATCTTGAATGTTTTATTTGGAGTACAGACAAAAATTTTGGATAATGAGCATAAGTATTTTTCCTTTATAAATAACAATTATTTTATATCAGCAAGGGGTAAACAGCTGGCTTTTAAATAAGAGAAGCCTAACACAAATCATAGAAATGGAGAACTGAAGCTATTAGAAGGCTAGGAGCTGACATCAAAGCAAAAAATAAAAGCAAGTTTGCAAAGTTTATGCAATTTAATTACATTATTTTACAAAAAAAATAAACATATATAAAGACTCATAAGACTAGAGAAAAATAAAGACGGAAAGGAGATACACCACAATGTTAGTAATGCTTTTTCTGATTATAAAATTATAAGTAATTTTAGTTTTCTTCTCCTTTTTGTTTTTTAACAATTAAGATGCATTATATTTATAATAAATATTGTTAAAAATTATGTTGAAAAGAATCACATTGCTTTTCTGAAACATTACCAAGAACAGATTTTTTTTTGTAAACTTGCTTTTTAATTCTTCCTTAAAATTGACCTTGAAAATTTTATCTTATATTCATAGATCAATGTTAGAAGTAAATTTATGCACCAAAAAATCAGCTGTAGAAAGTTCAGACTGAAGGGTGTATTTGATAAGATGACACTAATAATATACTGTCAATTATATATTTATATATCTTCCAACTCATTTGGAAATTTTAGCTCTAGATGAAAACAATTTGATCTTTTATGAAAAAAAAGAAACAGCATTTAAAAGAAATTATTCAACAAAAGCATTAGAGAAAAGGTTATGCAAATAATCACTTCACATATAAAAGATTTTTAAAAATCCCAAACTATTTATCTGTCAAAGTAAAAATGTCATTTTTTGACATGGTTGTTTAGAGAAAGCTTATGGTTGCCTATAGGACACCCAGTCCTTAACAAGCATTTGCACCCAAGTAGTGGGATGATCACAGATTAAGAATGGATTTACTCAAAGATTTAATGGGAGCATAATTATGTTCCCTTTTAACACTTTATAGAAATAAGATAAAGAAAAAAATTATAATAGATACAAATTGCTTTGCAGTGTTAAAGACACACTCTAAATACCATACATGGTACTGGCCAAGTTGAAGTACGATAGTCTGGATTTACTGTCCCACAAGAAATAATTAACACAGAAAAAAATATACATACTGTTGGCATTCTGTGATTAATACTAAGCAGCACAAGGGAGTGATCCCTGAAAGAAGGGAGACAAATGTAGTAATTCTGTGATTGCTCCAGGTCACTGACTACAGTGAGAACCTGGGCAAAGAAATGAGAGAGCCTTGTGTTCTCCCCAAGGCAAGGAGACGTGTTGAGAATCTGGGAGTGCCAAGTAGGCTCCATGTATTCAAAGTACTTGAGAAGAGGACCCGCACTAAGAGAGTGAATTCCAAGGATGTGCAGAGACTCCTCATACAGGTCATGCACATGAGAACTATATTGGATGTTGGGAAAGATCCACTTTTAACCCTTAGGGCTCATAAAAAACTGAGAATAGTTTGTGTTCCCAAGAAACAGAGTGAAAAGACTTTTTAATTCACAAAGTATATCTCTAGGAAGAGTAGTGCCTCAATAGTAATATAAAATTAACCTTAAGCTATAGACTACTCTGAGCCCACCTAACAAAATTGGAAGCATAAAACGGTTTCCAAGTACCTTAACTGCACTACAGAATGTATCTCCAGAATATTAATACAAATACCAAAATATGGAATAATTAACAATTTATGGCACCCAATTAAAAAATCAGAGACATGCACGTAACAGGAAAATTAGATGTATAACTAGGACAAAAATTAATCTATAAAAGCAAGCTTAGAAATGACCCAATGATAGAATTAAAAATACAGACTTGTAATTCTATTTCATACATTCAAGAAGGTAGAGAAAACATGTTCAAGATGGATCAGACTTCTAGAGATGAAAAGGCATTATGTGAGGTGAAAATACACGTGTTGGACTGACAAAAGATTAGGTACTGCAAAGAAAAGATCAGTGATCTTGGGACATAGTAATAGGAAATTCCCAAAACAAAACAGAAAGAAAAGGACTGAATGAAGTGAACAGAGCACCACTGAGCTATGGAAAAACCTCAAGAAGTCTCAAACATATATAATTAGAGTTTCCAAAGGAGAGAAGAAATATGGTTGGGGAACAGAAATAAGGACAGAACGCTTTCTAAATTTGATAAGAACTATAAAAACATGGATCTAGGAATTTCAAAGCCCTAAGTACAGGAAACACGAAGAGAACTATCTCAAGGAACATCATAATTAAATGGCTTAAAAGAGAGATAAAAAGAAAAAAATTAAAAGCTGTCAGTAGAAAAAGATACGTTAAATACAGAAGAATAAAAAATGGTAGAAGACTTTCTATTGGGAACAATACAAGTCAGAAACAGTAGAGTAGAAACAGTTAAGTCCTAAAAGGGGGAAAATCTCAAATGGTCTAACTAGAATTCTCTACCTAGCAAAGATATCTTTAGAAAATAAATGCCAAAAAAAGTAACGTTCTGGATGTATAAAAGTTGAACTAATTTGTTGACAGTAGACTTTTACTATAATAAATATTTTTTAAAAGGCCTTCAGGCAGAAGGAAATGATATCCCATGGAATCTTGATCTATACAAAGAATAAAGAGCAGTGAAAATGCTATATAGGTGACTAAAAATAAAACATTTTTACTTCTACCCAAATTTCTTTAAAATGCAATTGAGTGTCTAAGACAAAAGTAATAACACTGCAATGGAAACTTTATAACATATATAGCAATGGAATGTATAACAATATTGGCTCAAAGTCTGGTGGAGAAACAGAAGTGTTTTGTTGTAAGACATTTTCTATAAATGAAACGGTATGTTATTACTCAAAAGTAGACTGTGATAAGTTAAGGATGTATATAACACAGACAAGGTTTTGGCAGAAAAGAAAAAGACCACATGGTAAATATTTTAGGCTTTCTGACTGTTCAGACCCTGATTCAAGCATTCAACTCTGCCATTATAGAAAAATAAATAAATAAATATTTTGAGTGTCTCTATGTTCCACTAAAACTTTAGCTACAAAAACAGAGTGTGAGCTGAGTTAGGCCTGTGAACTGTAATTTGCTTACTCCCAATATATCCCTTAAAGCACACTTTCAAAAAAAAAGTTAGTTAAGAAGTCAACAAAGGAGATAAAATGAAACAATAATACAAAAAAAAGTCTGTTAATCTGAAGGAATACAGAAAGGGAGGGAAAGAAAACAGAACAGATATAACAGAAAACATACAACAGATATATAGCAGATATAAGAAAAGTCAAATATCAAGATGAAATATTTAAACCCAAACACGTCAATAGTCATATTAAATATAAATGAACTTAAAATGAATTAAAATGAAGCTTTTCAAACGACATGAAGAAGAAAAATTTAACTAATTGTTATCTATAGGAACCCTAATTTTAATATAAAGACACAAATAAGTTAAAAATGAAAGAATGAAAAACTTATGGGTGAGACAGATTTTATAAATGGAACCCGGATCAGATTACTCTATATCAGTCTTAAAATTTAGAGCAGAAAACAGCGAGAAAGCTGTTTGGCCAAGGATGCTTTCCTTCTCTTCTTATTTGTACACAAGGCCAGGGGTTTGTCTAAGCATCAACCAGGGGCCATAACTTCAATTTCAGGAGTTGCTAGTTAGGTAACAGATTACACTGATGTTGAGAGCATATAACACATTTGAAAATACTCTACTTAAAAACAAATGAAAATAAAGCAAAACACAGTACATGTAAACCAAACGCATGCCTACAAGTCAGGTGTCTACAGCTCTGGGATAGACTTTGATTCCTCAGAAGAATGGGCTCCTCTGTGCCCAGGACTTGATCTGACTCAGAATGGCATTCAATGAATATTGGGTAGAAGGAGTCTGCTCCTCTCTGGTGAACCACAGAACTGCCTCATGTTGGAAGTTTCCTTGAACAGCTTCATTTTTAGAGAGCATAAATTGAGGTTTGTTCCAAAGAGAATTAATAAAGTACCTCAAAGTGATTTTAAAATTTAATGACATTCTGAAATCTATTCTTGAATAAGATGAGATTGGAACAGTGCCAGTAGTTCTTATCGAAAGCTTCTTTATTTGTATTGATTCCCTTCAAGCTCATGTTTTGAACCTCTGTCAATGTCTAAGTAGTTCCGCTAAATGAAAGATAGATGCCAATTTGTCACTTAAACTTTTTTCAAAAATATTATTCATGACAGCACGCTAATTAATCATAGGTATATTGGAAGGGCTGACTACAGAAATTGATTACACATGCAATGATTCTTACATAAGCCTCTCACGAGGCCCATGAACGTAAGTAGATTCAGCTACTACAAAAATTTTCATGAGAAATTTAGTTACCCTCAGTGGACCATGTAGCTTACTAGAATGCTTCAGTCCATCATCCACGTGGACAGTGAACTTGATTTGAAAGCTGTGCTTGACATGCCGTTTGCTCTTGAAATCCACTTTCTAACTTCTTCACTTTGCTCTGTGTCCTGCGATCCTGACCTGTGAAGCATCAAAGGCCAATCTTGCTCTCTGATTTTTGATTGGACTCAACAAACAAGGGATGCTGGGAAGAGATCAGAGGAATGGAGGAGCAGGAGGCCCTGATATTTATTTCCTTGGCTCTTTCTTGTAGAATTTGCCAAGTGAGGGTCTCATTCCTCAACCAAAGGACACAACTACCATCAAGGACCTCCTTCTCCACACACTCTCTCACCCTCTGCATCCCAGTATTAGCTTCCTCTTTGTGCCCCTTCAAGAGGAAGAATAGTAATGGCTCCTACTGTTACCAGCCCTGGAGTGGTCATCACCTCTATTGCTTTTCCTAAGCCCTGCTTACATCTTCTTAAATAGTCCTTATTAAATGCTTGCATCTCAATTATCCAGCTGTTGATGTTATCTATTTTCTGCTGGGTGTCCAATCGATACACATGTAGTGAGGATAAGAATTATTTGGGGGCACTAGAAAAAAGACAGGAGGCCTGATGCTCTGGACAATCGGTCTGAGTAATCTGATATCCAGCACATAGGAGTGTATGTGGTTGGTGGCCCATATTACCCAAAAGAAAAACTGCTTTAAAAGGATCTTAATAATTCTCTGAGCTTTTAACTCAATTTAGGAGGATAGCATTTTGAAATCACATGGCAAAGTGCAGCTTGGTTTGATAGTCTTAATAAAACTTATTTAATATATTCTTAGCTTAAATTTTAGTCAGAGTTAAACAAAATCTTAAAGTGCTTTATCATTTATAGTAATGGACAAAGAATTACCAGAAATAAATAGTGAGAATATAAATAAATATGGAAAGGAAGATAATCTGGGGAAAAGAGCTGACAGTGAATTAGTCATGAGGTTACAAAGTGCTTATAGCTTTCATACCAACATGATTTTGCTAAAACCTCAACAAAAACATAGCTTTAACAAAATGTGTTTTTAAAAATTCTATATATGGAATCAGTTTAGTTCTGTCACAGTGTACATTTACTGAAGGACTAAGCAAAAATAATATAATTGTAGATTTTCTATAAAACCTGAAGCCCATGGGTGTTAGGGGAATTACACGCAGTGCAAGTTCTTAGATGCCAGCATCAAATGACATGGCCACAAGCAGGTCTAAAGTATGTCCGAGGGGTACAAAAGCTAACAGCAGCCTTGTAAATTGGACATGCTTGAAGCCAGTTCGTTTTGTATCTTAGAACGTTTCACTTTTAGAGCAATATTTCCCTGATTGAGTTCTTCCAGTGTGTTAGTTTTTCAATTTTTCTTTCATATGGGCAGTTTCATTTGATCAGAGGAATGTGAATAACTAAGCAATGCATCTGATCAATTCTCTACTGAGTGGTAGCATTTTTCTGATCACATCTCAGATGGTGAGGAGTGAGTGGATGTTGGCACATCAAACTTCACATTTCATTAAGCTTGATTCAGAAAACATTCTCTCAAATGACTATGCAATACTTAGAAAGCCGAAGGTGCTTGAGAAGATGAAAATGTCTAACCAGTGTAACCAGCTGGGCTCTCTCACTGCTCTAAATGTGGTCTTCCTTATAAATGAGTTGGCCTTCGGGGGAGACTTTTTATAAGAATATGAACTCTGACTACTTAATAGCCTCAGTAAGCACAAATTAAGCAAAGTGATCTGCGTAAATGAAGGCTGGAGAGGCTGGAATCTGGTACTGAATATGTTTCACAAAGACATCTTTGTGTATGTTTTTAAAATGTGTGCCTGGGATTACTCAGACTGGTATGTGCTAAATTCCTAGTCATTCTTTTTCTCACACTTGGGTCTGCTGTGAAAAGATAAAGAGAAAACATTTTATTTTCTTGCAGCAAAAGAATACTTCCAGGTAAAAGTGGTGAGTTCTTTTGTAGAGGTTTCTGAGAAATGGACACTTAGTTATATCTCTGGGGAAAAACTAGTATGGATTTCATCAATCCAAAGACTACAAGTACGTTAGAAAACTTAGAACCCAAAGGACAATGCCTGCCACTCTCAACCATTAGCCTTTGTTATGTTTTACTTCCAAGTCTTTCTAGGGACTAAAGTGATAAAAGTGAAGTAGTTCCTCTGATGACATAAACCAGCTAGTCACTCTTCTGCTTAAACTTTCAGGTCTCTCATTTCCTTCAAAGCAAAGGCAGGGTCCTTACAATGGTTCCCAAGGTTTTCCCACCTTTTTTGCTCCACTGACTAATTCCTTACTCCTGTTCTCCACCTGCCCTCCTCCTTTCCCACTGCCCACTCTGCTTTAGCCACACTCATCACCTGTCTGTCCACAGAACATGTAGGCACAGGCCTTTGCTCTAGCCCTTCCTGCGCCAGGATGTTCTTCCCAGGTATCTGAATGGCTAACTCCTGCACCTTCCTGTCCTTACATTCACCTCCCCAAAGACTTCTATTGGACCCTCTGTTTGATAGAGCAAACTGTCGTTCTTCCTCCACTCTACCAGCTTTGTCTCTCTTACCCTGCCCACTTTTGTTCTGTTTCCAAAGTGTGTGCTACCTTCTAAAATACTATATAACTTATTTATCTATCATGTTTATTTTTATTATCTATTTCTCCCTGCTGGGATATAAATAGCATGAGTCAGAATTCATTGATTCTTTAATTCACTGGGGTCTTATCAGCACCTAGAGCAGTGGCTGGTCTGTAGTAAGTGGCAAATAAACATTTTTCCAATTTTGAAGACTGCATCTGATAACAAAAACACCCAATTTAAGGTAGAGACCACCTATGTTGACCTATTCAAAATTCATTAAAAAATTATTAAACCTAAAAAATATCTCAAACACAGGAATTCCACTAAAAAAGAAAGACTAGTGCTTAAAGAACTAGCTGTAAATCTTGAGTATACTATTTGCTCTTTAGAGCAATGGTCAATAAACTATGGCCTGGACCAAATGTGGCCCCCTTTTTTAGTAATCAAAGATTTATTGAAACAAAGCAACACCCATTCACTTATGAATTTGTCTAAAGCTGTTTTTTCTCTACTATAGCAGAGTAGAGTAGTAGAGTAGTAGTGACAGAAAAGCCTAAGTCATTATCTAGCCTTTTAGATAGTTTACTGACCCCTTATTTAGATAAAAGCAATGACATTTTTCAGGTAGATTAGTTTCCAAATTCCAGCAGTTATCCAATAAATGGATTTTTTCTTATATATTAAAAGAGCGGAAGGAATCTAAACAAGAGAGATTGCTTAAAGTGCCATTGCTTCTTCACTGAAGCTACCTTTCTATCACTCTCTGACATATCTTAAGTGAATGAATTCTTCAGTGATTTTTGAACTTAAATTGAAGTAGAAACATGTAAGAATTCTCTACCAAATGACCTCCTAAATTTCATCTTAACTAATTTGATTATTCAGAATTCTCTATATGCCATATTATTTTACAGGTTATTTACATATTATAATATGCTAAATCATTCAGTAGATATGTCCTCAGTGCCCTCTTTCTATTTAAAAAACAGTTCTCTTGACATTCTTTAAAAGATATTGTCAGCCACTTTTATACTATATTTATCCTTCCTGAAGGAAGATATAATTTTTTTTAACATTTAGTCTTAATGTAAAATTAGTGTACCTTATTTAGCAACATCATTGTTAATCTAATAGCTTCATTAAGATTAATGATAGAGAAAGGCAGATTGAGATGACAGATTTATCATTATGCTTAGCAAAATATATGATACATAGTACTTTTAAAGGAATGCATTTAGCTGCTATTTTAAATAACACTTAATATATTCAAAGATATTCTCTTATCAGAAATCAGAGTCAAGCTCTCTGAGAAAGCTCTCTGCATAATTCAAGTGAGAAACTATCTTTTCTTAATTCTCTAGGTATTTTTAGACTTTTTTTTTACATGTATGGAATGCAAATGCTTCTAATTTGGATAGATAAACAATGATAGATGATAGGTAGATGATAGATATAAATAGATAATGATGATGATAGATAGATGGATAGATATAGATAGATAGATGATAGATGGATAGATAATAGATAGATAGATAGATAGATAGATAGATAGATAGATAGATAGATAGAGAAACCATTTTCATGTTAGACCTGAATCACTCAGTTAAGCTTTTTATCTGAACCATCCAATCAGAAGACTGATCTCTTAATTTTGAATTCTGTAAATACAGAATTAAACATTTTGGGGGCAAGTCAATTTGAAATAATTTTTGTCCTACCACCTTAAATACTATTCTTTGTGTCATTAAAATATTAAAAGATATGCATCCACATAAAATTTACACAAAAATATACTAATTCAGCATGAACCAATGTCAGAGAGTATTTGCTGAGAAATACAAGAGCTGGCTTACTTGCTGTAACACCATTAGTCACATTGCTGGATGTTACAAAATTGTGTAATTAGGGAGACACCATGACGCTGTAAGCCACAGGGGTCTAATATTATACGATTATGTGATGTGAAGAAGGAAGCAGGTAGAATGGAAAAAGGGAGGCTCAAGTGAGACATTTATCTCATTACCTGAGAAAAAGTGCATCCAGGGATTCACATCCTTCAGAGATTCTTCATATAAAACTGATATGCATTTTGTGGTTCTTTCAATCCATACTCTATGCCTATTCATTGACAAAACAAATCATGTAATGTCCTTTCTCAGAGTTTGCATTGCAAGCTCTTTTTTTTCTTCTTGCCTAGTTAATTCCTACATTTCCTTCAGGTCTCAGCTTAAAATTTTCTTCTTCAGAGTGACCGTCTTCAACTCAGAATTTATTTGATCTCTCAAACGCTTCCATTAAACTATTTTTTCATTACACTTATAATTATTTGTTTAATATATATTATCCTCAATAGCGTGAAAACTATATCTAATACATATGTTCACTGTTTGTGTAACATCTGTATCTCCAGTGACTAGGACATGGCCTGGCACAAGTAGATGTTTAATAAACACTTGTTGAATGGGTAAAAGATAATGCCAGTGGGAGGGCTCTGTAAAGTTCAATGGTACATTCATTTACATCTGCTGAAAAAGCTCACACTAAGATAAAATTAGTCATGCAAGAGATTTATTTGTGAAGGGAGCAAGAGAAAGGGGTGAACCTTCAGGTTGTGACTTCTATGAAAGGAGAGAACAGAGATATTAGGTAGAAAGAATGCTGGACCACAGTGAAGTTCTAAAGGATGTTTGACCAGACCGATGGGCAGTCCTGGGACTAAAAGTGCCCATTGGAAGAGTCTCATATGTTACCAGAAAGGACCTGACTGGGTGCTCGCACCGTGCTCAGGCACGAGCTAGGAGCAACCTTGGTAGCCAACCCAGAGAGACAGCGATTGAGGACATCAACTAGTTATGCTTCCTTCAGGAGGAGATCAGAGCAGCACATCTGGATGGCTGCCATACATGGTGGCATTGGGAGAGATTCCTACTAATTGGGATGTTCATTTACAGAAAACCTCTAAAACTACATGTAAGCATATCAAGTTAGTTTAAGAATAATTTGCTATTCTAAGGTAAAACATTCATTACATCTTATTTGGCACGGATATTTTGATCTAGTTGTGATAGTTTTGCTTTTTGTGTTTATTTTCCAAAATCAAAATAAAATATAATAATTAAAAACAAAATAAATAAAATATTAACTCCTTACTAAGAATGTAAAACTAAAAAAGTTTAAATATTGTGTAGAAATCACAGGTTTCCTACACTAGACTGTCTGGACTACTTACTTATGTTATGTCGGGGTAACAGGCATTTTTTTCTCATTAATCATCCTTGTAGTAGAGCAGATAACCTATAATGAAAGACTACCCAGGGTATCAAATCCTGCACAATACCTTTAATGTTCAGTGAATAGCCAGGCAATGTGTCCCTGGCATCTAGGATGCCCTTCAATACCCAAGCTTGCTTGCTGCTTGCATTGCAACAAACTAGGCCATTTAAAAGAAGATGTATTGCCTATGATACTAGATTTATTTAGCAAACAAATAAAAGATAATTTGACTGACACAAACTTCCCCGGGGACCAAAAACAAAAAACATAAATACACTATCTTTAAGGTATTGCAAAGATCTGTGGCCTATGAGAGACAATGCTTTATCAAGATCTTTGATAAACTCCCTGTAAATGTCTCAAATCTGGGCAGTTAGGAGTGGGCTTTAGAAAACTATATTTTATCCAGAGTGTGTCAATTAGGATCAGACTCTGTGGACCTCTGTAGACTCAGGCTAACCCTCAAAAATTAGGTTTAAGGAAGCTAGCCCTCCAATTCTGACAAAACTTGAAATTATCAAGAACTTCTTTGTTGTCAGACTTGGAAAACCCATTTTTAAAATGTTACTGAAGAGTTCAATTTTTATCTAGAAGCTTTTAAGATAACCTAGTATTCAAGATCTGACAAAACCATACCTAAAATGACTGGTGCCTATGAAATTAGATAAAAAGAATTAACTTTGAATATTTTATTTCTTTTTTCTTTAAAAAGATGACATTTACAAATATGCATGATATGTGTATAAGATTCTTAAGAATAAAGTAAATAAAAGCATCATTCTCAGTCCCACTAAAGAATATTTTCAAGTTATTGCAAAGTTAAAAAGTAGACGTAAAAACAAGAAAGAAACAGATCATGTTTTTTATGAATGATACAAATCAATAACTCTCAGGTGGTCTTATTTACCTTTTTACTCAGGAGTCAATTTTTCACGATTCTGTTAGCCATTTTTTTCTTTAAGTGAGCACTTATGTTTTGAGTGCCAACTATGTGCCATGCACAGTTTAAAAAGCTGGCAATACCACCAGAATAAAGGTCCCTGTCTTCTTGGAGCTTAATTTATGGGGAGACAAAATAATTAGCAATTAGACATAAAAATTAATTGTATACCAATAACTTTTAAGAACTATAGAGAAAAAAATAATGCACCATAAGGGACTAGATAGTTCAGAAGAAAGGAGAGGGGCAACTCTTTCCTAGAGTTGCTGTGCAAGAGCTCAGTGATAAGGTGACATCTGAGCATAGAACTGAATTTTTTTCCCCAGAGACGAGCATCCCAGGAAGAAGAAACATCAAATGCAAGAGCTCTTAGGTTGGGGCCTGGCTGACAATTTCAAGGAACATTGAGGAAGCCAATGAGTTTGAGAGGAAGTGAACAAGGGAGAAATAGTAGTAGAAGATGCACTGTGATAAAGGAGGGGAGTGTGACTTAACTGAATACAAAATTCCTAGGTATCTTAATCGTTGCAGGCCGCTGTGACAAAATATGGTAGACTCAGTGGCTTAAACAACAAACATTTCTCACAGTTCTGGAGGCTGATAGTCCAAGAGCAGAGTCCAGTTCATTTGGGTTTCAGTAAAAATCCACTTTCCAGTTTACACATGGCCACCTTCTCCTATACCCTCATGTGACAGAGCACAGAGAGAAGAAGCAATGTCTGAAGTCCCTTCTTATAAGAGAGGCAACAATCACTAATCCTATACATGAGGGCTCCACCCTTGTGATCTAAGCATCCCTCCTCAGAGCCTCCATCTCCTAACACCATCACATCTGGCGTTAGAGTTTCAACAAACGTGTTCGAGGGAGACACAAACATTCAGTCCATGATGTCAGCCACTTTCTAATTTTATTAAACTTGTGGGTCCTAGTGCAAAGTCTGCCCACGATATTTTGAAGAAATGTGAAACATGACCTACATTACAGGCTGGGAAGGTGAATATTTGGAAGAGAATAAAGAACATGAGCTGTATCTCCAGCCCCTGAGAAGGGCCATGCTTAGATTATATAAGAGGTGTTCCCATTTCCTAGAGGTTTGGTTGAAGAAAGGCAGAGCCCAGAAGGGGATCCAGTCCCACACTGAAGATGCATCCCTCTCTCCTGATGAGCTCTAAATCCATAGTATGGAGGAGAACCAGAAACGTTTCTCTAGCTTAAGTTCCTGAAGATGGAAACACATGACAAGAAAAAAGGAGCCTCCCCTTAGGGGTTCTCATTCCTGATTTGCCTACAGCAGCAAAACAAAACTAAAGTTAATATCTCAATGAATATTTCTGCCCAAATTGTAGGCTTTATGAGCACAGAGATGGGAGCAGATGAATTGTGATTTTTGTTGTATTTCCCTACAGAAATTTCCAAATGACTCCCTTTAATAGATAAGTTAAAGGGAAATTTTCTTATCCTGGAATCCAAAGCATTCGAACTGGTCCAAACCAGTCTTTCCACATTATCTCCTACACCTGCCCAACAGAATCTTCCCATTTCAATCAGAGGGAGCTAGTGAAAATGAGTTATGGCACGTTTGTTTTCATTTCTAATTGGACTACACCCCTTTTCTTCCTATTCTGCCCCTACCCATCTCTCAATATCCAACTGAAATTTCAACCTTTTCCCATAAATTCCTAATTAAACTACCCAAGATTTTCTTTTTCTCCTAGACTACTGATAACTCTTACTGACTTATCCGATTCTATTATAATTTTCCAAATATTTTCTTACATGGTTGTTGAACCATTTGGTTGTTGTATACATCTTTTCTCTTAAATAGGAATAAAATTCTGGAGAATAAGAAACATCCTCACACTTTTTCTACTTGCTATGTCTGGAAGAGCATTGGGCAGATAATAGCCGCTCAGCTCACCTCACTGACCGTGCGATAAGTAACAAAAGCCTCATGGTGCTTTGTCATTTCCTGCCTGTGCTCTGTGGTTGAAGGGTCAGCGGAACATCCCTCATGGCAATTCACATTTCTGCATCAAGCCACATTGTAATCAAACGTCCTCCAGAATCAGTCCAAATTTAAACTCTTACCACGGTCATCTCCTTTCCCAAGCAGAGACAGCTATTTTTCTAAGGCAATTCTGAGACATTATTCCTTATCAATAAGAGCACAAATTAAGTTATTATTGTTATTATTCGAACATCTATTAAAATTAGCACATAATTTCATCTCAGTTGATTTTTGTACATTACATGATACTTTCTCCTTGGTTTAGCTTCAGAATATGCTTCTCACAGTGTAGGTGAGAGAGCATTAAGTTTTACATTTTGAGAGGTTAATTTAGCAATAATATGTCATACGCCTATAAATGTATAAAATCTTAATTAAAAGTTTTATTTTTATATGTTAAGGTAATATTTAGAAATATCCTCAAAATTTAAAGATGTTATTTTTAAGATTAAAAATTAAAAACCAATTGTTCGTCAAGCACTACGAATTGATAAGGTTAAATTCTGATATATGTATCGTGTGTGTATGTATGTTTATTATTTATAAATGTGTGTGGTTACTAAAATAATGTAAAATAATTTCATTTACATGGTGATAAATTGTGGTAAAAATGGTTGATGAACACCAAGAATGACATATCACATTTAAAAATATGAAATATGTAAATACACAAACAAAATTGAGGAAGATCTGAAACATTCACACAGAGGTGATATATTTATCACTTGGTGAGTGAGGTGATAAGTATTTTTTTTTTAATTCTGTAACTATCATCATATTTATTTTGGCTAACTTTGTTTTGGAAATAATTTGAATTGGAAATAATTTGAAATTTAAAACATAAGTATTAAAATGTGTTATTGTCAAGAGAATTTTTTTAAAAATCTATACATATCAGTAAATTTAATTATTGTTGTGAATGCTCATCTAACTGGTGGTAGGGGTGTGAGATGTTTCTGACTCATATTCCTATAGGTCACAAGAAAAAAAAAGTGACCAAGGTTTGAAAAACGTTCGCTACCTGCATCCACTGCAATAAGTTTATCTTTTTCTAGAAGCTGATGGACTCTGTGTACGGTAATGTGCCACAACAGGGTAAAATTTTATTTGCCCCCTACAAATGATATGCATACTAATTTGTCATGAAACTTCCCTTCTGTGATTTAGAGGTCACCAAGTTAATGATAGAGGCATACTTTACAGGCATTCTTCTTCCTTTTTACAAACAATGATAAACTGTCATGTGTTGCTTATTATAAATAAGTTTGAATAACAATAAAAAAAATAAATTTTTCCACAAAGAGAATTAAGGCATTGGGGGTGGGGACTGGATATGTATTTATGGAAGAAGTCTGTACAGTAAACTTTATAACAATAATATTATTTTCATAGTGCTTTTTGTCGTGACTTTACGAAAATATTTAAAACAATATTTAATTAAGACTTGAGAGTGGATTTGATGAATTTCTCACTGTTACGCAGTTCTTTAGTGCCTAGTCCATTCATTTATTCTCGTCCTATAAATGTTTACACGTACTTACTGAGCACCTGCTGTATGTTCCCAGCACTGCGCTGAGGTTTAGTGGTGAATAGTTACTGCTCTAAAGAAATGGGGGATTTAATTTTGTAGATACATTTTTTTTTCACTATAAGCTAACACCTTTGCTTCTTAACACACTCCTACAGTGCTTTACAGGAGTTGCTTGGGTAAGAAATAGAATTTTACAGGATTATGCCCCGATTGGCACTATTTCACCACAGGAAGGCCTTGGCTGAGGCACTAATAAGTCTAAGATGCCTGAGGACCACCAGCAGAGGGGACTCTTGGGACTCAGTATCCTGAGAACTCCTCAGCTAGCTAAATCCTCCATGTCTTTTGTTTTTTTCCCATACTCTGCTCATCATATAAATCCCTTAAAGCATATCCCAATCCTGCCTCTTGCTTTACCATCTCTCTAATCCATTCCAGTTTCTTGCCAAATTCAGGGCCTTTTTTTGGCATGTTCTGTGAGGTCTCACCTTACATGTCCTGTCTTCAAGAGAACTTCTCTAATCTCACTACCTGCGTTGTCTCCTCTTGTCATTTTCTATCTAACTACCTTCATCCCTGTCTGTGTTTTGCTCTCCTAGCAATAATCACAGCCTATAAACATCTTATTTTTCTATTTATTCATCTATTGTCATCACGTTCATTAGATACTAAGCTGTATGAGGGCCACGATTGTGTTTACCTTCATTATTGGATTCTACTTTCTGGCACAATTTAAAAAGCATATGAAAGGCATTCTGTAACTATTTTTAAGTGAAAAAAAAATCAATATTAGTTAACTACTATCACCTTCCTTCTACAGAGGATTTCCCAAAACACCTCTCTGGATTGTTCACAAAACTCTGGTTGGTCTCCTGAAGCACAAGTTAACTGACCTCTGTATGATGAGTGAGTGTCTCAATGCAAAGAATGTCTACAGTGCTGCCTTTCTGATCAGTGGACTGTGAGTGAGACAGTTCCATTTAGAAGACTTGGGCATGTGACAGAAATATTATTAATCCAGTTTTAAAGCAAACTCAGAGAGGTTAATTATCTTTCCCAAGGTCAATATTTGAATTTAGATTTGTCTGACATTAAAGCCCAGGCTGTGTCCATGCCAAATAAACTCTGGCTGATGTAATGAGATTGAATTTCTTATCTGCTGACCTCAATCCCAAATGACATTGTATTCTTCACCTCTGGAGGAAAAAAAAATGGGAAGAGAATGGTTGCTGGGCAACCAAGGCACCAGGATGTCCTGGTTGCAGCATAATCAGTCTGAATTGGGCAAACTTCCAAGGATTAGAGTAACAGGAATAATTATTT
This sequence comes from Cynopterus sphinx, assembly GCA_030015415.1. NCBI lineage: Eukaryota > Metazoa > Chordata > Mammalia > Chiroptera > Pteropodidae > Cynopterus > Cynopterus sphinx. The sequence goes on from CM057390.1 coordinate 59,368,142, forward strand.
ATCTGGCCTCTAACATTCTATCATGATTGCCTTGCATTCCAGACAAGCATACTAAAATTCCAAACATTATTTTCAATTTCACATCATTTAAAACATAATTGTGTTCTTTAGGATAATTTAAAACTTTATTAACTAATAATTTCATCTATTGATAAATTTGCCCAAAATTATGAGATCAGTCTTAGGATAGTCTCCAGATAAACCATGATTTTTTAAAAGGTAGTTTTCTTGATTTTAAGGCAGTTTTATTTTAGCCATGAGAAGTCACATATCTAAACAATTAAATTTTCTAAATATAACCAGAAATTCTGATTTGTTTTAGTAGTGGTTTTAAGATTATAGGCCTTAACCAATTTCTCATTCTCAAGTAAAGCACCAGACAGCCATACAGAGCATGCAGAGAAGGGTTGCAGAGCTTTTTGTGAAATACAAAAACTCTCACTGAAAGTATAAAAAGTTTGAAACTGAAGTGGCCAGGACATCTGGAGATCGATAAGTTTCCTTTGGAGAGAGCTGTGTTCTGTAGCCACTCTCCACCATACCCCATACCACAATGAAGGAATGAGAGCTGTTCGTTCGCCTCCAGACTAGACAGGGGACTTCAGTTGACCATCAAAAGAACTTGCTATGAGCCCCCTGCATTTCAAGGACAAAGTGAACTAATGAGAAATCTCAATTGTCAGAAGCTGCCTCCAGTGACCTTTTATAGCAGAAATGGGGGTATGTTTGGGGAAAAATGACTACACTGATACTGGTTATAAGTCTAAAATATGTGTTTCCTGGGGGCCTGGGTACTTGAGAAGGATAACAAAGGTTGCCTGACACTTTGTGTTAGAGTGTCACCTGAAGGGGCAGAAAGACCTCCTGAGAAAGATGCCAGAGGTGCTGAAAATTGTTCATTCAGGGCCGGAGAAAGGTCATGGGTGGCCAGCTATAAATTGCAGTTCTTAGTCATGTAAGGCAGGAAACATGTCGGTCAGGGCTGAGTCAAGAGAGAAGAGGGTGATGACAGACCCTTTCTACTGACAGCTTCCTGCTGGAGCAGCACCAGGCTATGGTGAGGAGACCTTTAACTGCTAATCAGTTCTCAAGCTGAGATTGCTACTAAATGTTTTAATTGCTAAACAAAGTCTGTTTTGGAGAACAAAATTGTTGGAAGTTGTTTTACTCCAGAAAAAAAGGTATGGAACCTGTTGATATGCACAAGAGAATTAGCCTCAGAATCGCATCCCTGAACAAGAAGGGGAAATAACACAGGGATTTTTTTTGTTTCTTGTGATTTCTTCTCCTTAACTCCACTGGCTTTCTATATTTTCCTAATGGGAGAGTTCCACACTTAGCTTTACTAGCATTTTTGACATAATTTCAAACACTTCGTAATTGAATTTCCCAGCTAACAGAAAATAAAAGTCAAATGGTAGGGAGTGGGGGAAAGAGTTATGCTAGAATGAAACCCAGTGATAAAAATTATTCACGGCAGACACCATTCAGGCTCTGCAATGTTCATGGGTTTTCATCGAATACAGTAAAGTCCCATTAATTTAAGCTAACCAAGTAGAACTAACATGGTGTCATCTGTGTGCCAGACACTCTGGCATTCACTGACACTGCATGTGATTTCCTAGGCCAGAGTTCCTCCACGGGGTGTTGGGAATGGCTTAAAGATGAATTAAGATACTGAGAGCCAGAGGCTGGAGGTTGAGACAGCCTTGCCTCTTCACCCTATTGAGCTGCTCAGATATGGTTGTTTTCCAATGTTTGGCTTAACTTGTAGAAGGTTGAGAAAGAATCTTCCAGGTAATTCTTTGAGCTGGATATTAATAGCTCAATTTTATAAAGTAAGAAATGGAAGCTCATAGAGATGCTAATTAAATTTGCACAGAAGAACTAACATTCAATCTAACTTAAACTCTTCACTAGACAATATTTTCTTCCAAATTAAGAGCAAATGAGAAGGCCGGATCTTTTTGCTATGACTTAAACATGAATTGCAAATAAAATTTCAAGAGCACAGTATAACTCCTTGAATAGATTTCCTAAACAATTTAATATTATTTTGTATATAAGTGATGCAAATACAAAATGTAAATAAGAAATGACACTATATGTGAGGTGCTATTCTAAGTACCATATATGTACTCATTTATTTAATAATTATACAAAAATCAATAGGAAACAATGGTATAAGGAGAATGTAAGTGATTCATAACATACCACAGCAAGGAAGCAGAGAGTCAGGATTTAGTCTCAGCTCATCTGACTTCAGAGCCAATGTACTTAACAATGTGTAGACATTTTCTTTTTTAACTGGCTAAATATTAATTAATATGCAAGTAACGACAGCCACAAAGAATGGAAAATTGTTTAAGAGTAAGACATGAATGGTTTTAAGAATTTATTCTCAAATTAGAATGCATTTAAATTAATTTATGTAAGAAAAAAAACTCTCAAAAGAGAGATGGAGAATAGCAAGCACCAAGTGGTAGGTGAAGCAACATTTACATACTAAAGAAACTCATAGGCTATAGAATCAGTGCAGCACCTCCCCCTTAGTGATTTGAGAATGGGTTTTTTAACATTTTTAAGCTTCAAGGCTCTCTCTCTCTCTCTCTCTCTCTCTCTCTCTCTCTCTCTATATATATATATATATATATATATATATATATATATATATATATATATATATATATATATAATTTATAACATCCGGAGAGTGTTGAATGAAGTTCTGTAGGTAAAATGCATAGCACATTGACACATATAATAAACATTCGATGGTAGTAAATATTATCATCACGTCCAAAATTTTAAAAAGTGTTATAAATAATAATTATAGTTTTCATTTCAAACTATCATGGTAAACCATTACAAAGATTGTTATAATTAACATTAAAACAGAAACATCCATATCTAAATAATTTTTGTCCTCTCATGCATTGACAATACAAGAAAGAAAAAGACCTATCAGAAGCAAATTAAACAAGCATTGTGACTTTGAGCAATTGACAATCTCTCTAAATTGTAGTTTTTCATACATTAAACAGAATAATACTGCTACCTGGGAATGCTGTGGAAATAAAATGGGAAAAAGACTAAAGGTTAAGATATTTTGTAAGCTGTAAAAAAAAAATACACAAATGTAAAGAATTATTGTTATAGGACAATGTATGTCATAATAAGAAAATTCCTAACACTCTCTAAGAATTATGTGCTCTGATAGTCACTGTCTTCAGCACAGATATCAATGCCCGAATTAGAATTTTCAACCTCATTCATTTTTGTCTCAAATGTCATCTATTTATTTGAAAGTGATACACTAATAAGACTAAACATTTATTTTTACTGCATTTCCAAAATATCAATACTTGTTACACATAGATCATATTTTGTTACTCTAGCATTTTATGTTGAAATGGTGACCTTTCATGGGGCATCAAGAGTAATTGGATTTTATACAATGAGAATTATAAAACCTACCCTTTCTACATAATGGTATGTTTCTTCTGTAGAGTAAAAACATTTGCCTGAAGTTAAGTTGAACCCTTTCAAATGCTGGTGCTGTTTAATAGTATTGGCCAGCCTTGACTGTTTGCTATGCCTTTGAGAAATGTGCGTTGACCAAATTTGACAGGGAAAGCTATTCAAATCAGCTCAATTTATATTCATTGAGCCTTTATAATATGCCTGTCAGTGAGACTCTATCTTTTTGTTATTGTTGTCTGTCTATAATTTCTACCCAATAGCAGTTCCAATTGCTCGCCTCTCCAACTCTTCTCTCTGCAATTACAACATGAGAACTATCAGAGCAAGGAGGACAAGACTTATAGCTAAAATCTGGGAGAAAGTTTCGTGGCTTGTTCACTATGCATGTGTTACTCAGGAGATGGTATCTGTATGGGAAGATGGGGTGAGTAGTAGGAGGTGGGTGTCAAGAGATTATAGGATCTGAGCAATGGTAAATCTTTAACAAGGGACTCTGATGGAAGGGCTGATTTGAGTGTTTGCCAATTCCTACCGTGTAAATGCTCCCCAAACTTGACTGATTTCAAGCTACCACTGTGATGTAACTAAACAGTGAGTTGGGTGTACATGAGCATAACTGGCTCTTTTAAATCAGCGCATTCCAATTTTAATAAAACATTGAATCAGGGTCATGATACTCCGAAAGAAAATGTCTGTTCTTGGCCTGCCCCATAAATAACCACTAGCAAGATTTGCCTTGTAGAAATAAATGATAAGAACCAAAACCACACTTGTTATCGTTCCATACCAAAATTAGAGACTCTCAAAACAATCATTTGAAGCTTCATCCCTTCATAGTTTTACTCTCTTATTTTAAAAAATTGCAGTTATATTTACAAAGTTTCTCCTCCCTTTTTCAGGAAATGTTTTCCTTGATATTCTGGCAATAATTGACTTTGTTTTCAATGTTTAACTCAACAATTTCTTTTCTATTTTCTGTTTTTTAAAAAGATTTGATTTTTGCAATTGTTAACACATCCTTTTTCTGAATGAATACAATTATTTAGCTGAATATAATGTAATGTTCCTTTGACTTTTAAGTATAAAAGAAATCAAGACATTTAAGTTTTGGCTCAAGTTGTTTTGTCTAAATATAAGATTGTTATTTTTGTACAGTATGTTTCTTACACAGGCAATGAGTTTGGTCACTGCAACTTTGTGATGCACACACTCGAAGACCATCCTGGCCACACTTGTGAATCTTGACAGTGAAAATAAGACATAAACCTCTGAATGGTATTTCTAATCCAAGAGGAAAGATCAGAATGTTAATGCCATACAACACTAAAGACACAGTCCATAAAAGAAATAGTTAATACATTGGACTTCATTAAAACTAAAACTTGCTCTCTGTGAAAGACAATATCATGAGAATTAGAAGACAAGCCACAGAATGGGAGAAAATATTTGCTAAAGACACTTCCAATAAAGACTGATTATCATCCAAAAAATACAAAGAACTCTCAAAAGTTAACAATAAAAATAAAACAGACAACCCAATTTAAAAATGGGCTGAAGATTTTAATAGACACCTCACCAAAGAAGATGTACAGATGGCAAACAAACAAACAAAAACAAAAAATAAACAAACAAAAAAACATGAATACTCCACATTAGGGAAACACAAGTAGAAAAATAGTGAACTACCTCTGTATAACTATTAGAATGGGCAAAATCCAAAGCACTGACAACACCAAATGCTGATGCAACAGGAGCTCTCATTCACTGCTGGTGGGAATGCAAAATGGCTTTGAAGAGAGCTTGTCAGTGTCTTACTAAATTAAGCATATTCTTACAATATGACCTAACAACTGAACTTCTTGTATTTACCCAAAGAAGTTAAAAATATATGAACACAAAATAACCTGCACACAGATGTTTACAATATAAACATTTTAAAATGTTTGGCAAATTGTAATTGCCAAAATTTGGTAACAACCAAGCTACCCTTTAGTAGGCTGATGGATAAAATGGTGCATGCAGACAATAGACTATTATTGAGCCGTAAAAAGAAATGAGCTATCAAGCCATGAAAAGATATGGAGGAACCCTAAATGCATGTTAAAAAGTGGAGACCAATCTGAGAATGCTCATACTGAATGAACTATTTGACATTTTCAAAATGGAAAAACTGTGAAGACAATAAAAAGACCAGTGGTTGTGAAGGAGTGGAGAAGGGGAAGGATATATAGGCAGAACAAAGAAGATTTTAGGGCCGTAAAAATACCCTATATGATACTATAATGATGGGCACATGTCATTATACATTTGTCCAAGCCCATAGAGTGTACAGCACACCAATAGTGAAACTTAAGGTAAACTATGAACTTTGAATAATTATGATGCATCAGTGTGGGTTCATCCTTTGTAAAAAAAAAAAAAATTTAAGTATCATTCTAGTGAGTGAGGTCAATAATGAAGGAGGCTACAAATGTGTAGGGGCATGGGATGTCTGAGAAATCTCTGTATCTGCCCTTGAACTTTGCGGTAAACCTGAAAATACTCTAAAAAAAAAGAAAAAAGTCTTTAAAAAAAAAAAAGAATGAGTAATGCCATGGAGATCCATAACAATGTATTCCCTTTACAATATTTATCTATTAAGATTAACATTGACAAATCCAATAAAAACATATAATACCATCTTAAGAGACTTTCTAAGTGATGAGTTGCTTTCCCAGAGTTGGGGTCTCCTTACTTGCAGTCCAGTGCTGTTGCTCTACGGCACAGCACCCCCACCCCATGGTGGATGCAAACATGGACTCTATGAAAGTGGTGCCAACTAAATAAAACAAGCTTATTTAAGAAATTACCACTTGGTCCTCAAAATTATACTAAGTTGAGTTAACAGACTGATGATTATCTCTTCCTCTAAGTGAAGAGGGATTCAGAAGCATCTGACACCTCAGAAAGGCACAGTGTGGTTTCTCGTGGTCGCCTGTGTGCTTCACATGGCTGCTATATTCAGACTCCTGGGTGGTGACCATAGAGCTGCAGAAATGCCATAGGCACAGAAGACGATTCAGATTTCCTCTGACAATAACATTTTGTGTAAAGGAGAATAATGCCATACTCAAATGCAGAGATAAGAGATGGGATAAAAGAAAATGGCTTCATTTTCCAGCCTGATACCTAAAAAATTTTAACACATGTAAAGTGAATTAAATAACTAACAAGGAAAAATGAACAACCTTTCCTTGAAGTATCTGAGAATGAATTTTATATTTCACAAAGGAGGCACAAAGCAACATCTTTATGAAAACAAAAAAGTATTCAATATAGAGACACCACAAAAGAGTAAGAGATAACCCTAAATTGACTGAAAAGTGGAAGACTCATATATTTCCCCCTTAACCATTTTTTTTTCTGAACAGTCCACAGGGCCCCTAACAAAAGAAACCTATCTTAACCATTTTTTTTTTGAACAGTCCACAGGGCCCCTAACAAAAGAGACCTATCTCACTAGTCATTCAATCAGTTGGTCAATAAACATACATTTATTTATTTTAATGAAGTATTTTAACTATTCCATCATTTATGAGAATGTCAAATAAAACCTTTAGGGATTGAAAAAGTTTTGTTGAAGAATTATCTTTTTGACAAGTAGAGCCTAAGTGGATAAAACTGCTCATATTCTGCATTAAAGCAATTATGTAACAATACCCACTGTGACATGGGTGCACAAAGAAGTAGAAGGGAGGTATGCTCTCAGATAGTTGAAAGAAAAGAAAGTGACAATAAAATCAAAGCCTCACCTCATAGCCTGAGTCACAATGAGACACACCTGCAGAAATGACAGGATTTTGACATATGAAAGAACTGGAAGCAATTTTCCTTTGACAGTAAAATGAAATTCTTCTTTAAGACAGCCTGGCGAAGCCTGCGAGGAAGAAAAGAACTCACACATTTAGAAATCCCAAGGTCAAAAGCCAGCAGAATCTCAATTAATAAAATTATTAAATGCCACCTCAACTCTGGTTGATGGAAATGAAGTAAATTGAAGGCGTCCTCAACGATTGTAGCTGTCTTCCCAAGGTCGCAGCAGAGAGATACGGCAGCTCACAGTTACTCAAGACCCCTTGTTAGGGGACCTCTCTTCCATGACAACTCACATGCTCGCCATGCTAACTTTTTGAAAAATATGTTACCAAAGCTTTCACATATAGTTTCATCACGTACAATTCAATAGAAAGAACAGACTTTAAGCAAACTAAAGTATATAAGATTTTAAATGAAAAAAACAATGTTTTCTTTTATAATAATTCTCCACAAAAAAGGAAGCATTTGCTTATCTTCTTTCACCACCCCTCCCCCAATACAAATTAGAATTTCCTCTTGATTCTTCCTTCAGAATACACCCTAAGTCCAACCACTTCTGACCACCCCTAGTGTTATAATGCTCGTTGGAGCCACCAGAATCTCTCTTCTGGACAATCACCTCCTAACAGGTCTCTGTGATTTTACCCTTGGTCTTCCTAAAGTGCTTTCTCAACACAGCAGACAGGCTGATCCTGTGATCCTTTTAAAATATAAAACATTTTTTTTTAAAGCAGCAAGTTGTATCATGTTTAATCGCTGCATTTCACTCCAAGGGAAAGCTGAAGTGCTCTCAGTGACCCACATCTGGCTCCGTCTCCATCACCATCTTCTGTCATTCACTCAGCTTCAGTCGCACACAAGCCCCCTCCCGTCGTTGGTCTTTGCACTGGCTGTTCCCTCTGCATGGAATGCTCTTCCCCCAGATAATGACATGGCCAAAATTTAATTTGCTTCAAGCGTCAAATAAATGCCACTTTCTTAAAGAGAGCTACCCCTCCTACTCCAAATCCTCCCTGCCTTGCTTCATTTGTTTTATTTTCCTGACAGCATTTATTACCTACTATTCTACTATATTAGGTATTTGTTTATCACAAATATTGCTCATTGTCTGTCCTTCTGTTATAATGTAAACTCCATGAGGAATAGAGTCTCTGCATTGATTCCTACCATATTCCAGGCACCTAGAACAACCGGGTAGGCAGTTATTACAAGAAATATTTGTTAAATGAACTATAGACAGTGTCATAAAAGCTCAAATCAGTTGTAGGTCTAAAGTAAATTTTAATTTTGAAAGAATTGTCTGCTTGGAAGACACAAGACAATAGGGCACCTCCTATTAATATACTGAATAAATAATTTGCACATTTAAACTAGTGATTATAAACAATATCAATAATATTTCAAATTGATCACACAAATTAGGAAGTGCCTTAGAAATGCCATGTTAGGAAAGAAGAAATAATTCATGAATATTTAGTGCTTAAATGTGCTTAAAATGGTTTTTTATTTATCTATTTAAATAAAATGAGGATGAAAGGTAACATTTGAACAACAGTTATATTTTACAAAGAACTGTTCTATTCATTCATTCCATGTGGTTTCTGTTCCCGGTATCCTTAGTTTATGGGAAGGCTCTCAGCCAGGCTCCTTATATTTGCTTTCTCTAATCACAAACCAACTAAAAGGTTAGTATTGGGATGTCCATTCAACAAATAAGAAAGCTGTGGCTCAGAGAATGTTCGGAGTCTTGCCCAAGCTTACTCATTTAATTTAACTTACGTGGCATCTTGAAAATGCTGGAATATAATGATGATTCTTCCTTCTGTGCTCAGAAAGTTCAACATGCTGGAACAGTAGGTACCTTCATGCCTCTGTGACTGTTTTTTATGTTTGCCTTCCCCACTCCTAGAACAGTGTCTGATTCATATTTGTTTCAGCCTTGTCTAAAGCAGTTTGGGCATACTATTTTGACACATCTAAAAATCATCTTCCAGATATTTTGCTACTAGCTTCTGTTTTAAAGTTCCATAATATAATTATTTTATTGATGTTAGTAATTTCACACTGGAAAGAAAAAGTATGAGTCCCAAGATTATAGCAAACTAGTTAGATGAGCCACACTAAATTTAGAGACATTTAAATATGATTTGTTGAAATCTTTTCTAATGAATTACCAACATGATCAGAACACAGGCATTCTTTACGTGTTTGAGGAATTTCTCCCCCCACCCAACCCCAAATATCCAAAGCTTGTAGCTCAGAAAGTTGTTATTAATTTACCCCCAAACACTTTAGTTTTACAGTAATAAAACTGGAGTAAACTAAGCTTGTAAAGTGAATGTCTTTTTCCCCCATTGATTTTAACAATTATTCTTAAGAAAATATCGGTCTATAAACAGAACAAATGGTTAATTTTCATAGAACCTGAGTAATATTAATATAACTATTATTGTATAAAATTGTGGCACATCAGTATAGAGCTCAGTGAATTTTTACGAAGTGAACACACTTGTGTAACCAACATGCACATAAAGAAAAGAACTAATGAAATTCCAGAAGTTGCCCTTGCACATCATTCCCTTCTGGTCACTACAATATCACCCCCTCCCCACAAAGGTCAGCATTATGCCTGAAGTCCTTGTTCCTTTCTTTATTCTTTATTACTCTTTTTTCAGCTTTATTGAGATATAATTGACAAACAAAAATTGCATATATTTAAGTTGGACGATGTGATCTGGGGGAGGGCATATATCTTATGGTTTATTCTACACAGACATTGGGAAATGATAACCAGAATCAAATTAATTAACATCTATTACCTCCCATAGTCACCTCTTTGTGTGTGTATGTATGGGGAGAACACCCAAGGTCAACTTTCTTAGCAAATTTTAAGTTGCAATATTGTATTGTTTACTAGAGTCGCCATGCTGGACATCACCCAGAACTTACTCATCTTGTAACTGAATAATGTACCAATGTTTTCCCATTTTCCAAACCCCCAGCCTCTGGCAACCACCATTCTACTCTCTGGCTCTATGAGTCTGACTTTTTAAAATTCAACATGTAAGTGAGATCATGAAGTATTTGTCTTTCTGTGCCTGGTTTATTTCACTTAGTGCAATGTTCTCCAGATTCGTCCATTTTGTCATAAATGGATTCTTCATTTCTTCAAGGCAGTTCTCCACATTTGGAGAGGAAATTCATCTTGCGGCAGTTATGGAGGCTGCCACTCTACAAGTGGAGGAACAAAAGTTGTTGAGCTGGTCCATCATGAGTTTTCTTGAAAGGAAGACAAAGCCATACATGTCTTTCTTCCTTGTCTTTTCATCCTAACAACTAGGACTGAAGTTCTATAGTTTTATGTCTTTGTGTCATCTGAATTTTCTAGAATTTTGAGAAAACAGGAAGAGAGAACCTGAAGAACTCTAAATTCCTACAAATAACCAAAAAAAGAATTACTTTAGATAGGTAATCATAGTGTTAATCTAAAGAAAACTTAAGAAGAAATCTTAGGTCAGCGAAGAGTATAAAACTAACTATTCAAGCATCTTATTTTTTCATATTAAATGCCTTATTAATAAAACATAGTAGTTTTATTTTTGTATCTAATGAATTGAACTTTTGTGCAATATCTTGGTGATATTACTGTTGAGTCATTTTTAAAATGCCCAAATGAGGTTAATTTGTTCAGGGAGGGACATTGTAGTGTAGATGACTGTGGCTAGAGTTTTCTTAAGGGAAAATTGCACTGGGAAAGTAGTTATGTTGAAACCAATCTGGTTAGTATCATGAAAAGGAATCCTGTAAGTAGTGACATCTGTTTGACCTATCATGTTGAATATGCAAACACTCAGACTTTTATAGCAAATGCTATTTGCTACCAAGATCTCAGTTCTTTGTCTTAGGTTTAATTAGAAAAAAAAACATATTTATTTTGTCTTATTTTATTTTTTGAAATATAAAATAAAATTGCATTAATGATCGAACTTTATAAAGTAGATAAACAAAAATATCCCCATTTCACTATTCACAAATGACTCTTAAAGTGTTATTCTGTTTTGTCTTTTTTTCTTGCACATATATGTATGCATATTTGTTAACAAGGTCAAATAATACTGTTTATATTGTTTTGTAATCTGATTTTTGTCATTTATTAATGCATTTTAAACATATTGTCACATCATTAAATATTTGTAAAATGTCTTTTATTTCCAAGACATGTTTCTATAAATACACTGAGATTTTTGATAAGTATTTCATCTGTTTTATGTGTGTGTATATGAATGTACATACATATATAAGCATGAAGTTAGGAGGAGCAGAAAGATGCCAAGTAGATAACTCAGGGAAGAAGGTAAGACATCTTTCTTTCTCCATCCTCCCCTCAAAACTTACTTCAGCACTGTATAGAAAATAAGGAAAGGTGAGTTTTAATGGGAAAGTGTCTGTTGCTCAGGGTTATAGGCAAAATGTAAAAGGGGAAGTATAATAGGTGCCCACTGTCTACCAGCTCTGCCTCCTTTAACATTTACATTCCATTGATACATCTCTGCAGACCCCAAAGATGACACAGAAGATGATTTAAAACTAACTGTCCTAAGGAGCAAAGCCTTAGTAAAGCACACAGAAAATTTTAAGTGATTTGGTATTCATACTCTCCAGTCTGCTTTTCACTAAATTCTCACTTTCCCTGGAGCCTATGTCCAATCATGCAGAACTATCTCCAGGTTCCATAGTGCACTGAGGTTTTCAGAATTGGCAGTCAAGGCCTCCGGTCCCCCAGATGACTCACTGTGATATAAGCCTAGAGAGCCCTGCACACCTAGATCTCAGTGAAACGCAAAGCAGAAACTGGAACAGTCTTGGGGAACATTTACAGGTATAAGAGATGAGAGAACAATATATCAATGACTCAGAAATAAGAAACAAGTTAAGGCCAAGAGTTACTAAACTTTGTTCATGGGACTCTATTCAGGTTTTGTGGGGCCGGAAATTTATAGAATTGGAGAGGTGGTTTTCTTAGAAAAATAAAATAAAATAACACACACACACACACACACACACACACACACACACACAAATTACCAATACAAAGCCAGGTCTGAATGTAAGCATTAATTTAGAATGGCAAAAGAAAAAAACAATTTCTGCAATCTTAGAGATTCTTCTTTTTCCTGAAATATTTTTAGTTAATAACAATTTTTTTCCTAGTTATCCTCCCTGATTGCAGCCTGGCTTCTCCCACCTAGAATATGCTACACTTCTCAGCAAGGCCCCATCTCGAGGTGTTCTTGAAGTAAGGAGACCTGAACCTCAATCCTCCTTATCGTCACTGCAAATCCATCTTGTCCTAAGTCAACATAATTCAGATCTTGAATTACCAGACTTGTATTTTACAAGTCAAAGAAGTTCCGTGTTCTAGTAACATTGTAGAATTCTGAATCTCAGAAACCAAAAGTTTAGGAATCCTCTGGACTAAATCTAGTATTTTTCATATCAGTAGACTGAAGCTCACAGAGTTAGGGAATGACTAAGGAGGCCCAGCCAGCACCCTTGCCTGATGCTCTTTCTGATGTTCAGTACTGCCGGCCTGAACTGAAGGGCTAGCTTCAAGGAGAACATGTGATTCATTCCATTTTTGATTAATTAAATAGTATTTACTGAGGGATACCTAGATCTGTAGTGAGGGGACAGGAATCTGTGAAAAGATTTTGCATTTCCTTTTTCTGGTGTGTAATAGTTCAGCAGAGCAGGGCAACTATGCGTGACAGATGACTATTGTCAGTAAGTCTGGAACACAACAACTGAGCAAGAGCTGTTAGTCATTCGTGATCTAAATAACATTGGCTACATCTGTAAAGTATTAAGTACTATGATGTTATTCCTATTAATACTAATTCCTACGAATATAAATGTTTCTGGGTTCGTTAAGTATCAGCCAAAAGATGTGACTAATATCACTGTTCTGTGTCTTTCTCTACATGGCCTGACCCAGCTTTCTGCCATTATCATATTATCTCTCTATTGCTGTTTGATTTTCAATTAGCCTGACACTGAGTCCCATCTCCAGGATTACTAAACTGGATTTATTTTCCAAGCTCTTCAAGCAAAGTGGTTTTACTTCGGACTTGGTTCCGGAAGATCTGTGCCTCATCATTCTCTACACATCTGCCTTCTCCTTCACTGTAACAAAGTTATTTGCTGATGTCATTTCTCATTTGGCTCACAAATGCAGGCCTCTGGAGCTAGTTCCTCACACTCATTGTTTTAGAATGAAAGAATCTGATTCAAGCATCTTTGTTTGGTGATGCTTTGGGCCTTTTGAGTATGAGCAGGTAACATTGCTGCTTTTAGGGCAGTGGTTGCATGGGCAGCAGTAGCACTGTTTTTGTTATTTCATGCTTTTTTTTTCTGTGTGTGTGTGCGTGTGTGTGTGTGCTTGACTTTGCCTTCTCCGGTCCCTGTGAATGTGAACTTATAATGGGCACCTTCTGAAGCTTTAAGATTTCATTCATGAGTGCATTTTCAAGGTTTCCAGGAAGGAGTGTTCCTGACCCATCACTTCCTACCCTGACACAGGCTCTGCTAACCGTTGGATTTATCCTTTGAACTCCAGGCTCATGCTGATGTCATAGTCCACCTACTCACCTTATGTGATAATTCAGGTGGATTTCAATAGAGAGCTTGTGGTGGTCTTATTCTGTTTGTGCTGTTCCTATGGTACTCTGAAACCATCCACCTACATTTATAGAATGAATATTATGTATCTACTAGATGTTAAACACTATTAGGATACGATGACATGCAAAACAGGAATTGCATACATAAAATTAAAATCTAAGCTTTCTTGCTATTTGTCAACTATCAGTATGACTTATGCATTAATAAATGCTTGAGGAAGCATAACATCTATAATTCCCATTTTTATAAACATTATGTATTTTGGTTGCCTTTATATTCTAATTGATATAGTGTCGACAAACAACCTTTCTTCATTTAGACCTCCATACTTGAATACCATGGATCTCTGTCAATTAATAACAAATATATTGTACATCTGCTCTTGTCTCTGTGTGAAGCATATGAATTAAAGTGAATCACTGTTTCATAACCTAAGTTGATTACTTTAGATGATTTCAAAGAGAGAACTGAGTTTAATCAAGTGAAACATTTTTCTTAAGGAGAAGTTACAAAATCTCATTTTATACCTATGAGATGGAGTTTGATAATGGCAGCAGAGAGAAAAATAAATAAAAGACTAGTTTATAACAGAAGTCAGTTGTCTGGGGGAACTAACCCAAATTTCCTCAGGAACTGTAAAGTAACCTGTGAATTTTTCACTTTTATAGAAGCAAGACTAGAAATAGTCTATATCAAAAGAATTCTAATAGTCAAGATCTTAATGAATCCCGATTCCCAGAATTCATCATAGGAATTTCTTAATCTATTTTTACAGAGATAATACCACCCTCCAGCTTATCACTGCTAATTACCAAATGAAGTAATACAAAATAAAACAGCATTCTACTCACTGATTTATACATCACATTTTCCCCCAAGTATTAAGAAGAAGTATTATGTCAGTATCGTGAAGCAATTGTTGGAAAAAAAAATGGTATAATCAGACTAATGTGCAACTTATATTTATACTAGTTTTTAACTAGAAAGGATTATTTTTGTTATATTCCTTTAAATTACTTTCTGAAGGCCATTTCAGGTGTCTACTCTGCTCACAGTTTGCTTCTTCACCACCAGCCAGTGAAAGCATTGGGCCTCAGCTGTCCTGTTTGCCTGTTCAGACAGTGTGGACATCTGGCTGATGAGCTAAGCTATTCAGATTGGCTCGCTCACGAAGTGGTCTAATGCACAGAAGCTTAGCATTAATCAGTGGTGTCCTTGGAAATAAAAAAAAATACAGAGACTAGAGAATAAGGTCACTTTGGGCTATCATGGTGAAAGAACACAGAGGGACGGCTAGCAGGAAAAAGAAGAATGAGCAGGGATAAGTCAGAGAGAGAAGGTGCTTTGGTTCTTCATAGATTATCTTTCTACCCTGTCTCTGAGTTCTGGAAGGTTCAGCTGGTCCCACCAATAACGTGTTGACTTCTGGTAAATCCCCATCATGTGCTTTATGTAATGAGCACAAGTGAGTTTCTCTTTCTTGCAGATATCCCTGTGTTAGTTTTCGATAACTGGAACAATAATGTCGTCTCAAGCTCATCATGTGTATATAATAAACTCAAAGATGACTGAAGTCTAAAATTCTCATTAGCTTTCTCTTAGTACTAGCATCTGGGGGAGGTATTATAGAGTACGAGGAAATGAAGATGTCCAAATGCACATTTATGGTATGTGAAGGAACTATGAACACAAATGTGTAGAGTTGTGAATGAATTGAAAGCAATGTGCAGCTTATCATGCTCTCAACTGCCTGTCTCCTGCACAGCCTCATAAATGTACTTCCCAGAGCAGCTGGAGGAACAACTGGGACACAAGGAGATTAGTGTACTCATTCATTTCAGCTGCTGCCAAGGTGAATCTTCCCAAATCCTGATTATGTTTATTTAAGAGAAACATCTGCCAATGAAAAGGAGACATGTTTATAGTAATGGCAGCACCATGGCTTCTGTTCTCTGAATAATAATACTGACACTGGCTGAATAGCCGCGTCCTTGGAGATTCTCTTTTATTCTTTTTATTATTATTGCTGCGTAATAAACTCTTTAAAGTAAACTTCTTGTGCCACTGATATTGCTGGCAGCTATAGCAATAAAAGAGTTGATTGTTGCTTTTCCTGTTGAAAAATGGCTGATGGGGACAAGGGGAGCACTCAGGAAGCAACTGAGTTTGCTAACATAAACTAAACTTGGACGTTTCTTTCCAGAGTTTAGACACTAACCAGTGATGAACCAGCTGAGAACAGTGAGAACACTGTATATTCTCACAGATGAGTGGTCCAAGTGTGAGTTGTCCTATTTTTTTTTAATATTCTGGAAATAGTAATAAATATGAGCTTGTCCATTATCTGAGAATAGAACTGTGGAGGGTATGTAATAGACTTAAACAGTATTTCCTAGGTGTAACTAACTGTCTCCATTTTCCTCCTCATAACTTCATTTGGAAAAAAATGAACTATTATAAAATACATAAAACTTGAGATCCTTCATGTTTCCATTCAACAAATTTTTCCCATTTTATGAAGGACACTTCTCTAGGGGAGACGAATCAGTGCCCCCATATTTCTTCCTCAGCATTTCCTCATCTGTGTGGGTTAGCCAGTGCTTGGCTCTTCCTTCTACTACTGAGTCCCAGTGACAACATGTAGCTAGATGAAAGGAAGGAAGCAAGCAGATGGAGCAGAAGTATTAGGGGGGCACATGTTAGTGTTATGTGGAGAACAAGGGGCAGTGTCTAGAATACAAATGGAATAATATTATACTGAGCACAGACTGAACTGGAAGAAGTCCACTGAATAAATGGAGGCTTGAAGATATTGCAAGAGATTCATATTATCAAAATGAATCAACCCTAAAGTTGGGGTTAATTAGGTTGTTACAGTTTCTAAGAAATAAGAACCAAATATGTAAACAACACTCCCAAAGAAAACTGTCTAAAAGGTATCTAAGCGCAGTTCTCTCTCCTGTTTTCAAAAGGTCGACCTATCACCTGTTTAAACACCCTCACACAAATGATTTTACTCATCGTTTTTCAGAACAACAAGCTAGTTTCTTTTGAAAATGTAGCAAGTAATTGATTTCCCAAAAGACACTTTATCTAGAAAGCATCGTCAGGGAAGTGAGTATACATGAACACTCACAATGGCCCATTCATTCAGTACCTGCTCTGCCACAGAACAGGTATTTCCAGTAGTTATTTTTTTTCATGAATAAATACAACACCCATTGAAATACAAAGCTAGCGGGAATGACACTGCAAACAAAGAGATTTCAATAGCACCAAAAGAGTTCATGGTCACTGTGACTTTATCAGCAGAGAGTGTCTTGACTAAGCCACGTTTTTTTGTGGTTTGGTTAAGCAGCTTGTGATCATTTCCTCATGTGTTTACTCGTCAACCTTCTGATTCTTATTTTTAAAAAATTATAACTCACACACCTTACCCAATTACATTCTTCTAAAAATATTTAACTTTTTTGAAAATAGTGTGATCTCTCCACTCCCAAACATTTATCAAGTTTATTTCCATCAATAAAATAAAGCACTTAATAGAATCAGTTCTCTGTGTATAGCTTTATTTTTTCTTACTTTAATTTGGAATGTTAAGTGACTGTAGAATATGATGAAATCTGGTTTGTTGTTTTATGTAGGTATTTTCCAGATTAAAAAATATTTACGGAAGTTTCTGTAATAAAGCATATCTTCTAGAATTATTGCATTTCCCTGTAATAGTTCCATTTACCACACCATTTCCATATTCTTTTACCACTAATAGAAATATGCTGTGACTAGAAAATTTTTTCTAAAAATTGAATAAATATTGCAAAGTCTCTTTGTGTTTGCTTTTCAAAAAGTCTGCCTAGAAGAAAATAAATTTGGAGAACTATAGGAAAAAGAATGGGAAAAAAATCTTTGGAGAGTATTAGAGAAGATTGTTGCAAATCTGAGGAAAAGCTTGGAGGTTTGTATGACTCACAAAGGCAACAGTAAACAACTTGATCTAAGACGTGGGTAGAATACTAAGAAAAAATCCAAGAAATAAAGACATTTTTAATAAAATCTAAAAGAAGTAGCTGATATTTAAGAAGTTACTATACACCAAGTCTTATGTCTAAATTATTTTATTTAATCTCCCTCCAATTTTATAAAGTGGGTACTGTCATTATGCTTATTTCATGGCTATGAAATGGAGGAATAAGCCAATTTGCCTAATTTACCATAGCTCAGAAAACCGAGGCCCCCCTGCCCACCTGCCTGGTCACAGTGCCACAATGCCAGCTGGCGAAGAGGTCCAGCTTTAGCCATGTAGGAAAAACTACCAATTCATTGTAGATATTAATAGTTTTTAACCTTGGAGAATACAATCAATACAATTAAATAAGATAATACAATTAAGTAAAAGTGTCATTTCCTTGATTTCTCTCTAAACATGTGTTGTCTGTAAGAAGATAAGTGTTGAAAAAGACAACTTGTAAATAGGATTTCTTTTTCTTATATATACTTCCCTATTTCTCACTTGCACCTGAGTAGAGTTCATTGTACTATGCTGTACATGGTTGGCTGGTATCACTGGTCATTGTAAGGCCTCTCTCTTTCATTCTTCTCCTCATCCTTCATCGTCACTCCCATTCAATTACAAGTGCTTTTAATGACTGTCCTAAGACATAGACATATGCTGAAAAAATGTGTGGAATTTTTTTCTGAACTAATCTGTCACTGGATAGACCCCATTTTTTTTCACTAAGTGAAGCAGGTTTGGACTCAGTTTGTATTTTCATCAGACATGCCTTAGGATTTCCGTCTCCTCTGTCCTTGCCAAATTTTACTTTCCACGTTTGTCTTGTTTGGTGACTCAAAAAGAATTATCTCCCTGTTTCAACTATTAATGTTAGCACTCACCAATTTATGCACTTGCTAGCCTTCAAGCTTCTCCTTCAGAACAATTAATGTAGTGAATTTACTCATTTTTCTACTGAGTGTTTGCTTTTCCTCAATGAGATATTTTCCAACTCTAACATTATAAATATATTCTCCTTTTATTTTCTTCAGCATTCTTTAATATTAACTAACAATTTAAGACTGTAAGCCAACTGGAGATTATTTTTGTTTACATGTTCTACAATTTTATTTTTCACCATATAATTGACTTAAGTCTCATAAAATTATTTATTAAATACTCTTTTGTTGTTGATGATGATGATTTCATCTCTATTATGAGAGACTGATTGCATCTATATTATGCATGAACTTTCCAAACCAACTAGACTCTGGGGTTTATGCTGCATTCCATTGGTCTTCTTCTTTCCATGCCAAAACCATATTATTTTATTTTATTTATTTATTTTATTTTATTTTATTTTTATTTTATTACAATGGAATTATGGAATGTCTTCATACACCTTAGGGTGAGTCTCATTCTTTGCTCTTTTTATTCACAATTTTATTATACATAGATTCTTGTTTTTCCATATGATTTTTTATTCAGTTCCTTCAGTCTTTTAAATTTTTCTGTTAAAATATTTTCAGAAAAGGCATTGGTTTTATAATTAATTTGAGAATAAAATATTTACAGTGTTATATTATGCCAATCATAAACAGCTTTTATCTCTATGTTTATTTAGGATTCTTTTTTTATATGTAGAATTTTTAACATGGATTTTTTTTAATTCCACTTCATTTCTTATTATATGTTGTAACACACAACAGAGAAGTGTACTTTTTATGTGAATAGCTCAATAAATTATCAGAAAGTGATCACACCCATGTAGTCACCATCAATACAGGAAATAAAAATATTATCAGTACCCCAGAAGCTTCCCTCATGACCCACCCACTAAGAAACCTTCTTCCCAAAGTAGATGCTATTTTAGTTTTTAATATTCTACTTTAGTATTGCTGATTTTTAGATTTTATATAAGTAGAATTATATAAAATGCAGTTTTTGTGTTTTTATCACTTACATTATCCTGGTGAGTTATTTTATGTAACAGGAGTTACCTTATTCATAGTATAACAGTTTAATTTTGCTTAAATTAATTTATCTACTTGGACATTTCGGTTATTTCCATTTTGGGGACTATTATGAAAAAAAAATTGCTATGTACATGTCTTTTGGTGAATGTGTACTGAGGAGAGTAATTGTTGGGTTGTAAGTAGTACTCATATGTTCAGCTTTCACCAATAGTGCCATGCAATTTTCCAAAGCAATTTTAACAATTTGTTTTCACACCTAGTGAAGAATTCTATTTCTTCCATATTCTCATCAATACATAATATGGCCAGTCTTTCTTTTTTCTGTGTCTCTCTTAATGCATCACAACAAGGGGAGCATGCTGTCGTTTGCCCCATTAATTGGACTCAGTAACTTGGGTGACTTGATTAATATGGTATCTACCAAGATCTACCACTTTAAATGTAACAGTTTCCCTTTGCAATTACTAAAGAATTTGGGGGAGATAATTTGAGACTGTGTAAATATCACGTTCCACCTTTTACCCACTAGTTTTTGCAACCACTGATGATTTTGCAACTAAATTCTTCTTTTATATTTACAATATAAATATATAGTAGGCTTTGTGTCGTAAAATTCTATCTGTCCTTTTAGAATATACTCTTAAGTTAAGAGTTCAGTTATTTGAAAAGTACTATGACTTTTATGGCCCAGCGTGTTATCTATCTTATAAACATTCTTTGTGCACTTGAACTTCATATAGTGAAAATTTATGTTCTAATAGAGTAGTTATTTTAAAGATTTCATGTATAATTTTGAAGTTTGAATGAAAAGGACTAAATTAAAAAATATAAAAGTAATTTATACTCTTTAAATAATATAGTTATCATAAATGTGCTTTGTTATTTTAATAAATTTAAAATGAAATACTCCTGAAGGTGAGTAAATTATTATTTTTTCTAGTGCATTCAAAGTCCATACTGATGACAGAACCACCACAAGGGACCGCTGGGACCATTTTGTGATCTGCCATTTCAGTGCAAGTTTACCAATCTTATCTGCTTTCATGGACTCTCTCATATTTGCCCCTCTGCCGTTTGATCCTAGTATGGCATTCTCATGGTGTGTTTGTTAAAATTACATATTCTTGGTACTGGTTTTCATATATTCTGATTCGTTGGGTTTTGGATAAAGTTCAAGAACTAGTATTAAAAAAAGAAAAACTAAGGAGATTTTAATGCAGGTGGTTGGGAGACCCCATTTGAGAAACTGTCTACATACCATCTTCACTCATTCTAAAGTTGGCACTGAGGTCGATGTGTCTATTCTTCTTAGGCTCTTGGTCTATTTGCACCAAAGAGTATAAGTAGTGGCCTGCTGAAAGAGAAGTACATTGACTCATGACAGCATTAACAGCTATTTTATTACAATAAAAATCTTGAAGTTTGAATATCAGTACATAAAGGCATTTTTCTTGATTTGGGTTTAAATATAATAAATAGCTAGATTATCTAACAATCAGAAATTCCAAAGCATATTATTTATAAAGCAATAAATTAAATGAAAGGAGGAGCCATCAGATCAGGAAATAGTATTCTAAATCTACAGTGCTAACCTTTTCTTTTGCTGATTATATGGCATAAATAACCAAAAGAAAGGCGTGACCTTGGTCTTTCCCTGCTGACCCATCTTCTGTGTGGTGGAAAGTTGGTAGAGTCAATGTGAAGATATCTACTCCTTTAGGGATGTTAATATTCTCATATGTGCCAACTTAAGAAAGCTAAATAATCTGCTTTTCTAATTTGTCATAAAGATTTAATTTTTCACCCAATTCTTTCAGTTGCTGTAAAAATTTGTGTTTTTGTGATAAATGATGCAGGCCTCTGAAGAGCAGATTTTTTCTTTCCAGCATAGTGTAGTATTAATAGCTCTATTTTAATTGGATAAAGCTTTCATTTTCATTTTTTTCTTTTGAGAAAACCAATCTGTGTTAGTTGTGGAAACAATTATCCAACATGCAGCTTAAAAAATCTATTAGAACACTCTCTTGGGAAAGTCAAAAGCCAGGCAGGATTAACTTTCCAAGAGGGAGGACAGTTGTTTACACTCAAATGTCGAACAACCCAGCAAATCTGTGAGGTTTATTTTTAGCATAAATTCAGCTATTTCATTTTCTCCTACAACTGAGTGAGAACATTAAAATGATTAACGTGGTCCTAAATCACTGCACAACCTCACATTAGAAAGACAGGAATTAGACTATATACATAAGGGAACAGAGAAAGGCTGTGAAATTCTCATTTTCACCTCATTTTTCCTGAAGTATTTTTCCAAATATTTTTTTTTTACTTACTATTTTATGTGATTCAATAGTGGAAAATAGAATGGGCAATATCAAAGAAGAGTAAAATCAATGCTGCTTTTGGAGAAAAATCTAAAGGGTTAATTGTCTCTTTAAATTATTTATTATAAAATTGCAACTGTAAATGTAACATAGTAATTATTATTATAGACACCTGCTTAAAATCTAAGGTCATAGAAGCATTAAGAGCAAGATAATAAGAGACTTCATTTGAAATTATGCTGAATATTTCTCCCTAGGTAACTGACTTTTAGAAGACCAATGAACCTCTGGGTATCCAGTTTCCTTACCTATAAAAGTGATCAAAATTAATATAATTATATATTTATTCATTGATAAAAGATGTAAAATTAATATCCAAACATATTTTGAAATAATAAAATGCAATCTATTAGAGTAAGGAAATAACTGTTATGTTAATAGATAACATGATTTATTAGCCTAAATAATTAAAATCTTAAATAAATCAGTTGGTTTTTATGAGTTTCAGTTTGTCATCAGAAATAAAAAAAGTTGGATTATGACTTGTGGCCTAGGAGGAACAAAGCGACTCTGACACAATATCAAATTTATGAATGCATGTATATTTTCTCTAAGAAGAGCACACATAGCTTCTTTTTTAAATTCCCAAAGGAGTCCAAGGCTAGGAACACACTAGATGATCTTAATGTCTCTATGATTCTAACATCCTAAGGGTCATATGAGTTTCAACTCCACTTGGGTTCTGAGTAAGGACGAGATTGCCTTTTTGGTTGAATTTACAGTTCAAAAGGTTGCATATTATAAAATCTAAGTTACCTTTTGTACATCAGAAACATTTCCTTGTAAATAAAATAAATAGAATAATGAGCCTTTCATAACCAAGATGTTCTGTAAATCAATTGTCAAAAAGTTCCTGAAATACTTCTGTTGTCTAAAAAGATGACCAAGTTTATTACAGATTCTATTTCATGAACATGTGATGTCCATAAAAAGAAAATAAGATCTGTCTTGAAGAACAGATGTAAAGTATCCTCAGAGCAGGTGGGTCATATATTCATTTTGTTATTTAAAAAGAGGCAAAACTTTGGTTTAATGAGAAAGTCATCTTCAGTTAAAAGCATGAAAGGACATTTTTCTGTTGAAACAAAAGCATAATGATGAAACACTAAAGCTGTCAAAATAAAAGTTGCTTTAGCAACTATGTTCAGTTTTTGTTTTTATGTCTAAAGATGGGAAGAGTAAAGAAAAGAAGCAGACACAAAATATGGAGCACTCAAGCTGGGTATTGACAGAATGGGGTAAAGTGTTGACATCTGGTGAAACATGCTTCTGGCTTAGTCAATTTTATTCTGTGGAATTTCTCGTCTTGTGAATTGTTTCATGTAACAAGTTGCAGACCTTAGGCATATAATAAATTCAACCACTGATTTTTAATTCCCAGAGTATAAAACTTTTTGTTTAGACACCTTGGGCCTAATCTGTTGTGAGTTTCTAAGAAATCACTCCGGTTCTTTAAATTTTTGACGAGATACATTATTTATGCTTTTTTTCTCCCTTGTCTGTTTCAATGTGTTTGACTTTGGAACAGTGTGTGCATTAAACTTAAGGTACTATGGGAGAAAGTGAGGGAAAGGGAGAGTATTTCTCATGTCTGAAGCCAAATTTGAATTATGAATGAAGTAGAGGTGTGTTGGGGTAAGGGTATCACATCAAACCAAATGAAACATAGTTAACTATTGATATGCATGCATATACTTTGATATAAATGGAAGTGCTTTTAGAAAAAGGGGGCTGAAAAGCTCCTAAGGTGATGCTCCAAGAAGATGCTAATGCTAAAAAATACAGATACTGACATATAAGCAATTGAGAGCTTTTAGAAGTGTGTACTCACTTCCTTCCCATGCTATATTTGGAAATTCAAAGATAAAAAAGCAAAATCACTGCCCCAAGGAGCTAATAATTTTATGATTGAGAAAGGTGGAAAGAAGAATGAAAATAAAATATGAAAGATTTTCAGAATGTGATGATTGAGATTAGAAGTACATAGTTTACAAAAGAAGACAGATTAGAATATTACATTCTTAAAACAAAGAAAAGACTGATAGTAAATTGCCCATAGAAAGATCACAGGGACTCCATCCACCCTCAGAAACCATTTAGTGGCTATGGTAAGCAGTGTCACTTTGAAGGCAAGGGGCTGCCCTGAGTTTCAAGTCTCCTTGATAGAACTTTCATCTTCCAAGGACTTAAAGAAAACAAAAAGAAAAATTGAGTCTTTGGCTACCAGGTGAAAAGTACAAGTGAACAATCAAGAAAATGAAATCAAAAAATCAAAGATTGGAGGGAAAAGGAGATCAAGCCTAGAAGAGATTATTTAACCTACGTAAATCTTTTAAGCAAAGGGAGGAACGAGGCTTGTGTGCCTATCATTTATCTCTAGTGTGTGAATAGTGTCCTGAGCATACCTCTCCCTAAGGTAAAAATAGTCATGAATGTGAACTGATGGGACCTGTGCTTCAGGGAGCCATGTGAGGGCAGGACTCCTTCAAAGAAGGGAAAGAAGAAAGACTACCAACATCTGGGCCCTAACACCACAAGCAACAATATAACCTTGACATGTCAGCACTCAGTAAATATTGCAGTAAGGAAATAAGGTAAAAAAAAAGTCTGATTTTCCAAAAGAAAGACATTCAAGAGCTATATTGTGAGAACATAGGAAATTTGTTAGAAAACTTGTTTGAGAACACTGATCAGAGACACTTGAGGCTCAGATTTGTAAGGCTCCAATCTCTAGGTAACAAAAATAAAATAAAATTTCTTTTCTAAACAAGAGAACAAGTTTCAAAGACATCACAAAGTACTTTTAGGAAGATTTACATTTTTATGTTTCTCCCTTCAACAATTCTTGGAAAACTCTCTTCTTTCAGAGGCAGTATTTATTCCTGGATTGTTCTCAGTGGAAAATAAATGGCATTAGTAGACAAGATGAGGAAAGACACATATGGCTTCTTGAACACAATACAATGTGATCTTGCAATAATAACTTGTTTTTGGTTATCTAGGTTTATCTCTCATCTTTTCACACCCATGCCTTTATCCTCTTATGATCTTATTCTTATTATAGACATATTCTCTTCGTACTTAACCAGATGGTCAGCATGTAGACAAGACTTTATTCTATGTGATCTAAATTGCAAAATTATGAGCATTCTGTAGAGGTTGTCAGGAAACAGTTTAAGGTAAATATAAGGAAGATGTCTCTAAGAAGTCTTAGCATTTTATGAAGTCATTATAATGGTTTGATTGGTAGAAATAGTGACTTCTATGTCACTAGTTATTCACAAAGAACCTGGATGGCCACTTGGCAGGAAGTGACAGAGAAATTTCTTGCTTTGAGTAAGGTTGTTGTTAGATGACATCTAAAGCTTTGTCTAATCTTTCTCCCTAATTGAGGAGCTCGTGGTGGGGACCAGAGCAAGATGAAGGAAAGAGACATCATTCTTGAATCTATGGTGTAGACTGATTGCTCACACCAACCAAATAAACAAATGCACACAATGTTTATTTAAAAAGTAATTCAGAATTCAAGAAAACTATCCAAATTTTATGAACCAGGCAGTTAAGCTCGATTTATAAAACCAAAAAAGATTTTTAAAATCAAGACAAGTCCAAACACAGGAAGAAAAAAAGCTGGAGTTGTCATTTGCAGAATTCTCAGAAAAGAACACACCACAAAAACTTTATTAAAAAATTTCTTTAAAGCAAGTATCTGGCTTGCCTCTGATTTATGAGAGAAAGGATGAATAGAAACGAGGGAGCAGGATTGGTGATCACTTTACCAATAGCAGTAGGGGAGGTGAGAGTTGGAATCTGAATGTCAAATTCATGTGAATGTTAAATCCATGCAAAAATTTGAAAATCAAGCATTTCTAAAAGGAGACATATTTAATGTAAAATCTTAAAATTGAGACCAGCTTGGTGCATTCCAGCAGCAGAAAAGTTCAGAGCGGCTGGAATGCAGTGCGTAAGGGTGAAAATGAAATGACACAGACTAAAGAGATAGGCAGGAACCACTTTATGTGAGGTTTTAGAGAGTTCATTAAGGAATTTGAATCTGACTTTGTTCCTAACAGAAGACATGAAGTATTTGGCCTAAGCAATCAGCAGTGAGGGGGAGACAATCCAGATGGTATGAGATACACACTCTTTACCTCAAATCATCATGGAACAGAAATAAGAAAAGTCAAAACAAAGTTCTCTGTCATATTTCTAAGAATGAATGCCATTAGGGGATTGAATTATGTGACTAACATTCACCTCGGTATGGGAACAGGACTCCAGGCTTCAGATGGGCCACTCCCTTGAGTATAATGGGGTGATGGAACTTTTATTCACAGTGGAGTCAGGGAAGTACTTCAGGTTCAGAGTGGGATGTGAAAAGTTGTAAATGTTAGAAATAGGGGTTAAAACATACTGTATATAATGCTTCCTAATTCTATAAATAACTCAACATTTGGGAGGACAGAAAGAGCCATAAATGCAGACAATATGGTCCCTTGGTGGCTAACTCTGAAATTCAGGATTCTGAGTTTGATTGATTCTGAAAGAAAAAAGAAAGGAGAGGAAGGTCAGCTACACATTGGCATTTGGAACCCCTCACAACTTTGTGGTGCTGATGGTCCTTATGTAACTGCCAATATTGGCCAGTAACTGGGACACGATCAAGACAACAAGTAAGAAAGTCTTTGAAGTTTGGGAAGCTATAAACAGAGACATTGAAATAAAGCAGACGAAAAAGCTACACCATAACAAATTGTTTTAAGGAAATGAAACAAACCACTATGTTTGTAAATTATAGAACCAAATGAACATTTCTTAAAAAAAAAAAAATCATCTTGGGATCCAGGCACTAAATCCAAAAAAGCTTTGATTTCTCCCAGCAATTTCAGAGCTCTTTTACAAGATACATCCATGTACATACCTATCTATACCTATCGTGAGCAGACATGTCTGATTTCTTCAGAAACATTTCTCTTCTTCTGACCTATGACCAAAGGCTGCTTCTCAAGCCAAACTTACTCACAAGAATAAATATTTAATACTACTTATGAATTTTCAAAAAATGTTCTTTCAAATCTAAAATAAGATTTTTTTAATTTTTTGAGTATGACATTGTCATAAAGCACAGGATTCAGAAGTAAGTACATTTTTTGCTTTCATCCATAATGAATTCTTAAAAATTCATTTTCAAATTCAGTATACAAAAGTCAAACAGCAAACAGTTCCTTATAAGTTGGTTTGAAAATAATATTCAAAACTATGTTCAAGTACTGTGTACAAGTTTGTATTTACATATTTATACCTATCTTTTTTGGAATTCAGCCAAGAATTGAATTGCATTAATCTAATGGGTAGACAATAAAAGCTTATTTCTAGAAATGTCTTAATTGTATTAAGTTTTATGATTTGTATCATATTGTTATTTATCCATGTTTTAATCTTTTTTTAAGTAAGGAAGGTGGAAAAATATAAAATGTTTAAATCACTGCATAAACATTTTTGTAAAAGATTGCAGAGTAGGATAGCACAGTAAACCTGGAAATAGCTAGTCCGGAGCTAGTACGTTAGTGCCAATCGTTGTTCCCAGCTGTGTTATCACATAGTTCTCATCTGGCAATGCATACATGTCTAGGATGGCCACTGGAACTTGAGCTACCATCTCTGACTTGCAAATCAGACAGAAGAGGAGAGTTATGAGAACCAGAGACGTGCCCCTTTGAGAAGAAGATTCTCTATCAGCAGGTGTTCCAGAAATCTCATCTATGTCTATTCACATCTCATTAGCTAGAACTTTCTCATATGATCACAAGCTGTCAAGGAGTCCAGTTAGAAATTTATTTCTCAAATTAAGGAAAAAAGCGGAGGGACCATAGATATTGAAGAGGCAACCAGGAGTCTCTGCCAAGACTGGTTTCGTTTCCTTAGGGTGCTGCTTGTGCTGCAGCCTCCGTCTTTAGCTTCCTGTGATCACCTAAACAGGACCAACAATGTTCTCTGTTACGTGGTTCTCTCATTTTTTAATAAAACCTGAGTATAATTTAGGATGCTGTAATTTAATTTGTAAAATTATAACATATGAAGCATGATTTTTTGGTAAACAACAGTTCTTTGAATAGTTTCTAGGGTTTTTTTGCTAAAAGGCTTCTTGGTATAATACAAGCAAACATCTAGTCCATTAGAAAGAACACTATAGAGAATTTAACTGATAATGATGCTTTGAAGTTAAAGATGGTTAAGTCCCAGTTTGCTATTATTCTATTTTGCTGTTATACTTCTGTTTAATATATGTTTACGTTTGAGAAATTCAATTTATACTTGTAAAAATTGGTTGAAATAACCTGAGAAATGCAAACTCCCTTTTTTGTCTCTACCTAGTCAAAATGCTTTTGGAGAATTTGCCGGACATACTAACTTACAAAATGAATGACTTGGCTACTGGGAATAATGATGCAATAAATATGGGATTGCATACATCTTTTCAAGATTCAAATTTTAATTTTTTTGGATAAACACTTAGAAATAAAATGCCTTGATCATATGATAGTCTTATTCTCAATTTTTTGAGAAACCTCGATACTGTTTTTATTGGCAGTTACACCATATTAGATTCCCACCAACAGTGTACAAAGGGTCCAATTTGTCCACATCCTCACTAGAACTGGTTAACTTTTGGTAAAACTTAACAAATGTCAGTTATTACTGTCTGTGCTATCACTTTTCCCACTACCTAGCTTGATCTATATGAAATAATGCCCAAATTTGGAGGATTTTTCATCTTTTACAAGTTGAAGCATTGTTGTTATTGTTTTCAGAGCACTTAAACCCATTCTTTGCATGAGCAACCAGTTAATATTATTACTCAGAAGTTTCTTTACAGCAAGAAAACTACTGTTTGGCTCTAGAATGCTTCTAACTCTGTGCCCTTTCCAACCTGAAAGACACAAGGGCAGACCTCTGTTTCCCTCCCAGAGCTCCACGCTCCATTCAGAATCCATAGTAAAAGAGAGACTGGCCTGACACTTACTGCAGAAACAGGCTCTAATGGTAGGTTATACTAGATAGGGGAATAATTACACAGGATTTTGAGTCTAATTTTATCCCCATAGAAAAAAGCCTTCTCAGTGTAGCTGTTGAGCTGTGATTATCTTTTTCAGGAGGCATCAAGCAAGTTCATTCTTGAAGGGCTGCCTAGAACACGCCTCCCAGTTTCACATATATATTTTACTCTCACCTGGTCATCTCCACAAAGGTGTCCAACACACCTTTTATATTCAATGTGTGTCAAATTAACGCATCATCTACCCTCTAATTAAAAGTATCTCGTCTCTGGCATTCCTCAATTTACTCGAGCTTGAATTCTTGACAACCCTCTCTTCCTCACACTCTACATTGAAACTTAAACTTCTTCTCGAATATTCTAGTATAGTCCAGACTTCAAATATTCTCCCCACCTCTCCATAACTTGTAAGTTGTCCTAAGTGCTCAGCTAAGTCTGAAGACTATAAACTCATAATAAACCCTTATGTAGAGTTGTGGAATTTTTTCTAATGTTGCTTTGTTTAGAGAACATAGATTCTGTTATTTGACCATGGGTTCTATGTTTCTTATCATATGATGCACAAATCAGCTAACTCATGAACAGGAAACACATTGTGAAATCTATGTGCTAAAGAGCTTAGTATTCAGAAACCAATGCATTTGCCATGATACTGAGTTTATCTAGATTAAGTGAGCATTTTATACTCTGGTGCATTTCCTTTCTTCTTCCCTTCATTCTTTTAAGTACCAAGATGAGGGGGGAAAACTTAAGTAATATTCTTTATCTTCAATTAAAGTCAAAATTAAAAATTAACATTAAAGATAAAAAAACCTGACATTTTCCAGCAATACATGAATATTTAGCTCAAAAAAGAACCATAGCAAAAATATTATAGTTTAAAAATCTGGGCCAAGATCCACTTTTTATTTTCCAGGACCAAGACAAAATGTAGTGTGATAGTTAATTTTATGTATCAACTTGACTAAGCTAAGGGATACGTTAACAGTGGTAAAACTTTGTTTCTGAGTCTGTCTATAAAGGTGTTTCTGGAAGAGATTAACATTTGAAGAGTAGACAGAGTGAAGAAGATCACTCTCACCAATGGACATCACCTAGTCCACTGAGGGCTGAAATAGAAGAAAAGGACAGGGGCAGAGCCAATCTGACCTCTCAGTTTAAACTGAGGCATCTATCGTCTCGCCTTAGAACACAGTCGCCCTGGGGCTCAGGCCTTGGCCTTGGACCAAATTGCAGAAAGCAGATCTTGAGATTTCTTGGCCTCCTTAATCATGTGAACTAACTCCTAGAGTAAATCTCCTCTTATGTATCTCTATATATTCTATTGGTTCTGTTTCTCTGGAAAACCCAAACCAATACGCATAGCAAACCCAATTTATGATTGCTCTTTTCATATTAACCACTTATAACCAGAGACAAAGCAATATTGTAGCATACTGGCTAACTTTTTGTGCCATTTTAAAGTTTGCAAATAAACTTTATTTTGTGTTTAAGAAGTTCACAACAAGAAGATCAAGGAAGCCTCCGTTTTGGGTTAGCCATGTGTGGGGGGTGCAGCTCTGATGGGCCCATGCTCCCAGTCTTATGCTGAGGGATACAAAGAAACTCAAGCCCTCTATGTTTCTTGTCACATTCTCATGTTCACATACACACACACTCAAAATCAAATAAAGAACAGAACAAAATTTTAAAAATGTAATTTTAAAATGAATGGAGATGTCCTTAGTAGTAAGCAGAGATTTGTCTCTAAGTGTATTTGTGCATGTGCATGTGTGTATGTACGTGTGTTGTATATTTAACACCTCCTCTTAATGTGAGAGCTGGGCATTCAACCCAGCTGTCCTGTGCCCTTTACTTCTGCAGATAGAAAAAAATTCTTGTTAATTTAAGAGAAATTAACATTATTGTTTAGAGTGAAACACAATTTTCAAAATTCTTAAGAGTATTGTTTTTTACATGACTCCTTGTATGAGGCAATCAAATCATCATCAAAGAAATGTCTCCAATGAGGAAAACAGATCAAAGAGGTCAAATAATTCCTCCTAAATCACATAGCTCTGAGACAGAGCATTGGATCAAAGATCAGAAAGCCTGGCACTAAGTTGTTCCGTATCTTCCACCCAAGCATCTTGTGTTTTGGACGTAACATTTGACCTCATATGAATCACCACGAAAGTGTCTAAAACCTGGAAGAAGATAATGGCTAGCAAAGTTGAAATAAATTATAGCCCAGGGAAATAGCCACTATTTTGTCAAACCATGGAATAGTTGGCAGCTCTTTCTTTCCTTTTGGGGTTTTTCTAACTGGAGTTCACTTTGGGGTTAAAAGTAAAGATTCCAGAGGGGTTATACTTATAAAACTATGTTTTTACTCAGAACCACTGCCAATAGAATCATTCCAAAAAGTGCCAGTCACGTATAATTCTAGCTGGGAATAGAGGATACCCAAAAGTGTGAAGTGTGCCAGTTGGTTTCTGTAAACTAGGCTATAGGTTTGAAGTAAGTTCAAATTCAGGTCCACCAGAAGATGGCCTCCTATAGAAGGCTTTCTATTACACTGTGAAGACCTAATGCAATTCTTGGTATTATGATTTTGAATGAAAGCTCTGATGGAGCCTGCCAAGCCTGAGACTGCATTTCTCAGGGAAATATTCCTTATTTTCTATATCATATCATCCTGACATCAAGATTTATTGGGAAGATGAATCCTTTTTAAGGTCCTCTTGAGTGTTTCAATCCATATCCAACTCACTTGGGTATATGAGTTATCTGATTCTGTAATAATGCTGCATTATCAACAACCAGTAAACAAACCTCAGAGGTATGCCACAGTAAACATTTATTTTTTTCTCTTGTGTCTATGGGCTGTCTGGATTGTTCTAGAAATCTAAACTAGACTCAACAAAGTTCATTTATTTATCAATTGTCAGCTGCAGTTTAGCTAGGTAGTTTTTCTGATGTTAGATGGGAGTTCTTATATATCAGGCATCTGGAATGCCTAACCAGGTCTCATCCTCCAACAGGCTAGTCTGAGGATATTTTCTTGGCAGGGACTAAAGAGAGAGAAAGAGAGAGAGAGAGGGAGAGAGAGAGAGAGAGAGAGAGAGAGAGAGAGAGAGAGAGAAAGAGAGAGAGAGACTCTTTCACAATACATTTAATAGGAATTCGATGATGAGATATAAATGCGACCCCACCCTCTACCCCAGAGCTTTACTCGTCATTGAGAATTACTTTATCAGATTGGTCCCTGAGAAGTTTGTATGAGGAAAGGGTGACCTGACTAGGAGGGCACAGGAACCATCATAGAGAAGAGAAAAGACTCAGAGGAGACTTGAATCTATTCATCAGGGAAGCACCATAATTTCTTTCCTCTATGGAGAACCTTAACAGTGATCAAGGTCATACAGTAATCATGTGCAACCACAGTCCCTCTTTGTCTATTATGGCAAAGGAAAAGTTTGAGATTCTATAAAGAACTTCATTTACTTTCAGTCAAGGACAGAAACTTTCTTCCAGGCACCTGGAATAAACAAGCCTGTATGGGTTGAGATCAGCTCATACACACTGCTTGCTGGCCCTGCTTTTGAAATATGGAAAAAATATATAGTGAGAGTAAAAACATTTTTGGTGATGGAAAACATCAGGAGAAGAATAGAGGTACATTGAAAATCAGTCTTAGAACTTATATAGTTATAATTAAATAGCGTGTACAAAATGTCACTTGTCACCAGTCAGTGTCTAATTTATTTTTAATTTTTCTCTCAACACTCAGAAAGAAGTAACTTTTGGCTTATTCTTAACCTTTTCTCAGAAACCTCAATTTGAAGGCAATCACTGACTCTGCCATTTTTGAACTGCAGCCCAGAAGTATAAAAACCCTTCTCTCTTCTTTACTCAACTAAAAGGTGTCAGAAAGCCATGGTCACTTCTATTTCCCAACAAGAGTCATATTAACAATTGGTTTATATCCACCATCATCATGCACAGCCACTGTCCTTGTTCTCAATTTGATCAATCTTATTGTTTCCCTCCCTCCAAAGAGAAGGTTCTTTTCTTCTATCAAATAGTAGACCTCTTCAGTAGTAGTAGACCTCTAAGGTCAGACAAAAAAAAAAAAAAAAACTTAAAAGGAGCAGATTAATTTTTTTCATATTATGGAGAAACAAAAATAAAACAGACAAACAACAGCAAAACAAATTAAAACATATTACCAAAATGGACCAGAATGCAATTATGAGCTTAAATAAAGGCTTCACTGATATTGTAATAAGGCAGCTAACATTTTTTAATGAGCCCTTTTAAACAAATCTCTTCTATTCATCTGTTAGGGGATGAAATAGCAGAAGAGAGTGTTGTGAGAATTCTTGAACCAAGAAAAGAGGGACAAAAATTTGCAAATACTTGGCAATTAACAAGACACTTTGTCAGGTGCTCTATATGCTATTTTATTTTCTACTCACAGAAAAGCCCATTTTACATAGAGAAAAATAAATTTCTGGGCGGAACTGAAAAAACCTTCCCAAAGTCTCTATTAGTGGGTTTTAAAGAAAAAATTTAAACACAGAGATGCTCAAATACAAAAACCACGGGTAAAACTTCTGCTTTCAAACAATAACATTTAAATTCTCAGACAAAAGCCAAGCTAAAGCAAGGCTATATAGATAAGATTTTTAATTATCATGGCTAAACTCAGGAGCATGAAACATTTCCGAAGTTTTTAAACATATAAAAACTGCAACCTTTCCTGCGGTCTCCCTGAATCCCAGAGAATTTTTTTTTCTGTCCTTTTTCCCTTTGAAGAACGTATTGCCTTTAGACCAGCATCTATATCTCATTTCGTGTCTATCAATAACAGCTTGTCTTTTTCACACTTCTGTCCTTGAAAGTGTTCTTCAAGCCCTAGCATCTTTTCCAAAATCTGTCTCTTAATTTGTAGCTCAAATGCGGAAGCAGAACTTACCCTTGAGAAAACATTTGGAGCCATCTCTT
Source organism: Cynopterus sphinx (assembly GCA_030015415.1). Taxonomy (NCBI): domain Eukaryota; kingdom Metazoa; phylum Chordata; class Mammalia; order Chiroptera; family Pteropodidae; genus Cynopterus; species Cynopterus sphinx. The sequence continues at coordinate 59,402,555 of CM057390.1, forward strand.
AATTTAGGGCATGAGTCAGAACCCAGCAGAGCCATCCACAGTTCTACAGTATACAATTCAGTTTTTGGCATCAAAACAGCAAGATGAATTAGTAAAAATCATAAGAAATAATAATTGTTCTAAGATCTCATGAAAGTAAAAAAAAAAAAAGACTTGAAAACCTCAAAAACCCTTATTATGTTTATAGACATTAATGGATTCAATTACAACACTGTACAAGTATTTTAGTATTTATTTCTAAACATTTTCTACAATTAAATCACATTTTTTTTGTGTCACCTAACATTTACTGGCACCAACAGCGCACTAATCTACATTGAGGGCCAAAGAAAACAAGGATAATGATCTCCTACTGCTAATCCACAGGAAAGTTTGCTATTTTCACTATAATACATTGTCGGAAGTAAATTGCAGATTCGCCATCACTGAACGAACAGCTTGAAATGATAGCTGAAAGAAGATGAAATTAGGGAGAATGCCTGGAAGAATATATAGGCCTAAATTAGGCCACAAAAATTTCTGCATAAATACAGAGTGGGGAAAAGTAGTCTAAGAGTAGGGCTTATAATAAAGAACTAGAGATATTTTATTTTAAGTTTAAAATAAATTGCTATAATGAGGAAGCTCTCAAAAAAGCAAATGCTATTTCAAGCTATATTAATAAATGTTTGGGCTTAAAATAAGTGACAGTTACATCTATTGTTAAGAGCCCCATCTGCTGAATGGGCTGTAATCTAACAGGAGACAGTGGCAATATGGAAAATTCTCAAGTGGGAAAAGAGGAAAAGAAATAGGGATGCTTAATTTAATCTGTATGAGTGGGTATAGCATGAAAATTAAGAACCACTACCCTGAAATGTTTGAAGGGCAGTTATTTAGAAGGAAGATTAAAATTAGCTTCCATGGCTTCAGCAAGCAAAAGAAGGACCCAAGGGTAGAAATTATAGTCCGGCTCATTTTGACTTAAAATATGGAAAATTTTCTAATGTTAGTCTTGCTACAAATGACCAAATTGCCCCCCAAATATTCTATTAAGGTTTTGGTGCTAAAGGAAGAGATATGAAAAGAAAGAATACTTATGTCCAGTAGGGGATTGCTTCTAAATAACCTCTGTGTTCCTAGACTATGTAGAGATCTGAGCTAGGTGACTTTAGAAAAATAAAGTAAAGGGAAAGATAATACTTATTTAACTTGGAAATGAAAATGTGTATGGGAATAAGTTCTCAATCGTAATACCAGTACCCTGTGACAGTGTTCTTAAGTGTATATTGGAAGTTCTCTTGGGTTCCATGTTTGTTTGTTTTTAAATGTATTTTGATATTCTTGTTGAAGGTCATTGTAAAAAGACAAAGTGAAACTTCTGATCATTCTTTTCTTTGCCTTGGAAAGTGGTTAGGATTACTTATTTGAAAAACCATGATCTGTCTTTTGACACATCTAATGTTAGCCAGTTCTTTGTAACTTAGAAATCGCAAATCACTCTGGGTTTTTCTCTTTGACCAGGCTTACACGAGGCCTACATGTCAACTTTCTCAAATCCCCATGAGTTGACTTTCTAAGGATAGAGATTTAAAGATGTCCTTTCTTCACCTCTAAAATACTAATTGGTACCAACACAATATCATAAAAATATTTTGGGGGGAGAAAGTTGAATGTAGTTCTAAGTAAATCATGCAATTTTCAGTATCCACTTTGAGAGCTTAAAATAGTAACAAACCTTTATTTTGAGCAGTGTCAGAATGGCCTACATGGATCTGTAGGTACATTTGTAAAAGAGGCATGACTATAAACATCATTAGTTAAAAATATACCTAAGAACACTGTAAGATATTTATACATAATAATATAGAAGCTTTCCAGAAAATGGCGGTTTCCTGAAATTGTCTTATTTAGTCTCTCAAGATTGAAGAATGTCAGTATATGTCTATCCATTACTGAGACTTCCAAAATGCATTTATTTCCCTAGGGTTATGTCCTCCCCACATCACTCTTACCATATATCCTTACATAGTTATAAATCCCTTATTTTTAAAAAAATTTTCTTTTCTTTTTTTTTTCTTTACCTGTTTTTCCTTCTTCTACCATTTCTCTCAGAATCAATCAAGGACAATTTCTTTGATTTCTCTTTAGGCTATCTGTGTAGAAAAATAAGAGAATTAGACACACTTATTTCTAGAAAAAAAAAATGACATTCAGGTCCAGTTGGAAAAAATATACATATATATTCTTTTGTATAATCTAAAGTGATCATATTTTTAGACAGTAATCTAATTGTTCTCATCATTCACACACCTACTTTATAACTATAATTGGAACAAAAATCAGTCACAGACTACTGTTTCTGGAAAACTGTTTCTGTTTTCACCAGGCTAGAAAGCACTGTTCATTTTTTCATCAGTGCAAAGAGAAGCCTGATGGCAGTTTTCAGCTCTCAGCATCCTCCTGTACTGCTTATCACAATGCTAGCTAGAAACAGTAGAGTACTAGCTGAGGGAGGATGGCCTGTTGACCGAATCCTTCTTCCTGTCAATTTAAGTATTGAAACAACTTCTGTGGACAGTGACATTCTACAACACAGTCTATGATAAAAGTGAGGAACTGCTCTCAGCAAAGCTGCCATCTGAGATACTAAATTCTCCTGGCAACAAGTTAGTGTTGCCAGGAGAATTTAGTTAAAAAAAATAAGTAACTAACAAATTAGCTTTTCAAGGCAACTGACACTCATACTTGTAAGTTGCACAAATGCTAAGTTGAGAATAAAAACTTATAATTTTGGTAAAAGCTCTGCACAGGAAAGACTAAACACAGACAATTACAAATGACAAATATATATACAGAATCCATTTCTTTGTTTAAAGATATGCATATTTAAAGCAATGGGAAAGTTAGCAAGAGAAAAATAGTCTGTCCACAGAGGCTTCCAGAAGAATGTCATCTCTTTCGAGAGCTATTTGCAAATCAAACTTAGAACTAACTTGTAGGTGTCTTAAAACTATTTAGTTCACACTTCTTTTTTCAGATATAGAACCAAAGAGATGGTGTAAAAGAACCAAGGCCACAAAATTCATGCAAGGAAAATTCACTCAGCTCTCTTGAGGACTTCTTCCAAGTTCTTTTCATCCAATAAGTATTCTATTCAGTAAGCACGTTTAGAGAGAGTGCTTACCACGGGAATGGCAGTGCTGACTCTGGTAGGGCACATTAAAATGAATCTTCAGCCAAACAATTCCTGTCATAGGGGGAGAGATACCAGAGGAAGGATTTTCGAACAAGCAATACGAAGCAGTCGGTGCCATAAAGGAAGAACAATATAAATTCTACTACATTAAACAAAGCCTGTGAGAACCGGCAAATACTGAACTATGCATATTTATAAACAGCTGATTCTTTTGTTTTTATTGATGTTAAAACATAAAACGTCAACATTCTATGTTCTATGACGACTACTTTTTGTAAGGTAAACGCGTGACACGCCGACAGAAGTTTGAAAAGCAAGCATTTATTGGAAGAGGATTCCCAGGGGAGGTTCTCTGATCCAGAGAGGAGAGGGGCCAGAGAAGTTGAGCCCTGGGGTGGGAGGGTGTGGCTTTTATGGGTTACCTGGGGGTAGGGGTATAGGGTGGGGAACGTTAATCGAATGCTAAATGAGCCTCCGGATTAGGGTGGTGATGCCTAGGGCTTTAGGGTGGGCCCTATTCAGGTCTGGATTCCCGGTGTCAAGCTGGGGAGTCTCCAGGCAGGCATCTGCTGGCCCTTCCTCCACCAACCTAACACTTTTGACTACAAATTATTGGGCCATCCTGTTTCCTTTATTTTTCAAAATTTATTTATTTCTCTTTTACCTTATTTATTAACCTCATAATACATTAATGTTCTAATTGTGAATTAATTGATGAATGATTTTTATTTTTCTTGATAACGCTCTTTGTATTCCCATGGAAAAACGATTCTATTAAAACAATTATGAGAGACTCTTAAAATGAGGTACTATGATATTATGATTTATAATAAAAAATATATATTAGTCTAAATCCACTGCTCCTGGCACAGAACTCTTAAACTCTTGGAATCTCCTAACTGAAAAGAGTGACAAAGGTGTTTTTGTTATGTTAATGAAGCAACTTTTGTACTTCAATTAAGGCTGGCCAGGAGAACCAACCATGTGATTACAGGGTTGGAAATTTCGGTTCCTCTTCTGATCTCCCTGGAGGTTGAATCAATCACTAATGGCCAATGAATAGTCAGTCATGCCTTTGTAATGAAGCCTCCATAAAAACCCAAAAAGAGAGTTCAGAGAGCTTCCATATCAATGAACATATGGAAGGCGGGGAGACCAGCACACTGGCAGAAGGCATGGAAGCTCTGTGCCCAGTCCCCATTCCTTGCCCTCAGCTTCTCTTCTACCTGGCTGTTCTTGAGTTAAATCCTTTAATAATAATCCAGTAATCTGTTAAGTAAAATGTTTCCCCGAGTTCTGGGAGCCGTTCTACCAAAATAATCAAACTCACAAAGGTCAGCAGAACCTCCAATCTATTGTTGGTTGGTCAGAATCATAGGTGGCAACCTCTGCTTTTGAATGGTATCAGGCATCCACTGGGTGTCTTGGAACGGATCCCTCACATAGAAGTGGGAATATGTTGGTGCTGCTGCAACAAAGCACCACAAACTGTGTGGCTTAAAAAGAGATTTATTGTCTCCCAGCGCTGGAGGCTGGAAGTTTGATATCAAAGCATCGCTTGGTGGGTTCCTTGGAAAATTCATTCCTGCCTCTTGCCTGACATATGGTGGTTTACTGACCAACCCTTATTTTCTTTGCCATCATTCTGATCTCTTTGTCCACCTCCACATGATCTTTGCCCTGCACACATGTTTGTGTCCAAATTTTCCTTCTTTATAAAGACATCAGTCATATTGGATGAAGAGCCCAGCCTACGACACTATGACCTCATTCTAACTTTACTGATTATCCTACCCATTTACCAATAAGGTTACATTCTGAGATACTAACAGGACTTCAGCATATGAATTTGTGGAGGGTAAACACAATTTAACTTATAACACTTTCCCAAGGAAAAAGAGAGAAGTGTTAAAACTGATACTCTGACATAAATACAATAGATTTTTGAGATGATTTTAGCTGAAATTTCAATCAAGTGATCATGTTTGCAATGTAGAAGCCAAAATAATAAAGCATACTCATTTACCTAAAGGAACTTAGGTTTCTAAGATTAATCATGTGTTATTGATTGGAAGGTGGAATGGTTAGTAAAAAATATATTTATCTGTGGATGAAGAAATATTATTTTCCAAAACATTTTCTCTCTGTTCAACTTTATTCTTATTCTCTTTTTCCCTTTGTAAAATTATACATTACACAGCTAAATATAATATGCATTTTTTGTTACCAGGGATATTTAGGATGTGTTCAGTTACATCTTGATTTGTCGTTGCTTTATAAATCAAGATAGGGAATTTGTTCTTTGTAACATGGTAATTAATTTTGCCAAAATTTACTTATCAAATTAAAAAGCAGTAAGTACATAGTATAATTTTAAAATATATAGATATCAACTAAATAGCCTTTGGAAAAATCTCTCCTTAAGAATTAAAACTTCTTGTCTCTATCCATGCCACCCTGAACAGACTGATCTACTCTGATCTCAGAAGCTAAGCAGGGTCAGGCCTGGTTAGTACTTGGATGAGAGACCACCTAGGAGTACCAGGTGCTGAAGACATTTAAAAAAAAAAAAAGGATTAAAAATTTTTTTAACATAGTGAGTTTATTGCAGTATTGTTTATAATAGCAAAAATCTGAATTCCTATAAGACTGTTTGAATAAATTAAGAAATGCTTACCTTATCTAATCTTACAAAGCTATTAAAAATAAAGATTTATATTCACATTTGTTGAGCTAGAGTGATGGCAAATATATGTTTTAAAATGAAATAAAATAAATTCTAAGAAATGTGTATTATATAATCCACTTTTATTTTAAAGTGTATATACACAATTGTGCCGATGTTTTTTTGTACTGGCAGAAGAGAAACGTGTAATGGTAAATGCTAAGCTGTAAATATGTTAGGTCAGGGGCCTGGGCCTCAAAGAGGGTTGGCTTGGTGTTAGACTCTGTTTATTGCTCTCATTTTCTTGTTCGTTTGCATGTCTGGTAATATTTTATTTTACTGGAGATTTTGAATGAAATGCTGTAGAGTACCTGGGTTCTATTTTTTCTCCAATAAATGCTCATTTTTGTTATATAAGACAATTAACTTTGTGGACTCAAGGAAATATTTGAGAATAGTTTATGTGTGGCTCTCTCCTTTCCAAAATTTCCCCTCTCAATTTTTAGCTATTTGGCATTCCTGAACTCAACCCTCTAAGTCCAAAAGCCAGTAAGACTATGGCTTTCCAATCAAGGTGGAGCCCCCCTGTGCTGCACGAACTGAAGTGTCATCAAACAAAATGCCACATAAATGAAAAACACATAGTTCTGTTCCTTTTTTCAAGGCTTGAATCATCTGGTTCATCTTTTGTCTACTTTTAGCTCATCTCCAGTACTTACAAATAATTGTTTTTTAAAATACATTTTGTCAATACTTTATCATTATTAATTTTGGGAGATTAATTTTATACCGTTTGTTTCATCATTAAGATGTATTCATGTATTAATTTAAATTTAAATTAAAAAGAAACATAGCAATATATGTTTAATAAAAATTTTAAATGTATATTTGTAAAAATATATAAATGAATTTAGCCAATGTCTTTTCTTTACATAGTTACAGTGCTATCTCCCTTGCCCCCACTGAGGAAGGAGCTTCAATCAATCTAAGCATTAAATTAATCTTACAGAGATAGAATTCCTTGATTTACAAGAAATCTTTTTTTATTTTACATAGAGTACAAATTTAATATGAATGTTATTAGCTATTTGTCAAAACAAAGTCATAAAACAACAGGATATCAAGATATCGCCCTCTGGGAAACAAAAACTCTCAGGCATCGCTTGTAGACTGTAGACTGGTGAGGCCTTTCTGAAAAGCAATCTGGCAGTATTTTGTCAAATTAAAAATGCATGTACTCCATGACCTATTCTGCCAATTCACAGATGTATATACCCCATTGAAATTCTCGAGGAGATTCATGACTGCTGTGGTCACTGATTATGGTAGTGAGAAATGGAGTGTTGCTGAGAATACACAAGCATTGTTTCTAAGACTGGAGTTTTGCAGGTAAGCAACATGCCCATTACTAAATGAACTAAGGTAAAATGTGGTAGATACATCTTATGATTTATAGACACCAGTTAGAAGCACTGAACATTATATGTACAGTATGTATATATACATAAACATGCATAGATAAGATATAAACATGAATATGAATGATCAGGAAGTAAACATGAAATATTTCTTGGGAAACAGTATTTATATAAAATATATACCAGCTTAAGGACACTCTGTAAATACTGAATACTAAATAAATAAAAAATAAATTAACAAAGTAAATTTTCAGATAGACACAAAATAAAGACTATTTTTAAATAATATATACATATTCAAAGACATACATATCAAACCTGAAGAGTAGGTATCTATAAAAAAAAACATGAGATTGAAATCTTGGATGAAGAACGAACTAAGAAGAACAAATTGGCTTCACAGGGACCAATGATAATAATGTGCAATGAACTAAGAGTAGATTTACTCAACACTAGGTGTATATACACACATGTATATGTATACACACCTATAATTGAGTAAACCCTATATATACTTTGCCACTAGGTATATTTAAGAGAAAGAAAGTAAAAAACTCTTTTTTGAGCAAAAAGAAGATAATCCTTTTACATTTTAACTTTTTTAAAATTTCTGGTGCATCTGAAGTCACACATTTCCAGGAAATTATTGTGATGAAAAACCATAAATATGCACTATTGGAAACAAATTTAATGCTTAAAAATAAGAAAAAGTTGAACAAATTATAATTGTATTTAGTTATTAAAACAACATGACAAAAAAGATTTAGTAAAAAATGTTATTACATTAAATAAAGAAATGCATACAAAAACAGTATTAAGTGTTATGACTCCAATTTTTGTTGAAACTGTACATGTACATAAAAAGTGAATAAAAAGACCCCTCGAAAATATTTACAAAACAGAGTGTTTTCTGCATTGTAGTTTTCTGTGTATTTCTAAGCATAATGAAATTTTTCTAGGCATTCTTTTCAAATTATTTTTATTGATAATTTTTTTATATCTTCTTTGAGATACTTACTTTCCAATTTTCTGTCACAATGCTTATCTTTTTCTTATAGACTTAAAACGATTCTTTCTGAATGAATTCTGTAGACTAACTTTTGGTGGATCATGTGTGGCTAATATTTCCTCTTAGTCTGTCATTTACCATTTTACTTATTTACATAGGTCTTTTGATTACAAGTTTTAAATTTCAGTACCGTCAAATGTATCAGTCATTTTATTTATACTTTATGGTTTCAGGGGTTTTGGTTAAGTAATTCATCTAACATTATCTTATTGGATATGAGAAGATGAAGAGTTTTCTATGTTTTCCTGAATCTGTTGAATCTGCTAAACTTTGTTGTCTAGTTTAATATTCTCTTGAATTTTCTACATACATAATCCTATTTACTACTAATGAAAAAAGTGTTTAAAAATACTCCATTTCTGGTATAGCCTTTAAAAATACACACTCTGAACCCAACTGCCTGGGCTTGTTTCCAAATTCGCTATTTTCTAGCTGTGTAAATTTGGAAAATTTACATAACTCCATCGTGCTCCAGCTTTTTCATCTACAAGATGAGGAAAATAATACCTGCCTCCCAGGATTGTGATGTGGGGTAGGTAAGTTAATATATGTAATGCTCTTCCAAAAGGGTACACGGTAAGCACTAAAATAAAATTTATTATTACTAAAATTTATTATTAATAAATTATAATAAAATTTATTATAATGTTGAACAAAAATTGTAGGAGCAAAATTCTTGGCTTGTTTCGGATTTTAATAAATTTTACTGGCTTATAAAATTTCACTACTGAGTAAGCTTTTATTGTAGCTTTTTTCATAGGTATACATCAAATTGCAAAAGTGTCTATTAATTCCTGCCCCAATGTGATGTTGAAGCTCCTTCCATCAGGATGTGGAGTGAATATCCTCACCTGTTAAATCTGAACCAGCTTGTGACTTGCTTTAAACAATAGAATGGCAGGCCACTACTTTCTCTTTTAACCTTGCCAGCTGTCATGTGAACCACCTTGAGTTAGCTGCAAGATAAGTGGTCATATTGACTGGAGACAAAGCTTCCAGACTTAGGCTATTATAGACCAACTACCTGATTGCTGAGTGCAGATACGTGAGTGAGCCCAGCTAAGACCAGCAAACTCACCAGCTTTGCCCTGCCAAATTTGAATAATGAGGTTTGACTAGACCAAAGACAACAATACCTGCCTATGCCTCACCCAGCAGACCTCATTACCTGGGTCCCCCATACCATGCCCGTATCTCTCCTTCCCAGTTGACTGGAGACTGCCTAGGTGGCCAATAAATTTTTTTTTTAAATGCTGGGTAAACAACTATTGTGTTAAGCCACTAGGTTTTGTGCCCAATTGATACAGTACACTTTATTTTATTTCTTTAAAAATTTACCATAAAAGTTCTATTAGAGAATAAGATAAATATCTAGGTATAAAACTCAGCTTCAAAAATAATCAATATTAGGCCATTTCTGTTTCATCTACCCAACTTTCCTGAAATTATTTAAGTAATGCATTAATGTAAATTCCAGACAATGTATCATTGAGACTATACATACTTCAGCAGGTATCTTTAACCAATAAGAATTTTTTTAAAACATTATCACAATATCATTATCTCATTCAACAAAATTAATAATTTCTTGGTGTTATCTCATATTTTTTTATGCTCACTATCTCTTTACTTTAAACATGTATATATTTGTTGATGAAACTGGGTCATTTAGTAACATGATCTGTTCTTATTGGAATTATTTTTAAAAGCTATTTAAAATAGAGTTTAGCAATTTGTCTGGAATCAATAAAGTGGCCACTTTGACCATTTTCTTCAATGAATCTTAAATTGTAGGTCAAATTGGCAACAGGTACATACAAGTGTAGAAAGATTTTGATAATGTTTTCACTTTAATATAAATTATTTTAAAATATAGAAAAATTTTCACCCTTTTTATTTTTAATAAAATAATGTTTCTCTGATTTAAAAATCATATATACTATATTAGTTTTCCATTTAAAAATTGCCACAAATTTGGTTACCTATAAAAACACACATTTATTCTCTTACAGTTCTGGAGGGTAAAAATTGGAAATGAGTCTTCGAGAACCTAAAGTCAAGGGGATGACAATTCTGGTACCTCTTGGAGGACCCTGAAAAGTACCTACTCTTTGCCTCTTGCAGCTTCTTGAGGTTGCTGAATTCTTTGGCTGTTGGCTCCCTGTCTGTCTCCAACCTCTGCTTCTGTCCTCACATCACCTCTCCCTTGACTGACTCTCCTGCTTCTCTCTTAAAAGCACTAATGTTATAATATCAGACCCTCCCAGATAATTCAGAATAATATTGATTTAAATTATCTAAAATCACATCTACAAAGACCTTTTGCCATATAAGGTAACATTCACAGGTTCTGGGAAGCCAGACCTGAAAATTAATTTAGACTATTAGCTTACCACCCATACTTATGAAAAAACAATGCTTTAGATAGCATCAAAAAGTTGTTACAATTAAACCTAAAAAACAAAAGTTATTATTGTATTTCTGGAATGATTGATCAATTATGTTAAAAAAGAAATTTAGAGAAAACAGAGGCAAAATAAACTAAAATTATTATATTCTTTATTTTTTTATGCTTTCTCAAGTCTACATATGAATATTTTTTATTATACCTCTATACTGGCATCCTTTTTACTCTACCATTCAATAAGGGGTACCACTGAAGATGTCATCTAAAGAATTGGAATCCAATTTTTCCCAAAATTTTAGGGACATTCTTTTATTAATATAGCAACAAAGAGTAACAATTAATTTCATAGAAAATTCTGATTCTTGTTTAAATTCTTTCCATTTTTAAATTAAGTTCTAGATTTGTACTGAGAATTAGCCAATTACTTTCCTGGGATAAGTATTTCAAAACAGTTTCTAGCCTCAGGTTATATGCTTTAATTTTCTTTTCTTTTTTCTTTTTCTTTTTTCTTTCTTTTTTTTTTTTTTTTTGGCCAGTTGAGGTTTTTATATACATTCATTGCTTCTAACATGTTTTTAATAATAAGAAAAATGCAACATAACTACTTTAAAAGTGAATGCAGCCATGATACTGTACAGTTCTGGGCACATTTACCATTGAAACCAGACAACAAAACCCCATAGCAAAAGGAAACCAGCCAGAAGTTAGCCTCTATGAGTATGTATGTATGTATGTGTATATATATGTATATATATATACATATATATATATATAATATGTATTCTGAAAATCCTAGTTTGAACAATAACAACACCAATACCAATGACAATAAAAGATAAGCAGCCCTTTTATTAAAAACATCCATAGTCTTCATCAGGTTGCCTGCTTTTAACTCAAAATGTTAAAAGGTCTATTTGTGAGAATGCTTCCTGCAATGTTTGATTTCATTTCAAAGTAAATGAGAAGTGGAATCTGAAGCCACATTCTAAAACCTACTTGCCTTTCCAACCATTCCCCGTGACACCAAACTCAAATGTTTTGACAAAAGTTAAGTGCGCCCTGTGCCAACACTAAGAAAATGTTTGCAGAGTTCTTCGGTGCATGTCATTCTGAGTGCTGCATTTATTTAATCTTCATAAAGCATTAGATTAAAAAATTAGTTTTAGAGAGAATAGTATTTCTAAATATTCAGTAAAACTATAAATCACTTAGGTTCCAGTCATAATATCTATCTCAGTTTACTTCCCTTGACTCTAAATCTGGAACTGATGATCTCATGGAAATAAATTCCTAATGAGAATTAGGAATGTTTGTATAAACAAAGAATTAGATATACGGTCTCAAAATCATACACTCCTTTTCCTTATGTTTACCAAAGAAAGGATTTACAAGTAAAAAAAAATACATCACTTTATTATTTCTATAAGAAAAATATTTAATGATATTGCTTTGAATTACTTACTGTTTAATAACCCATAGTTCTGTTTCTTGGGTGGCCTGTGGAAAAAGAAACTAATTATAGCAACATATTTGAATAGCACCATCTGCTTTTTAAACCTTGCCTTTGCCTATGCAAGGTGCATACGACAGCTGATTAGGGGTTTCATTAAAAATGTCAGTAAGAATGGAGAGAGACAGAAGAGGACAGTGATAGCAGTGACGTTTCTATGATAATCAGTTGTGTGAAGGTGGGCAGAGTGGAATAAGGCGTCAGTGAAAAAAGGGGGAATTCAATATGGCATAGGTGACTGGTAAAGATATTGAAATAGTCAAGAAAGAAAAGAATCCTGGTGTGGGGAAAAAACAAGTTAATTCACTTTGGATCTGTTTCATTTGAAGTGCCCTCGAAAATGTAAGTTGACAATATCTTTTAAGAGAAGGATAAAATGTAAATTCCGAAATCATAAGCTATAGTCTTTGGTGAAATCCTGTGGTAATACCTGATTCAGCCTGTCTACTCTTTTGATGTGGATATTCTCTTAGTTATTCAACATATAGGATTTCTGAATTTTTGTCAGAGGGGATAATTCCTCTCTATGGAGATGTATTCAGTGAGTCCTGTGGGGAGGGAAGTTCAGGAGCCTCCTACGTTCTCAACTGAGTCCACAGTCTGTAAAGTTGGTTCTTAAAACATTTTCATTTCCATTTTACTCATTCCCCATGGCTACCCAGTCTCATAGTCTTATACCGTCCATATGGTGATTATTGTCAAATGTATATTTTCTACCTAGACCTCTTCCTTGAAATCCAGACCTATTTATCTAATTCCCTACTATACCTTCCATTGCACTGTTGAATAGACACCCGAATATTCACTAGAAGAATGCTGGATGAAGAATACAACAGGAGAGAGTTAATAAATCAATCTTTAGCCTTATCCCTGAAATTTTTTTATCACAGAATCATGTCAATAATATCTCTGATGTGTTTGCCACCTACTCAGAAATAGATATTTTACATTTAATCTTTAGTTTTCTAAATTGAAGTAAATTGATCCTGTGTTATTCATGAGAACTAAGGCTCAGATGGTAAAATTTGAAATCGCATAGCCAATACAACAGAGCTAGGATTGAACCCAAGTACTCAGAACCTGCTTCACTCATTCTTCCAGTGAGTAGACTTCTGAATAAATAATGTACTCTAATCAAGACCTTGATATAAAGAGAAGCAAAGATTTTCAGAATGAAGTTAAAACGGCTATATTAAAGTTTTCTTTTAAAGAATCTTAAAAATATGTTGTATAATTTTTGCTAGTCATATCCTAAAGGAAATACTTATTCCTTAATTTTGAATTTATCTCTGGAACTCTGTATTTTTAGCGCTGTTTAAAATTTATTATTTATGATCTCTTTCATTAAAAACTACTTCCCTTGAATATTTGCTGAGGCCTAAATTCATCTTTTAGCTTTAAGTCTAACATCAATCACAACCAAATAACAAAAATTCCACCCAACCATGGAAGCCCTTAATCGTACATTCTCCACTGCCTAATCAAAGTGGGAAAGGAACTTTTAGTGGCAAGCTTTACCCCAGTGTCCACGAATACAATTAACATATCCCTGATTCATAGTTGTGAAATAACATATAAAAAGTAACATGATGGAATATGCAAGATTTTGACCTAGGAAATGCCCTAAAATTTGCCATTTTGATTTTAACATTTTACTTAACTATGAGCATGTGTCTCCATCTTTATCACTACTTGCATCCATTCTGCCATTATTTCTCACCCACAAAGGTCCAGCAAGCTGGGAAAACAGAAACCACTTGAGGCCTTTCACATGTTGTCTTTAGTAACCTGTGGAAAGGAATACTTGAGAAGCCAAACAAAGGACAGTGAGGCAACCCCAAAAATAGATCGCATCCTAGAGTTGTCCACTTTATAATCCCCAGAACCTTATTTTACCTGACATAGCAGATGTGATTTAATTAAGGATCTTGAGATGGAGAGATCATTCTGAATTATCTGGATGGACCCAATGTAATCACAGGGGTCTTCCTAAGTAAGTAAGAGAGGCAGGAATAGAGTCAGAGGAGATGAGAGGACAGAAGCAAGGGTCGGAGTGAGAAAGATCTTAAGATGCTATGCTTCCGGCTTTAAAATGAGGAAAGAGACATAATCCAAGGAATTCCGGCTGTCTCTAGAAAAGGAAAAGGCAAAGAAATAAAATCTCCCCTTGACTTTCTAGAAGGAATACAGCTTTGCTGACACTTTGATCTCAGCCTAGTGAGACCTTTTCATGCTTTTCACCTCCAAAATGTATGATAATAAAATTATGCTGTTTTAGGCAACTAAGTTTGTGCTGATACGTCACAGCAGCAATGGAAAACTAATACAGAATGAAGTACCCAGATTCCTCCCCATCTTTTACTCTCCATTCTTCTACCAGTAGCTCAAAATGACCAGCTCTATCAAAAAGCCAGAGGAGCACTAGTTCTCTGCTAAATAGGGAAGAGAAGAAGAGAAAGCAGGGATCTTCCTTTGTCTGTTATATTTTAGAGGATAAGTTTTATTTGGCCCTGTACTCTTTTATGTTCTTATTCTTTACTCTCCCTAGTTCTTCAATTTTCATTAGGCAGCAAATGCCCCCAAATATATATCTTTGTCCATGACCTCTCCTCTTAGCTCCAGACCAGTATGCAGTGTCTGTTTGAAATCATCACCTGAATGTTTCAAGATTATCTAAAATCAACATGTTCAAAATGAACCTATAATGTTATCCCAAATCAGCTTCTATATTTGGCCTACAAGAGATTACTTATAAGGGTATAGTCAAGGTAAGTTTGGAGGTTAATGTATTATTTCATGTCTTCCATCTTTTTCTCAAATCTTATTCTTTGTTCTGTATTCCTTCTTGAGTGAATTGAACTGTGCAAGGCAAAAGCCTGGGCATCATTCGGAGCTCTCTCCAGTTCCTCACCATCTCCATCTCTCACCCTGACTCTTCACAGCAGGCAGAGTGGTATTTTCAGAACACAAGTACACAGATGTGTCAGGTCATGAGCTCTTTGATGATCACACAATGCTCTCAGTATAAGGAGCCACATTACTAAAGTGGCTCCCAGGGCCACACATGGACGAGCCCTACCTGGGTCCTCAGCCTCATTTTGAACCACATGTCCTATCATACTCTGCACACTAGCCACACTGGTCTTTTTTCTCTTCAACAGGCCAAGCCATCTTCATACAAAATATTTCTTGACACCTAGTCAATTCAAGCTGCCATAACAGCATAGACTGCTGTGTACACAGCAGAAATTTATTGTTTTTGCAGTTCTGGAGGCTAACAACATCAAGGCCCAGGTGGCAGCATGGTTGGTTTCTGGTGAGAACCATCTTCATGACTTATGTGTAGCTGCCATCTTGCTGTGTGCATGCAGGGAGAGAGAGAGCTTTTGTTTCTCTTTGTATAAGCGTACTAATTCCACCACAAAGAACCTACCTTCATGACCTCATCTAAACCAAATTTTCTCTTAAAAATCCCCATCTCCAAATACCATCCCATTAATAGGGAGTTAGGGCTTCAACATATGAATTTGGGGGCTGCACATTCACTGTATAGCAATGCCTTTGCTTTGAGCTCACTCCATGTCTCCCCATCATAAATAAACCCTAACAAGCTTTTTCCAGACAGCCATCTATGATTCCTCCCTAAGTGTATACTTAATCCTCTCATAACACAAATCATCATGGTAAATATAAGGATGCATGTTACAGATGAAACTTTATATTTATTTATGCATTACCTAAATAATGCCTTCCATGTCCCATATTCCGTTGTAACCTCTGTGAAGGAAGAGTTATTAATTTTTCTGCTCATCCCTGTATTTCTACTGTCCCAAACACAGTCAAATTATGGCATATATTCAATAAATATATGCCAAATGAAAAAATGAATGGGAAAATTATTTCCTAACTGTATTTCATCACTTTCTACCTACATAACCTAAATAGACTACTTAACTTCTCTGAGCTTCAGTATTTTCATCTTGAACTTAGGAAGGACGCAAACTACCTTCCACAGTACATCTAAACCATCTAGCACAGTATGTGGCTATTAGTACGTGTTCATAAGTGTAAGTTACTTTCAGGGATGGGATGATAAAAGATTTTACCCAATATTTTAAATGCCCTCATAAATGTTTGGGAAAAAAAAATTGACCACATTTTAGTTAGGCTCCTCTGAGCCCCCTGCTCATTTGGACCTTAACTTGGTTTCCTCTTTCCATCTTTGTACAGTCCAGTTTTTGCAAGAATTCCATCTTGGTGTAGGCAAAATCTTTCACCCTCGATGTCTGACTGCCCTCAATTCTGACCAAATTCCTCATGCCCCAACCTCAATATCCGATCACCGGGGTGTGCTTTCAACAAGAATCCTGTTATGTTTATTTAACCAGAATCCTCCTAGTCTTTATGATTCCTCTTAGTAATCTTCCAGCCGCTGACCCCACCCTGCTCCTTGGCTACAAATTCACACTTTTCTTTATTCGGAAGTTGAACCTGATCTATATCTCCTTCACTATGAAACCTTTATTACAGTAGCCTCTCTGTCTTTTACTAAACTGCTGGAAATTTTTTCTTTAACAAAAGTGTTCAAAACAGGATATATTTATTGTATTTATTGTTATCTAGACTTAAGTGAGAACTTTATATCAGTGAAATATAAGATCTCTTTAAAATAGGAGAGATCAAGATGTAATAATGATTCTAGTAAGATTGAGAGTCACAGATAAAAAGATTATCCTTGTTGTTTATATATTTGGGAATAAATTATTTGGAAATAAAATTGTCATGTATTAAAATAGACTGCAATTCCCAGAACTCTGAAGCTCCTCTGAGCTAAACTTAATGCCCTTTAGTCCCCAGGAGAAAAAAATTCTAAAATGCCTGTCATGAGAGGAGTGGCTATGACAATTTCCCCACATCAGAGGAACAATTATCAGAGGATCAGAATAAAAGAGATCAAAGCTACTTTATACCACTTGGATCTACACTTGAGGGTGAGTACAGGAGGTTGAGCAGAGATTATAAAATAACCCTCCTGTGCTTTGAGGGCACAATTCTTTTTTAAAAGAAGGGAAATAAGTAAGCCAATAAACCAAAATATAAGATGTGTGTCTATCATCTCAGAAAAAATAAAAGATAATGTAGTCAATATAATTATGTTTCTTTAAAAGAATGGAGGCCTTTATTTTGCATATTATCTCAAAAACTTAGTTTTATAGTCACTAAAAGTTTAATTATATATCACATACATTTCAGATTAATAATGTTCAAAGTCCATTAATCAAGATTCTAGTGTTTAGTGATCAGAAATATATGAATCAGATATAACCTCTATAATAGAAACAATTTTAGGTCTACCCGTGCTCTGAATTAATATTTGATCCCCAGGGGAGTGCCCCTCTCTGCTTTCTCTTTGCATACTTGGCATTCTCACATTTATTTGTAATTATCTCTTTATTTGTCCATCTCTCCAACTAGGCTGTGAGCAAGCAATTTGTATATAATAACCTGGTCATCTTCTTTTGGTAATCCCAAACCCCAGCATCTGAATATAATAGAAATACTTATTAGGACACATTGAAAAACTGAGAAAACTTGATATACATTAAACATAA
Source organism: Cynopterus sphinx (assembly GCA_030015415.1). Lineage (NCBI taxonomy): Eukaryota > Metazoa > Chordata > Mammalia > Chiroptera > Pteropodidae > Cynopterus > Cynopterus sphinx. The sequence continues at coordinate 59,420,414 of CM057390.1, forward strand.
TACACCAATATTAATAATTTTAATTATACAGCTTATTAAATTTAATTTTTAAAAAGTTGAGAACCACATGTGAATTTCTGAACTCTTTACTACAGAAGATAAACAGGAATATGAAAAGAGACATACCTTTTTCCTCTCAGACAAACTACAGTGTGGTAGGTGACTACACATGTGAGGCATAAATATTTTAATTAGTGCCATTAGGAAAATATCAACAAATTTTTGAATTCAAAGAAGACATCACTTATGTATGTAGTAGTCTAAATAATGGCCACCCAAAATATCAGATACCAATCTCTGGAATATGTAAATCTTGTCTTCAAAGAAAAAGGTCTTCTGCAAATGTGATTAAATTCATTATGTCTTGATTTAGGGAGATTACCTTGCATCAAGTGAGTGGGTCCTCAATCCAGTGTAATAAGAGAGAACCAAAGGGATATCAGACAGACAGAAGAGGAGAAAGTGATGTGAAGACCAACAGAAATTTGAAAACACTGACCTTGAAGATTGGGGTGATGCTGCCACAGCCAAAAGATTCCGAGAGCTAGCAGAAGCTGAATGGATTAAAGAGCAGATTGTCCCCTAGACCTGTTGGAAGCATGACCCTGCTGACACTTTGATTCACATTTTGACCTCCAGATCTATAAGAAGATAAATTTTTGTTTTAAGCCATCTGTTTATAATAACTTGTTACAGCAGCCACAAGAAATTAATACAACCTTTAAATAAACAATAGTAAAAGCTACACAGAAAAGACAGATTTGAAATGGACTTTGAAAGAGTAATGTAATATCTTCTTAAGTGGATGGAGGCTGATGGAGAGTATTGCTGGCAGAGACGGTAACATGAGCAAAAACTGAGTCATAGTGAATTTACATATTCATTATCTCAGTTAATTCCTGGAAACTTATGTTAATAAACAAATTGAGAACAAAGATAAATTCCATACTATTCTCAGTGAAGCCACTGAGTCATAAACTTCACATCTAGTGGCATACTTCCTATGTGCTGAGCATTGTTATAATCACATTATAAGTGTCTGAATCACTATGAGCTACTATAAAAAAGCACAATAGAGTATGTGGCTTATATTATAAACAACCTGTTTTTTTCCTTACAGTTATGGAACCAGCATGGTTGAGTTCTAGTGAGACCCCTCTTTCGGGCTGCAGTATGCCATCATCTCCTGATATTCTCACATGTAAGAAAGCAGAAAAAGGCAGCAAGCTTCCTCCTGACTTTTATAAAGGCACTAATCTCATTCACTAGGGATCCACCCTCATGACCTTACCTAATCTTAAGCACCTTCCAAGGGCCCTATCTCCTAATGCCATCAATATAAAAATTTGGGGAAGGGTACATAAACATTCAGTCCATTGCATTTACATAAAAGTCATATCTCTAGTTGTTTTCTTACTGACATGTGAGAAAACTGAGGCATAGAGATGTCAAAAGAATCTTCTCCAAGATGACACAATGAATATGTAAGAAAACCTGTGGTCTTTTCACTGCTATAGATTACTTATTCCTGCAAGCAACTTAGTTTGATATCAGTGGAGAAGAGGGGACAGCGAGGATCAGGTAAAAATAATGTAATTCTTCATTTTAGGAATGAAAATTCTTACAAACCTTATTCTATTCTCAATCTAACTTACCTTCTATCTATTAAATTAATTGAAATTAAAATGGGCCAGGGTGTATAAATTTTTTTACTATTTTTTCTGATATCAGGAAAAGAAAAATGGAAATCATTTGTAATTTACTGATAATTAAAGAATAAAAAGTAAATTAATACCACATATCTTCAACCTGGTTTAAAAAATTTTTTTTCATTGACATCTTTAAGTTTATTTTCATTGGAGAACTTTATAATTTAGCAGAGAAGCAGGCATTTTTATAAACAAGAGCTTTTAATATTTTCTGTGGAATTTGTCAACTTTGACAAGACAATAAATTATCATTTTTAAAGCAGGCTTGTTCCTCTAACAACATGTTTAAGTATGTTAACACAAAAGAAATTTCAAAGGATCCAAAGACTAAAATATCTAGATCTGAAGAGGCCGAGGACTTGCATATTTTGTTTCTTGCTTTTGTGACTTAAAGTATACTTCTCTATACTTCTTCTTTCTCACATGCCTTTAATTTGGTTTCTGACTAAAAAATGGGTGACTATCTATTTTCAATATCTATTTGTGCACCTGTTGAGTTAAAAAAGAAGTTACAATTGGAAAGTCAGATGCCAGTCAACCTTCACAGGGTGAGTCGATCTCTTGATGGTCTTGGTGGTTCAGTAATGGCTCTTAGCTTTGCAGGCAAAGAAATATATTGTCACCAAACATAGAAGTAATAGCACAAAAGAAAACTGACACTTATTATCTGAATTCATAAAAAACTCTCACTTAAAGCCAATCTCTTTGTTCACAAAGTTTTGAAAATACAAAATTTAACAAAACCCACAACTGTTTAGTTCAGTGCCCCATGTAAAAAAGTGGTTTTATAGAGAACTTATTTTCTCATGCATTTCAGTAAGAAGTGTATCAACCATATCACTTTATTTTTCTATATTTCTAAATCTTAAGTACCAACATATAGTTTACTGTGGAATATTTCCCTATTGATAAGCCTCATAGATTAAGTATGATTTCATATTAGTTTCCCTTTCAGAAAGGTGACTCTCTTGAAGATCTTAGAACTTGACATTCACTATAGGCTTCAATATAACAGTTAAGTAGCCTAGATAATATTCAACTGTTGTTAACTTTTGATTCTCATGAACAATTTCCTAAACTTTTAACATATTTCTTATTTAAAAGTGGCAAACATAGGTGACACATATAGCTAAATAGCAGTATATTTAAAAAATGAAAACGAACACAACTTGAAATCTTGCTTACATTTATAGCTATTTTTTCCATGGAAAGGTTAATAGTCCAATTTGGTGCAGACTGGTGTTAACGAAGCTTTGATATCTGATAGATACCATAGATTATAAAATTCAAACACATACAGCATGGAATGTGGGATATGTTTTTTTTTTTTAATTAACTGCAACCTATCTTACAAGTTTTTTTGAGAAGTTACATTACCTCTTTGAGATGCTACACTACCTTTGAGTCTTAGCTTTCACATCAATAAAGTTGAACTGTTGGGCTTATTTTTAGGATTAATTTCTATGGTATGTAGCTTACTTAGCAAGTGGCACTGAAATGCTCAACAACTGTTAAATTATTTTTATCAATTGCAATAATTTGTTATTGTTAACCCTTTATTCCTAAAGCATACATACTTACATACATATATATATTTACATACATACATATATACATGTGTATATTCACAAATACACTTATAAATTTCCAAAAAACTAAGCACCTGCACCAAAAATGTGACTAGATTCTCATATAAATCAATAAGAACATATGTAATATTTAGTTTGGTATATAGCTAAAACTACTAGAAACATCTTCATCCCACCCCCTACTCATAAAGAGAAGGATTGAGAGAATTCATGTCAACATAACTAACAATACATGCCACCATCCATTAAGATCAACACACAAGCCTGTAGCTATCGGCAATAGAGGCAACATGAAAAGTCAGCTAGTGGCAAAGACATGTCACTCTCTGTTATTACTAAGAGAACAAAACAGAATCTCTGATTGTAAAGTACTTTCCCAGTTTAAATTTAGCACCATGTGCCTTTTGATTATGAAGTTGTGTACTATGACAATTTAAAATTAAGTAGAAAATTTATGGTAGCTAAAGGAAACTAGACTTTGGGTGGTAAACACATGATAGAATATAGACAGATGTCAAATTATAATGTACACCTGAAAATTATATAATTGTATAAACCAATGTTACACCAATACACTTAATTTTTAAAAAGTTTAAAAAATAATAAAATAAAATCAGATAGAATGATTTTGCATCATGAACAGTAGCTTAACTATAAAAACCAAGAGAAAAAATTTCAAATAGATATATTCCCTCTGGTACTTTATCCTCCCCTGAGAGCAAAATGGAGCTAAATAAAATCCATGACATGGGAAAAGTGAAAATACGTTATCACCATTTTAAGGTCAAGAATGTAGGCAGTTTTATAGAAAAGCAAACCAACACATTAGGGTCGAATCAGCTGTCATCTTTGGGAAGAGCTGTTAGCTAGATAAATGTTTAGAGAAGTACTGCATGCCCACTTAAAGCTGCAACAAAATATGCTAGCAATCCCTTTATATTTTAAGTAAATTCTCATAGACTAAAAATCAATCAGTAAAGCAGGCTTTTAGTTTCGTCCCTCTGGTACTGAATTTCCACACTGCGTGCCAACATGTTGTTTCCACACCAGGTATAACACAATCTAAAGCAATTTATTGGCCCAAATTATGAACTACATTCATACAGGATACTTTAGCAGAGATCCCACTCGCCATTACTTCTTTTGCTGCCTTGTTCTTTTGTCTTAAAATCCCTACAAATCTTAACTCTGAATTGAATCTATCATCTGAGTGTTCTGCTAGAATATCAAGACTATTCTGCAAGGCTGGAGAAACCCACACAAGAGTGAAGCCAGGTACTCCTGCAAAGGCCTGGTATCCAACTCCTTCTGGGCCCTTGGGGCAACCCAGCAAACCCCTTTATGTCTTAGTGTGTTTTGCCCTCAGCTTTTTCTCTAAATGTGACCTTCATGTCAAATCTACTATCCTGTCACCTTCATTCTCACTTGTGGTTTCGTTTTTTTTACCATTTCATTTTCACTTTATTCATTTTGTATCACAGAAAGAGAAACATTCAGAGGCAGTCTTTCTTAATTACCTTGCTATATAGTCTGGCTAAATATCACATCTTTATTTTCTCTCAGTAGAGGAAGAGGCATTGCTCCCTGCCCAAATGAAATTGAGCTACCTCCATGTCTTTAAGGGCTTCGAGGCATCATATACCATTCTCCCCCTCTGTATCTTTGGAATTGCTCTTATTTTTCTTTCATAATACAAATATCATAAAAGTTTCTCAATTCAAAGCAAAACATTTAATCTCTTTCTTGACTCAACATCTCTATGTAGTTATTGCCCAATCATTACCTGTGTGAAACAGTTACCTGTACTTGTGGTATCTTTTTCCATCCAGTCACTGCTTAATCCATTGTGATAAAGTTTCTGTCACCACCATTTCTTTCCAACTTCTCCTTGTAAAGTCAACAATGACCTCCTTGATGTATTATTATCTAATAAATTATTTTTAATTCTTAATTTCTTCATGGCATTCTGGACCTTGAAATTCTTACTTTTTTTAGCTTTAGTGATTCTTCATGCTATTTGCCTTTTCCTCCCATTTTTCTGGCCAGTCTTCCTCACTCTCTGTATTATCTCTTTTTCTTCTGTCTATATTTAAATTGGTATTTTTTACCATCTGTCTCAGGGCCTGTAAAATTCCTGCACCCAGTTCCTATTGCTTAACACAAAATGACAGTGCAAAGTTGTCAGCAGCTCAGACCTCTTGTTGAACTCCAAAGCAACTCATCTTTAAGACACATCTTTTTCAATTCCTCAGTGGTTTATAGCCAAATCAAAGTCAATGTGCTTAATATTGAACTTATTTACTATTTCCCTTAATTTGTGTTCTTTCTCATGTTTTTACAGTATCTAATCACTTACCCAGGTCATACCCTAGTAGGTCATCCCAGATTTCTTTGTATCTTTCATCCACCTCATCTTATCAATCACCAGTTCTTGCAGACTTACCTACTAAACATCTCAGGTTTGTGCATTTTCCATTTATCCTAACTGCCATTGCCTTTTTATTACACATATGTGTATTTGTGCATATATGTATATATAAATACACATAGATATATAGATATAGATAATAGATATAGGTATTGATATTGATGATATAGATAATAGATGAGATATAGATATAGATAGATGTTGATATATATATGCATATACACATATACATAAATATAGATAGACATATCTCCCAGATTTAAAAAGAAGTAAAGAAAAGTGGAGTGGGGAGAAAGGAAGGAAGAGAAGACAAGAAGACAGGAAAAGGAGAAAGGAGATAAAAACAACTCTCCCTTTACCAGATGTAACCCACTGTCTTCCTTAGCTCAGGTCTTCATCGGATCTGATTATTACAGTAAATGATTCCTTCTCATTTTTATCATTGTTTCTAAAGATGTAGTTTCAATATATAAATCTGACTATAATACAATCCAGATTAAAATATTTCAATGTAATTCCAATTTAGTTAGGATTGTTCAAACTATTTTAATAACTTGGCCCAGCTGTAATGATCCAAGCATTGGTAGTGTAATAGTTTAGGTCAAGTGTTAAGTTGGCAACAACTACTCCTTCTCAATAAAGCAAGATCTTCATATATATGGAGCCTTTGTATGTGAGTGTATGTGCAGATTTTTCTGTATGTGCACACAAATAGACACACTCTGGCATGAGGACGACAGTAAAGGGAGGGGTGTTTTTCTGGCAGAGGAAAGTATTTTATTACTGATAATGTTGAAAATTACCAGCACATAGTGATAATAAATGTCACTCTGACTTTTATTAGTTTTATTATTGTTTTTAATTCTGTAATGACAATATGTTCTTAAATAGCCCGCACTCTGGGTGAACAGATTTCACTGTCCCTACCATTAGTTATACCATTGTATATAAGTATATTTATTCATCGTCAGTAGTATTATCAAAAGACAGTTAAAATACTTTTTCTTGCTTTTTTTCTCACACCAAAGCACCACTCTAAGAGAGTTATCTATCTCATAAGTCTTGAATTAGGCAAGGCAACTGTTTATGTCAAGCTCTCAAAACACTAACATATAGGTCTAACATGTCTTCTAATACTTGTCAAAGAAAGTAGTCTGCTGGTTAAAGGCTCAGTTAAAAAATGTTTTGCAATGACAAACTAGTACATCCCTCCACTTGAGTAGAGACCCTCATTTCCCTTAATGCCATTCCCTCTACAGTAATAATTGTAGAAAGTCTACCTATTTCTCATTCCTTTTGAGAACTGTGTTTACTGTCTTGATGACAATACATACTGGCACTGCTTTCATCAGTTAGTGTTCTGTTCCATGCCAGAGATGCAGAACATCCACCATCATAAACAGCATTTCTTGAAGACCTGCGAGGTTTACTTTCACTGTTTCAAATCAAATGTTAAAGCCTTAGCTTTCCTCGGTGTTTGCACAGATGCTTCTCTCTCTCTCCTGTGGAGAGGTTAAGCCCCTTGATCTTTATCCCTCCTCAGCAGGATCACTTTTTATCTGCTCTGCTCCCCCATGAGGACAAGGCACTAGAGAGGCTGCCTTCTCTATTAGTGATAAATTAATTAACAACCTTGGAAGCTTGAATGGTTTGGAAGGATTCTAAAATCCTCTCACGTGATGACTGTCGCTAAGTAGAATATGTTTATTCATTTCACAGGACCTATATTTTTAGATCAATGACCTTTGGGTGTATGATTCATTCTGATTTCATTTTCCCCAGTGGGTGCAGTTTCGCATAAGCCTATTTAAAAACAATAAAGCAAGCAATGGAATATAATCTATTTTACACCTGTTTCCTTTGACTATTTTGATGGAAGTGAATGGTTTCTATGATAAATTATACTTTTATAATACAATATTCATCTAAAATGTTTATATACTTCTCATTAATGCATCATGAGTGTTTTAATTTTAAAACCAATTAATTGAATGCAATTTTTTACAAAACAGCCACACATGTGAAGCAAGATATCTTTTGTTTAGAAATATTTTCTAAACATAATTTATTTGGGCAAGAATTTATTTTATAGGATTTTCCTTAGTTTGTCTTTTATGTAATGAGAACTACATCCACAAAGAAACCACTCCTTTATAAAAATTGTGTAACACAAGCTACTTTCATGATTTTATCCATTTTGGTCACTAGAATCTTGGTTGAAATAGTCATGTTGTTTGCATGTAGATCACTATATCTCTACATAACAATAAAAAAGACAACATTTACCTAGAGATCATATCAAAACTACAAAAATAATCTCTTCAGCACAACTGACTTTATAATCTAGAAATGTAATAATAAAGTTTACAGTACATGTTTTCATACAATACATAATGAACATATTTCTTCTTTGTTCTCACTTGGTGTCCTATTATTGTATTTAAGAGAGAAACAATTCTTTTCACCATCTCTTTGTTATACCTTAAAGATTCATGTGTTCTCCCTATCTGCGAATGAAATTTCCAACCTAGGTACCATTGATTTCTAGGTCACTTCTGGATTGAGAGACTGCATAATTTATCATGCCAATCATGTCACTGTTAAAAGGGGAAATGTTGGCCATTATCGTCTCACAAGAGAATCAGGTAAAAATCAGGACTGACCTATGCAAATTAGTATATATAATCACATTACTTTTATCTAATGTAAACTTCAGTTCTTACTCAATTACTCTCTTCCTCCACCATTTTGAGCCTGAATCAGGAAGCCTACAGAGAGGAAGGAGCATGAGAAGGTCTTTTCCTTCCCCTTTCTCTACCTCCTTCTCTACGTATGTGATGCCATTTTGGTACATTCTAAAGTGAGTTATAGCAGAAAGACAGGAAAGAGAAGAGGAAAAAGTTTTACCTGATTAATACAGTTAAGATACAGTGTTGGTACTCTTTAGGCAAAGCAGAGATCCGAAGCTGACTTTTTTGATTCTACACTGGAGAGTAAAGACTGGTTCTAGTGTGGCAGGCCGCGCCTCTTTTCCATCAGGGAATTTATAATTCTCCTCTCAGCACTTGACCTTCTGCTGATTCTTCCCTTTGTGAGATCCATTTTACCTCCAGAAAGTTCAACCTCAGGCTATGTCTCTTTTGTCATCTTTTATCTAACTTTGTAGGTTCCAAATGGCTCTAGTCTCATGCCATTGCTCACAGGTAACTACTTTACACTTGTGAGCTCTTCCTGTGGAGTTTAAGGAGTTGTTTATTGTTCACAGGGCAGCTTCTAGGCAATTTCTCTTCATCCAAACATTTCTGTGGAAATTATATTCTCAAAAGATCATGTTGGGTGATATTATAACACTCTTGATCTCTATAAAATCCTTTGTTTTATGTCTGTGTTTTCAGATTATGCTTTATCAGCAATAGTGGTTTTAAACATTTTGGAGTAAGGGGTCCCATGAGAAGTTAATAAAAGCTATAAACTTTTCTAGTGGAAAGTGTACATTTACACACACAATATTCTGGTGATAATTTTAAATGATCGTATATTCCCTGGAGCCCAATAATTGGGAATCTAGGCTATAAAGTTCCCAGGGTCCTAAGAACAGGGTTTTTGCATTGTGATGGAGTAAGAGGATAGGGGTGTTTAGGATTATTCCACAGTCTTACAGAGAGATAAGAAATGTTCTGCTTGGAATCTAAATTGAAAATTGATCTCTAGAATAAATGTGTTTTCCATGAAACTTTTTCTTCTTCTTTAAACACCATCCAATGCTTCTCTCTTTTACACTTCTTCTTGACCAACATCACCATCATTTTAAGCAAGAACTAGAAGTTTAATAGAGGCCTTGCTGTTGACATGCCTCTTGCCTTATATTCTAATTGGACCAAGATTTCAGTACTTACATGTGAGAGATTGCATCTCGGTAGTCTACTGTTTTTTCCAAGATGACCAACACCTATTCAAGCAGGAATATTGTGCATCCAGAGTCCTTTGCCCCTTTCTGATGAGAAAGAGCTATAAAGAACATATAGTGCTTCGAAGCAGCTCATTTTACCTAAACTCTTGCATTAGGATGACTGACAGGCACAAGGAAGGGCAGGGATTGGGGAGGGAAGCCATGAATACAGTTTTAGAGGCTGCAGTGTACCCCAGGCTCAGGGCTAGACCTCATTCTGTAAATGGTATTCACACATCTCTCTGCTTTAGCAATTGTCATACTTAAGTCTTCATATCCTTACTTTTGGGACCTGCTTGGGACTGATAAAATAGCTTTCAAACAGTAAACCAAAATATCAGTAATGGGTAAAAAGATCTGTAATGGGTATGTTGTCTTGATTTTCTAAAGGCAGTAGCTTTAGTACTGAGAGTGTGTCCTCTCACAACTGTACTCAAGCCACATATCCTCTATCAACTGTGCTAAATTCTTTTTTTAAGTACTTTTATTCTCTGTTTTTTTTTTATTTCTTCTGACCAACTTTATGTCAAAGATGTTAAAGAGAATATTGATAGAAACAGTACTTGTAAAATTGTGAAGTAAATGTACTGTATTCAGTTCTTTTTACATTTCCTTCAAATAACTACTCCCAACTAAGCCTTGACAGAGTCAAAGTACAACTCTCAGTAATATAAACCTAGAAGCTTCAAAAACAGTCTTGTAAACTAAATCCCTAATGAAAATGGTCTCTGGATTTTATTGGACTGTGACCTCCTTGAGAGCAGACATCACATCTTTTTTAAATCTACATTTAATCACCAGTGTTTAAAAAAAAAATTACCCCCAAATAAGTGAGCAATACATACTCAAATAAGCGAACAAAATGAATAAATGTTGAATAGTTCATTTTAATGTTGTTAGCTTCAAGTTTATTAAAGTGTTTGAGAATTTTAAAGACCAAGACAATGATATTATTGGTTGAAAGAACGTGGCCTTGGAAACAGCAGCTCAGTGAAGCAGATATATCATTTTCTGATCCTTGCATACATCACATGCCTTCATTAATGCTAAATATAAGCATACACAATTATTGGTAATGCTATAAGGTGTTGCAGTTAACTAAACACGGACAGATGCTATTCTCAGAGTAAGCTTTTCTGTTTATCATCTTTGTCTTAAATCATTTTTAAAAATGTCATTGAAGAGATCCTATGGCTTTAAAATCCTAAAATTTTAAAAGGCAGAAAGAAACACATTAATAACTGGTACTCAAAACCTCTCTATAACTCTATCTTTAGTGATATCTCTGTGGGGGATGTTGCTTTATAAAAAGTTTTATTTGTCATTTAGGTAATTGATCCCTCTGTAAAACGGTAATTTTATATCAAACTCCACTTTGGGGAAAAAGTGTTACTGCCCCATTCCAACAGATGAGGAATCCATCAGAGATAACAGAGCTCTGAAGAGAGAATTCTTGTAGAGAACAGAATGAGCCTGTTGATCACTAAAAATAACCAAGGATATTTATCAAAAAATAAATAAATTTTGGCCACATAAGTAATACAAATATCTTGGAGAAAATGTGTTGGTTTTCGTCCTAGGATAATATTGAGTTTCTATGGGTATTTGTGTGTTGGCAAGGGAAAGTAGGAGGAGCATCAGTTATTTTTATACAGTTAGGCCCACAATAGCACCAAATGATTTTGCAGATGCAGTATTAAAAGATCATTTGACTACCTGAAGTTTCCAGGATTATTTTCTGCTTTTCAAATAGCTGCATTCTGAGAACATGCGGTGAAATGCTTGCCATTTTCCAGTATACACATCACATATTCCACTCTAACCAACACCACCACATGCACACATACCAGATACTGCGAATTTTAACTTTCAAAGTAAACATGTCTTCTAAATTACACTATTAGACAGTCACCACTAATAAAACTGAAAGATGATTGTCAGAGGTCCACATCATGGAGAGCTGCATCGCCATCTCCTTCACAGTCACTCCCCATCACACACACAGAGCTGAAGCTGTGGCTACATACCCACTGAGAGATACATTTCCGAGAGGTTTTTTTTACCCATTTGTGGTAATATATGTACTCCACTGTGTTCACACTTATTTGTTTTGTTTACTTTATGATCAATTCCATGCCTCTGTGAGGATTTTTTCTACGTTAGGCATCCAGCATATGATCACAAGACAACTGGAGTGATTATCCTTTTTTAAATTAAATTAGTTTATTTTTCAACACATTAAAAATTCTTAGCAATAAAAAGAAACACACGACTTTCAAAGAGTATGATGCTTTATTTATATTATATCGCTTCTGCCAGGAAAATATGTTTTAGTCTCAATCATGTTATAGAAGAAAAATAAGGAAGGAAATGTAATAGTTAAGAGTCAAGCCGAATGATAAACTCACAGTGATCCCCACAGCTTGTGGAGGTCAGAGGCAGCAGCAGACCACACGCACATGCATGAATACACTGGACAACTTCTCACTCCCCACAGTCTGGGGGACTTCTACTTCTTTACTTGATCAGCAAACGTCACCCCGCAGTTAGTTACTTTTTTTAAGTTAGTGATAGCTTTGGAATTTATGATGTACTAAAGCAATCGTGTATAATCAATTCTACCCACAAGAAATCATGTGAAAGATGAAGTCATTAAATTGAGATGAGATTAAGTTCAACTCCACCACAGTGTCAGAAAGCAAAAATCTAATTTTAAAACAAAGCTATTTTCGAGATATACAATACGATAGGAAGAGACAAGAGGTCAGGGAAACTGGGTTCTAATGTGAGATGTGCCAACTTGTGTGACTTTAAAGCAGTCACATAACATTTCTGGCCTTGGCTCCTTTATTTATCCAGCAAGTGTGTTAGACTGGGTGTCTACTAAGTCTCTTCCCAACAGTAGCATTTTTATTTGTAAGTTTTAGTTTAGTTTTAGCTTTTCTATTGTCTCTCTTGGGGAGCTATAAGAGGGACAGGCAAATTCTGTTAGATTCTTTACCTACTTGAGGTTTAGTTCCAAGAGAAGAGGTTTCTTGTCTCTCTCTCTCTCTCTCTCTCTCTCTCTCTCTCTCTCTCTCTCTCACGCACACGCACACACAAAAATGTTTTCACTATGTTTCCCTCATGTTCTCAGTGTTAGTTCAAAGACTGCTAAAATCCTTTAGATTTTAAAAAATGTGGAAAAGACAGTAAAAATACAAGTGCGACCTGTGAGATCACATATGCTACACGAATTTTTAAAACATAATTTTTGATCTCAGAACACTTTTATATTTTTAAAAATTTCTGAGGACCCCAAGTACTTTTGTCTATGTTTTAATATCTATGTACATTCGGTGTTAGCAATTAAAACTGGGGCAATTGGGTATCAATAGTGCCCACGCTGAGTAATAGTTCAAGGAAAAAATGTGTCAGTTTGTTTAACCATTCAGCTATTAAAAGACATCTGGGTTGTTTTCAGTTGTTAGCTATTTCAAATAAAGCTACTATAAATATTTGTGTAAAAATTTTAGGGCGAATGTTCAGTTTTTATTTCTCTGGAATAAAGGCTCAGGAGTCCAGGTCTTCCTCTTGGCCTCCACTGACTCCTAAGTTGGAGAAAGGTGTCTTCCCCTGCTTGGCGGGGGAGGGAGTTCCAGCTCCCCACGAGGCTTCCACTGGTGGCTCCCTGGCTTAGGCTGCTAAGGGTATCTTGTTATTGCTCCTCATGTGGCCTCTATTAACAACTCTACCAACAGTACCAACCAACAGCCCAACACCATGTGACTCATTACCACCTCATGGAATGAAAGTCTCAGGTCCAACCCAGCTTTCTCTACTATCACCCTGGAAGGGCCATTGGGTACTTTGTCACCGTCTAACAAAGTGGAAGGCCTTTGCTGGCATGAAAAGGGACAGAGCCAGTTTTTTGTTTTTGTTTTTTCCTGTGTGACTGGCTAGAGCAGACCTATTATTCTCTACAAGTTTTCTGTCTTGTTAAGCTTTTTTTCTCGTGGTCCTTCGGCTACAGAGAGCAGGCTGGTTGGAGATTTATTTGTTTGTTTGTTTGTTTATTATCTGTAGGCTTTCTGAGTTGTGGTCTTCTTCAGCTCAAGTCTGGGATAATGAGGGAAAAAGAAAGCCCAGGTGACTCATGGCCATGTTGTTCCTTGGGTCCTTAAGATCGTGTGAATGATCTGCCGCCTTCTCTCCATTTTTCAGAGTCTTCTTATGTTTGTCTCATATATAAATGTACAGAGTTTTTAGTTTTACATAATGGGAGGAATCGGGAAAATAAAGTTTATTTCATCTTTTTAGAAGCAGAAATCCAACTCCACATTTTTAAGGAGTAAATCCCACCTTGCTCTGTCTGAAATTCCAGTGTGACTCAGTTTACATATTGAATCTTCTCATTCCTCTAAGAGGACTCTTTCACTTACCTTTAACAATAATTAATGATTTCTATTTTTGAACTCTTTTTGCTTTTTCTGAGCCTTACTTTTGAAACCTCTGTGCTGCTCTTCTTATACTGAAGCAAAGTTAATCAGTGCATCAAAGCCAGCACAAAGTCCACTTCCTCCAGGAAGCCCCCACCCCCACCACACATTAACTTCTGTACATTAACTTCTCACTATTCTGCTATCTCCACTATTTACTTCATACATACTTTGTTATCTAGTGACTTTGTTTTCTTTTGGTGACTTTTGTTATTTAATGACTTTCCTACCACCTCCTGGACCTCAAAGATGGAGATTTTATGTACTAAAAATAATTCTTTAATTCTTTCTTCATCTTCATATAAGTGGTGCAGTAGTTTCTGAAACATTCTGTGAATATTGTTTTAAATATATACAAGCTTCTAAAAAATAAATTTGGACTTTTCCTAATTCCACAACTTCCTAATATATCTGAACACTTGAAAATATCCAATAACTACTGCCTTTTAGTTAATGCTTGCATTTTATAGATGAATTTATAAATTAATCTGAAGCAAGAATCAGCTAGAAAGGAAATCAGCTCTAAGTTACACTGACCATATATTATCACCTTAACCCAACCAGTAACTAGCGATCAAAATATATAATCAAAGTATCTTATTATAGCATTTTATTAGCTTCTTTATTTCAATACATAAAATTCTTAGTAACAATTTTGTTATTATTAAGTTACTTTTATATTCGTTGCATTGAGTATCTGATGATTTATTATTTATTATTTAAATTTTTTATATTCTTATCTGTCTTTTATAGTTTTGAACATTCTTTCAGGCTGTGGTAATAAAAACATTTAAGAATTACTTACATTTTTTTAGTAGACAATTTACACCACTGAAAATGGAAACCAGAGTGATTTATAATGTTTAATCACTGATTTTGATGAGGATTTTTAAAGGGGAAAGAAAAAAACAACTTGAAGTACAAGAAGTTCTTTAAACCTCAAGATTAAATATAGCTTCCAGTCTCGACTTGCTTTACTCTTAAGCAACAACTATCTTTCTGGAAAGTCATGTGCAAAGCAAATATATATCAGATCATACTTTCTGTTGACAATTATAATTTTTAGAGGCTTATCGCTTCAAAAGAGAAAAAATATCTGGAGTTATAAGTGTTTTCAAATAAATACATTTTGGGCATCTATCATATACTGTTTAGCTTAGGAGGAGGTCATCAATAAATTTTAAAATTGTACTTAAAACAGCAATAAGAGTTTCTTGTATTTCTATAGTGCTTAACAATCAGCAGGAGCCATCTACATACATTATTTCATTTAAATTGATTCACATAATTGTTGATATGTTAAACATTACAATTCTCATTTTAGGAACTTCAGGATTCACTTTGAAAATCACTTTCTTTACTAACAGGATTTCCTGTGTATTCCAAGTTCTCATGCCATTTGAGATGACTTCACCACACATAGCATCAATCCTTGTGATATTTGGACATTTATTTTAGCAAACATATTAAAAGGTATCACACAATTAATTTCCATCTCAGAGCATGTTTTCCATGGCTCAGTAGTATGTGAATTATTAAGTAACCACGATGCTGCTATTGTTCCGGGTATTCACCTGTCCTCAATCAATAAAGGACGTAGGAGTCCCCTGATCTTCCCATTTCCTGGCCACATGGTGAGCAATTTCTTTAGATTCTAAAGTCTAGAATAGACAACTCCTGTTTAGAAGACTGAATCACTCGTCGACATTAGATTGTACATAAGCATAAGTTTATGTGTATTTTATAGACAATTGCTAGGTAAACATAGTGCTAGAGTGACATTTTAAATCTCATTCCATACATTTTTGTAAGTTTTGTTTTCATGCTTCGGTAAAGTACAAAAAAGCATATCTGTAGAAACTATATCTAGACCATGAAAAACATTAAATGAATTTGTTGCAGAGGCTTATCCAAAATCCATCTTTACTCCTTCTTGAGCAGCACTCTGGATAAGATCTCTCTGCCTCACTTAAATTTGGTTATGTCATATGACTGGCCCAATGGAATGTGAACAAATGTAAAGGGCATCGCTCCCCAGGCTGGCCTACAAAAGCCTCCCCTGCACATGTTCCTTCTTCTGACTGCCTAGAATGATGATGACCCCGCTTTGCCTTATGAGCCATATTGAAGGTGTCAGAAGGTCCATCACCCTGGGTCCCTGTATGGAGAAGAACTGCCACACCAAGCTGTTCATAGAGGTATTACAGAAGCAAGAAAACACTTGTGTTGTATTTAAGTTTTTGCACAATTTTGCATCTACTTTACAATTAGGAATGAATCCAGGTTTTTTTTATTCTTACGTTTTAAAAAATCTTATTTAGTTAATGCCAATATACCTTTAGTTAAATAAAGCGATGGCATGAGAATCCCTGTAGTCATCCCTAAATTGTCCATACTTTATGGTTTTTCATTTCTAAAACCTCTTTTAAGATGTTTTAAAGAATACAATATCAACTGAAATTTTGTGATCCACAATATCTACATTATATTAATAATAGTAATAATAACTATAATGACAGTCTGACATTACCCCATAGTGTTTGAATTTCCATGGAGAGAATCACAGGGGCCAGATCTTTGTGTGCTGAGTCTTGGCAGTGACCCTAGTCTGGTTCTGCTTGGTATTCTTCCGCCCTCCACCTGGTCCCTTTACTTCAGGGTCAGTGCGCTGATGCCTCACAGAAAATACTCACATACCTAAGAACCTTTCTAAGTCAGGTCATGCTCTAAACCCACTCCAAAATCCAGGAGAAAAGAGTCAACCAACATCTCAACCAATGCCAGGAATCCCCATCGTTGGTCCTCTTGCTTCCCCCAGTGATACTTTAAAGCAAGGAAACAAATCTCTCAACTAAAGCATCTCCTTTGAATCTAACACCCTCTGCCTTCAGCCCTAAATGCTATTTTCCCTCTATTCCCCAAACTAAGTAGAACTGTGTGTCCTGGGGGCCGTCTTTCTATTTATCATACGCCAGGAAAACAGCATAAAGAGAGAATAAAATGACACAACTCGCTTTAGTAACCTTTTCCTGAGAAAGGGTTCAGTAACCAGGTAGGGACAAACGAATGCACAAAACTCGTCGCAAGAATTTGAATGTTCCACACCCTTAAGAGCGGCAGCATTGAGCCATACCGGCCCCTAGAGATCCTTCGTGGCACTGCGCCGGGTCATTGAAAGAAAAGGTTCCGTGCGTTTCAGGCAAATTGAAACGTTTGCTGAGACACATCTCTTGATTTGGAAGCTTTGTTTTCTTGTTTTCAAATCCAGTTGGGATGGCAATAGGAGAAAGCATGGGAGCATGGAAATTCTTGATATTTGTTGAGAGAATGAGAGGCTTCCCCCTCCCAAACTTTAGAGTGAGTTTAGAGCTCTGGATGATGCAGAGATCTTATGGAAAAGAACACGAATACTGCTCTAACTGGAGTGTAGATATGTTTAAATTGGGGATCGCTCAGAGTAGTAGGGTCTATAAAAGGTTTCACATAATATCTGGCGCATAGGAGCTTAGAATATATTGGAAAGAAGGGAAGGAGAGAGAGGGGGGAAGAAAGGGAGAAAGAAATGGAAAAAGAACAGTATAAAGTGGCCAGTCCGAAAGACAAGGCATGAATATTTTGGGGCGGGAAGGGGAGAAGGGAACTTCTTTTAGGTACAGTCAGACTGAGCCTGCCCAGCCTAGCCAGCATACTATCCAGCCTCTCTCCCTGTCTCACCTCAGCATCTCTTGCCGCCCCTGCCTCCCAGATCTGCATGCTCTGGGAGGAGAGAGCTGTGTTATAAAGGAAAGAACTGTGGCCAACAGTTGCTGTGGGATTTCTATCTAAGAACTGGTGGAAGAGAAGCAGAATGAGTTATTCTGCAAGACAGAAAAAAAATCCCGGGAGGGCATAGCCAAAGGGCAAGCAGCCAGTGGGAGATGGAGATCAGCCCCAGAGGATGGCGAAAGCTATTGATACCCCACCAGAGGAAGTAAAACGCTTCAGACAGACCCTCACATTTATTATCTGTGGGCGACAACCACTCCCCAGGAACTACAGACAGAATGAACAGGGAGGAATGAAGAGGATCCCAGAAAACGGAAGACTAAACTTTCTGCGTACCAAACTCACAGTGGCTCAGAGAACCTCTGCATTTGAGGTTCTGCTGTAAATCCGATACATTTACTCTCAGTGGCAAGTGATGCAAGAAGAATTTGAGTTCACAGTGATATTTTCGTATGTCATTTTTTCTAACTTTTTGTATAATTATTTAGGATACTAAAATAAATTCTTGTTCTCCTTAATGATATTTAAAATTTCAGAAAAAGCTAAAAACAGAGCAACAATGATTATAAAAGAGAATCATTATTTTAATATTAAAGAAACATTTTATTTTTACTCTAATCAGAAAAAAAGGTGTCATAAATTTGAATCAGTTGCTTGTTATATTTTAAATGATAAGTAAATTTGAAGACAGATCAAATTTTCACCTTTATATTTGTTGCACTGTTATATTTTTACAGCCAAAAGTGTAGAGAAACAAAATGTACAAATAAATATTGGTAAAAATGGAAAAAGGTGATGTCTAACACATTTTCCTATTTTATAATAAACTGAGACAAATTGTATGTTAACATTTTCCAAAGTAATTTTCTGAATACCACTTTAGTCACCAAAAAATTTTATTAAATTACAAAACTCTTCTTAGAGGTCTTCTCATCGAAAAAAGTGAATAGGTTTTTCAAAGGGAGCTTCTGATTAGTAATATTAGTTATAAAATAACTTTAGTTCAACACAGAGATTTAAATTTTTCTTCAAAAAAATTTTAAGAGATTTATCTTTCAAAGCTATAGCCAGTTCAAAAGAGCCTTTTTTTTTTTTTTTTAACAAAGTCTTTTCTTCAGCTATAGCTGCTTGAAGTAGGGCACGAGTAAACAATGAATTGGAGTTTTTTATGGCATCCCAGGTTCAATGTCATGAGAAGTACTCAATGTATATGTTAAATATGTTCAACTCTGCTGATAGTTGTTGCATTTTTAAAGTTTCATGTAGCTGTCCTTTCTTCTGATAGTCTAAAGATAATTTAACTTAATTTGCTATAATGGGAGAGCAACATTTCCTGAACTCCAGAAGCTTACTTTATGCATGTTTTTTTATTTAGCTCATTTCACTAGAAACATTTTGACCCAATACTCAAGAGAACAAATTATTCTATATTTACCAAATAAATAGCTAGGTACAACCTCTTTCATCAGAACTAAGAACAAAAGGAGGTTATGAGCATCTGCTAAATTAAAATTTGGTATTGTCAGCTAATTCATCTGTTAACTGTCTTATAGAAATAAATGACAAATACTCTTAAGAGAAATGTATTTTAAAAAGACAAAAAAAAAAACAAGCTTCTCCAGTATTTGAGATCTATTTTATTCTCTGCAATTAATTTTTTTCATCCCTTGAAGAGTCTTGATTATACATCTCAAGATAGCCAAACTCATGAAAAACAAATAATAACCTTAGAAAACATCTTGCTTTAAAAAAATAATATATCCTGTTTTTAACTCAAATGTGTTCAAATATGAGAGTTACCACTGCAGTTCTGACATAGAATATACAAGTTAATTTGGTTGTCATTCTTTGCAATACGTATAAGTCTGAACTCAGCTTAACTCTCATAAAACATTTTGGGAATTTGTTTGTTTGATTTATTTCTTTGTTTTGTTTTGGTTGCTAAATTCAGCTATCTAAAGAAAAACTTAAAAAAATAAAGTAAAAGAAAAGAGAAAGGGTATAATCACACAATCTGAATGATGGTATTAAAGTGTTCACTTCAAGGTATCCCATAATTTCAGAGGCTCTTCATTTACTCATTTATCCACTCATCTATTCAACAATTATCTATTGAGTGTGGACCCTGGACCAGAAACTCTTATATGCTCTGATAAAACAGTGCTCTTAATCTTTCATATTATGTTGATGGAGTAAAAAAAATTTTTTTTAATCTACTAAATATATATATGCTACCATAATGAGCCCATAAAGAAAAATAAACTAGGGTAAGAGAATAAGATATCTATAAGAAAAGTTGGGGTGGAGGGGCTGTCATGTTGGCCTCTCTGATGGGTGACTTCCAAGCAGAAATCTGAATGAAGTGAGTAAGTAGCAAGCCATGAGATACCAGAACATTTCAGGCTGGAATCTGAAATGTAAAACCCAGTGAAGCTGTGGAGAGAAGTGGAAAATGGACAGGTTAGTAAAACAGGTAGCCCAAGGCCAGATCACACAGGATATTGCAAACTTTTGTAAAGATTTGAAATTATATTCTATTATTTGTGATATTTAATTGAGCTCACTTAATTAAATCATACCTTACATGCACACAAAGAAATATTAAGTAACAAACATGTGTGTGGCTCACCCCAAATGTTTGTGACTTGATCATCTGCATATTTCTACAACCTAAACTGTTATCAAGCTAATTTCTCTTTTGTAATTTGTATTATTAAATAGGTAGCTTTTTTTCATTCAGCATATAAGATTCTAGAGTTGACTATAACTTTTTAAACAACATATGTTTCCTCTCATACTAACTGCCTTTTTCATTCCCAGGATATCTCATTGCATACCTCCTGGAACATAATCACCAGAATACAGGTTGAATATAATAGACACCAATAAGGAAGGTACCCAATGATGTATCACATATTAAGACCTCCCCCCCAAAAAAAGACTATGTAAATAAATCTACATTTAAGATAGCTGGTCTTAACCCTTCTCACTTTTAATTCTTGGTCAATCCAGCAAACTATATATTAAAAACATGATAAATCAATCAAATGTTATTTATAACATGACCACATTATCCAAATGTTTACATAATAAAGTTGCTCTTTGGAAATTTTTGCCAAAATTAAAAAAACTCTTTTTTTTTACCAGACCCTGTTAATTAAATGAATCTTTTTAAACAGTAAAATAAATATCCAAAACTCAAAAGGAAGAAATCAATTCAGCTGTGTTTTTTTTTCCCCCTAAATTTCTACTAAATTTATGCATCATGTGATAATGATATATCACTCACAGATTTCTCAGTCATTTTCTGGTGAAATTTTTTAATCTCATCTCAAAATTCTGAACAGATGAGATATTCTTATCTTAGGGTTGGTGGAAAAAAAAAAACAGGCGTGTCCATGGCTAACTTCCATTTAGAAGACATGATAATACTTCCTTAAAGTGAGGCAGAGACTTGAACATTTTCTATAACCTAAACAGAAAAACTTCTCATTATAACTTGTCTTGTTTAGGGAATGGGGAAGAAATTTGGTGACAATAGTCTCCTATTTAAAAAAAATTAATAAGCAAATGTCATGTATATTTTTTACAGAGAAGAAAATATAAGAAATTCTTAGATTATTTCAAACTTCCATTTCCTTACTTTGTAAATTGTATATGTTTTCTCAATGGTATATAACCTTGAGGTCTTATATACCATGCCAAGTAGCAATAGTAAGAGTTCGCTAAATTTATCTTTCCCAAATGAAGCAAATATTGTCACATGGCAAATATTCAAGAGTCTTAGTGTTTAAGACAGGTTTATTCAAAAAGCTCCTGGATTAGTGAGCCAAATTTCTCCCAAATTCATACACTCATACCTTTAGAATTTCACAATTTTTACCAAATGGTCATTCTCTCCTCTTATCAAACTTAAGCTTATTTGGAAAATCTTACAGGATGGTTTTACTTCCCACATTCAAACATCCCTATGTCTAAGATATACTTTATCTTTAAATTATTTTTTTATATGTGGCAAATAAAAGTAAAATTCAATAGAAATTTAATTCACATGAAATAGACTCTTGTCTGATTATGTGATAAATGCTTTAGGAGTTGTCATTTTTTGGGGTTCACTTTTACTGGCTCTTTTACCCAAAACTTTATATAATTTACAAACTTCATCAGACCAGCAAGATCAATTTTATATATGAGTGGAATGAACAGGTTTTATAGCCCCCACACCGAATTATATTAACCCTAGGAAGAGAGGCTGATATAGAAGGGAACGTAGTTAAGAGAAACATAATGAAACTGGGTGTGATCACAACATTCTGCCCCAGTTACCCCACTAGTAGAAATTCAAAAACAATAGCACATAATTTAATTGTAATATAGAACTAAGCAATATACTCTCTTAATCATAATGTGATAATAAAAAGTATACTAATTTATATATCCAAAAACTGAAATCGCCTCTTCATACCTCTTTCAATACAAAAGGTATCTATTTGTTTTTCATTCTGTACACTTACTCAGAGATTATTATGCTCTTGGTAGTGTTCTAGGCTCATGGGATACACTGAAGGAATAAAAAGAAGAAAAGGATTTTTCCTTTTGTTGGGGGAGAGGGAGCTAGAGAATTAACAATAAATCTAATAAATAAATTATGTAGTATGTTCAAAGACAAAACTCATAGGAAAAATGCAGAACACGATAAGAGGAATGAGCTGTGGATGTGGGGAGTCTCTGTTGGTAATTCAAAATAACATAATCAGAGCAAACTTCGGTGAGAAGATGAAAATTGATTAAGACATGAAGAAACCAAGGAAGCAAATTGTGTGGATAGCTGGAGGAAGAGTATCCCTGAAAGAGAGAATGCCCAGTGCAGAGAATCGAAGAAAGCGAGATGCTTGGCCCAGTCAGAGAAAGCAAGGAGGCCGGCACAATGGAGCAGGGTGATTGAGAGGTCATTTAGGAGAAGACTGATGCAATAATCCACATGAGAGATGATGGTGGCTTGGGCTACAGTGGAGGCAGTGGGAAAGGTGAAACATGGCTGGTTACTGAAAGTAGAGTCAATAGGATTTCTTCACAAAAACCAATTCAATATTCATCATCATCATTAAGAAAGGAAAGAGAAAAAGAATGTGCCACTTACTGAATGCCTGCTGTGAGCCAGGCGCTGAGCTGAGCTCAGTTTAGATTCCGCAGCAGGGAGCTGATAGTAAAATGAGGATGACAACCAACACGGTCTCTTAGAATTCATAATGAGTTTCCAAGTCTTCTGTTGAATCTTCTGCTACTTTAATTTTTTTTTTAATAATTAAAATGTAAAGAACTCTAAACACATGAATGCTAAAGAGCAAAAAGTAGAATCATGTCGTTGCCAGTATTTTGAACAGGCTTCTGAGAGCTTAGTTGCCAGAGAACCCTACAATGAGTGGAAAGAACCTATACAATAAGAAACTCTTGTCAGAAAAAACATTTCTCAAAAGACACTCAGAAGAGGACAAGATCCCCGGGGCGGAGGGGAGGGACTTCAAAATAGAAAACTCCTAGGAAAAGCAAAAGTGCCAAACTCAATCCTTATTTGTAACACAGAAGGGAAAGCAGTGAAAATGTTATTTATAATTGCAAGCTGGAGTTATACAAAAAGTCCTCCAATTTCCTATTCACATAACCTCAGTTACCCCAGACCTTGAATCATGTTTCAATGTCCTCTACTGAACCCAGAAATCTGAAGATTTGTTACTCAGTTTTCTCAAGGGTACTAAAGTCTATTTAAAACAAATATTTTACTGGTAACAGATAATGCTTGTGTGCCTAGGTCACGGGTCCACTGTTGCATAGCCAGTTAGTGGCTGAACCCAGTTCCAACACAGAAGAGTGAATGTCGGACTTTGGTCACCTCTCTGAAAAATAACTGTTTCTGTATTAAATAAAATTATATTTGAGCAGAAAATCTATCAGTTGTCCCTTAACGTTTTTTTTCTCAGTTGTGATCACATCCAAAATTTAGTTCCCAACAACTTTTTTGCTACTTCCAAAGTTTTTTCCTTTGGCCAGAGTTGACTTTATCATGCCGCCTAACACATGACTACGCCTTACGTATAAACCTTGATTCAACCTCAAAATGCCATTTTCTTCTGTCCCTGCCTATTTAAAATTCATGTGCCGTGCCTCACAATCTCCTTCACACCTTCCTTGATCGCTCTGGCCCATGTCGTCATTCACCAAACAGCCTGTTTCTCCGCTGCTGATCCTGAGGCCTAATCCTACTACTCACTTCACTGCGGGAGTGTTTCAATGTAGGTAGGCTGACAGTTACAGGCAAAAATTGGATGTAAAAAGATGCGTTGACAATTTTCTATAACTGAGGGTTGTGCTTCTTGTGGTTTTCAATTTCCTCTTAGTAGTAAAACAAAACAAAACTCATTTAATCTGGCAAACTTAGAAAAATTGTCAATTTCAGATTAAAAATCCATCTTTTTGGTTTTTTTCCCTTTATTCCCTCTTCTCTCTGGGTAAAATCAGGTTTGGGGAGGCACTCAGATAATGCCATAGAAATAGCAGCAGAGCCGAGGTGCAGAGGAGAGGAGCTCCCTTGGTGTGTAGTCTTCATCTGTTCTCACAGGTTTCCCCAGCAATATAAAAAGTCAGCCAGTTGTCACAATTGGTCTTTTTCACCACAATATGCATAGCCAACTGCCAAGTCCTTTGTTTTTAATTGATATACCCAGGTCCTCATTCAAATGACAAAGACTTGATTAATTCTCTGGCTCTTTCTCTCACTTCTGGGCCTTTCTTGGGGGCACAAAAAAACTTTTGAAAATTCTCTTAAACTTCTCTAGGTTTTGAGAGTGTGGGCGGTCATCCCAGACTCCCTTTTCACTAGTCCGCCTTACCTCACTCGCTAATCTGTACTCCTGCTCTACGCTGAATCTCTCTAAAATGATGCAGTGCCCTTTGACCAGGCACTGGAAGAAAGACACCAATCCTCTATGCTCAGAGATCCCCCCTAAAAAAATAATGTCAGCTGTTCCACCATTTCCCTCCAGGACATAGGATGTAGTCCGAGAAAAAGACAGTGGGAGGCACTTCTCATTAATCTCCAATCTCATTTTTTTTTCTTTACCAATCCCTATTCTTATCTCCCACATTATAAAAACGGCCTTTTCTGTTAATGCAGTGAAAATAAAAATATCTTACGTTACCCTTCCACTCTGTAGTTTACTGGTTAAAATTTACCTTCTGAATTTTTCAGACTTTGCTCTTGCTAATTCATGCTAAGATTTCAAGTTCAAAGTTGAACATCAACCTTTTGTTGTTGTTCTTTATTTATGAATTAACAGACCTACACTGAAAGCAGTCCACATAAAAAGTCATTAATGAGGCTTGAATGATAGGGGAAGGAGTAGATGTAAAAGGTATGAAAAACATATGATTTAAAATCAAATTTTATTCCACTAGTATGTCTTTTTTCATTAACAAAATATAACTTTTCATAAGCATTGATTTATATGTCTGACATATTCCCAGAGCTAAAAATGTAGGAGTATTCTTGACTTGTTAAGTTAATAAATAAAGCCAAGACAAGAAAATAGATATTCAGGTGTATATAAATAATGCCTTTCGTGTATTGGAATAAAAAAAGATTAATGACAATAATTGTAATAATAACAACTGCTTGGGCTATGAACCAGATGTGGTTCTAGAGTTTTGTATATATTTTCTCAATTAGTCCTCAAAACCCCATGTGAGTTAGGTATGATGCTGAAGCACGTAAAGGTAAAGCAATT